>JAWNMO010000495.1:365000-1565000 GCA_035043915.1 Drosophila paramelanica | reverse complement strand
CCTCACTCGAATATATTCATGTGCGTGTCTGTTGTTTATATTTGAATGGTGTCGGTGCGTGATTGTAGACGGAAGCGTTTGCTCAACTGATATTTCCGACAGCCAGGAATCAATCGGGTTTGTTTTTATTGGCCGGAAGGCAGCACATAAAATTCTATATACATATATTCCGAATGTGCGATTGTCACATTTGATTTTAACTGACATGTTGCACAGTTGGATTTTCATTTATTTTTTGGCAAAGCCATGTTTATTTTTATTGGCATGATGGATAGATAGATAGTAAAGCTATTTAAAGAGGAATGTACTTAATATTTAGAGCAGTATTTCATGTCATAATTAATAATTAAATATGAATCAGGTGTCACTTTTTGGGTTGAACATGGAGTAAGCTAAAACTCAATTATCACACATAATGTTTATTAATTAGCTGTTTTGGCTGTGAATATGGTTACCATCTGATTATTATGCATTAAATATATATATATATATATGCCCAGCTTGACTTAACGGCTATTCGTGATTATGATTTACACACGGACACAACACTGATTAAGTTCGATGATTAGTGATTAGCGTCAGGAACCAGGCGGTCCAATTAATTGGATTGCCATTTGGACTTCAATTAGCTGTTTTTATTTCAAAGCGCTTTACTGTCGTAATTAACGACCTCACTACGTGCTTGCCAATTGTAACTGATAATGCACACACGCTCAAGCAGTCTGGGAGAGGGGGAGAGGGCGTGCTTTGCAATGCCATCGCCCCGTTGCATTTATGTTTGTGTTTATGACTTGTCTTAATGCTTGTCCTGTGTCCTGTTTTACTGCAGCTGTTGCCCATCGAGAAGCGCTTGGAGAAGGCCCATCCGCAGTTCACGGAACGTAGTCAGCTCAAATATGCCCGTCGCCTGGTCGTCAAGTTGGGCAGCGCGGTGATCACACGCGAGGATAATCATGGCTTGGCCCTGGGTCGCTTGGCATCTATTGTGGAGCAGGTAAGTGGGACGAAGAAGAACTTGGAAGTGTCTGCGAAACAACATTTTTGATAAGAATTGTATATTTCAAAATTTAAAATTTTAAATATCTATTTTTAATTGATTGTGATTTTCCAAAATTATGCCAAAAAAATGTCGACACGGGTCCAATATATGAGACTTTCATAACTTTCTCAAAATATGAGCGATTTTCATGTTTGATGGCATTTCAGTTATGATTTGATATTGTGATAGCAATTTGGGCAAGATTTGTCCTAGAGAATGATGATAAATGAATGGTTGGTAGGGTATATCCTCGTCGGGCGCTTCCGACTAGAGTCTTCGCAGTTGTACTAATGAATTTGTTGTCCAGGTCGCCGAGTGCCATTTGGAGGGTCGTGAGGTCATAATGGTCACCAGTGGCGCCGTTGCCTTTGGCAAACAGAAACTGGCCCAGGAGCTGCTCATGTCACTGTCGATGCGTGAGACACTAAATCCGAAGGACACCAAAGAGGTGATACACACACACACACAAACGATATCTGCAATTTAGAGTTTCACACTAAGCTTGGGGCTATTCAATAGTTCGATGGCGCCACATTGGAGCCACGTGCGGCAGCTGCGGTGGGTCAATCGGGTCTTATGTCACTCTACGATGCGATGTTTGCGCAATACGGCGTCAAGATTGCACAGGTCGGTTACCAACTACAACACCACGAATGACAGACCACGAAAGTGGCACTGAAACTGAAACTCAAACTGAAACTGAAACTGAAACATGCATTTAGGTGCTGGTGACCAAGCCGGATTTCTACAACGAGGAAACGCGAAACAATCTCTTCTCTACGCTCTCCGAATTGATTAGCCTGAACATTGTGCCAATCATCAACACGAACGATGCCGTCTCCCCACCGATGTTTATACGTGACGATGAGCCGGCCGGCGGTGCCAGAAAGGTGCGTACTTAAGTCCACCACGTGATTGCCAAGCAGCTCAGCGGTTGTGTTCTCTTCCCCACCTTCTAATGTCTGTTGCAGGGCATACCCATTAAGGACAACGACAGCTTGTCGGCCATGCTCGCCGCTGAAGTGCAAGCGGATCTGTTAATCCTAATGTCCGATGTCGACGGCATTTACAATAAGCCGCCCTGGGAGGACGGCGCCAAGTTGATGCACACGTACACCAGCGACGATGTGAACAGCATTGAGTTTGGCAAGAAATCAAAGGTGAGTGGCTTTCAATTTCTGTTTTTTTTTCCTCGACTCGACTTTAATTAATATAATCTATATAAATCATTCTTAAAATATTATAAATATTTTATTAATATTGTAAAAATTCTGTAAAGAAAATTGATCATGTCATATTTGGTATATAAAAGTTAACTTTTTGCATGCAATTCCCAAACAGGATTGAATAAGGTGCAAGCATGAAAGTCCTGAAAGGACTTCATTCTTTATTTATCCCCTGTGCTAAGTGACAGTCATTTGCAATTGTTTTTTGTTCTTGGTAAGGTGCTTGCATTAGCGCAAATCTAGTTAAATATTTAAAAGGGAAAACACGTTGACACCGCAGAAACTTTTGCTGCTTTGGCGCAATAATTTCTCAACAAGGTGACAGTTTGCGGGGGGAAATTGGGCGAGGGGAAGTGGCCGTTGCCGTTGCAGCTGCGGTTGTCCCGTATTGCAACTTAATGGTGTTTATTATGGGAGTTTGTTTATTGCATGCTTCACACTTTGGCCAACTATTTATAATGCTACCCTGTCTGCATTCTCCAGGTGGGCACCGGCGGCATGGACTCAAAGGTGAAGGCAGCTACCTGGGCCTTGGATCGGGGCGTCTCCGTCGTAATATGCAACGGAATGCAGGAGAAGGCTATTAAGACAATTGTGGGTGGCAGAAAAGTTGGCACATTCTTTACGGAGTCAACGGAGAGCGCCAATACGGTGCCCGTCGAGGTGATGGCCGAGAACGGTAAGTGGAATAATGAAGATTGACGCTAAGAACTGTCCACTGTGGAGCAGAGAGTGCAAAAAAATGATCTATGCAACAACAAGTTAAGATCGCTAAACAGCAAAATGAGTAAGTCAATGAACATTAGAAATGAGTTTCAGTCAAGCTTTCGCTGACGAATGTTTTGCCTAGTTGAGTTAGTGAGAACCGTTTTAGTTGGCGACACAAGTTTCGGCTGGCCGGATTAAGTGGCTTGCAAAGAGCGCGCGCTGGGAACCAGCCGTGGGCAACACTCTGAAAGTGCCTGACTGACACAGTGGCCATTTACTTTACACCAATGTAGCTGCTGAGTGTAGTCGCTGTAAAGAAACGAGGTCACAGTGGCTGCCTGTTGAGGTTCACCGTTGTCGTCGTTTCCCCAGTGGCAACACTAAGTGGTTGCCGTTGGCCCCACGGCGGCAATTGGTCCTGGTCCGGTTCTGGGTCCGGATCCGGCCCGAGTCCGTGCCCGGGTCCGTGTCCTGCCTTGACTGGCATGTTGTGCTGCAATTTTTAGTTAGCAAGTTTAATTTAATTGTTATTAGAGACAGCTGAGAAACACGGCGTTGGCAAACAGCTCGGAAACTGCTTGTTAATTAGCTAGTTGCAACTTGTTGCAAGCTTTTTTCGGGACAGCTGTTAATGGCCAGTGGGTTATTGTTGGGATAGAGATGGCTTTAAACGACACTAATTGAAAGCTTTATTTGGGAAACGTTCTTGTTTTCACATTTGTAAATGTTTGTTTTCATTTAAGTTTTCTTTGATGCTTTTTAGCAAGGCAAAATCCTTGTACTTAAAACTAGATTAAAAGCTTAATGCTAGAGCCTGATAAAGTCTGTAATCGGTTTAATTTTACAAAACATAATTACACGAAAATAGGCTTGTTAGTGTTTATGAATTTGCTGTAAAACCAACTGCATCTAACACTTTTCCACAGCTCGCATAGGCAGTCGCCAGATGCAGGCGCTGACCGCCGCCCAACGCGCCCAGGCCGTTAACAATTTGGCCGAGCTGCTGGTTAGCCGCGAGAAATTCATTTTGGACGCAAATGCCAAGGATCTGGCCGAGGCGCAGAAAAGTGGACTGGCCAAGCCGTTGTTGTCGCGCCTCTCGCTCAACTCGGCCAAATTGAAGAACCTCTCGATTGGCTTGAAGCAAATTGCCGATGACAGCCACAAGGTGAGTGAAACTCAAAGTTGAAACTCCAATTTTAATTGTCGGCACAATGAAAAAAGTTAAGCCTGCCATTGGGAAAGCGACTCCTGAAAAAGTTCAGGCAAATTGCATTTGTTTGGCTGTCGAAAAATGTTGTTAAAAATGCTGTTGACTTTTCGAAAATTGAGTTAGTGAATGAATACATGCAGCTTGCGTGTATGTGTGTGTGTGCGTGTGTTTTGTATGTGTGTGTGTGCTGCTCTGGGATTTTGTCTCTCTGAGCAAAGTGGTCATTTTATGACCTACAACAATGGCCGGCAAAACAACAAGAACAACTACTGGAAACTGTTGTCCATATGCAGCTGCAGCTTTCATGCTTTAACAACATTATGAAATCTCCAAGCAATTTTACACTTCAACAAAAATTGACACCCGAACGAAGCTGAGCGGACGGCGGCAGCTAAAAGACCTAAGCAAGTGGAAGATAAAAGACAGCTCAGTTCTATATAATATGGTTGTGAATCTGTGTGTGTGTGTGTGTGTGTGTGTGTGTGTGTGTGTGTGTGTGTGTGTGTGTGGGTTAATGCCACTGCCAAGACCGAGTCGCACACACACACACACACTGTGGCAACTGTTGATGGCGTATTGAGAGAGGGCTTTCGTTTAGGGGCATGCCCCTACCCTTTTGCAGCCAGCCATTTTATTGGATGTGATTGTGCGGAAACGCAAAACTTTTTCCCGCTTGCCAGCAAAACTTTTTTTCCTAGTACTATACGGGGGCGTGTATACTTACATATATTGTAAAACAGGCAGCGAAATTGTGACACAAAATGGCGGCAGCGCAAAAATCATAAAATGAAAAACGAAAAAACGAGAGAGAGAAAAAAATAATATATATATATATAAATATATATATGTGAAGCAGCTACGCGAAACCCATAACGCACTCAATAAATGTATAGATGGATGGGAAAAAGTATTCGTGTGCGACAAACAAATTCCGCGGACATTTTTTGGCCCTGGGGCAGCATTCAAAAAGTTGTGCATGATGTTGTCGCATGATGATGATGCCGATGGAAATGTGGCCGAAGTTTGGTTATGTGAGTCTCAACCCAAACTTAAAAGTGAACCGTGAATAGCACTTAGGCAGCAAATATAACTCGGAGTAGTTGCAATAAATCATTAAATTGATAAAGCCTAAAAGGTTACAGAAAATCCAAATTTATAGATTAAATATATACACATATAATAACAATTATTAAATATAGTGTAACTTGGGGGAGCTTTCAATTATAGTAATTGAGTTTTCCAACACGTGTCCGTCATTGTTTTCCCAGCCACTGGCAAGGGCCACCAAGTTAACAAGAAAAAGTTATTACAAGCTTCATATTAACGGTGAATAATAAATATTTTGTAATTTGACTGCTCCGGAGTGTTGGCCGCATCCAGCTTCAGCTGGCCATGACTTATGCAATTGTCCTTTGTAAATATAATTTAAAGTTTTGCGCCCTACGATGCCAAAGTCAATAATAATGACCATATAACCAAATTTACCCAGCGCACAAGTTGAGTTCCACGCTGAGGTTACTGGGTGCGGCCAGGGTGCAGGGAGCAGGGAGCACGTCTTCGTCTTGGCCCATTCTTGGCAAATGGCGCAGGCAGCTGCTGTCAGCACTACACAGAGTAAGGGATACCGCCTCTTGGCCGGCCCGGTTCGCAATCTACACGTTATCTGCAGTCAATTTCCAGCAGCTTTTTATAGCGCAAACGGGGCAGGGATTCAGAATGTGGGCAGCAGCAGCCCATTAAAAATAAATAAAGATTACGACACGATGAATGCCTTGATTTATGTAAAACGACTCCGGCAACGCCTCAAAATGGACGCCTGGGATTAGAATTGGCAACTGGGCGCCATTACTGCATAAATGCCCAGTTATTTTATATTGCTTGTTCCCACAGGGCCACACACGGCGTATGTGTAATGTATTTACTGCTGACTTGTCAATTGGTATTTTTATATCTAACAGAATGTGGGCCGCGTTCTGCGCCGCACCCGCCTCGCAGACGGACTCGAACTGAAGCAGGTAACGGTGCCCATTGGCGTGCTTCTGGTTATCTTCGAGTCCCGTCCGGATTCGCTGCCCCAAGTGGCCGCCCTGGCGATGGCCTCCGCGAACGGCCTGCTGCTCAAAGGCGGCAAGGAGGCCGCTCACAGCAACAAGGCACTCATGGAGCTGGTTAAGGAGGCGTTGGCCAGCGTCGGCGCCGAGCACGCGGTTTCCCTGGTGAGTTGTAACTCCTCTAATGCTGCGAATTTCGTGTTAACGGTTCGCTCTCAAATACCAAACAGGTTTCCACACGCGAGGAGATTAGCGATTTGCTGTCGATGGAAAATCACATTGATCTGATCATACCACGTGGCTCCTCCGAACTGGTGCGCAATATCCAGGAACAGTCCCTCCACATACCCGTTTTGGGTCATGCGGAGGGCGTTTGCCACGTGTACGTGGACAGGGACGCCGATTTGGGCAAGGCTCTGCGAATTGCCCGCGATGCCAAATGCGATTATCCAGCAGGTAACAAATAATTGAAAAATTTCCCCTCCAGTAATTTGATTGTGTCGCGATATGTCCAGAACTTAAAATACCCTAGCTGATAGTGTTTTGATTTTGATTAGATGCGAGTTTTTTCATTTTAACGTATCTGCAAGCAAATTAAATTATTAATTAATTGCTTTGCAAATAACAAATTAATTTACTTATTTCCTTACGCATAAACAAATTGGAGATGAAAATTAAATTTTTTAAACATCATCTGCATTTTAATAATATTTTTTTATTATTTTTATTGCCATATTCAATAATTATTAGAGCAAACATAAATGGCCCGCTCCAAAAATAATCTCTGGTTCATTTCAATTAGAGAATGTTCCACACCAAAGCGCTTTAGTATCAAAAATTAATTGCATTTGTGGTCTCTTCTCGGTATTTCCACCACGTTATCCGCAGCCTGCAATGCGATGGAAACACTACTCATACACGAGGATCTAATGAGCGGCGCGATTTTCAACGATGTCTGCAACATGCTGAAACGTGAGGGGGTCAAAATCTATGCGGGACCGCGTCTAAATCAGCAGCTGACGTTTGGACCGCCTGCGGCGAAGAGCCTGAAGCACGAGTACGGCGCACTGGAGTGCTGCATTGAGATTGTGCCCAGCTTGGAGGAGGCCATTAATCACATACATACGTACGGTAGCGGTCACACGGATGTCATTGTTACGGAAAATGGTACGAAAATTGAAAATTAATTTCAATTGCTTGCAATTGAAGCTGAAATATTATTTGACCAGCATCGAAAGGGCAGGATGAAAAATACCTAACGCTAATGACAATTCAATGTGCGGGCTATAAATTTGTTTTGCGACAGCATTGTTTACCCATATAATGCAAAGGGGTATTCTTTTTTTTTTTTTTGATTTTACTGCGATTTATTGCCAAACTATTTCTGACAAAAGGTAACAATAATCAAATAACAAAGAGGCCAATTTGCATATATGTACATTTGGCATTAATTCAAACAGTTTTTAGGTTTCAAGTTGCAAATTTCAGCCATACGTATAGCTATATATAGAAATTGTATTGCCTCAGATAGATTTCGAAATGTTTGGTTCTTCATGTTGGTTTCGTGCATGGATTTGTAAGATGTACTCGTGTGTAACTTTCGACTGGCTTAGTGAGTCAGCCCAGTGACCTGTGTGTTAATTCAATTAGAGCCGAAAAAGCCAATGTCATGCCAAATGCAATGGGTCTCGTGAACCAAGTTCGTTGCAATTTGCATGCGTGACATCATCAGCAGTGGCTTGGCCAAGGTTGGGATCGAGTTTTGTTTTGGTAAACCAACTCATGTTGGTTGTTGGCTGCCACAACGAATTTAAATCATTTGGGAAATTAATTTTATTCAACATTCAGCATGTACTCATGCTTGCATATTGCATATTACATTTTGTATTTTCTACTTCTAAATTCTGTGCTTACCATTTCCCATTTTCCATTTTCCATTTCGTGCAGATGCCGCCGCGCAGCATTTCCTTAGCACCGTGGACAGCGCCTGTGTGTTCCACAATGCAAGCTCGCGTTTTGCGGACGGTTTCCGGTTTGGCCTCGGCGCCGAGGTGGGCATTTCAACGGCACGCATCCATGCACGCGGTCCCGTCGGCGTGGAGGGCCTGTTGACCACCAAATGGATACTCAACGGCGAGGACCATGCCGCTGCGGACTTTGCCGAGGGTGGAAAGCGCACGTGGCTGCACGAGCCGTTGCCCATTGATTAGTGCTTTAAGTGATTGTTTTTTTTGTTTCCTTTTTTTTTTTTGTTTTGATAAACCTCTGTAAATACGTGTATGTTAACGGTAATTGAAAGTAAACTGTGTTTTTGGCAATCTGCTGCACCTGCCTGCATCGTCATGGCGAAAAGGGTAATTAACGCCGCTGCCGCGTTCCGGGCATGGGATGGATTTGGGGCCTGTATGATGACAGCTGCCAGTCGCGGCCACATGGGAGAAATTAATTTAAGTGAAAATTATTTGAGCGGGCAACTTGTTTAATTAATAAAATGTGCAGAGCTACAAGGGAAAACTGTCAGAGCGTGTCTTGGGCGCAAAGTTTGTGTGCAAAGTTTAGCTGCTGCCACGCCCACCAGCTGCACGCACCGCCCACCCGCTGGAGTTGAGGCGGATGCCGTGGCTAAAGCTGCGGCTGATTCTGTAGCGGTGCCTGTGCAGAAACAGTAACAGTGTTGACAGTGAAAATTAAATTAAAATGACTGCTTAAAGTTGCAATTTTTCATAAATACTTTGCTTGCGTTGAGAGAGAGAGAGAGAGAGAGAGGGGGGAAAAAAATGCTGGAGGAAAATGTGGAAAATAAAATCATAAATTAGCCATAAAACGTGAACAATTTTCCGAAACCCGAGTCCCAGCCCAAGTCCTAGCCCGAATTCACTTGGTATGCAAGCGTCGCCAAGTATTTTCATTTTTATGTGCATTGAGGCAAGTTTTCAGCGCTCAGTTTTCAGTTTTTAGTTTTCAGTTTTCGGTTTTCTCTGCCTGGCACTTTGGCTAAGTTTATTTTAGTGCCGCACGCTGCATTGCGTGCCAAAGAGCCACCCTGGCCCAAAAGAAACCGCCGCACCGCATTACACTACAGTGCATGCACCACCAACCGGAACAGCAGTTAAGGTGCAGCTTCGCCCTGTCAACGCATCACGGAGTTGGGTCTCTCTGCAGCGCTCTTAGCCAACATTTTTATACCCTGAACCCATTGAAAATGGGTAAAAAAGGGTATAATGGTTTTGTGCAAATGTATGTAACAGGCAGAAGGAAGCATCTCCGACCCCATAAAGTATATATATTCTTGATCAGCATCACTAGCCGAGTCGATTTAGCCATGTCCGTCTGTCTGTCTGTCCGTCTGTCCGTCTGTCTGTATGAACGCGTCGATTTCAGAGACTACAAAAGCTAGAAAGCTGATCTTGGTCTCATTCGGTTCGTATATTTCATACGCAGATCAGTTTATTTCAAAACATCGATAACTCCTTCCGTTTTCTTATTATCGATAATTATCGCTGTTTTGACTCGGTTTTTTAAGCATAACTCCCAAACTATAAAAGCTAGAGCCACCAAATTTATTTTTTTATGTTCGCGTAAAACATACGAAGAATTTAAGCCCTTCAGGTTTTGGATACCTCCCCCAATCGCCCCCAATATCGATAAAACCAAAAAAACACAAATCAAATACTACACACGTGCAAATTGGTTTGTACATACATATCGGTGATCTGAATAAGTCCTGAAAATTTCATAACGATCGTACATTTAGCTTACGAGCAAATCAAGAATCTATTTTCAGTAGTGGGGGCAAAGCGCAGCTGCTTGGCAATTTCTGTGTACATGTGCACGCATACATATGCACGTCCAGAAAGTCTTGCGTTTTCCTAGGAATTTTTTTAGGCAACGGTTAAATTGAATTTTAACACAACGAAGTGAAGTAAGAGCGTGGTCCAGTGGGTAAGAGTTGTGCCTCGTAACGCGGCGGTCCGGGTTCGAATTCAGCGATGGTATGGTAGAGCAATGATGGATTGTTTTATTTTTTTATTTATTTATAATTATTATTTTTATTAATTTGTATCGTTTTAATGACAACTGCAAAATTTTCGTTTTCCTCGACTTTTTGCGATGGTTAAGTAATGTTATATCGTTCGCGAAAAATGTGGTAGTGTGGTGCAGTTGGTAAGAGTCGTGCATCTTAAGACGGGGAGACCGAGTTCAAGCCCCGGCTGCGGAACATTTTTTTTCCGTTGGTAATTGTTTTTTTTTTTTATTATTATTTTTAATAGGATCCATACTCATCAACTGCCGAGAGTGTGTGTATGTGTTCATTTCTGGGTTCAGGGTATCTACTAGTCGGGCGGTCCCGACTAGAGCAATCTCACTTGTTAAGTTTGAAGTTTGGGTCAGTTTTCGCCATTTCGCTCATTTTGGTCGGTTTTCGCCATTTCGCCCATTTGTAATGCCAAACTCTGTTGGCGCCATTTTCATTTTCAGTGGCGAATAATTGCTTGGGTTGTGCGAAAAGTTTACCCTAAAAGGCTTTAAAAGTTGGCCAAATAAATATTCAATAGTGCCAATCAAAAATAAAAAATCCCTAATCGCATTTGGCTGTCTGGGAAACTGATGAGTTGATTGTCTGCAAAATAAAATTTTGCATTCTTTAATTAAATAAAATGTATAAATATTTAATAGTTATGTTGTAATAAAATTAATGCTAAATATAATAATAAACATTTGTACTACTTAATCATCATCATATATATATTTCTTTAAAAAATTAATTTTAAATATTTAATTTGTTTGTCTGCTTAAAATAGTAATTTATTCATTCAATCTTATTCTTACCTATTGTTGAGATAAAACTTGGATTTCAGTAGTAAAGGCTTAGTTATTCAAAAAATTGTTGAGCACACACATATTTTGGACTTAGAAAAGTTCAAGTTGATGTTGAAGTTGAACTTTTAAACTAACCCGAAATCCAGTTAGTTTCTAAGCACCCGACATGAGTAGATAGCAGTGTGTACAGGCGAACATAATTTTTAGCAATTTCAACTGGTTTTTGGTGTTGAGCTCAAAGGCAACAGCGTACAGACAATGATACGTATAGTGCCAGTACCTGCCTCTAGCACCAGTCACGTAGTTTTCAATAGTTTGGCCAAGCACTTGGCGAAGTTTTGGCCGCACAGCTGAACTCTGGCTGGGATGATGCGAGTAGTAGTAGTAGTTAAAAATATATATATGTATATATACAGGAGAGGAGGCGAGAATATTTTGATACTGCAGTTATTCAACTAAAAGGAGCACCCGTCTTATCTATGGCATACTTGTCTAATAACTCACTGTCAGCCTGAGCTAAATTTTACGCTACATTTAATTAAAATAATAAACAGCACGCAAATAAATCTCGTAGTTAATATTACGTTAAGATCGGGGCGATATGCGTCAAGCACTGACAACCGAAAAATTGTCTAGAAATGCACTCACGCCTCTGTCCGAACAGACAATTGAATGGGGACTCTGGTCTCGCCCCTCTCGAAAATGCCACGCACGTAATAATTTTATTTAAATTCAATGTAATCCACACACAATGCTATATAGTATTATATATATATAAATATTTGTACTATTTTGTTTTATTTATTTTTCGTTTGGGCATCTTGGGCCGCACCATCTATGGACCGAACGAGCGAGCAGGCACTCAAAACGTTTTGTCACATCATTGGCACAAAATTTGTGATATACACAGAAAGGCTGGCTGCTAGATGTGGCCAAGTATGTAGTACACTGCATTGTTCAGTTCTTCGCATTTATTTATATAAAAACTTAAAAATATAACGCCAACGGATGCCTATACAAGTCCTGGCGCATCTTCGCCCTCATGCAACTTAGAAAGCATCGGCGCTGGCAAAAATGCAGCAGGCAACATTTGGCGAACATGAAATGATACAAGCCAATATTTGGGGAGTGACTATGAGACTTTATGAATACACTCTCTATGCATCAATTTTATATCTGCATATTGTGAAAAATACAAATTTATATAATTATTTTTTATTATTTTTTTGAGAAATTTTATCTAAGTAAACACCAGATTAGAAAATATTAGCAGAGATTTAAAAAGAAAATTAATTTAAAGCTTTGAGTTATTTTTGGCTATGATTTAAAAATTTTGACATTGTCGCTTTAATAGTTTTAATTTCATTAATCCGGACTTAATAAATTAAATGCAACTCAAAAGTCGCAGAATTGTGATAGAATTTAAACAAATAAAATCAAATATTTAAGCAGCGTCAAAAATTGTCATTTACATATTACATATTGCACCAGTTGCAGAATAAAGTTAATGTACCCATTTTCACTTATGACGCCAAAATAAATGATGTGTTGTCATGTTCCCACTCCCTGCCCCCGCCCTGGCCTGGGCCAATGCAGCTCTGAGCAGACAGAATTCATCAACATGTTACTATGGTGAAAATATCCATTGTTTGAGATGACGGACGGTACTTATTTAAATGCGAATGTCGGCCATAGAGAGAATCACTCTGATTGCTGTCGCTGTGGTATATACACGTCGTGAGTGGCGCCTCGTGTGCTTGTCTATCGAAAGGATTTAACGACTGTGGTTTTTTTTTTGGTTTTTTTTTAAGTGCCTGCCTGCTCGCTAAGCTCAAGCTCAAACTCAACAATCTCTTGCAAAAATGTGTGACGAAGAAGCATCAGCTTTAGTTGTGGACAATGGATCCGGCATGTGCAAGGCTGGCTTCGCTGGTGACGATGCTCCACGCGCTGTCTTCCCATCCATTGTGGGTCGTCCTCGCCATCAGGGCGTGATGGTGGGCATGGGCCAGAAGGATTGCTATGTGGGCGATGAGGCGCAGAGCAAGCGTGGTATCCTCTCGCTGAAGTATCCCATTGAGCATGGCATCATCACCAACTGGGATGATATGGAGAAGGTCTGGCATCACACCTTCTACAATGAGCTGCGTGTGGCGCCCGAGGAGCACCCAGTTCTGCTCACCGAAGCCCCACTCAACCCCAAGGCCAATCGCGAGAAGATGACACAGATCATGTTCGAGACCTTTAACTCGCCAGCCATGTATGTGGCCATTCAGGCGGTGCTGTCCCTCTACGCCTCCGGCCGTACCACGGGTATTGTCCTGGACTCTGGCGATGGTGTCTCCCACACCGTGCCCATCTATGAAGGCTATGCACTGCCACATGCCATCCTTCGTCTGGACTTGGCCGGTCGCGATCTGACCGACTATCTGATGAAGATCCTCACCGAGCGTGGCTACTCGTTCACCACCACCGCCGAGCGGGAAATCGTGCGCGACATCAAGGAGAAGCTCTGCTATGTCGCCCTGGACTTTGAGCAGGAAATGGCCACAGCTGCCGCATCCACCTCGCTCGAAAAGTCCTATGAGCTGCCCGATGGTCAGGTCATCACCATTGGCAACGAGCGCTTCCGTACGCCCGAGGCTCTGTTCCAGCCTTCGTTCCTGGGCATGGAATCGTGCGGTATTCACGAAACTGTCTACCAGTCGATCATGAAGTGCGATGTCGATATTCGCAAGGACCTGTATGCCAACAATGTCCTCTCCGGCGGTACCACCATGTATCCCGGTAAGTTTCCTTTATATATTTTTGATTCAAACTATTTCTCAATTTTTGTTAAATTTTATTCAATTTATATTATACTAATGTATTCGGAATCTTACAGGTATTGCTGATCGCATGCAGAAGGAAATCACCGCCCTTGCACCATCCACTATCAAGATCAAGATCATTGCACCACCAGAGCGTAAATACTCCGTTTGGATCGGCGGTTCCATTTTGGCCTCCCTGTCCACCTTCCAGCAGATGTGGATCTCCAAGCAGGAGTACGATGAGTCCGGTCCCGGCATTGTGCACCGCAAGTGCTTCTAAGCATCTAACGCATAACGACAACAACAACCACAACCACAACCACAACAACAACAACAACATCAAAAACAACAGCAACAACAACAGCAACAAGAAGAAGAACATCAACCACAAAAAAGAGAACAAGAACAACAAGTGGCGTTTATATATAGCCTATACGAGAACATCTTATATGCGTATCTTATATCTGACATTGGGTATATGTTTAGCTATGGGCAGGCTAGCTGCATCCGGGCGCCCACCAGGCGCTCCACTCATGCAAAAGTATCTTTAAAAGTACATTTAGTTGAAGAAGAAGTAGAGGAAGAAGTTGAAATTGAGGACAAGAGACCCAAACAAGTAGGTAGAGCATCTTTTATATTTAGTTTCGATTTGGATTTTGATTTGTTTCTAAGTTACGGAGCTGACACAAAAAAAAAAAAAACAATAAGGAAGAAAGTAAATAAAAGACAATCGGATGTACAATAAAAACGATATGTATGTGTATATGTATGTGTCCAAAACGACAGCTAAACATTGAAATGCTATCAAACAATCAGTGGCATGTTCGAAATATTTGCCAAAGTTTTTTAATTTCGCTCACCGAGAGAATCTTGGAACACCCGAATGTCAATCAGCAACTGGCTAAACTTTTCCACTGCCCGTATCTGTATCTCGAACTCGGTATCTATGTATCTTTGCGCCTATGAAGGTGGTAGCCAAGTTTCCCTCGCAGTTTGCTTAGCTGTCAAATTTTTCGGCTCAAGTTGGTCGCATCTCTCACGGAAGTTGCGCAACTTGCTCGGATATTGGTGTGCCAGTGTGTGTGCCAGTGTGTGTGTGTGTGTGTGTGTGCTTGTGTTGTTAGCTATGATTTATGCCCCGACTGAGTGACTATATGACCGTGTACATATGTCTTGTGTTGTCATGTATCAGCTGTGCACTGCATCTTAAGACTCTTTATGATTCTGCCTTAAACCAACCAACACATATATATCAATATATATATATATGTATGTATATATATATATATATACCGTACCGTATATGCTGCCAAAATATATGTATGTATTCTCTTTCTTGTGATATATTTGCAGCTTGTCTAAAGTGAAAGCAAACTTTGCAGTCACTTTGAAACAACATGCTAAAGACATAAGAGCAACAGCAAACTGGTCAAAAACGTGCTGTAGCTGTCACTTGGCCCTAAACTTTTGTGGCTTCTGAATCGAGTTCTGCTTTGGCCAGGTGCAAAAACCACAGCGTAATTACTTGGGTAACATGAATGTGTGCGGTGTACTACGACTTTTACGACCAGAACACAATGAAACTTTCATTGAAACGGTGCCACTGGATAACTAACTGAGTTTACCAACTAATTGTTAACTAAGTGTATCGAAAGTCAGTCTAAAATTGTTTTACAATTGACTGATTTGGGAGTTGGCAGGTACATCATCATCTCAAATACTTATCCATCGAAGTTGCTGTGAATGAATTTAAGATCAGGCTGTATGCTGATCCGTTTCAAATTTTACTAATTTACTAATTTTACTAAGTAAACCTTTGTAGAACGTATAGAAGAAGACAAATATGACATTTAACATTTAACACACATATTTTCAATTTTTGAAGCAAACAGTTGTTGGCGTTTTTGACAAATTGAGTATAATTATTTATGAATTGCAAAATACTCAATTAGCCAACGTACCTCTGTCTAGTTACCAATCTGATTGTCGACCAATCATAAATAACTGAAACCAAATAAGTTTCAGCTTGCAGGCTATTCGATATATATATGTATATATGTATATATATTGAGTTGATACTCGTACTCGGTGAAACAGCAACATTCCTATCAATTGAATGTGAATGCATTCGGACTATTTGTATGAAATTCTATCATAAATGCAAGGCCAGCGACAGCTAAAATATGAATGGCGTGCATTTTGCACAGATATCAAATGACGCATACGCAGCGTGTGCCAGGAAGTTTGTATTTGCCTGTCAATCATTTGTTGTCTCTTTACGCCGCCGCTACCCGACCGACAGCTGGTGTGTGTTGTGTGCTCACATGTGTGTGTTCCATTGTTGTTGCCGCTCTATTTACTCGGCTTGGCCTCCTGCGGACACAAATGCGGTGTCGTTATTTAGCCAAAACAGAATCACAGAAATTAGGACCAACAATTGGGTCACGTTTAAGTGCACTATGCCCGTACAGGGCAGGACTGTTGGTCAGTCGCCAGTTGGCAGACACTCAATCAATCACGCACAACGCCAAGGGGCTGCGGCCAAGGGATGTGGGCAATGGGGAGCGGAGAGTGGGGCGTGGCCCATTGGCAACTATCAATAAATGACAGGCGTTTGCATTCAATTTGTTTTGCATTGTGGCACATTTAATAAAATGGCATAGCCGTTAGTTTTTGTTGCCTGTCGGTCTGTCTGTCTGTCTGTTGCCTATTTTCTGTTCTTTGAAAACTCCGCCCATGCGGGTGATCCTTAATTTTGTATTTTTTACCCAGTACTCGCAAATTCTAAGTGGGAAGTTACGAACCGAAATTATATTCTAAAATCGATAATATAAAAATATCAGAAAATTAATTTATTGATTTCAATTATATAATTTTTCCATAATGAAACTACGATTCCAGTTTCTTTAGGTAGCTGTCCGATAAATGATACAGGATATCTATGCAGTTGGATGATTTTAACTTTTGCAATCAAACTTGTTGTAGTTGCTGCTGCTGTTTAACACTTTTGTATGGGCATTAAATTCAATTTAATTGCAGTTGCCGCCCAGCTTGGAGCTTGGAGCTTGCAGCTGGGACCTGCTGTTGTTTGTTTTGCTTGTTTGCGATTCTCGTTTTGTGCGAATTGTTTTGTATTTTGCAACTATTATATAACTGAACAGCAATTCAATTTTCTGGCTATTCTGGTTTATTGATTTTATGCTAATTTAATGCACTTGCTCAATTTCAGCACCAACCGCCATCCACCCCCACCGGCCACCCTTGCGACACAGGCCATTGATATCAATATAATTTGCTGCTAATGCGCAGAGCAAATGCTGCGCAATATTTGCCATTTTCATTATGTAAATTTTGCAAGCAGCCGCTCAAATATTGACATTAAAGCCAAGTTAACGAGTTGGTCGCACAGGAAGTGTCGAGACTAGAACGGAACTTGCACGTGACGTTAACGTAAACGTCGACGTGGACGGGGACATGGTTGGGGACATGGACGTGGACGTGGACGTGAGCATGGACATGAGCTGAGCTCAGCTCGGCGGTCGTTGCTTTTGACAAGCTAACAAATTGTTTTTCCGGCTTGAGGTGCACCACATGCAAACAGGAAATTAATAAATAAAAGGGCCCCAACTACAAGATACACCCCCCCTTCCACCCAACTGACCGTAACAGACTTTAAGTTCGTCAACGACTCGATTCCATCATCGCCGTCGTCATCATCACTTTCATTTAACTTTGGCTTTAGCAAATTTACGTTGCAGAAGCTGCCCAAAACAGAAACGTTCAAAGACGAAAGGAAAATCGCCTTGGAACACAATTTTTTGAAATATGCTCAAACCATATTATTTTTATATATGTTAACACTTTTATATTGTTTGAAAACAGATTATATTGCTCTTTAACTCAATCTGAAAAGCTATAAATACTTGACAATAATCTGATAATTATGATTAGCTGGCAAATGTGTATGCAACAGTTGCATGTTGGCAATCATTTTCAAATGTAATTAGCACATGATCATGCTCTTAGTTAAGGCATCAGCATCCTCATAATCAGCATCATTTAATAAGCATCATGAGTTGCATTAACATTAAGTCCAGCAGCACATTCAGCTCTATTGATGGGGGCTATTCAATGTGTGTTTTGAGTGGAGTCAGGAGAGCAGCTCAGTTAGCTATTCAATTTATTGTAACGCTTGATATGCATTCTTTCAATAATCAGTGCACTTAATTGCGAGCAGACATTAATTGCATTAAATGTGCTAGTGAAAGTAATAACAGGGGGAAGAGAGACCACCAGGGGTGCAAAAAGAGAAAGAGAGAGAGCGCAGAGCTAACTAAATGTCAATGTTGGAATTCCATCAATGTTGTCAGCATTCTGGTGTTCATCTCCACCCAATGCAAAATCATTTTGCGTTGCCCTGGATATGGATCAAGGACATCGTTTCAGTGCGATGCGTGCTTATCGACAAGCATTGCTGTAAACTTTATGAAGCCACACGCACACACACACACACACATATCTGCCTTTTACCTTTATAAATAAGCCAGCAGCAGGTGAGCGCTGCGGTAGAGGACTAGGCACGGCAGGAAGGATGGACAGGGTGTTGAGCTGCTGTCCTGGGTTTTGTTTGGCTGTTGTTTGCCGCGGCTCGTTACACTTCACTGGTTGCGCCAACATTGACAAAGAAGCGATAATCGCTTCATTCAAGCTATAAGCCTTCAAGCAGGCAGTGCAGTCGTGTATAGGCGTGCCAGCCATCTGAGCGTGAGCGTGTTGGCCACATTCGACTTTAGCCATCAGCCATCAGCCATAAGGTTGGTTCCTGCATGCAAAGTCGTTTTCATCTGGCCGATGCTTCACTGCTCGCCCGTTCATTTTTGATCCTTTCATTTGCTTCAATAATTCTTCATATCATTTTCTTTAGTTTGTTTTGTTATTATGCTTTACGATTTACGAAGTTCTCCACAATATATAATAGCTATATGTATAGCTACCTTTGGAATAAACGATGTAAAATATAGTTCTATGACAAATAGCCAGCTCCGGATTAAGATACATTTTAATATAATATAATATATTTTTATATTATATTTTATTCAAATTTATTTTGCTACTATATTTTTTTGCCAGTTAAACTTAAACTGTATTTTATTTGTATTTAAATTTCAATCAAAATAGACTCTGTCGCAAACAGTTGTTGCATTCATTAAATTTTAGGTTATTTTCCATATTCGAATTTAATTAACATATTTGACGTTGGGTCATTTAAAAATTTATGCAAATAGAAAATGCGCACAGGCAAGAGCGTAAAAATAAAGTGTCGCATAAGTCAATACGGCTCGGGGTTTAAATAGGCCTCAGCACGGCGAGCGGGAGAGAGCGGTGAGAGACGATTAAATCGTAGCCCGACAGGCTGTTGAATGTGAACATCTGGTGCTTTAAGCCAGCGCGATTTGCATAAGACATTGAAGGCGGCGCCTCGGGCTGTGAGTGCCGCATAAAGCGCAACACGGTAAAGATGGTCCGTCGATTCCGTCCTGCCTATACACACACACACACACACGTACACGTACACAACCACAGATGCACACACATGGAAGAGCAGGCTCCCTACTAGCATATCGATGTGGATTTGTTTTAAGCAGACGTCATTTATGTGATTGCAATGCTCGCATACAGAAGAGACAAATAAACACACACACACACACACACACACACACATTGAGACATGGATACAGAATGGAAAAGAAGCCATTGCATCTAATACAATAAAAGCGTTGGGCATCGGAGAGGGTGCTTTGATAAGTATTCAAAATCAACAGAAACACCTATGAGTCAGTGAATAATCAATCTTGAGTCAGTTTCCTTTTAAGCTAAGCTGCATAAAATGAGAAAGTAGACAAAGTGCTTCTCAATAATGGAATATAATAAAAGTTCAGTTAGGTAAATATGTGGGGTAAAAAATAAGTAAGAATTTTTTCAACAATTTTCCTTAAATTCTGACTAAAATAAACTAGCTTATAATTGGGGTTTATTAAAAGTTTATTTTTTCTTTCTTACATTTATAACTTTATTCTACCTAAAATATTTCTTTCAAGTTTTAGTTATCTTCATGTGAAAGCGAACTTTTGAAGACGCCCTCGTTCGCGCAACTAACAACTGCATCCACAGTCAGCTAGCTTTGGTAGCTACTTCAAAATTGACTGCATTGCTTGGCTTGGCTTTGGTCGACTCCTCTGACCAAGTCTAAGGCCAGACTGTCAACACTTTCAGTTCCGTTGCTCAATTTGGCTCAGAGTAGTTGCATTTATAATTCTGCATTTGTTGTGTTCTTCTCGGGCTTCCCCTCGTTTCGTTTAGACATTTCGCTTTGCATTGCCATATTGTCATATGGAGTAGAAAAAGTGCAAAGCTTTGCAGACAGAAGAAGCTGACTGCAGGGGGCTACTTCTGCAGCTGGAACTGTCGAATGGCTTGCACAAAAAATGCCGCACATATATATATATATAGTATATTTTAAATTGCTATTGCAAAAATATGCGGCACTGAATGCTGTTCAGTTGATGTTTTAGCTGCCAAGGGCAAAACTATTTTCATTTGCAAGTCGAACAAAGCCGCAAACGCCGCAAACTAGCCGAGGCGAGGGTGAAGCCAACGCGTGGCTACCAATAAAAACTTTCTAGCAGTTGAGCTTAAAACCGCAGAAAAGTTGAAAAAGTTCGGCGTGATTTTATGAATATTGACCAATCAAACTCAATTGCATTGATTTGAATTGAAGGCGCGCACAAAGGGCTCGGAACTATTTAAAAACACTTTTCCAAAGCTGTTTAACAAAAAAGTGTGCGTTGCATTTTAGAAGGGTCTCTTATTGATTTCCCCATAGTTGCCCATTCAAATTTAATAGCGTTAACCCTTCTTTTTTATTTATTTATTTTTTTTTTGAAGTGTTTACTCAACACCCACGAAAGCCTCTTCATCCCCTCCGTGGCATCGTTTTTTTAATTGCGCAGCGCAACAAAAATTGAAGAAAATAAGGAGAAAATCATGTTTGTGCCCAAATCCAATCAGGCAAATAACCCGAGAATGCGGGTTGCAACCTTTTGTTGTGTTCGCTGAACATTTTCCCTTTGCTTCATTTTATTTTTAATATATTTGAATTAGGTTTTGTTTGCTTTTAATACCACTTTTGCAACGACGTTTTTATAATATTCCTAAATTTAATATTCAATATTTTCAAATTACGCAAATTCCTCGCGATCTCGTTTTCTCTCTCTGCTCTGACGTCTTCGTCTCAGCTTGTTTGCATTCACTGTTGTGCCTTTGGCTTTTCCATTATATTCCACAATATGAACAATGTGGACGGATGGCAGGGGACCAGGTGAGCGGGGAGGGGGGGCCAGAGCCAAAGAGAAAAGGTCGAGGGAAATATGGTAACAGTTTGCGGCTTACAGTTATTACACTATAGCTTAGCTAAACGAGTCGGTAATGCGAGAGTTGCGGTCATGATTTATGTGCTGCAAGCAAAATCACGAATGAGCAATGAAAAAAGCAAAAAGCTGGATAAACTCATAACAAATTTTGAATAAAAAGCATTTGATGAAAGGAGGACAATAAGCAAGGCACGGTTGAAGAAAGGAGATCTAAATTGTCGGATGTTGAGTATCCAAGGGAATAAGGGTAAGAGTAAGAGTAAGAGTAAGAGTAAGAGTAAGAGTAAGAGTAAGAGTAAGAGTAAGAGTAAGAGTAAGAGTAAGAGTAAGAGTAAGAGTAAGAGTAAGAGTAAGAGTAAGAGTAAGAGTAAGAGTAAGAGTAAGAGTAAGAGTAAGAGTAAGAGTAAGAGTAAGAGTAAGAGTAAGAGTAAGAGTAAGAGTAAGAGTAAGAGTAAGAGTAAGAGTAAGAGTAAGAGTAAGAGTAAGAGTAAGAGTAAGAGTAAGAGTAAGAGTAAGAGTAAGAGTAACACACCTGTTTAAATTAGGCATACAATACAATACAATACAGTAAAAGTAAAAAGTAAATATATTTTAATACTTAAATATTTCACAATTTACAATTTGTAATTTATCCTGAAGACCATATCCAATGTTTGGCACATTCCTGAATGATTTTATCAATGTTGCAATTAGCCCGCTTTTGCAGATAGCATTAAATATTAATTAGTAACGTCCTTTTGAGCTGAACATCCAATTTGATTTATAACAGCTGCACAAGTGATTTAACATTTTTTCCATCAGCTCTTAAAAGTTGCGTGTTGATTACGCAACTTTATAGGTCAAATACTTGGAATTTTTTGCAACATTAATTCGAGTGTCACGGAATTTTAGTTAGTTACGTAGCGGATATTAATTCATATGAAATGCAATTAATTTGTAGCGAAAGTTTGATTTATAATTTAACTAAGGCCAGGGCAAAAGCATTGTTGGGCGCTTTTAAACGGTAATATCCATGAATTTGTGTGGTATTGTGTGTGTGCGTTTTGTGGTTAACGTAACGGACAGAAACACTTGCCACACTTGTCGGAAACAGAAGGTTTTGCCACCAACAGCCAGAGTCAGATCCAGAGCAAAGCGAACCAAAGTGCAATTTGAGCGCCAAACTTTGGCGTTTTGGGTTTTTTTTTTTTAAATTCAATTGTGGTTTGATTTTGGCCATCAAATTGTGTGAATGTGGCCAATGGCAACGCGTCAATAACGGAATGGTGCCGGGATTCGATTCTCTTTTAAACATTCGCTTGCTTTGCACGTTTTTAATATGAAACCACGGACAAGTTTTTGTAATAAATTTAATGGCAATCGAAGTTGCCACAATCCGTGTCATATTTACCGTTGGATAAAATTAAACATACAACTAGATGATTGCAATTTTCAGTTTTAAGGGCTCTAACGGTATCTGACCAAGAGCTCTATTTAATTTTTATACGCAAACACAAATTGAAATTGAAATTGTAAAATATATGTCCGATTTCAATATTGTGAATTGTTCGAGTGGAACGAAAAATGAACTTCAATTAATACTGTAAGCATGTATGAGCTAATTTAGAAATTAATTAGCTTACAGCTAAATGAAATTGAACTGAAATTGTAATTAACACCAAACATATATATGCATATTTCATGATATTGATCATATTACTAATATGTACAAACACAACGGTAATTAATTTGGAAGCTATTAAATCAACGCTGTACTCAGTTGTGATTTTCACAATCTATGATTACTATAGTTCGTTGCTGATAATTCTTTAATATAAAAAAAATAAATATTCATCGCTGCGCTATGGCAAATAGAAGCTTTTTATATAAAAAGTTTTTAAATTGCAGTTTTTTTTTTTGTTGTTTTCATTTTACCAATTTAAAATTTTTTATATACAATCCCAAATTAGTTTTTACTGAATATTATCAATAATTTTTTGTGTTATTTTTGCACCCAACGTGAAGAACAGGATAGCATATGCTTCACTAAGAATTTGTTTCTCTCTCTCTCTCTTCTTTTCTGCCTCCGTTTTACTGCTTCTTATGCATACCATTAATGCAGCTTTCAGCCTCACCTTTGTACCTTTAACCGTTTCATGGCGATGTGCTGCAATTTTCCAACCAACAGGAGACAGCGCCTGTTGCGGGCAGGATGCAACAAACACAAACACACACACACACACATAAAGCCATTGTCACTGTTGCTGTGACAACGCGAAATGCAAATGACACGCCATTATCCCAAGCAACAACAATTAAACAGTTACAACAACATTTACAATGGCAGCAACTCGCAACAGGGATGACGAAAATACAAATATGATTCTGAGAAGTGACAGCTTGCCATGCGTTTTTGTTAGCCCTAATAGCTTTTAATTGTTTTATGAAATTGCGAAAAAATTTTGCATCACAAAATAAAAGAATGAAAAGGGCAATTGTGACAGCAGTCAACATGGCGTATTCGCAATATAACACATACGCCTAGTTGCGCTGCAAGTGCAACGCACTCACGCTGGGAGCCCGTATGGCCCCAGAGTAAAATTTATAAACAAACTGCGTTGACATTTATTGCCACATTTGCCAGGCTAGCCAAAAAAAAAAAAAAAGAAGAAGCAAAATTACTCGTTTTTAGCCCTCTCTCGCGCGCCTCCGCCACCGCCCGTTAACACTCAGCAGCGCTGCTGCTGCACACACTTTACAAGCGAAGCAATTAATTCGAGGTGTTTATGGGAGGCCAGCCAAGCGGATTATTGTGTTTTCAAAACAAACTTGCCGCAGTGGGTCAAGTGGCAGCAGTCGCTGCAGCAACAGCAACAGCAACGAAGAAACCATCAAGTTTAGCGCATAGGGCAACTTTAATTGGTTTTTTTTTTATTTTTATTTTTGCTTTTGCTTTTGTAACTTTTCGTATACTTGAAGTATTCCTTTCGCTTTGCGCCTTTACCAATTTTTTTCTTTTCATTAATGATGCGATTTCTTAGAAAAACTAATCAGCACTCAAAGTCACATCAAACATTGAATGCTAAACAATTCTCTTCGCTTTTTCGGTTGCACTGCTTTATCGACCCGACGATTTTCGCTTAGCTGCCCGAATGCTCTTAATTTCTGTTGTGCTCTCTTGCGCTGATGCAGGAAAATGGCAACAACAAAAACGCTGATTTTCACCCGCCGTCGCTATTGCGAGCCTCATAAAACACAAACAAAATCATCCGTTGAGTAGGTCAAGATACTAACTCAATTTGATTCTTGGAAAATCTTAGCAAAAGTTAACGCCTTTCGGCGCAATCGAAAAAATATGGTAATACGCGCATCCCATCAAAAAAAATTCTATAAATTCTTAAATGCAGGCGATTTTTGTTAATGTTTTGTTGTTCATGTTGTTACGTGTTATAAATAAAAAAATATTATATAAAATAATTATTGTCTCGAATACAAAATTGTGATATATAGCAAGCGTTCGTTGCACAATTCGCACAATTACATTATACCCTTTTTATTCATATGCGGGGTATGAATATAATGTTAATGAATTATTTATAGCTCGCCCATTTCCTTTATTATGCCTCCTAACTGCCAAAAAGGACTTTAACTTTAGTGTATGCTATATGGCGAAAGTTTTCCCATTTGCCTACGGTCCCTCCTTTGTCGTTTCCCCCCCTCATGTCGAGTAATTCGGCCCGGCATGCTGTAATTACCGTTTGATGGGCAACTACTCAATGTTAATTGCGGTGTTTTTGGTGCCTGTCAAGTGCAAAACGAGGATGGTTGTCAAATAATGGAACCCATTTGATTATCGATTGCTGCAGAGCGCCTAAACAGGACACTTTATTTCCGCAGCGAAGGGCGAGCTGCCTCTAATTGCAGGCTTTTACCTAGTATAATATATGCGAAATGCGTTTTTTTGATCTTTCAAGCGGAAAGAGACAGAAAGTTAGACAGCCAGCTGTCCGACGTTGAGAGATTTGGATGTTGGCGCTGTGACAGGCGGGCGAGAAAAAAGGAAACGAGCAGAAAGCAAAGAGTCGTATAAAAAGTATCTGTTATTATGATTGTTTAGTGCTGTCGCCGGAAATGTCATTCAAGTGGAATGCAGTCGGGGGAGCACAATGCAGCAAAGACAACGACAAAAGCAATAACAATGACAACTGCAACTGCAGGCGACAAAACTGCAGCTTTTACCCGAGCAAAACAAGACACAGTGCATAATAACTTATGCTTGAATCCAAAAAGGGAGCAAAAGAAAACAAACTGGTAAAAGCACGCCCGAAAAAAGATGAAATCTACTGACAAGTTTTAAAACAAATGCACTGCCATCCGATGTATGTACGATGATATGTATCTGAGTATCTGTGTATCTGGGAAGGAGCGACATCGCCAAGCAGCTGCTACGAAAAGTTGCTTTGCATATTTCATGGACCTCGTACTTGTGCAATTGCCTGAATTTCAACATTAACTCATACAACATGCAGCAATCTGAGGGGAATTGCACCAGCCCGACAACTTACTTCAGCCGCATATACTTGCTTGTGTATGTGTGTGTAGTCCATATGAGTATAAACGAGTACTTGCACTCACTCGCATTCATCCGGAGCGCAGTTCGTCAGTGTCTTTTGGCGTAATTTTGTTTGCTGTAACAGTTTAATCATCGACATTACACGCACAAGCATCAAGCAGGGGCTTAATTTTTTTTTATTCTATAGGGGTTTTGGGAGGAGAGGGCTCAACTTATATATGCGAATGGTTGTGTAAAAAAAGCGGGGAGCACATCATAAATTGGCGAAAACAAAATAAGAGATTTTGATATAATGATGTCAGATTTTATAGACATGTTATTATTAACTCTAAACAAGTAATTGAAAAAATTATATAAAAAGTTTTCTACGAATAAATATTGCAAATGTAATTCCGAATAGTGTATTTTACCTAGTTAATAAATCGAATATATGTTTTCTTATCTTTATTATTAATATATTATTTATAAATTTTTTCATTAGCTTATTGCATGTGAAATGTGAAATTTACAAGTTGGGATTTTCCCAAACGTTTGTGGCGACTCCCGGCAAATGCAGAGCAAGTGAATCAACGGATAAATGAAATTATTAATTATGTATTCTGGTAATTTTTCATGCATGCAAGTTACACACGAGCAAAAGCAAATAATTTCGGTGCCTGACCAACAATATCTTTCTTTATCTTTATCTTTATCTTTGTCTTTTTCATTTTCATATATTTCATTTCAGCAGAAGCGCAAGCAACAGAGGCGAACACAAATATATAATATTGTTCAACTTAACTGTTGCGGCAATGTGTGAGGGAATTATTTAAAGTGCCGAAGTGCGCATCGTTAATGCAAAGTACTACAAAGAAGAGGAAGAAGAAGAAGAAGTTACTTCATATCTGTACATATTCGCTCATTAAAGTAAGCCACTGTTTCGTTGAGAAATGGTGCTGTCAAATGTGATTTATTCTGAATTTGACTTTCTTATTTTTCATTTCAGTTACCGCGTGCAATTTCGTATAAATTCATTCAGTGCATCTCTCGTGTGCATGCAAGCAGCTCGGCAGTGCTGTTCGTAATCAGTTTTAATGAAATGCCAGCGTGGCGTATACGCAACGTAGAGATTAAAGACGAAAAATCAACAGAAATGGCGGACAGCAGCTGTGTCGCAACTTAAATTCTTCGCTGCTCAAAGTAAAATGTCCAACAATTATGGCCAAAGTCTCCGACACACACACACACACACACACACACACCGAATTCAACTGAAATCCAATGCCTAGGCGAGTAGAAATAAAATTTATGCACAGCAGCGAGTAGGCAGCATGTCAGTCATTCAAGCAGTTAGCTCAGCCAAGCGTAATTCAATTAAATGATGACAAACAAATTGACTCGAAGTTGGTAGTCAAGGCAAAGCCAGCCGAAATAAGAGCCACATTTATAGCACGACTCAAGGCGCAGTAAGCCAAAAAAGAAAACAAAATTGCGAACTTCTTTAACAGAACATCAAGAGCACATTTACAAATGATTTTAATCAATTGTAAGCCAAGAATTAATTTATTCTTTTTTCATTTTTAAATGAAAAATGTATTTTCCTTGCGATTACATTTTCTTTAATTACTTCAGTGAATGAGTATTCAATGGACAGCCACAATAGTCGTTGCCAAGATGATTTAAAACCTTGATAAATTTAAATATTATTTTTCATTTTCTAGCATTTGCTTGCTTAAGTAAAACACCACAAGTATACATAAACAAAAAAATGAGCTCGGAACCAAAAGAAGCTTTGCCGACGGCTAAAAACTTTGGACAATTTTTGTTTAACAATGCGGTCGCATTGTCAAACTTTAACACTTATATTTCGATTCCCAGAAAAGGTAAATATTTTCATGCGGCTTTCTCCAATAAAAGCACATCTTAAAACCATAAAATTCTCATAGAAAGTGTCTTAAGAAGCGTGAACAAAAATAACTTGATAGAAGAGAGCAAAAATAACAAACAGCTGAAGCCAAGAAACTTGTCAAAAAAGTTGGTAGTCGTCTGGCAGCTGGGCTTCAATAGGCGGCTGAAACTGAAACTGAGCTGCCTGACGACATGTTGCCCAGTATATCCTGTTGGCCCAGTCCATTAGCGGCAGCTCCGTTTGGGGAATGTTTACTAACACATTTTCCGCACAGCCAGTGGGGTGACAGGCGAGGACTGAAGGCTCATTTGTCGTGTCCTGTTCGCTCCTATTGTCATTAGCATTTCATTTTGAAAATGCTCACGGCCCCGGGCACAGAAAAACATTTGTCTTGACTGCCGGCATGATGTCCTGCTCGAAATTTTTATATCGAAATAAAATAAATTGTGGAAATTTAAGTGGCCCACAGACTGTTTTGGGTGCGTGTGTTTCTATTCCATTCTGTTTGTAAATGACTTCTTATCCATCCATTTATTATATAGCCCAATCGAAATGTCATTTGTTATACATTGCCTGCTTTAAGGCGTTCTCCGACTTTAAAAACGAAATTGCCTTTGCGCGCATGTTGCGGTACTTAACTGCCACGCCCCGATAGCAACGCCCACGGTCAACACTTGATGCGTTTAATATAACTTAATTGCTGTCGCTTGCAACACATGTGGGCGCCATTAAAATCAAAGCCACGCTTAAGGCAATCACTGCTGCCGCTGCCACCGCCGCTGCTACTGTCCTTGCCCCAAGTCCTACTTGGTTGGCGCAGTGGCTGCTGTTGATATTGCTGTGGCCGCCTCTCTGACGACACATTTGTCATATGCAAAACGAATGACAAACGGCCACTCAGACGGCTGATGGCTATGTGACATATTTGTTGGCTATTGGGCGGTCGGTTGTGGTCGCCTCTTGACTTTGCCACCTGACACTAGCTGTGCACAGAATAAAAGTAATTACGAACGGGAAATCACTGGTTGACACACTGCACGAAAAAATGGGTGAAAATCGGTAATAAAAATAACGTGTCAATTTCCTGTCTTCACTAGAAGAGGTCCCTTATTTTCAGAGGAGCTTTTATTAATAGCATCCATCAGAGTGGAGTATAAATAACTTTAAGTAATTTGATTAGTTTACGATTTTTATTCCCAATGCTCAAAGCAATTTTCAAACATTGACAAAGTAACTTTTCTAGCAAAAATTGGCCATGCTGTCAACAACCATTTTGCTATACATAGCTCTCTCTATACATATATATATATCACAACATGGCACGCAATTTACTAACAAAATGTCATAACATGGCCATAACAGCTTAAGCCATATGGAAGTCCCAAAAAGTTGCACAAACCATAACTTGCAAATTGTTGCCAGTCCCGCAACAATGCGATGAGGGTACCCAACAAAAAAAAGTTTTGCGTTCATTTTTTGGGTGTAATTTGGCCAATTGAATTTGTATTGGCCCCGTTCAAGTTAATATGCGTGCCGTTACCGCCCCCCTCGCCCCCCCTCACTACTTCCACATAGTTACGCCCAACTGTTCCCATTTGCTATCCCTTTGTGCGTGCTGCGTGCATGTCTGTGCGTGTTTGTGGTTTAACACCAGAGCTATTCAATATCCCCCCTCCCTCCCCCGCCCACTCCGCCACCCTGTTCACTTTGAGGCAACTCTGCCCGCGGCACGCCCAACATGTCAAAGCAACGGGCGAACAGCAGTTGGGCAACTGCTTTAACTGCTTTTATTGGTTGCCGGCTGGTTGGTTGTCCACCGGCTACTGTCAGTTATTTACTCAAAGCATTTCATTTGCCAATTTTCTCTCAGCTTAAATCAGCGTTGCATGAAAATGACAACAACAGGCAGCTGGAAACATGCGGCAGGCGGCATGAGGCATGAGGCATGAGGCTGGCGGCAGAGAGTAAACGCCAAGCAGCGAGTTCGTTGTAAAATGGCAGCAGCAAGATAAAATCCAATTAAAATAGCGTAGAACTTATAAAAAAAACTAAAATCAGGGTGTAAAAAAACAAGTGAGAAGGTTCAAGTCGGCAGCGCCCGACTACGAGATACCCTGAATCCTGTCCTTAACAACATTTCAACCCCATTGCATTCCGATACAAATTTTCAGGACTTTATTATTAATCCAAAAATCCGGAGGTATCACGAACAAAATTATGCAGACGGGCGACAGATGGACAAACGGACAGGGGTGAATCAACTCGGCTGTTGATCCTGATTAACAATATATATACTTTATCCATTTTCAATGGGAAAAAATAATCTCTAAATAAAATAAGCTCACTTGGAAATGCACTGAAAGGTCTCGAATGGGATCTAATCAACCATTTATAAAGCAATCAATCAATATTATTTACATTAAATGGAATATTTTCAGCTAGACTGCAACGAAACATGCAGACAAAATCTAATTGCTGTATCACTCTAGCTTGAATATGAAAACAATTAATTTGAAACTTATTTGCGTGTTGTTTTATTACAAAAACTGATCAATCAATCAAAAACAAGTTTAATCGATTATTAAGTCATTGAATCCGTAATTGAGATAAATTATAAAAATGAAATACTGCGTAGAACTGTCTATGTGTGACAAGCAGCGCAGTAATGCGTGCATACCCGCTAGTATACCCTGTATGGCATGCCAGTGTGTTAAGGGCATAAAAAGAAGGTGCAAAAGCAGAGAAATGGTAACGTGGTTGAAAGTAAAACAAAGCATAAAATCTATTTGCAGCTGGCGGCGGGCAGCGGTAGACAACAAAAGTTTATGCCATGTAAATAACGACATCATAAATTTGGTTACGTGGGTATATATACATATATATCTGCATATCTCTCACCTACATACACCCACATACACATATGCAGCTACACTGGTGGCTAGTTCCGTTTTAGTAAACAATTTTTTATGCCTGTTCCGCTACCAAACAATCCACCGTCCTCCGACTGTTACGATTTTCATGGCCCTCGATTCGCGTTGCGCTCTTTTCAGCATTTTTTTTTTCGCTTTTTGTCATAAAAAACTCGACAACAATGGCAGCAGCAGGAGGCCCCTTTTTTCTAGCCACTCGTCAGGGGAAATAAAAGTTACGTTGACACGGACACCGCCACCAAGTGCCGAGCACTTTGCTCCCTCTACCTGCAACCTGCCTCCTGTTCGGAAGCTAAAGCCCAACGCAATCGCAGCGCTGCACAGTTGCTGTTGTTGTTGTTGTTGTTGTTGCTTTGTTGTTATCTGATTTGGCCGCTTTCTTTTTTTTTTTAAAGGTAGTGCAGCTTTATTCTGTGGTAAAATGAGCAGCGTATAAAATGTGTAAGAAATTAAAACGATTTGTACAAAACGATTTGCAGGAAAATCAAGTCAAGTCCCGAGGCCAGAAGTGGCACAGAAAGCTGAGAGTTTAAAAGGGCTAACAACGAGCAAATCTGGCAATGAAATACAACTACGCAGCTCGGACGAAAGGTCTCTCTCAGGTCTTAGCTCCTGGCTCAAGCAAAAACATCAACAAACGAGTATTGTTTTTTGTCGTAACCTCTTCTAGCCAGTGTAAACAGAGCCACTGCCCCAGCAAGGAGTGAAAGCAATTGAGAAGGAATCTGAAATTATCAACCACTTGTTGATATTAGCCTACTTACCTTGACTATATATATGTACATTCTGCAATGGATAAGGTGATGGCCGGGAAGGTGTGATAAATTGTTGATTTTCGAATAAATCTGTTTTGGTTCGTAATCGAAGTTTAAATGTGAGAAATTAAATTTATATATTAAAGAATCATATCAATAATTTCACTCCTAAGTAAAGACAGGTTTATAAAATTTTGGTTGCTTAAGTTCTTATAATTTGAAACTTTTGAGACGCTGAATTTCGCTTCCTGCCGTCTGATACATATTCACTCATATTGGAAGGGTAAGTTGGTGTTCAAACAAAAGTGCAGTCAATTTCAAAGTTTTAAGCAGCTGCATTTTAATTGTTTGAAATTAACCTTAAGCCTGAAATTTGAAGGGTTTGCCTTGATTGGCGGATAGATTGCGTATCCTTCGATATGGCCATGTTTGCTTTAATTTCGTCTTTGGCCGTATAAATTTCAGATGGAAGTCTCGAACATTGCATGCCAGAACAAATTCCGGGGCAAATACAAACCACTTGAAAAATACATTTAATTGAGATTTACAGTGCAAGTTAAAATGCCAACCACAGCCCGGAAATTTACTTTGAACTTGGGCATTGCCGATGTTGTATTTGTTGCTGTTGGGAGCCAAAAGCCAAGCTCATAAATTTCAGCTAGTAAATCTTTTTCGTTCTGCAAGGAGGGCGGGGCAAGGAGCGCATTGCAAATCTGTTTTGCCAGACTGATGTTTATTTGTTTTGTGTGCTGGTTCTCGCATTAAAGTTAAATTGCGTTTAAGTAGCCGACTTTTACGACTCTGCCTGTAGCGTTATATATATATGTATATATTTAGATAAACATATATGACTGTATATAGATATGTTATTATAATATCGTATATAAGTATGCAACAGTTGTTGTCTACCCTTGCGAGTATCTGCAAATTCAGCGCATGTTGGCAAGGCCAAAAAGTGAATTGGATGGCTAAAATAGCCAGGCAACATTTTTGGCCAAGAGCTAACGAGCTGAAGTGTGTACATACGGCATGCACATATATTTATTTGTCCGTATATACATAATATGTGTGTGCTGCCGGGGCTGTTGTTGAAATGATAAGCATGTGTGCAATTAAACTGAAAGCGTGCCTCCAATGTTGGTCCATGACTGTGACTGCGACAACGACAACGACAACGACAACGGCAACGACAACAGCAAAGGCAACAGCAAAAGCAACAGCAACAGCAACAACAGCAATAAGTGGCGAAAAGGGGCACAAGTGTTACATCAGCAACAGCGGAAACAGCAGCAACAGCCACGCCGCAACCCATGACAATAAAACAAATGTCGTCTATTTTACATAAGCGTTGTGTGCAAAATTGTTGTCCTTGTTTTTGTTGCTGTTTCTCTTTATATGACCAACACAAAAAAAATAAAAGGACTATAGCAAAGTGTACAAGGATGAGTTGATAGCGGGAGTGGACTGTGAAAACAGAGGCGTTGATTAAAATAGGATTAAACATATTATTTATGGCTGAAAATAATAATATTTAAATATTCAATAAAAACAAAATGCGTTGCACATTTTTTTTTGTCAAAGTGGATTGCATATACAAAAATTGTAAATCAGAATCAAAGTTTTTACTGGTTTTCATTTTTAATCAATTTTTAAAATTCCATTGTTTATTGTACTTTAAAGTGGCTTGAAAAAATTATCCCCACTGCATAAATTATAGATTGTAGAAGGAATCAGTAATTTGCTTACAGTAAAGCTGCGACAACACTTCCTTTGTGACCCTTTTCATGCACTTCACTGACCTCTCCCGACCACATTTGGTTCCGTATGCAAACCTGCGACCTGCACATTAAGTGCTTTACGGCAGCATTCTAGAGTCAGCGATTTATATATATATATATGTATTTTTTTTCGCTCGCCCAGAGTCATAAAACGTTAAAAAGGCTGCAAATTAAAAACGCATTAAATTTTGTTGCTGCCATCAGGAGTCGGCCACGTGCGGGCACTTGATAGCGCCCAAAACGGTCCCGTTGCCAGCATAAATTTGCAATTCTTGACGCCAATAATTAGTGCTGAGCTCGGGGCTCGGCTTTAAACCGCTTTGATTTTCGGGGCGACGGGCTCGAAAGCCCGAAAAGTAAATAGTACTCGATGGGAACGGAAACCGGGACTAGGACGAGTATCCGGAGCAGGCAGCTGGAACTGCCTGTAAATGAGCAATTAGTCGTAATAAAAACATCAGAGTGCCGGCAGCAGCTAACACTCAATGCCCCGCAACATGGTTGGACACTGAGCAACTGCGCCTGCCTTCGATTTGGCTGCTACGTTTGTGTAGGCTGTGGGCGCCACGCCTACTCCTGCCCGCCCCTCCTGAAACGACGTGCACTTAATTCAAATTGCAAAAACTTAACCTCAACATGTGCGAAACCCAAACACACAGGCACACACACACTCACATACACATGCACACATGCACACGCAGTTGGTCGCATAGAAGCCATCCCGGCACAGGCGTAAAATTAACACACAGTTATCCGAGAGAAACCCAGAAGCCGACAGCCCCAGCAACAGTTTAGACATGCAGCAAATAGCCGAGAAATGAATGAAATCCAAAGCGATGCTGAAATCGAAAGCGTTCCGCATATTTACAAAAATTTTCAATTCACTTGATTTTTCGTTTCAATCAAGTAATCTTTTATGCCAAAAATCGTTAAATAAGATTATTTACATACTTTTACTATAATTTGCTTTAATACATAATATAAAATATTAAATATTAGTTAGATGAGTTGCTTTGAAAGTTGAATTATCAATTGGAGAATTTGAAAAGAAATCGTTTATCGGAACACGGGAAAATGTTGAACTGTGCAGCATTCTACGGGATGCCGTCACTGTCAGCGGTCGGCTGATACACTGCCTGCAAACTGAGGCGATGGTGCACGTGTAAGCCTACCAGACAGACCTGACAGCCTGACGGACAGACAGACAAACAACCCAACTAAAGGACTACACACTACAACAACAACAACAAGAACAACAACAGCAACGACAGCAACGACAGCTAACAGACTGAATGCAACTTCGTTTAGGCCGACGGGGCGTCATGTCGGAAACTTTTTGCTGTTGTCTACTTTCGGGCTGTGCTTGTTTAAAGATTTTTTTATGTAATTTTATGTGTTTTTTTTTTTTGACGGCACCTGCTGCTATTTGTCAGTCTTGGCGCACACACATAAAACTTGGGCTTGTTATTATTTTTAGTGCATAATAACGAGCGCAGTCGGTTTATGAACTGTTTTTTTTAAGTTGGCTGCCTGGTTAGATGGCTTACAATTGCTATGAGCTACTCGTATTTATGTTCGTGCTTGTGCGTGTGTGTGTGCGTGTGTGTGTATGTCAGGAGACGCGCCATCATATCCGGTAGCTAGCGCACATTTGACATTGTCACGTTGTGCTATTTACATAAATAAATAAAAGTGAGCGAGCAGTGCTAAGCATATAAATTCTGGATAAATATAAGACAAACAACAGAGCTCGAATAAGATATTTGAATGACTCGACAAATACACTACACGAACGCGATGTCTCAAATATGATTGCATCATACATATTTAAAAATCCATTATTTGTCTTCTATTTGTCTTGCATCAATTATATACAAATGAATTTCTATTTTTTGCCATTTTTATTGCGAACATTTATTTAGATTTCACCGTTTCGCATGCGAAACCCATATAGCTGGCTGATTTAAAGGGCATACCAGAAAATAGAGAGGACTCCACGTTGTGTCGTGCCAGGCGCTTGGCACGGCTTGTCATTTGTTTGTTTGTGCGGCTCATTTTGGCGTTGGGTGCAAATGGCGCGAGCACCGGCAAACGGATGTCCCTTGTTTGTTGGCGCTTTTACGCTGCGGCCTTTAAGTGTTTACGTGGCGTATTAGTAATAAATGTAATGTGCATAAACGTGTCGTACGGCCACACAACTGACACGTGGACCTCAAAGTCGCCACTGTTGCTGCACATAAAAACGAATGTTTACAATGTGTTTTCCGACCAGCCCCACCGTAGACTGTAGATTTTTACAACTTTATTCAGGGCCGATCCAAGGCCCGTGCGCAGTAAACAAGCAACGTCAAGCGGCGCGTCAAATGCAGGCACTTAATCAATCAAAGCTGCGAACGAGCGCCCAGCCAGCAAAAGGGGCGGATAACGGCAGCCCGGCAGCCCCTCCCTCGATGGTGAGCTTATTAGACACTGACTACTACTACTTTTGGCCAATGCTTTGGACCATGATTTTGGCAGCAGAAATTATGACCGCTGCTGTCCAAACATTGAGCGCCTGTTCAAGCAATGCTCTTTCAAGGACTTCGCCTTGATGGACTGATTGGGTCGCATGTTGGCCATACTTTTAATGTACAGCACAGTAAGGCCCGTTGTCTATTTGCCTTTTGGCCTACGGACAAAACATTCTATAGTCAACATGCCAAATCCCAGTTTAATGCATTGCCAGCTTTCGCCGGACCGCATCTTAAGCTCCACTGTATTTACCCCAAGGCCCAGCTACTTAGTTAGTTTTCTTGGTAAGCCCCCAGGCTTAAGGCCCTGACAATATGTTGCACATCGTCCTGTCATAGGGTTTGAGTAGTGGGTTTACTCTATCAAATATTTGTAATATTACAATCTTGGTTTTGAGCACGTTTGTGCTGGCTTTGCCAAAAACAATTAACGACTCTAGACCAAATTAAACACACACAATTTCTGTTCAACCGGAAATACAAAAAACCAAAAGCAAAAAAAAAAGAGACGGAAACCTTTTTATATATATTAATTAACTGATATGCAATCTAAATGATGTTTGCCGCACACCTTTAATAATTATTTTTAACAATGCCCAATTAAAAAGCCACAAACTCAACTCGCCTGATATTCCCGGTGGACAGCCCTTAACATTATTCTACTATTATATTTGTCGTTAGATATTCCTTTTCCTTTGGCTATTTTTGCAGTCTGCGCTTTGGCCAACCCTGGGCGAACACCTCACACAATTCACAATTTTCGACCAAGTATCCGTTCGCTGTTCTTAAAGTTTTGCATAAATTCATGGAAAATACTTTTCGCTTTTTGTGCGCTGGAAAAGGGTTTCCTCTTGGCTATTTTTAATTAATGAAAATATTTTCGGTTGCTAAAAATAATGTTAGACGCGCATAATTATAATAAATTTTCTAACCAGGCGTAGCCGAAAAACAAAACTAAATAAAAATGTGGCATTAAAGTGGCTGGCTTTAATGTTGTCTGCCATTTAAATTTGCAGCCTGTTTGGCTTATTGGCCAACCAATTAAGCTAAGTTGGGGCTTTCACTCAAGTGCACGGCGTTATAGAAATGAAATATTATGAAAAATAAGAGCGAGCTAAATGAACACTGCAGCTGCAAATTGAGAGTATACGTCAAGTGTTTATTGTTGTTCTTGTTGATGATTTCAAGTGGTCGTTGCTCAAATTAACTGCCAAGTTAAATTACAAGCTGAAGTATTCTTATATGCTGTTTTTTTTTTTGCTCTTTGTTTTTCGGCTTAAAGTCGCCATTCGGGCCGGTGGTTTGTGTGCTTTATTTATAAGCATCCAAAAGCAAACTGGGCTGCTCATAAATTTTATAACAGACAGCACAGACCGACGCCCACAACAAACACGCACACAACACACTTGCACACAGGGCGTATGCGCAATGTCGTTGACTTTCAAGCCGATGGCTTAAATGTTTGTGTTTGCTAAATATTTTCTAGCTTTGCTGTTGTTCTCCTTCCTCTCGCCTTGTTATTTTTCGTTTTGTTGATCGGATCGGATGCCTTGACAACATGAAAAGGCAGTGAGTGGGGGCTACACATCGGATTACTTGAGTGTAATGGTGCGTATGAATGATATTTTGCAATGGCTGCGTTGGCTGCCTGAGCCAAAAACGTCAACTTGTAAAATGAGTGCTGTAGATCGGCAAACAGCTCAGCACTTACAGCAATTAATAAATGACACACGCAGTTGTCCACAGAAAACAAAAACAAACCTGAGACAAAGTTCATTAACTTTTGCACACGTGGCACTGTGGCACGTGGCATCATCTTCATCATCAGCCGAGGAGCTCTAGCCTCGCGTCTTCAGGTCTAGTCAGTCGCAAATGGCTCATAATTCACAGCCAGTACAATCAATCTTCCCCGTTTCACTTCGACTCCTTTATTCATTTGCATGCGACTGCCGCCGGTTGGCACATTTGTAATGGTCAAGGATGACAGTGAAAATACGAATACAAAATCCGCAGCCATTTGTAAACAGTGCGTCAAAATTTTTGCGCGCTGCATAAATATTTATAAATATTTTCTATAATCGTGCATATTTCATTTTCGGGCACGCTCTCCAATTCATTGCTGATATTTATAATATTTTTTCCGTTGCTGCTCAATTGTTGTTGGCAATATTTAGGCACATGCGCATAAACGGACCAAAGTCCGTTGACTAATTGTCACGGCTCGAGACTAATTTTCGAGGCACGTGCGCCAATCATGGAATTGACTGTACAAAGCCCTATCAACGTAAACGTGACTTATAATTTTAGTTGTACTATATATATATATATATATATATAAGTGAGTATGAGAACAGGGTCTATACATATATTTTTCAAATATGTTTGTCATAATAGATCGTCGAAGGCTTATCTTGACTTCAAGTGTCGCTTTTTTGTTTTGTAAAACTAAAACGGTTTAAAGACTTTGTTAAATAAATTTACTTTAAGTGCAGTCTTATCCATATTTCGATTTAATAGTATTTATTTAAAAAATGTTTACGTTTCACACATGTTTTTTTTTTTGTGCTATCTCGATTTTATTTTGCATTTTTTCACGTTTAATTAAAATATGTTTTGAAATGTTAGCGCATTTTATTTACACAGCTATTCGTGTGATACATTTTTTCCACTTAAATAAACATTAAAAATATTGCAATTGGAATCCCATTTCTACTTTTCATAATTGTTTTTATCAATGCAGCTCTCTTGCCAGTGCACAGCATATTTATGTATGTTTATATATTTATATATATAAATTGTTGTTGTGTTCTAATTGGTTAACTAAATTATTTATGAGCATTTTACGAGTATGACTATATCTATATATAATTTATATGGCTCGCAGTTCGTCCGCTGCCAATAGAAAAAATCGCAAATGTTTTAATTTTTATTGCTCCGCCGCATTGTCGCGCTCTGATATTTGTTTATTTATGAATAAATGAATAGATATTCCACGATTCCCATATGCAGTTACACTACATTGGTGTGGCCTGCTGGTTGGTTGGGCTGGTTTGGGTTGGCTTCGGGTTTGATGTGGCTTTCTAAAAATACAGATTTTAAAGTGGCTTTGCTTGCCAAATGATTTGGCTTCCATTGCCGACGGTTTTGTTATTTTTGCTGCCTTCTGAATTCAATATTTATTTTGATTATTTCGGTTATAATCAGCCTTCGGCCTTGCTCGGTCTCGTACTCTTCTTACTCGACGGGGTGTATTAGGTTAAATGAACATTCCTTAAGCTGAAAACGAAATGTTGCTTTTCTTGGCACGCAAGTCGCCGCGGCCGTGGACTTTTTCCTCAGGCTCAAAGCAATATGTACAACATGACGTATGTGTATTTATTTTTTGTCTTAAGCTCTGGTGAAAGATATTCAAAGGCGCCGGCCTCAAGGCTGTTACTTTTGCATGTGCGCCAACGATTGACAAAGTTGTATTCAAGTTGGTAGAGTTGTGCAACTTCATGTGTCAGTTTACAGATCATAAAATATCTAAAAGATATATGTTTTTATACTAATGATACTTTATGAACACACAGAATATATATTTAAAAATAACATATGTTTTAACAGATTCAAATAACACTATTGTATAATGTGTTTGTTTAAAAGAATATAAAATAATAATAATTATTCGATAAAATGATAATTCTAAATTATTTGTATTACCCAGAAAGGGGTATTTTGTCTCCTATCTCAATGAAGAACAAAATATTCGCAGGCAAATAAATTTATTGCTATTTTTATTGTCTGTCAACTGGGAAAATAAATAAATTTCATTAGCTACAGATGTAGCAGGCAGGTAAGAAGCTGATAAATTAGTCAATCAACTTTGAGTAACGGGTGGTGAGAGCCTAATTGCCGATTGCCCTGTAGGCCTTTTATTGATCATTTCATGCAACATAAAGGGAACACTTACATTTTCTATTTTCTTTTAATTCCTCAAAAGTGAACTGCCCTTTGTCAGCAGGGCATTCAATGTTAAATAGACAGCTCCTTTCAAACGCAATCATAATATGCGGGCACAAAAACGCTGACCTTTAACTCGTGACAACGCGGGTCATTAGATTCATTGTGCCCATAAAGAAAAACTGGTGGGCGCCTTCAATAAAGTGCTGCCCAATGAGCCGCACAATAAACAATTAATTAAGGTGCTTAGCACTCATTAACAAATAAGGCTACCCTCCAGCCGCCAGCTCCAAATTGGGATTTCTCATAATATTCAGACATTGAGAAAACGCTGCATTAGACAGTTCCGAAGCCACTGGCCAAGAATTTGGCTTGTTGAACCAGAGAGGGAGAGAGAGAAAAGCAGTGAAAAACAGTGTTTGGCTACAGTAAAGCAAAAGAAATCCCAAGTGTCATTGACTGATGCGATCTGCTGGCACTAAATTTCCACGTTGAATGAAAATTAATTATAAAACACCTTTTGTTCATAATTTTAGCGACTGTTTTGTTGCTACCTTCAGCTGCCTCCGCTGCCTGTCGAACTCTGCGGCCTTATTAATAAACGCGTTTTTGGATGGGATGGCGCCACGAGGTGCCTTATTAACAAACTGTTCTTGGTGGAGTTGAATGTCGCAAACGCTTCGCTGGGCTGTGAACAATTGCCGTTTAGCGTTGTGAAGTCTCCAATTATGTGCACCGTTAGTCAAATGAGGGCTGGCGCAACCACTGGCACCAGCGGTGCAAACATTTTGCAATTTTCAGTTCAACAATAGAAAGCAATTACAAAACAAACTCAGCGCTAAATGAGAGTGTGGCAACAAGGCAAACAAAGTGTGATGAGAAGGCGGCAAGGCGGGCCAGTAGAGGTGCTCACGTGGCTCACACAGTGGGCGAGTGGGCGTGTGAGCGTGTTGGCGTGTGGGCGTGTGTGCGTGTGTGCGTGTTGAGTGTGCGTGTGTGTGTGTAATGATGATAATACACACATGACTGGGCTGCTGTCAGGCGTGGGCCATGTGTTGATTGGATACGCGTGGAATGATTTTTGGCTGGCACTTCAGAAAGCGGAATGTGAAAATATAGTATATCCGAAGTGTTTGGTTGAGAAAAGGATTGTCAAACGTAAGCTTAATAAAGTGTATTTAATTTGAAATTGAAAACCCGTGAGTTCCACATAATTTTTGAGTGAGAATAACCAAAGCTGAAACTATGCTGTAAACAAGACTGCCAAACTGAATGAATGAGATGCGGTTCTAACAATATATATTTAAGCAAATTACTTGTAAAGCGTAGATATTGGGGTGCTACTCAGTCGCCTAACACTAAACACGCACGCTCTATATCATATTATTATTAGTCGTTAAATATAACATAAAAAATACTATAATGAGGCAGTGTGGTCAAGTGTAAGCGAGTGCGCTATTAAGCTGCCATTAAGCAAATACACATTGAATAAATGACGTTAATTTCCTTGTGCTAAAAATAAAATGCTTATTAATAAAATAGATGACAATACATACACATCGAATATTAGCCCACTTAAATGTTCATAAATAAATGTGTGATACAATATATTTATTTAGCTTTAAGTAAGTTCAATTTAGTTTAGGTGTCATTTGTTTTCTTGGTATCTCTCTCTAACTGTTAGTTCGTTCAATTCTATCCTATTCTTATTTGTACTGTTGCACTTGCCACTTAGCCTGGCTATTAGAGTAAGCGTCAGGTGCATATACAGACATTTCAAGCTAATAAGCCGTTTTTCACAGCTTCTGTGGGCATTGCGCATACGCCGGTTATGTTTGCGAGCGCTAATTGCAGTGGTAGCCATAAAGCGGCCACTTTCATCTAGCTAACAATGCATTTTATGTCCTTACAAAGTGCTGCCCAGGTCCGCCGGGCCTGAGCTGTACTCAAATGAAAGTCACCGCGGCCCGCCAACTAACAAAATACGCCATAAAATGTGTTGCCAACGGATGCCATCGTCGTGGAAACTTTGCACCGTTTATTGTTGACTCGACTGCCGTAATTTCCGGCATCCGGATTGCAACTTGTAACTTGCAGCCTGCAACTTCAACCTGCAGATGCAGACAGTTTGTTTTACGATTTCCAGAGACAGCGACTTTTCATAATATGCCAGAATAACTGTAATTATATTGCAAAAAGTGTTTGTTTTTTTTGGTGTATTATTATTTGACTTATTCTTCCACATTCTAGATAACTTTCTTGTTGCTAGAGTCCTTTTAAATGCAATTAGAGAGTGTTGTTAGTTAGTTAGCTGAAAGTTTCTGTTGGGCATGACATGAATGATGTAAACTAGCTGGACAGCCCCATCAATCATTGCATCCCATGATAGCCTATCCATAGGCACTTAGGTGAAGCTTATCACTGTTGCATATAAAGATTTTGCCACTTGGCAAAGATTGCTCAGCATTATATGCATAACCGATGGCATTATTAAATTATTAACCGTAATCAATCAAATGGGCAAAGACAAATCTCTGGCAGGCACGTGTTATGTTTCCACAGCGGATCATAAACATCAGCTGTGAGTGTTTACGAAGATTTATCAAAAAATGTTGCATGGAAAAACTAAAGTTTGACTAAACTATTCAACATTAAACAGAAAATACTTATATTAATAACGATTTTTTATTAACTGAATAATAATAAAAAAAGTTGTGAAAAGTAAAAACACAATTTTTTTTTAATTTTAAAAATGATTGCAACTTTGGACTTTTTTGAATAGGGGAATTAAAATGAAGTTTTAATGAATGCAAAAATTCGGAATAAGCGAATTCAATTCAATTAGGTGGCTTGTTTGTTCGTAACCTCGACATTCATAATCATCTCCATCTCCATCTCCGTTTCCACTTCTCAACCGCAAAAGTCCTTCGTGTCTGGCGAGCTCACAAAAGGTACAACAAACAACAACTGCAAATGACGTGCGCTGCTTGTTAGCAGACATCAAGGATAACAAGGATAACAACAGCAACAACCCCAACAAAATCAATAACAAAAAAATGTATGTTTTCATTTAGATTGTCATTAAAAACAAGCACATCCACATCCGAGTTCAAACAAATCGTGTAAGCCGAATCCCAACAAGTAAAACAAGTATTTATTTAATTTTTGTTTGTTGCCCCTAAATATGTGTAATAAAATGTAATGGACTTGCACTGGGCGTAGCAAAATAGTTGCTCACATAGTTAGCAAACTAACTGGGAAGCTCAATTAAAACACTTCATTAGCACGTGCTGCAGAGCCGAAGGAAAAAGTTACAGCTCCCATGAGCCTTTCAGGCGCTCCATTCAAAGGGTAAAATCTGTCATTTATGATTTTTATTTGCTTTTTACATAGCATCAACTTTAATGAAATGTGTCGCATGTTAACGGCTTTAAATTATATAGAAATCATAAACGTGCTTTTTTCGCACACTGTACAAACATTTCCAAATTTTTCAGCAAAATGTTATTTAAGCATTTGTTTGCGTGTTGAATTACGGTCAGGCTAGTAATAAATTATAGCGCGGTCTCTATTAAAATGTTCACCTAAACATGCAATCACGTTTAGACCACCAGCAATTGCAGGCAAACAAACAGCAGAAAATTAGTCATTGAAAATACACACACACACACATATAGACTGGCAAATTCATAATTAAAATACAAAAAGGCAGATGGAAGCCAATTGTTGCACATTTAGTTGGAATTTATTGTACAAGCCGTTAATTAAATTGTCACCAAGGCATACCAAAGTGTGGTTTTTGCATTGTACGAGTTCGTTTGTTATTTGATAATTATAAATTGAAACTATAATTGCCGAACGGTGTAATTACCATTTGCGGATTTGCACATAAACTTTGAAAACTCATTAAATAAAGTCAGTTTATTCAAGGGCTAAAAATTTATTTAATCTTGCTTAAATGCCAAAATTTGTTATAAATTTTTTGTTATTAATAGATTTTTTGAAACGTAAAAATACAAAATTTAAAATACAAAAAAAAATTTTTTTAGCAACTTAGAATATGCTTGAATAGCTTCAATAATATTTCGCAAGCTTGTTGGCCGGGAAAATAAAAATATATTTGTAAGGGGATACCAATAAAATGCTGTGTAAACTTGGCAGAATTTCATTTTTAAAATCCATTCTGAATGGAAAACTTTTTATTCTTTTGGCAGCTTTTGCTGTTTTTACTTCAATAATTTTGGCCAAATCCAAAATCGAAAATAAGCTGTTATCGCCTTGTTTACCCCAAGGATACACAGCAAAATCCTATCCAATTATAAGAAATGCATTTGCGGATGGCAGCAGCATAAATAGCGCGTGCTGCTAGACTGTTGTCACAATCCTGTTTGCCATGCAACGAGCCAACATACGCATACACATCAACAAACACACACACACAGACGCGCACAGCCACAGATTCGCATACACTTAAAGCTCGCCTGACCGGATACAGAGCAATCAAGAAACCGTAGCATACAAATGAGCGCAGCTTGCGTAAAATCGGAAGCTGAAGATAAACTGCAAACGCAAACAACAAACAGAGCTGCGGATTTATCTAAGAAGGAAAAGAAAAAAAGAGGGAATATTTCCTATATGTTAAATATCTGTGGCTCTTTGAATAAATCAGTCCTGGCTTAAACTCTTGCCCAGTGGCTGTGAACAAAATATGGCACCCGGCAACACTATTATAAATATTGAAGTTCGAATTACACCCCCATAGAATTTATATGGCCACAAATCTTAACCTTAGCTCCATTGCGTCCAAGTGCCGCAGTCCATATTGGTGCCATAAAATTGGCAATCGACAATGTTTTAATTGCGTAGCGGTATGAAATATGGGTGAACAGAATGCTGGCCACATTTCATTTTACCATTTAAATATATGTATATCGATATAGCTTGACCAAGGCCAGAAGGCAAATCTTTTACTTTTTTGGTGCCAAAGCGTCGCACAGAGTTCGCTGTGTATTTCCTATGGAAATTCATTTGTGGCTTCCATGTAAAGTGTCCAATAAAGGTTGAATTTCTGGCAGCTTGGCAGGTGCAATACCAAGGGGAAAACATATGAAAAGTGTGTGTTACGTATGTTGCCCCGTACAACAAATAAATTCTTACATATTAAACCCCAACCCATGACGAGGTGTAAATAGCAAAAATGTTACAAGAAATGTTGTTGGCTGTGGCTCGCAGGAAATGCATCATCCAGCAAACAGCAATGGCAGACTGGCAGGCAACACACTTCATGCAAAGATCCCAGCATATGTGCAATATAAAATAGCAAAATACTTTATTGTGGGATCCTTCAACTCTAGACAATGGCTGTGGTGCAACCCGTATTATATTTTATTAAAATCAACTGTGGCGCTATCATATACCTAGTTGAAAAAATTATTCTCGTTATACGCAGAATTGTTGTAGCTCTTCTCAGGAGCACACAATGCAATTGTTGCATATGCGAACAATAAACATGAAAAACATTTTCCATGCACATCTCATCTCAATTTGTGAAAATCCTCTCCCGTCTTCCCACTTAGACTAAGTCCTTCAACAACGCAAACAACACTTTTATGGAAAAAGCAAAATAATATAAAAGTGAAAATGTTCTTATTTTAACGAGCCGTTTTCTAGATACCCTATACGAAGTCTAAGCTTGTCATAACATATAAAATATTTAATGTTAGCATACAAATATTATATATACACCAAAAACAAAAATAATTTTAAAGTAAAACAAGTTAAAAAAATTAAAATAAAATAAGAAATATTTATATATGATATGTGAATCAAGAAACTAATTTAAAAATTAATATGCAGCATAAATGTGTGCAGGGTATTTAAACACAAATATGCGAGTGTGAATGGGGCAACAATGCAACAAGGTGGCAACAGTCCAACAGAAGCACAGCAGCAAACTTCAGATAAAAATTGCCTGAGAGCGTTACAACGCGATAATTACACTATTCATTTATAATATTTAATGAATTTTCTATATATTTTTCGCTGTCAGTTGCAGTCGAGCTGTACCTTAAAGAAGAAGTGGTTGTAATTGAAAATCAATTTCCAGTTGATTTCCACGTTCTTTTTGAACAACGCTCACGCGTACCAACGGGGAAAACTGTGTAAAAATCAATGTCCAATGCAATTACGCGTCGTCTCTCGGTTCCGAGGGCGTGGCAATGTCAGGGTGTGCCGGCAAAAATGAAAAAAGTTAGTACTATTTTGAAAGTTGTAAAATACAAACATACACAATCAAACATCGGGTCAAGTTGAGCAACATCTGTGTAAAAGTGATAAAACTAATTCAATTATTTGGGATATCAAGCAGAAAAACATTCTCTGTACAGAGAATTACATCATGATGGTAACATACCAGATTTATAGTCAAATGTTCAAATATGTATGCAACAAAAAAGGTAAAACAACGGGCGGGGAAATAGCGCAAATTAAGTAAGTAAAACTTAGGCTTCAAGTTAATAGGAAAAATTATAAGCTATGGCAGAAATTGACTTTTTATACCCTGATACCCATTGATAATGGGTGAAAAGGGTATAATCAGCTGATATTGGAATTTTTCAGTTTATATATATATCATACGCAGATCAAAAGGGCGATAAATCTTATCGTTTTCTTATTATCGATATTTATAGATTTTTACTGCGTTTTTGGTGTGTATATTTTAATCTTTAGGAGCTTAAGCCGCTAAAATAAAGAACTACAAACTTGCGCCTTGGTTTGCACATATATTTTAATGTTCCTATTAAGTCCTGAAAACTGAATAATGATCATACCATTAGTTAAGAGGTAAATCAATAGAGTCTTCTACTTATTTGAAAATACGTAAGCAAGCTAAGAGTCGAAAGAAAGAGAAGCGGAAGAAAGGCTGCGAGTTGTTGAGAGATATATCATATCCACCAGCTTTTATTTACATTTGTTTTCCATGTAGAGTTAATTGTTAACAATAATCGTTGATTGCATAAAGTTGCCTTTTCATTTTTGTTATATTAATTTACATTAATTCCCTGCGGCATTAAAACTCATTGTGTGGCTGTGCGGTAATGATGTGCTCTTTAGCCACGTTAATACCAAATGACCAAACGCATTTCGAACTCGTTTACTTATTGTAATCCCCTTATAATCCCCACAATGCTCTTTGAATTACGCATTGTGAATTTACTCACGTTTTACGAGTGGATTTTGTGTTTTTCTTTTGCGAGTGTGTGTTTTGTCTGTCCGGTCGGCTAGGTCTGGTGAATAAATATCGAATAAGTAAAAGTATTCACTGCAGCTGCCTCTAATCTAATTAATGTATTCAAGTTTTTGTCTACTTTGCTGCGCATAGTTTAGCCCACAGATGCTGTTGTTATTCCCTCTTGTTGAGCTTAGTGATTTTATTAGCGTTCTGCGCGGAAATAGCAATTAATTCCATTAGCGTCGACATCGTTGCCCTGGCTCCCGTTCCCATTACCCCACCTACTTACCTAGCCGAATGCGGGGCGTGGGGAGCGCTGGTGCGTGGACCCATTAAAAATAAATCGCTACGACCGCAATAACAACTAGTTGAAGGACGATAGCAAACGTCACGGAATCTGAGCAGCCAGCCATTGGACGCAGTCTATTGAAAATCCAAGAAGCGCATTTAAACTGATCAAATTAGTTAAAATACTTGAGTTTGCCTGCTAGAATCTGTTCAACTTTTTAATTGTCACAATTATTTGCCGCTTCCAAGCAAATGCTTAAGTTGCACGGCCAGCGAGGGGGGTCAATCAGAAGTTAATGTGATTAGCTGCCGTGGGCAATAAAATATTTGGCATTAAGCCAGCTGCCAAAACGGCTAAGAAAGCAAATAAAAATCACGTTTACTTAGTTGCAATTGAAACACAAAATATTTCAGTTTATTTTTACTCGATGCCGTGGGCTAATCGAGCTAATCGATAAAATACCGTTCAACGTTATAAAGTCGGTATTAAGTACGCTATTTTCACAATGCAAGTTAAAACTTTACCGAGGGGGCAATAAATACCCTAGCTATATTTTAACGGGAAAAAATTGTTTTCAAAATCTTTGCAACTAATTAACTAATTATTTATAAACGATTTAATTAATTACATAATTTAATAGCTACTTTCATGATTTAACAAAAAACTTGTTAAAATTAGCTTAACAAATATTAAATAGACTGCTTTTAATTATTCAATAGACATTTAATTTTATTTGCTTGGCCCGTGCTGAATTCACGCTTTTAATTTTCTGGCTTAACTTTTCTTAGCCCGTGACAAAAAGCCAGTTGGACAGCCAGTAACCGCTTGGCTGTCGGCTTAAATAGGTGGCTGTTTTATAAGTTACAGTTATTTATTCAACCGCAAATGACAACTGTTGGCTGCCGTTAGGTGCGTGAAAATTTCATGTGACAAACTGTGACTAAATAGTTACAGTTGGTTCGGCATGTTTACACACAAATTACATTAATTATTCATTGCGCTAAACAACATCACACACACACACGCAAACAAGCATGGATGAAGGCAGGCTATGGGCAAAAATTCGCTTTAATTATCGAGGGATTTGGTTACAACAATTATTAAACAAAATTGTGCTTGTTTCTGTTTTAGTTTTAGTTTTTGTTTATGCACTGAAAATTTAATTGATGATTGTCTAGCACGATTTAACCTGATCGACTTTTGACAAATGCCCAAAGTTAGCAGCTTATAGTAAATACACTGGCTGTCCGAGATAAATGGCATGATTCGGACATTGCACAAACATGACAAAGGACATAAATAGCTATTGACAATTAACAGCCAATGTGTGCGAAATGGAGGGAAGAGGCGACTCTCTGTGCGACGAATGTCGGATAGCTGTGCAATTTATGGCATTTGTTGTTAATTTGCCATGCCCATAGAGCTGCTGCTTTATTGCTGCCTTTTGCAAACAAAAGCAAACCCAAATAGTTGCGCACACAGTGCGTATGCTTGATGTATGGCATAAAATGGCAATAGAACTTAGCCGTACCCCCACTGGCTGTTTGATACGTACGAGCACAGACCTTTCGCCTATTTAAACCACCATTGAATAATGGCCTTCAAGCGTTAGCCGCAACATAAACGGGTTTTGGGCACAGCTTGCACAGGCACAAACCAAGTCGACAAGAACTGCTCTGAATTCCAGCTTAAATATACATTTAAAGCTCGCTAAATTTGTACTTCAACTCAATTTTATATTATTAATATTTTTGAACTCAATAGTGACTGTTTACTTAGCCAGCAGACTGTGTGATGCGGGTCTAATAAACTTTTTTGTCAAATAAATTATTTTATTTAGTTTTTCTGGTCTGCTGCCTTCAAAAATAATTTAACATAAAATGTGTAAAAAATGTCATATTTTTGTGATTTAAATTATCCCATAAATGCTTAAATTAGTATAATTAATAATTTGATAAATATAATATGTTGTTAAATCAGTAATTGGGCAAATATTGGGAAGGTGTCCAAATAATCTGTAATCTGAATTATTAAGTCAAATTTATATTTAAATGTGATACTTCTTTATTATAATTTCACTTAATTTTAATATTAACGATAGCAAAATCTTGCAACGTTAATTAGTTAATCCCTCTCAATTTAAAACAGCAGCTCAACATTAATCCTTTATAATCGTGATTTACTGTTTGCAGTTTTGCACTATTTCTGTTTTATGAAATCCGATTGCCAACTTGTCGTCTTACTGTTGTTTAAAAGTTAAACTCAATGCAGTGACAAAAGGCCAATCTCTTGCATACCAACTGCTGTCCGCCAACGCACTTTTGGGTGAACATGTCCTGCGTTTGCCGGCAAACAAAAGGACTCCTGTGTGGGCTGTAAAGGTCCGGGTCGGGTAGTTGCAGGTCTTTGGCAGTGCGCTGCGTGCTTTGCACCTGCTAGGTGTTCGTAATTGTATGTGAAACTTGTTGAAGGCTTCAATTATGATGTGTTTGCGCAGGGCACACTCGCACACACTTCAACACACTCGCACACACACACACACACACTCTTCATACACAATGCAACCGCAGCAATGCGCGGGACTTGCACGTTGCCATGGTTGGTTGGCCAAGTTGTTTTTGTTATTGTCGTTGTTGTTGCTGTTGTTGTTGTTGTTGTTTTTATTATGCCTTGACTTGCATTGGCTTTCATGGTGGCGCAGTTGCTCGTTGCTGTTGTTGCTGTAAATGCAGGATAATTGGCGTAAATAGCAAAACAGCAAATTGCCATTAACTATTGGAAAAATGTGCACTGCTTTCAGCCGGGTCGCATCCAGTCCGGCTCTGTTCGAGACTGGCTCCCGCTGATGGCGATGCTGAGGCCAGCGTAGGTGTCGGGTGATTACGCGAAATACAATTAAAAATATTTAAGCTGCAGCAACATGCACAACAGCAGCAGAATTAATAATACCCAAAGCATAGCGTCCTTAAAGCACTCGCCCAGCTTAAAGACAGCTGCAGATTTTTCCTCTCGTTCGTATTTTGTTTTTTTTTTTTGAAGATTAATTTTCATTTTTTGCCGGTGTGTGTAGTTCATATTATTGGCCATAAACTGTGGATTTTAAGCGTTTTCACTCTGCATTTTCACTGCAGTGGCTATTAATTAACAGGGGTTCTTGCTGTGGTTGATACATTTTTTGTTTTTGTTTTTGTTTTTTATTTTTTCGTTGGGATGGTGTTTACACCGAATACGTGGCAACAGAGCAGGTGGATTAACAAAGGGCTAGATAGTAATAACAACGGACTTACATGGAGGGAAAACCACTTAAGCGCCATATACATGGCTTAAACTTAATTAAATTATAATAGCTGAATTGTCAAAAATTTATATAAACAATAAAATTTGTTGTGTCGAGAAAAATAAATATCAATATAGCATAGGATAAATACTTGCTTTTTGACAAGAATTAAATTTGTATTTTATTTAAATTAAATGTTAAATTAGTTTAAACAGATAATAAGATTTAGGAATTTGAATATAACATTCAATATCCACAACGAAATTAAATTAAACTGTTAAAAAAGGAATATTTTAAAACATTCAATTTTAAAGTATTTAAATATGTTTCCTTTAACTAGATATCAAGAAAAGTTTGAAGTATAAAAAACTGTTGCTAAAGTTTGTTATTTGGCTTCTTGTCCGAATTTATGCAACCTGCAATGCCAGAGGAAATCTTTTTTATCTAATAGTCTATCTGTAATCTTTGCCCGCCACCAAAGCAGCAGCTTTTACATATGCGCATAGTTTAGCATAATTTAAGAGTATTATCTAAATTATTCGAATGAACACAAACACACACACACACACACCGCGCGCGCGCACACACAGAGTAAAAGAAAAACATTGCATAATTTGAGGGAGCTTAGCCTGCAGCCATAAGCGCATTTTGAGCAGTCTCAAAGAGCTTGAAAGAGTCTTAGCTAAAAGACGTTGCAAGCTGCGCCACTTGAAGCTCAACTCGTGATGCTTATGTTAATTTACATGTCTGATGGCCTTAAAGCCACGGCTAAGGATCCGCTCACCTGTAGGCACAGCTGAGGGCGTGGCAGACATGTTGTGAGTGAGTGCCTGCCTGCCTGCGAGTAATGCATAAATTCTCAGGCATGACAAAAATATATATATATATATATAACGTACGTGTACATATTAAAATATATAGAAAACTATGCAAAGCTTGCCGACGTGCGCCTATGCATTTGCAAAGGCCACGCCCACCTCTTTAGAGTCATCGCATGAGCAGCCGCGCGTGTTTTATGGCAAAACAAAATGAGTTTCTCGCATGCCTGCCCAACCTCAGATTCGATGTAGGCAAATGCAACTGCATTAGGCCTTTCCAAAGAGTGTGTCAGAGAGAGGGAGAGAGAGAGTGAGTGGGAGAGGGAGTGTGGCTGGCTTGTGCCTGGCTGGCTGGCTGGCAGGTGGGCCCCTTAATTGAGCTCAAAATAGTTTGCATAAAAATGCAAATTGTCACATATCCTGCACATTTCTATTTAGTTTTGAACATTTACCGCCGCCGTCGGTTCACATTGCAAATTGTTTGGCGGCTTATCCAGGCAGTGGCATCTTTTTGCCGGCATTTGCCCTCTGTGTGTAGTACGCCCGTATTGCGCCGCATAAATAACGGCATTGCTACAAAACCTTACGAGCGGCTCACAGAATGGCGGGCAATTTGTTTTAGTCGGCGATTGTTTGAGTTTATATTGCGTAATGCAACTTTAATTGAAATGCAACCAAGCGACGCTGAATGTTGCGTGAGAGCCTCTAAAATAGTTGGCTAATTGCCTTTTGGTTGTGCAATCATTATAGCCAGATGGGTTAATGATAGCCCCAATTATTTAGAGCGCATTAGTACACAAACATCAGTGCAAAAGCAGTATAAAAATATACCTTTAGTTGCATGCTAAATAAATAATATATTTCATCATTTGCATATTATTGATATTTCCCTTTCTATTGGCCAATCTCAGTTGATTTATGAGGGATATTTATTTATTTTAATGAAAACTTTGAATATACATATAATAATTATTCGGCCCTTGTATGCATATGTTCAGCTATCAAAACATGCCAAAAAGGAGGCCACAAAAAATGTACTAAACTAAAAAAAAAAAGATTTGCTTGACTTGGCATAAATCAGTGGCATTTTAAATTAAGTATTTGGGCTTCCGCATATTAACAAGCTCGAGAAAAAATATATATATGGAAAAATCATGCATAGAAAACTAAATAAGATGTACAAAGAATCTCATAGAAGGCACACATCAAGAAAAAGCAACAAGGACGACCAAAAACTGGCCCAGATAATCAGGACACGTGCAATGGCGTCAGTCTGTGGCCGCGGGACTTTTACCTAACTCAAATAGAGCCCAAGAGAGGCCCAGACAGAGAGTCAGACAGCAGGTTTCACATATGTCTGCATATATTTATATATATATATATATATGTGTGTGTGTGTGAGTGTGTGTGCGTGCGTATGTGTGAGTCTGGCGTAGACAATCACACACACACACACACACTGAAAGCTGGTCGGCTGTCGCCTACTCGTAGAGGTTTCGCATTGTTTGCTTGCCGGATGCGAAGCAGGCGCCATTTTGTCGCCGCTGGACATTGCTCCGATTGTGTTAAGCGTTAACAAAACTCAACGCAAATGGGCTAAAATGGCTGAAAATTGTTTAAATAAATTTACTTAGTGGCTTGTTGTTTGTTTTTACTTGGCATTAACATAACATGGCGAAGCTCAGTTAAATTAAATTATGGCAAACGTGCTAACATTTATTTAAATGAGCGAAATTTATATTGATTACATTTAAATTTAATGCTCATTTATATAAAAAAAAAAAAGATCAACTTATATTATGCCATTATTTAATAGAAATAATTTTACTTGTTGTAACTATGCACTTTTTACTGCTACTTTCCAATTTGTTGGGCATTTCACACATGTGCTGTGGTTGTTATATAAATCTTTCAACAAGTTTGTGTTTTTTTTTTGCGGTTTTGTTGTTGCAGGTGCGGTTTCAATTTAATTGCATTTGCCACTGCATTTTCATTGCCTCGCGTCGTGCTAGCAACGGGTGGGAAGGCGCGAGTGCAAAGGGCAAAGGCAAGAACTGGGGATTCCTTTTACGCATTATTATTTAACTAACAAGTAACTAGAAAAGTTTTAATACTTTGGTAACTTTCGCTTTAAATTGTTCGCTGCGCAGAGGACAAAGTGGCGCAAAGATGTCGACGACAGCCGCCTGCAGCCAAAGGCTGGCAGAGGCGGGCAAAGGCTGTCAGCCCTGGAGGCGGAGACAAAACTATGCTTAAATTAAATAAGATAAAATCTTATAAAAACGAAAATAGTTTGCCAGCGTGTGGCTGCCACAGTGGAACGCGCTCTCTCGGGTTAGCGTGGTATGCGGAGCGAAAATATTTAAATCAAAAATTTATATCATTAAATACTTGACGGCATCTTTGGCAGATCTTTAATATTGGAATACTTGCGGCCGATTTACTAACCAGCTACAAAATATTACAAATTCAAAGCTGTCATATTCTCCGAGCTGTTTGCGACACAGATTAAGGCTGAGCTGTCTGTGCTGCTGTATTGTTGTCAGTCCAAAGGTCTTATTATAAGTCCTGTTGACAATGGCTGCAAATTACTTGGGAAATTCAATTATCGAGAGGGAAAGGGAGCTCCTCTGGAAAGCACTCGATAAAGGATAAAACAGACAGAGTCTAACCTAATACACAGCAAAATATCAATATATAAAGTTAAAATCTGAACTTAAATGTAATCTGCATTTAATTTTGACAAAAAATATCTATTCTTTTATTAAAACAAATCATTTTATTATTTTTCAGCAATTTCCAATGGATTCGGAGAATATCACTGGAATGAAATGAGGATGAAAATAAGTCGGAAAATCATAAACTTTATTATGATGGGGTAATTTACAAAGAAAGTAAGTAAAAACAAGTATATTGCTGATATAAATCTTTTTCTTATTATAGTCTAGTTTAAAAGTGTTACGAAAATTAAATGGCACCTTTGAGATAGATTGGCCCCACTAAAATGCCATTGATATGCAAGCACCTTTGAAATAAGCCATTGATATGCAAGCAAACTGTTAAATGCAAACATGTCAAGGGCAAACGTTCTTTCAATGTTATGCAAGATGGCACTGCTACCTGACAATGACAAGTCAAAGGGGCCAGACAGGCGGAAACGCTCACCAGGACACCCCACGGAAGTTGCTTTTACACCCAAACACACAAACACACACACACACACACACGCACACACACACACACACATCCATTGGGGGCTGTCGCACTGGGATCATTGCTTGGTGAACTTCCGCTTGTGCGTGCTCTGCCAGATACAGGGGACAGTCTTTGGACCGAGTTATTTGTAGTATGCACTCACCGGAAGTACGCACAAAAGTTGCACTTAAACGCCGTCAAGGGTGGCCACATGCTACCTGTTCTCACACGATGCCAAAGTTATGCCAGTTTCAGGTGTTCGCATTGACCAAAAAGTTTACATAACTTACGGCTTACACTAAGCAACATGATACAGCTTTTGATCAAAGATAATCGATAACGATAAGAATTATAAACATAAAATTTATTGAATTTTGTATTCAAAAATATTAATTATTTCATATATTGTTGTATTCTAAATCATCTGTGTGTGGATTATCATTGAAACGGGAACTTAATAAAGCCAAGAATAGTGTTGCACAGTGAATTTTTGGGGCCATGCGAGAAGATTTCTTGGTATAAGGATTTTCGCTCGAAATTCAAGCAGATTTTATTGAGTTAATTAGTAGCTGAGCACAACTTTGTGTTGCATAACACAAATTGGCCTTAAGTTGGGTTTTATCTACGCAGCCAAACTGAAATTTGTGAAATTTCCTGCTCGTCGCACATAACTCACGCGGCTCAGGTTATTAGCGTAATGCAGCCGCGATTGCCGCAGCAGGATATGAAGGACCTGAAGGAGGACCCGAAGCTGAACCAGAGCCACTGCTACAGAGATTGCCATGTGCATAAACCGCAACGTGTGCAGCATATAACGCTGACAAATGGCTCACTCGCTGCCCTGGCGACCCGGCAACTGAGAACTGAGAGCTGAGAACTGAGAACTGGCTGGTTTAGTATTTGCATTTGAAATTTATAAGCAGCCATAACTATAGTCCCGACCGGCAGCAAGTACCCGAAAGTACCCAACACCCAGTTGCACATTTGCAAACGAAAATTGCCATTATTGCCGGTTCTTAAGTAAAATGCGCGACGAACTGTGGCGAGGGAAGTGTTTTAAATATTTTAAGTACGTATGCGCAATGTGGCATGAAAAATTGAATAGAGCCCGGCAAACGCAGGGTTAGTTGATAAGATTATTTAAACTTAATTTAATTTTAAATTCCCTCAGGAATGAGTAAACTAATCTATTTTTGTGTTGAGGAATGGTGACGCAAATAAAATCTTTGTCTGTTCACAATTTATAATTAGCCCGAACAGATGCTCATCAAATATTTTCTTCTCACAGCGCAGCAGTTGTTGTGTTATCAAGAAAAGCACTTCATCTTAATAATGCCTCTCAAGTTGTTATTCGGAATTATAAGCGCATAGCCAATAAATAATGTTTTAGTGTGCAAATAAAACGCAAGCATAAATATTTTTACGATTCAATGACAAATTGGTACATAATTTTTGCTTAAAGATGACACAACAATATTCTGCATAAAGGCAACAAACAGCAAACAGCAAAATTATCAGCAGCTTCCCCTCCCCACCATCTAAACTAATATCCATGAAGATGATGACGCTTAAAAGTTAAGTGGAATATTTTTTTTGCTCGGCATCGGCGAAAGTTTTCACGAACAGACAATTCACATTCATTTTGGCTCGGAATGTCGCCATTTCAAATATGTCAAAGAGTGAGCGCGATGTCGTTAATATGCGATAAAAAAAGCACAATAAAATGCACCAGCGATAACGAGTCACTGAGTAGAAGAAGAAGAAGAAGAATATGAAAAACTTTTAGTGCGCATATAAAATTTGAATTTGCCAAATTTTGACACTTAATGTGTTTAGCGCTATCAAAGTCAAAGTTTTCACAAAGACGTTCAAATTCGACAAGTTTTATGAGATATTTTTATTATTAATTTATCATGAAAACTAAGTATTTAAGTACACGAATTTGGCAGTATTCACTAAAAATCTACCATTAACTGAAATAAATAATAATGGTAAATAACTTAAGAAAATATATGAAGCATTCCATAAGCGAAATACAAAAAAATATTACCCATTTAGCTAATGTATGAATTTAATATTTCCTACAGTAAAATATAAATAAAATATCGCGATATTATTAAAATGGAAATGCGACTATTTTTATATAAATATTTATGCAAAATAAATGAACATACCCCGCAGGACATTTTGCATATATATATGCATAGGAAAAATTCCAAGTTCGGGCTGGAGTACATAGACGCAGCACTGGGGAGCAAGCACCTAGCTTATTTTACGGCATCTCATCGTATAAAATGACACGTTTTAACACTTGCACACACTCACAGAAGGCAGGGGAGAGAGGCTGGGAGACAGAGTATTGCCATAGAGCCCAGATGAAACTGGAGCTGGAGAAAAGCGCACGGGGCTATTGTGTGCAGCGTTGCCATAGTTGCGGGAATGAGAGAGAGAGCCAAGATGAGCAGACGAGCAGAGGAGCGCCTGTGCATCCGAGCAGTTAAGGAGTGTTGGCTGGTGGCGAACATGGCGAGAGTGCTCATGGACCATAAACCGCATTTTCACGCGCAGCGGATGCGATGTCACAGGACAATGCCAGTGCAACCAGATCCATTTCGACTTTAAAATTCGGCACACACCTTAAAGGGAGCCGCACTCAAGCATCGCTGTAACACTGATTGCACCACTGTCAATGCGGTGCACAGGAGAAACAAGTAATTATTTTGCAATACCTTCGAAATTAACAAACCTTTTTGCAGTCTAAGTCTCCTTCAGTTCGTCTAACTCGATTATCTGCGATGGGGCTAAAAAGAAATGAAACGCTATCAATGCAACGACGAGTGCCAGCTTTGTGGCCAACGGCAACAGGAAAGAGAATGTACAACGGAGAGGAAATACATTCTGCAAAATGCATGAGCAAAATCACAGATAGCTGAGAAAACAAACGCCGAGGTTAGCCTCTAGGGTTGGGCTAACAAGCTGCAAATATGAAGCATTTAAAATTACATGCGTTTATGTCAGTGTTGATTTCATTATTAATCAATATTCATTCAGGTGTGAATATTGCTTTAGCTAGTATTTTTTCCAATGATTTGTTGCTACGTTTCACTAACATAACTAAAATGGAATTGGCTAAGACTACTCTTGCTGCCATAAGTATTTCCTTTAAGAACTCTATCCAAATTCCGTCAGGCTACCCTCGTTTTGGCCAAGTGCTGAAAATGTGCCCAACTCATGGTTTCCTTTGCGTCTTGTTGATGGGAAACCAGCAGGCGACACCTCCATCAAGCCGAGCAATTCGGCAACTACTGAGGTGGTCAACATTTAGCTAACTATTTTTCACACAACCCGCCACAATTGTGTTAGCTTTTGCTTTTGCGACTCGCTTTTACATTAAGCAATTTGAAATGTTGCCCGCAGCTGCCAAAACCTCTTTTTTCCCCCAAAACCGACCAAAGCCGCAAAGTGTTCGCCCACAACCTGTGTGCACGAGTGTCACGGCTGTAATCGCTGTTGTAGCTGCTTGTAGCTAGGGACAACAACAACAACAAGAATAAGAAGAACAGCAATAGAAACAGTCAGAGCAGTAAAGATAGCAGCCACCATACGATGGCTAAGAACTATGAAGGAGTCGATGGCCAACAAACTAGCTTGCCGGTTTTTAGTTTTTTACTACTTGTTTTCATTCTTTTTTTGTTTCTGTTTTTGTTGTTCTGCTTTTTTGATTACCCGTGTTGCTCGCTGACCATTTGCTTTACGGTTAGCCAAGGCGAGCTGGCCAGTCCGTAGCCAGCTTTTTTAATTTCACTTTACGGTTTTCAAACACAAAATCCTTTTGCCACTACACACACACACACACACACACTTGAAAAGAGAGAGAGAGAGAGAGAGTGTGAGAGAGGAAATGGAATTGCCAACCAGGTGTAACCAGGTCCCGTTTTTTTATCGCCATTGTCTGTTTGTCGGAGGCGGGTTATTGTTTGGGCTTCGGGCTATACTATTAAAAGTGAAATGTGAAATTAAATCGTGTTGTACTTAAAGAGATGCAGAACAAAAAAAACACGAGTAATGGAGAATGACAGAAAGTGTGAGTTAATCAAGGTAAAGGCTCTTCGGTGAGCATTTAGCCGGAAAGGAATTGGGTCAAGCTAAGAAGAAGATTAAATGTTATGACTAATAATTGAAAAGAACGCTTTCGGCCATATTAAATTACGTTTATTTTATGTCTCCATTCAGAGCAAAAATAACAAAACAGCAAAATTAAACTGTTAAAGTGACTAAAACTAAAAATTCACCATCTTAAAGATAAACTCAATTTGTTTTGAATGCGATTAAAATAAGCCTGCGAGATGACGGTTTTACGACCAATAAAATGTGCCCAATAAAAATCACACTTTGATTACGCGTATGAGCTACCACAAATTAACAAAAAACTGACAAAATATATGCCAAGAAGGAAACTGAAATAAATAAATAAATTATCTTCAGTGACATCTCAATTGCGGATGGCAATATTGTCTTTAATGATTTTTCATGGCAGTTGCCGAAAACACAAACAACGCGTGGAAAACGAACCGTGCTGGAATCTTGCTTGTTAAATATTTTCACAACGAATTGGTTTTATTTGAAAGGCACAATAAAACGTGAGAAAAAGAAAGGAATACAAAAAAAAAGAGGAACCTTAAAATAAACAGCTTGGCAAACAATGCAAAGCATATGCGTGTGTAAACCAACCAACGAGCGAGCGAGCGAAAAACCAACAAAGGACATGCAAAGTGTGGACTAACAGCGCAGCATCCAAAGGATAAACTGAAGGAGCAGCCAGCAAGACGCCACAACAACAGCTCGAAAACCAGCTGAAGAGCTGCACGGCAAAACTGCAGAACGGCTGACCTATAAACTAAATGGCTGGCAAATGTGCACTGCAATTTAAAATCAAGTCCGAAGTTCGTTGTTAATGCTTAAGACACACACACACACACACACACCGGACCGGACCGGATATCTTAATGCGTCTGCTAATTAAACTGGAATCTAACGAGCTAAAAATTGAATCCGCAGATTTCGCTGCACTGCTAGAAGCTAATTAGCTGCTGAAGTACGCTCCAATCACAGTGGAAACCAGCTGATTTATATGCAGAGCTGGATCGAAGCGCCTGCCCGATAATCGGGCATCATCAACACGAAATGACCACAAAAACTTAACGAGTAAATAAACCCAAAAAGAAAAAATATAATAAAAAATAAGCCAAAGTGTGGCGTGTGAGCTATAAGTAGAAGTTCAGCCAAAGTTGCGTTAAGAAATCAAAGTAACTTTCTTAGTTTGGCTTTCCACACGCCTCTCCTTGCGCTGCCCGCTCCCCCAACTGTTTTCTTCATGAACTGCTTTTCACTTATTGCGAACTTTGGCCAGCTAGCAGACGCGCCAACTTGCTGCCTGACCAGAGTAAATTTATTTTCAATACTCTGCAATAGTGTAAAACTGGACGGGCATATAGTTGGGGCTAGTCCAGCTGAATATTTTGCAACTTTATTTTTATTTTCTTGAAAAATGAGTGCAATAAAAATTTATTGAATTTACGTTCTTATTCTTTTTGCAGAGCATCTTAAATCCGAGATTCAACTATTCACTTCACTTCAACAGCCAGAGGACAATGGCCAAATTATATGTTTTTTTTTTTACCTGGTCGCTGGAAAAAAACAAGAAGCGTTGATAAGTTCACAAGCGAACTCCCGTACTGGGTTAATTAAAAAACTTTTTGTTGAGTATTTTATTAAAATTTGCGAGCCGTGAACAAATTGATATGACATATAGTACTAGTACAACTGAAACTAGCTGCAAAACGAAAACTCGTCTCTTAACTCTTCGCCGAGGGAGTCATCCAAGTGGGTGTCGCTAATTGTGCCCGACTGGGTCCAGCGGTGTCAGCGGCAATTGCGGCTGTCTGGCCGGTATTCGGCATGCCCTCGGTGGCATGCCACTCATCCGATTGATAAAACTTGAATCCGTTTCTAGCTGCCATTTCGTAGGCAGCCATCGGACCCCGGGTGCCAAAGTCATAGAGCAGGGGCTTCGGCCGTTCCACATCGATGAATGCCAGCACGGGCGAGAAGATGCGCCAAATCTCGCACTGTTCGTCGGTGCGCATGAAGAGCATCTGGTTGCCGGCGAATATGTCCAGCAGCAGGCTCTGGTAGTTGTCGGTCGCCGACCTGTCGCGCATCATCAGATTCAGCTCGGTCTCGCGCAGGCACAGCTCCTGGCCGGGCTGTTTGAACATCATGCGCATAAAGAGCTGCTCGCGGGGCGACAAACGCAACACCAGCTCATTGGGTATCACCTGTTTGCCCTCCTCGCACTCCATCGCCTTGTACTGGACGCGCACCTCGGTCTTGCTCTCATTGAGTGCCTTGCCCACGCGCAGGATGAAGGGCACGCTGGTCCAGCGTTTGCTATTGATGCGCAGCACGACCATCGCAAATGTGGGCGTCAGGGACTCGTTGGGTATGTACGCGTGCTGTGTGTAGCCCACCTTGGTGGGATCGGTCTCCACACCATTATTGCAATACTGCCCCAATATCACGTCGGCTATGTCCAGTGTGAGCACTTGCTTCAGCACCTTCAGCTTCTCGTCCCGCATGTCCTCCACGTAGTTGCTGTACGGCTGCTCGATGGTCAGCATCGCGAGCAACTGCATCATATCATTGGTCATTATGTCCCTTATGATGCCGAACTGATTAAAGTAATCGGCGCGTGCCTGCACCGGCTTATCGCACTTCACACTGATCATTACGGCCGCAATGTGCTTGTTGTTCCACGTCTCCGACCAGATGTGATTGGTGAAGCGTAGCACGAACAAGTTCTGGATGACCTGCTTGCTCAGGTAATGATCGATCATGTAGATCTCGGACTCCTTGAACGTCTGGCACAGCTGCGTCTGGTACGGTTTGTAGGTGAGCTCGTTTCTCGCGAACGGCTTCTCCACGATTACCCGATTCCAGCCGGTTACCGATAAGCACTTGCGGCTAATGTTGAGGGTCACTGGATCGAATACCACCGGCGGCAGGGCCAGGTAGAATATGCGATTGGCCATGGTCAGGTTATGTTTGGTCTCCTGGTGGACCATTGACGCCGTGAGATTCGCGTAGTCCTGGGGATTGTCGTACATGCCTTGGCAACAGTGCACATTGGTCCAAAAGCTGTTGTACTTCAATGGATCGCGACTCTTGTCCAGACCCATGTAGGGCACACACTTGATGCGGTATGTGCCGAGCTCAAGTTTGGTGCGACAGAAGGTAAAAATTTTAGTGCCCTGTGGCAAACGATTATCGCGATAGAGTTGCCAGAGTGCTGGAAAGATTTTGCTTAACGCTAAACGACCCGAAGCGCCAAAAACAACAAACGAATAGGCGGTTTCATTATTCGGATCAATGGGTAGCATCGTCTTTGTTACAACTTTTCCGGTTTCAATTTTCAATTTTGATAATCCTACTGAATTAATATATATTTTTATTTTTGTTGTATTTTTCACTCATTCGATGTTCATTTGAACAAAGTGACATTTTTTTTTTTAATATTTCATCGATTTGCCACTCATCCAAAAATCTTCAGTTATCTGTCTGAATTTGATGTATTTAGTTCTAAAATTGAGGGAGACGCTTTTCATTCTATCTGACCGAGGTATACACGAGTTTGGATTCCAAGTTTCAAGCCTCTGGCATAGCGGCAACAAAAAAAAAACAAAACAGACAAACGGACTGCAAGAATATGATTTTTTTTTTAACTATATGAATGTGCCCGCAAAAACACAAATCGAGTACTCTTAACTGTTAAAATAAACCCAGCAAAGCTACATTTTACTTTAAGCTATTTTATATTGCTTTCCCGAGGAAGCGTTTCTTATGTGAACAAGTGTTTGTTCGCATAGAAAAGCTTTTCAGAGACTAGCCCAAAAGAAAGGGAGAGAAAGTATATGAAAAAAAGAAGCGCTTCATTCACAGTTGCATCATTTAAGTCGCATCAATTGTTCATTTCTCAATTCTTTAAGCTTTTTGCCAGTGGGTCAACTTTTGCTGTTTTCAGTCATTTCTGCAGCAGAGCGAGCCGAGCAAAGGGAGAGCAAAATACATGGCCATAGCCTAAAGTCAGCTTTCAAAGGATATGGCGCTGCAGGCGGCAAGGAACTAAGCAGGCAAACGCTGGGAAAGGGCGCCAGGACAAAGCTGCACAGTTGCACAAGAAGATAAGGAAAAGGGGTTCTAAAACATGAAGGGAATCAACAGCATGCAGCAGAGTTGCCAAAGCAGCAAAAGCAAAGCTGCCAGTTGCATATAAACACATAGCAGTTGTTGTTGTTGTTATTGTTGTTGTTGTTGTTGTTGTTGTTGTTTTTGTTGTTGTTGTTGCTGCTGTTGCTGACTGCAATTCAAATTCAATCATTACAAATACCCTAAGCTCCCATTCAAGTGCATTGGAAACTCGACGATACACATGATGACGATGATAATGATGATAAAAACGATGATGATGGTGGCCGCTGTTGCTGCTGCTGCTGCGTTGCTATTTCTTTGTGCACATGTTGTGAGCGCAGCTAATAGTCCAGTCACGCCACCCTCCCTCCCTCCCTCTCCCTCCCTCACCATTTTGATCCTCGCCGTCATGCAGGCATCAAGCAGCAATGTCCCACATGGTGCCCATCATTGTGGCGCACGCCCAATCTCTGGCTATGGCAATTTGCGTTTAATCATTGGAGGCTGGCATTGTAACACCTTGGAGCGGCTCCTGGCATTGTCCTGGCTGGGTCTTGGGCGCCTTTCTGATTGCCGGTGATAATTAAATTTCCTTTGAGCCTGCGGCACTCTGCAAAATGCAATATGCCAAAATAAAAACCTTGTCCCCGGCCGCACTCGCCTCTGTCGTAAACGTAATTGCAAACAGCCGGCAGGTGGCGCCACTGTGTGATCCGCTCTAATAAAAACTTACAAAGCTGGCTTAAAGCTATTTGTGCGCCAATAAGGAGACTGCTGGCAACTCCTTTAAAGCACAAATGGCGCAACAAATTTATTCTCCAGAATATTCCAATTTTGCAAGCCATATTTCTGTTAAGAATGGATGCTGGTGATTAAAATTGCACTAAAAGCGATAAATTGGTATGCAAAAAATTGTGCTTATAAAGTGAGTTGCTTGTTTTTTGAACAAGCAGCTAAATTATTCAGGTTATTAAATATTATTATGGTTGTTGTTTATTGTGCTTCGGGCTATACTAAAAAAGGGGAATTTAATGGGCTCGTGAATAAGTTTGGTACTGTTATTGAGTTTCATGCATAAGTTAAGGAAATGGAAAAATGGAGCTATACATATTTACCTGTTACCTGTTACCTGTTAAGACCTTAACCATCGATTATACTACAAGAAATTAAAGTAAAATATTAGCTGAGAATCCAATCAGCAGCTGTATGCTTAGGCATGAGAAGTAAACTCGACTGTGCCGGACAGCACGGAAAAGTTTCATAACGGGATGGGGGCTTAGGCCAAAAATAAACCGATGTGCAAAGAGTAAGTGAAAGGCTGAAAACGAGAGGATTTGACGGCTTAGAAGACCTGGCGACCGTTTCTTTTATTAACTGTGGCTACCGACCAAATAAAAATGAAATCCGTTACCAAAGTAGACAACAGCAACAACAACAACAACAAACTCCAACACGTGCCACACGCAGCAAATCTCGTCTAATTCACTGACTGGCATGTACTTTGTTTTGGTTTTCCTGCTTTTGCTGCCTACGAAACGTGCCCGTCAAGCCGTACGTACACAAACAATACGCCGGCTCAACACGTTGCCCACAGACACGCCGCAATAGCGGCAGCCATGAACATTGATTGTTGCCCTCACTAATTGGCTGGGGTAATTTTTGTTCTTGTTCTTTTAGTGCGCGAAATGCTGGAAATCAAATTACTTGGCATTAAACAAACGCGTTGACATTTTGAGCACTGCCATTGGGACACGTGGCGTATGCATAATATTTGTGTTAGCACCCAGGCGAGTGGCTAATTGAGCCCTAAGCAGACCAAAAGCATTTAAATAATGTGAAATTGACATAAAGATTAATTGCAAAAGCGATAGGAACAGGAAGCTATATGTAGATAAGAATAGCTGTGTAATAAGTTGGTAAATTACTAACTTTAGTTTAAGCTGCTTTAAGAAAGCAGGTAAGTCTTTAAAATTGATTTAGCCACAAATGAGCTACTCAGATTTAAACGCACATTTGGCTTTTTCACTTGAGCTAAGTCATTTAAATGTATACAAACAAATACGAAAATATCTATGCGAAGACACGCACAAGACAAATTGTCTATTGACCAATGGCCCGACCTTCTACCAAAGTAACTCAGATATGAGCTCAATGCCATTTGTTCCGGACTTTGCCGTTTGCCAGCAGGCCAAAAACTTTGCTGTGCCCAAAAGAAGCAGCTCCACACATAAATCACAGCTCTCTCTGTGTGTTTGTGTGCGTGTGTGTGTTGCCGGAAATGTCTGTGTGAAAAATGTGCAAATTGAAAAACGAAGGCGCTTAAAGGCAAGTTTCGAATGAGTTGGCATTTACTTAGCAGTAACTTAGCAGTTGCTTATGACGTGTGACAGTTTGCCAAATTGAAAATCCAATAAACAATGGCAAAGAGACATTTTTAGTCGCATTGTGTTGCTCATAATTGCTACAAACTGTTAGAGGGCCAGGCGAAACTAACAGACGGGCACGACATTAAGATCATAATTGCCAAAAGACATGGACATAAGGTCGGCAGATTCAAGACAGGCGACACACGCACACACACACGCACACACAAAGGCAGAGATTGAATTACGGACAGGATAACGACAAGAAGTGCCAGCTGTTTCGCTTCCTTGCACTTTATTGTGGTTTATTTGTTTTCATTTACTCGGCTCGGTGCCTCACATAAAATTTAATTAAATTGTTTTATTGCATGCGAGCAAATGGAATTCCTCGCCGTCTGCCAGAGCCAAGTTGCGCCCAACCTCTGACCGCCAGCCGCCAAGACAGCTTCAGATGTGCCGCCTAAACAAATCGTTGACAACAGAATTTAGCACCGCTCCCCTCCCTCGAAAAACAAGAAAAAAAAAAAACAGCTCGGCTCTCATAATGAAAAGCGCCTTCTTTCCAATATTTACGCATTGCTGTGGCTAATCTTTTATTAGCTTTTCTCGTCAGCGCAACGAAAACATTTCTTTACAATAAAACGGAGATTTATTTATTTTTTTGTTAAGATCTGCAATTACATATTTAATCAAATACTTACTTAAATGCACTCTGCGTAATTAATATATAAATTAAGTATATTGAAATTTTGTTACATTTTATTGAATTTTCCTCAAATGAAAGAAAACGAAAGCAGCAAAATAAATATAAATAAATCATAACAAGTTGAGTTTACAAAGTTATTGAAAAGCCCAATTAATTTGAAGCGCAATTGAAAAATATAAAAATATCACAAAAATAGTGACTTCGATTTTTATACTGGTTGCGTTGTTGTGGGGCCACAAAAAAAAAAAGTTGAAGCATCCTAAATGGGATGGCTCAAAGGAAACCTCTGCTCGAGAGGGCTAAGTGCTTCAAATAATCATCCTTAAGTTTACAGTTCAGAGAACTGTGACACACACATGGCTAATCAAATAGCTGTGCACAAAACGATATTAAAGACACAGGATGGGCGCCTGGTCTAGTGATTCCTTTTGTCCTGCTCGCCAGTTAGATATTCCTTCATATTGATTGAGTGGGGCATTTAAGAGTCACTCACCATTGAAAAGCAATTTCATACTTCTCTCAGTGTGTGCACAGAAAAAAAGGGAAGCTGGAATAATGCCGATTGCTGAAATATTGTGTATACGCCTCTTAAGCCCAAAGCACAAAACACCGCAATGAAAAAGGTAAAAGTCCTAAAAATGTCGAAACACAAATTGAGTATGAGCAAACGTTGGTCAGGACTTAAGTACGGCTCTAAGGCTTTAAACCACACACACACAAATTTCAACTTAAACCATGATATCCATTATCATTATGATAAGGCAAAGTGCACGTTAAGTTTGGCGAGCCAGCAAACGAGGCAGTCGGCTCATTACAATAAGCACCCACCCACTCTCTGTTTTGCATCTTGTTAGTTAATTAATTTTGTAAATAATTCATGAACAAACTGAAACTGTAAGCCATTGTGGCAGCAGCCACCGCCAGTTACCATAAGCAATTGACAGCAGTCGAGAACCCAGGGCTTAAGTTGGGTTTCATATGAATTTCTACTACTGCCAACTAGAGGCATTTATATATATATATATATAATTATTGCTAAAGCATCTAAATTAAAATTTCGAGCTGCATAAATATAAAACTAACGAGTGCCCAAAAAGTTATAATTATTCTAGCTAAACGAAAACTTGTTGAACATAAAAAACAAACAACAATTTTAAAGAAACACAATTTTCGTTTTTTTATTTTAAATTTATCAGAACTGCATTTATTGTAGCAGAATTGATGATTATCAGAAAGCAAAAATATATTGGAAATATATCTAAGTAAAGCTTTGTATTTCAAAGCATAAAGCAAACAAATTATTTTTTTTTTCATGAATTCTTCTTTGCACAAAAACACGGCAAAAAGCGGCACACAAAATACAAATACAAAACAAGGAAACAAACAAATAAAAGGGAGACAAGGAGACTAAGACAGAGAAAGCGAGTGCGAGAGCGAGAGAGAGGAAGCATACTCATTGGCATATCTACATATTTCTGGTTCAATGCATTGGCACAACACACACACACACAAACATACACAAACCAAAAGATTATGCAGTGAAAAACTGGGGCGACGCCGTCGGGGGAAAAGCATCCGCTGGCAGCGGGCAATACCATTGAAGTATGCCAAAGATGCCGATTCATTTGTGCCATAAAGCACGGTCGGAACAACTACAACAATATTGGACCTTCACACACTCGCATTATCAACTATCGATCTCTTTGTGGCAACATTGTAATTTGCATGATTTTAAATTTGTTTATGCCTCGCGCGAGTGTCAAAAATCTCTTTCTACGCACAAATGCCAAACGACAACCAAAATAGGGACAAAATGGAGAAAACAAGCTCAAATTTTTAACAGAGCGAATCGAATATTCCATGCCGATTTAATAAACATGCCTATATAAGAGATATATCAGCCTAAAAGAGCAAAAAAATCGTAGAATGTGTAAAAAAAAAGACGTTAAAATAGGGCCAGAAAAAAAACAAGTTAACAAAAAATACTTGAAATATCTTAATTTTATTTCAGACCAGAAATATTAATATAAATAGCATAAATAAGAACAAAAAAATAAATCCTTAGCAACCCGCAAAAAAAGCCTTCTACATAAAAGTTTCCACTTGGCCAAAAAAAAGGAAATATTTATAGAAGCACGTTCAACAAGCGCAATTTATATGTATTTATATCTACGACGATTTTATTTCATATTTATATACACGTTTACAAAGTGAAAACAGCATATTGGGTTTTGTGCCATGCTGTCCGTCTGTCCGTTTGACCAAAATTTTAAAGCTAGTCAGTAAATTTAGTATTAAGATAGATGCTGCCCTCCCCAAATGATAATGACGAGAATAAAATACCGGCCACGCCCTCTAGAACGCCCCCAGCATAAGTTTATATACTCTACAGTTTTACAGGTCATTTTATAAGTAGATCCTTTAATTATCGGAAAATTTAAAATTTTTAAAAACCAAAATTTTCGAAAATAACCGTAATAGTTAACACCGTAAACGAGTATTACGCAGTCGGTAACGCCCGATGGCCACATTCTTACTGCTGTTTTTTGGCGCCATTGAACTGTTAATAATAAATGGTAGATTGAAAATAGCCCAAATGTTTTACGCCCTTTCAGTTATTCTTATTCAGTTCTCTGCGGTTCTATTTAAAAAACAAAAAAAAAAGATTGTAGTAAGGACAATTCAACAGCAATTTTTCTTATTTTGTGGCTTGTAGCCATTTTAATCTTCTGGTTTATTTTGCTCTTGGTGCGGGGACAAAGAGAAATATACACAGATTTTTATTACCCATTATGAATGTAGAATATATATGCGATTATTTTAATGTCTTTTGTGTCTGCGATGCCAAAGTGCGAATAATTTTGTGCAATAACGCTGAGCCTACAGCCAGCAGCTGGTCAACCTGAGGGAGGCCCCGGCCATTAGACGGAAATAACGAGCTACATATGAATCACACTTAGGGGCTGGCGAGTTATGAGTCCAACTGTCCGCTGGGAGGGGCTAAAGCGTGTGTTTATGAAGAGAAACTGTCGCCAGCCCGCTGAGATCCTTGTGACTTGAGCCCGGTTCCGTTTCCAGTTTCAGATCTGCTCCCAGCTGAATCTCTAACTGTTTGTTTCTGTGTCGGGCAAAGTTTTTCAGTTGCTGCAAGTGCACTCGAGTTTGTTTTGGCCTGTCTGTCTGCCACAGGACAGACTGACGGGAACCACACATGTATTCAGTCATTTGGCTTGGAATTGTCTGGTTTTGTTATTATGGCAGTAACATGTGTGCGTGTGTGTGTGTGTGTGTGTGTGTGTGTGTTGCAGGAAGGATAATTTGCTGTGGCTTACAACTAAGTATTAAAACTGTAATTGGTGTCAGCTAGGAACACAGCAACAGGAAAAATGTTGACAACGGCCAGCAAAAACTCAAAAACAATATAGAACACTGCAGAACCTTTGTTCATATTTTTTTTGTAGAGTGCTAACTGTAGATTTTTCTTTATTATGAAATAAAGTTACACAAAAGAAATTAAATAAAATGGCACAGAAATGTTATAAATTCCTTCTAAATAATGTAATTGATCATTTTATCGTATACTGTATAATAATATGAAATTAAATTTAAACAAAATTACAATTCTTTTAAAGGAAACTCAATTCCCCCAGGAACCACTTTTTTTAATTACGATATACGTCAAGTTAGATTACTTGGCTTAAAACGCTGTTGATGTGATTATAGCCAAGATTAGATAACTATATCATTTATCTTCCATAAAAGCAATTCAATTAATATGCCAGCTAGGCTGTTATTATATTCTTCGAATCATACATAACTTATTTCCTTTCCGAAAAATGCGACATGTAACAACACATTTTCGTTTTATCGCTTACAAACGAAACGTGCTTGCACATTTCGTAGCAAGTGTCACTGCTCAGTTCAGTTCGGTTCACTTTTACTTAAATATATCGACCCATTTTGCGTTCAATTTGTCCACATACATACATTTGGGCCAGGCAACAGATAATTGTGTTGCACCATCAGGAAAAGCAACAACTCATTCTTCCTACATGCCATCAACGTATTCCAATGAATGCCTAATGTGTTTATGAATTGTCGTTTTCATGGCCCTTCGCAATGTGGTGCCGCTCTCTGTTTAGATGACATGCAAAGCAATTTGTTGGCCTGACTCCGACTGCGACTGTGCTTCTATTAGGAATTTGTCACATTACAAAGAATAAAGCCCAAAGCGGGCAGTGGCATTTTCAACAGAATCAACAGTTTGGCACTGCCAGAGAGCGAAAGAGCGCACAGGCGAATAGGAGCGAACGAACGTGTGCACTGCTTAACCGACGCCGAAAGAGCTGCTGCTGCTGCTGCTGCTGCTTTCGTTCGTGTCGTTCGCTCGTGCTGCTTCGGCTCGTTGTCGTATCGCTTGAAGTTTAAGGGCGGCAACAGCAGCTGCTGTTTGTTCAGTTGTGCTTTCAACGTCGACACGTCTGGACGCGTTGTCTCCAGTTGACTCTACCAGCTCTCGACACTGCGTCTGTGCGTACCAGTGTGTGCCGCCGATGCCGTTGCCGAAATAAACTTAAAGTTGAGTCAGTAATCAAAACAAAGTCAACTGTCAACTGCCAACTGCCAACGGAGAACAAGCATTCAACCAAAACAAACTTAAACAAAATCTTCGCAGTGGTTCCGCGGCATTCAAATTGCCAGCAAGTGTTTGTTGCCAACAGACGATCTCTTAGTTTCCATATAATCAAATACTCGCATTGACTCAAAACTTAAGACATTCAAATTTGTTGTGATCCAATTACGTGTGTTTTTTTTTTACTGTTCTGACATTTGACCTGTGCAATCAAGGGTTAATAATTTGCCAATTTAAAGCAGCAAATCGATGCCACGAAGTTAAACCAATTACAAGAATTAATTCCGTGCAATAAACAAATTACAAACAATTATGATGTTACATTAGAAGCCATTAAATATTCAGCAAAATGTTTGCCAAATTCCACGCAAAGCTGCCGCGGGCTCAAAAGTGCTGTTAAATACAATTATTTGAAAATCAGGTAAGCAGAAGCCAAACGAGGCGTTATAAATTGAAATATCGCACATGCTCATTCCAAAGGTATTTCACAGACAGCTCATTTGCCAAAGAGTTTATTACGAAAATTGATCAGTCGACCTTTTGGGCAAAGTTTGTTTTCGATGTAATTATGGAAAACTGATTGAAAGAATTATTTTAAACAGATTTTAAAATGCATTTATAAAGAAAAAAACTTTATATACAAAATATATATATATATATATAATATAAAGAAACCATTTTTGGTGGTTATAAAAAACTTATTTATTTTTTTTTAGTTATTTGACTCATTATAATTCTCAACAAGTTCAAGATTCGAAAGAGAAGCAAGTCAAAATCACAAACTGATATGTTTTTGAAATATTTGTCTATATACATATATTTTTTTTTATATTAAAGAAGGTTCTTATCTTTTAATTTATTAGCTTACCCTTAGACAAAGCACACGTAATTAAATATTTGAATATGTTATTTCAAGTCTTAACCCAAATTACAAATGGCAACATTAATGCTTAATAATAGACGCTGTTGTAATTTTAAAGTTAAATGCCACACACGCACACACACGCACACACACACACTCATTTATAGCCACGCACGCACAGCAAAGGAAACGGTAAAAAACTGTTGCCTCTCCTAAGTGCGACTCTTTATTTTATCTCAACACCTTTAATTAATTAAACCGCACAGCTCCCGGATGTGCGGGCTGCAATAGCTGAAGCCGCTGTCAAGGCTGCTGTGTGGGGCCTGCCCCGCCTGTGAATTGGGGTCCGCGTCGGGGACAACTGTAGCTAACAGCATTTGTGTCGTCTTTAAGCAGCATTATTTGGCTCACCTTGGCGCCCACATGCCGAACTGCCGTGCAACTGAATGCCCAACCCCCCGATGTGTGCCACCGCTGTCTCCCGGCGCGTGCCACATTTATACCAATTTAAAAAGCGCGGCATACTTCTGTGGCAGTCGGCTTGATTATATATTTATTTGATTTTTAGCTCGCTGTTTTACGATGCGTCTCAGTCTTCGCTTAAATCTTCTGTTTCGCCCCCCCTCCCCCGCCACCACATCTTCGGTCCGCTTATGGTTGCTTTATATGCGCTGTTTGTCTGCCCACAGCATTTACATAAAATCTAATCAAAAGACATGCACATTAACTGACGGTGGTCTCATCAAATTTTCAGCATGTCGTATGTGGCGTCGGCTGCACTTATCCCACAGTTACTTAGCTCCGCTTAGATCCACGTCAACTTTGCCTACCCTAAAAGCATATTTAATAATTCAGCAAATAGCCTGTCGCATCAACTTGGCAACTCTTTATGCCTTTTTATTTGATTTTGTTATTCTTTCTTTGTTTTTCTTAACATTTTTGTTTTTTGTTTTTTGTTTTGCGTTGCAAAACAAACATCAGGTTAAGCTAAAAAAATAACTTAAAACTTTACGCGAACAACAAAGTGTAAATACCCTTTTATATATTTATTTGTTGGAGATTTGAAAGGATTTATTTATTATATCTTTCCACCAGAATAAATAATTGACAACTCACAAGGAGGTGCTTCATATTCATATTCACATTTTAAATTTGACAAAATTTGTGGGCGGATTTTTTGCTTGACATATTTCATACCCTACACTTTGTGCTGATGTACTTTAATTGGTTTTAATAAATTAAATTTAAACTTTAAAAAAAGCACGCAAAGTAAAAATTGCTTTAAGCCACATTTATGCAGAAACTACAATAAATTGTATTTTACCGCAATAAATTTGATTTTACAATAATATGTCATATAAGTTGGACAAATGTGAACCTGCCACAAAAATAAAAATAAAAATAAAAGTAAAAAATACACAAAAATGAAGTTATATTAAATGTACATCAAATTAATGCAGTTGAACTGGCGTCTCTGTTGATGTCAGCAACTGCAGCAACGGCAACAGCCGCTACTGTGCTGCAATCAATTAAATATTGGTATTTTCAATATTTAATCTTTTCAATTAAATTGCCAATGATTTACATGACAGCCGCAGTGCGCTTTTTATGGCCAAGAAGTTTTGCTCTCGCAGCGAAAACCAAAACCATTGGCAAACCGTAAATGATGTTGTTATATAAATCAATTAAACTGGTAATTTCAAAATAATTAAATATACAAATTAAGTTGCAAATTCTGCTACACTTTATTGTCTGCCTCGCCAGCTGCTCTTTAATATATGTATATGAAACAATTGTGCAGATGAACTTTTTAAAATAAAATCAGTTCCTTATGGTTTAAAATTCAATTTAAATTGTTTTTTGGTCACAATTTAAAGTGATCTTTAATTAATTGTAATTATTTGTATTTATGTTGCTTGATTTGCAGCAGTAAATTCAAGCTTCAAACGTAAACAATGCCTCTATTTTGTGCATTGAAAGCGTAGCCAGGTATAATATATATTTTCTACAATTAAATGAACCTCATTAGGCACAGTTTTGTTCGGTATGCACATTGCGCATACGCCGGGTTGCCTGGGTGCCTGGTTGAAATCCTATGCGGTTTTGAGGCCACTCGACGGAATTCAGCAAAAGAATGCCGTGCATGCCATGCAGTCGAATTCCCTAATTATATTTTTGGATTGTGCATACGCCCCGTTGCACCCATATACAAATAACAACTCGCATGCAATTGAGGAGCAATCAGCAATCGCAGGCACTCATGGAATTAACAACAACAACAACGACGACGCACAGAAAATCAATCATAATTATAAATAATGAACTGAGCGGGGTATAAAAAATTGCACAATTCGTTACGTCGAATTGCCGCGGAAGCGGCAGCGGCAGCGGCGATCGCATATTTGCATTTACATTTTTATTTAATTGTGAGCAGTAATGTGCACTATATAAGTATTAAAATACATTCATTTTAAACGTTTACGGAAATGTTTTAATTGAATTGAAGGCGTGACATTGGTGGCAATCAGGCTACCAATCAATCAATCAGCGCGTGTGATGGGTCCCAAATAAAACGAATTATTTACAAGAACGAAAGTAAAGTAGAAGCCGTGCCCAGAACCAGACTCAGACCCATGGAGAGCGCCCATTGTGTGTTTTGCATAATAATGCCAGCCTCGATTGGCTCAAGTTCAACTGGATTCAACATGATGCTCCGATGTACGTGCCTCAGTAACTGAGCCTGACAGCCTGTAGGTATCCGTTTCGCAGTCAACCGCATCGCAGATACAAATTAGCGAGTGTAGCGAACTTGCCTCAAACCGCAACGTCGCCTGTCGATTGCATGTGCACCGTTTGGGCCATGCAACCCCGGCGCGACCCAAAGCCGCAGCCCCACTTACCCAACGCTCTCTCTCGTTTTTTCCGGCTGTGTGCGCGCATTCAAATTCGCCATTTTGATTCTATTCTGTGGGCTGCGGCTGCGGCTGCAGTTGATATGTCCTCAGATTAAACACAAACGCTTTGCCATGACTTTGGCTGCTAGTAAGCTTCGTAAGCTTTTGGCTATTTGCTGAAGCTGCCTCATCAATTTGCAAAAGACAAAAGTAAGTACCCACACTGTCAACATTGACAAAAGTTTTAATTACAACAAGACAATCATTTAACATTACGCCCAACGGCCCAACGGTGTGCGGGGCGGGGGGGCTGGAGCGGGCTGTGGTTTAGTGGGTGACAGCCCAGCTGAACAAACAGCAAAAGTATTGCATACTTATGAGGGCCTGGTGTTTTGTGCTCAGCAGTCAGCCAACTCCTTAATGGAGAAATTGAGCGTTCTGCATGTTAATTGAATCGAATAAACCGCCATATCAGCCAAATCAACAGCTTTTTACTTTCCATTTAATCCCACGAGTCCCTGAATCTCGGCGGAATACGCTAGGCTATTCGATGCTGTGTGGCCAGTCCTTTGTTCTTTGCGGAGATTATGATAATTTTTGTATTATGCTAATTACAAAAAGCACTCTTTTTCCTATACAAAAACTCATTCATTTATTTAGAACTATGTGCGGTACGAAGGCGTCGAATCCTTTTCCCAATTAGTCGTGAACTTTTAACAGCTTTTCATTTGTTTTCTTTGCTGCCTTAGCTCAGCGCACACAATTTGCATCGCTAAGATTTTAATTTTAAGCTTTTTTGTGCTCCCAAGACAATGTTTACTAATTAATAATGGAAAACTACAGTCAAGCCGGACTAAAAGCGACTGCAAGAATTTATCTCTTAATTTGGCTCTTTGTGCTTTAAATAAATTAGTTTATTCTTTTCAAGAGTAGGGAAACACTCACAAATGCGAAAAGAAAGATAAGCAAAATAAAATGCATATTAAAGCAATTTGATAACACTTTAGAAAAATAAAATTGAAATGAAAATCACAATATTTTAAAATTATTAATTGCGCCTGACAATATTATTTATTATTTTTGCAACATTCGTAATAACATTTTTAAATCTGTAAAAACAATAATATATGTATATAAATATGTCTGCAGAGCCCCGAATATTTATTGCATTTTTTTAAGCTTTTGAATAAATTATTTGCTTAAACAACCATTAGGTACCACATGCTCTCTGGAGTAAACAGAACTGAAGGCAATTATAAGCAAGGGCGCAAGATTATTTAAATTCTCCAGGTGGTTGAGGTCTGCTCACATTTACCACTGAAATAATCTTATATTTGGTATTTACTGTGGCTGCCGCAGACTGTGGCACAAAAGAAATGTTGCCCCATCAATCGTAGCTACGCCTTAGTTGCTGTTGCCAGCTGCTGTTGCATGTTGGTATGAAATATGATTACAGCGACGGAGGACAGTCAAAGGGATTTTGATCAGCATGCGCCATACAGTCAACATATTACGGCATATAGTATGTATATATGAATTTTATATTGGTCAACGATTTTTGATTGCGAATAGTAAATGTACGCAGGCCTACCTTAATTGCATGCCTTTCAGAGAGCTTACACATACAGTTTCGCATTAAATTTATTGAATACAATTTGCATACATTATTTGGGCCGAGGCGCACTTTGAGAGTCAACATGTGCGCTTTATTTTAATTTGAAGCTTTGCCACGGTTCTCCTTTGCTTCGTTCCATTTCCATCGATGCCAAGCACCCACTTTGAAGCAACGCGTGCACTTTAATTTGTTAGCCCGCACCCACACACACACACACACACACACACACACACGCGTAGACACGTATTGCGAGGCAGCCAGCAATTTAATTTTTGGCCCGCATGTCCCTCTGGCTTTCGACGCACAATCCCTCACTATTCACGGCTTTCGGCCTATTTGTGGTGCTTAAACGCACGTGGTGGCGATTTTTGGGAACACAAAAGTTCGCAAATGTCGTTTGATAGAGTATTTGAATTGGGAATATGGAAGCCACTTTTATCATCTGTCGATACACGTGCGCAACAATTTTAATTGCATTTTCACTGGAAATGTCAGCTTTGAAACTGAGAAGCTTGGATATTCGAGAAAGGAATTGTTGTTTAAATTTCTGAAGAATCGAATAGCCATATGGGGCGAGCATGCAAACGACAGAACAGTAAATTGCAAAATATAATCATTTTTATATACATATATATTGATTATAAAAGTGAAAGAAAGATAAAAATAAATTATATTTCTGCAATCATATAGCATTTCACGACCTGTACTCTTCTTCTTCTCTTAGCTAAGATGGTGTTTGAAATAAATACTTGCGATATTAATAAATAAAATTTTGCTGAAATATGTTTTGCCGAAATTATCATTAATGGGTAATTCAGTACGAAAAAATAAAATACGTAAAGAAAATGAACAAAGTTCGAAGGAAAATAAATATTTAATTAAATCTTAAACTATGCCACTGAAAAATATTGTGCTCAATTAGAGCAATTAAAATGTGACACGCAGAAAATGTGGGTGTTGATACCCGTCCACAAGTGACAGCAAAGCAAGAGGAAGAGAAACAAAATCATATATTATAGTTTTAACAACCACAAACACCCATAAATAGCGCAAAATAACCGCAAACACCAACAAAACCCGGTGCAAAGTGCTCAGCAGCAGCTGAGCAAGTAATTTCCATGCATATCCATCAAATGAAAAGAAAACATAAGCCAGAACGAGAGCTGAGGCCAGAGCTCAAACCACAGTAAATCTCGAGACTAGCTAATTTCCGCAATCAGAAAGTCACTTACGTACCAGGGCGTATAAACAATGGGCAACAACAACAACAACGAGAACAACAATGCGAACAAGTTCAAGGAAACCGTGTAACGCCAGCATCATAAGCCCCATAGTTATAACTATCATTGCTCATGTGGCTGTGAAGGTTTCTGTCGCCCCCCTCCCCCCAATCTCTCCTGTTCCCTGTTAACGGCTTCTGTTGTTGGGGCATGTGTCATTTAAAAAACAGCAAAAACATACAAGCGCAAAGAACAGAGCTCAGGGCAAGAGGATACAACACCATGTTCCTGGAGAGGAGCAGCGGGGCTGCGGATTTATGTTTGCCCTTTTTTGCACGATGACGTTGCCATCTTGCAGGACGACTGACACCTAGCTGTGCTACACATAAGTACACAGGTTCAGTCGCTCAATGTCCATAAGCCAAACACAGACACAGACAAATACACACACACAAATACGTATAATGCAGTGACAACAGCTGAAAGTAGCACCTAATTGATTATTCTAGCAGAAAAGTATGGCGATGAAGTGTAGCCAATTAATTGACTATTCAATTTAATTAGTTTGATAACAGCAATTGATTATTCAGTTAAGTTAAAATATGTCTGATTGAATATTAATGGAATATGTTAAGATTAGAAAAACTGTTGGCAAATTATGGGTTATATTTACATATTAAATTGAAGAAAGAGATATTAAATGAATTTTATTACACATACAAATTTGTACAAAAAGTTATTTTATTTTATATAATACATATATTCAAACATGAAAATCGGTTTATAATAATGTTAAAGAGTATAAAAATTAACTACACTTATTCTATTTTTTCTTCCATTTAAATCGTAAATATTACAATCATATTTAAGGAACCGTTTTGGCCAAGCTAAAATCTGAGTGACATGAGTTGGCGTCCAGCCTGGCTTTGTTGGCCAATGGCTGCATTTTAATTGGGTTTTCGTGTCGGGTGATTCAAGTGACTGTGCGACACAATAATAATTATTTGCCAGCTATTGAAAAACAATTTCCCTTTCGATTTCCCAGCATTTTTCTGTCTGCTTGCGCTCAAAAGTTTCGCCCGGAAATTGTTACAATTTATGATTTAATTTATGTTCATTTTTAATGCCACCGTTGGCTTCGATTGCTTCCATGGCTGCCACTGCGTGTGCCCGTTGTTGCATATAAATGCGCAGATTATCGCGGCACGTTACACCAGCCACGCCCAGCAATGCTCGATTAAGTGCAGGGGCGTGAAAAGGATGCGCCGTCGAATGCGCCAAAGATAAAACGACAATCACAACGTCTACTTGCGGTAATCAGCTGTTAAGTGGCACAGAATGGAGCCAAAAGACATCCGATAAATTTTGAACCAGTGATTGTTGTTTGCCCAGAAACCGCATCCCGATAGACATCCCATTTCGCTTTCATAAATATTTCATTTATATACACTTTTATTATGCGACAAAATAGCTAACGCAGTTTTAAGCTTTAATTCAAATTCATCTACATACCGAGAAGCGCACACGTCTTGCGAATGTTCCCACACCCAAATTTAATATCTTTACGCTTTGGCAAATTTGACAAAATTAAAATCAAATTCTTGCAAAATGTCACGAACATTTGGAGCGTTGCCCCTGTATTTTTTTATCCATTTTTTTTTTTTTTTTTTTTTTTTTTGGTGGTAAGGTAACGTTACCAATGACAGTGATAAACTTCTCTCGGAGCGCTCACTACTCACTTTGATTGCAGCCGCATGTGCGACTCATTTAAGCGGAGTCGTCATCCGCACACGTCGGAGCGCGAGCTTACAGAATGGAGCATTCATCGCAGTTGGGTAAATTTTTTTATGGCACGTTTTCATTTTTTTTTTTTGTGTGTTGGGTATATTTTCGGTAAATTGACATTACCGTACGAAAAGTGAAAAGCATCATTTTTATGCGACACACTTGAAAAGGTTTTTCACTCATGTTTTTATGATTCGAAAAGACGAAAAGAGTCGAAAACCAAAAATTGACGCACCAACCACCCACCGAAAAGAACAGAGCTGTCTCTCAAAATGCAGTCATGCGTGCCCCACCCACACCAACTGAACCACCCGACCCACCCGACCCACGCGAACCTGAAGCCGTCTGCGTCAGTTGCCGACACTTTAAGCGCGTCGCGTGCCCAAGCAATTGCCAAATAGCGCGCATATTTTATGTCAACGGATGGGCAACGCCGTGAAGTATGCAACGCAATACTTTTCCTCTAACTTAATTGCGTAAACAAACAGAAGGCAGCGAGGGCGAGACGGCAATTTGGCGCTGTGCAAAATTCCACTTTATGCATAAATACACTTTATATATATGTACATATATATAAATATAAATATACCGTATTCCTTAAAAAAGGCAAAAGGCAGAAGGTAAAAGTCAGCACTCGTAGTTGAAATGCCAGCAAGTGCTTGTGTAATTGCTAGGCAAACAAATATTCAGGAGAGCACTCAAGAGGACTCCTTATGGCTCCTTAATATGGCCTACACTCGCTTTGAGGACATTTGTAATATTTTGAGGACAGATACATATATTGCCTGTGTCATAGTTAATTAGCCAAAAGTGAAGAGCTCTGAAAAGCCTTTTTCTCAAGAATTTCGCTTCCTTCTGCTAACAGGCTTATTTCTAAGTGCATTTGGAGTAGCTACAAAGGAACTTTTTTAATTACAAACTTGAGATAAGTGAAATGCGACGAACTATGAAATTTGTCCAAGCTACGCAATACCTTGATGAACATTTTTGTGTAAAAATTATATTCCAAAATTCACACACACACACAACTCAAACTTTTAGCAAAAAAAAAGTTTTTAGAAAGTGAAACAGAGTTATGGACTAATAACGCTAGCAGCACATACTTCTTCTCAGCACACATATTTGATTTGACTTTAAAGCTGTTAGCTGAAGTATGAGAAAATTGTCTTATCTGAAAAGAACAGCTCAGCTGACGACCGCCAATTTGAAATTTTTGTAAAAACTTTGCCGTTTACCAGGCAAACTTGGTCTGGCTCTTAAATTTGCAGCAAAAGGCTTTCGTTGCCACTTTGACTAACCGGTTTTGGTAAGCCTATAACACACACAGACACACACAGACAAACATACTGTTACGAACAACTTGACGGCAATATGATAAAGTTGAAGCAATCAATTGCTTATATATGTAGACACATATATGTATATATATATATATATAGATTTATATATATACCTAAGTGCTACCAATTTCTCAGGGAACCCATCGACAGGTGAGACCATCTAATAAATCACTTGCGTCTCAGCCGCGGAAATTAATCAAAAATGCTTTTAGCTTAACAAACAATAGACAAACTCCGATGATACACAATAAAGCCGCGGTCCCGGTTCCGGCTCTCCAAATGTTCAGCTTTGTCCTGTTGCTCTGTCTCATGACATTACACGATTAATAATAAGTAAAAGTAAAAACCTTTTACAAAATGCTATAATTAAGCTATCAAACTGTTGACAGCCCGACGTTACAAAGCAGCCAATCCAACAGAGACAGCTGATAATGTTCTATTATATATATATAAATATATATATTTTTTTATACAGAGGTAGCCGCTGGGCAACATTATCGTGCAGCTTATGAGCTGTCAAGTGGCCAGAAATAATGTTGAAAATTTTTGAAATAGCTCTTAATAAAGTATTTATCGAGCGGCTGTTAAACTCTGCGAGTTAATGGATTGCTGAGTTGTTAAGATGGGCACAAAATGAGTTTATAAAGGTTCTATATAAAAAAAAGCACACAGATAAATCATTTATTTAAGCATATAAAACGAGTGTGTATAAAAACCATATATAAAAATCGCAAATAAATCAATTATTTAATCATTTAATTTATATATATATTTGATGTTATTACATGACCTGAAAAGCTGCAAATAAAGTTGCTTTTAATTCGCTTTGTGTGTTTGATAAATGATTTGAATGCCTTGATTGATAGGCGGTCCTAATTGTTCTGTTGTTGTTGTTCCCCAACAACAGCAAAAAGGGATTTATCATCATCAGTCGAGAAAGGCACAAAATATTAAGATAAATACCTATCAACGCAGGCTGTTGGCTAAAGCGTTCTAGATCAATGCCCCAGACAGTGGCTTCTGCACACGATCCAATCAGGCCGAAAGTAACTTTTCATAAATGCCAAACACACACACACACACACACACTTGGATTACGTATACGCCATGCTGCACAGCTTGTGGTTTACACCAGAGTGCTGTTGCTGATGCTGAAATTGTTTGGTATTTTTGCGTTGGCAAGTGCATAAATTAAATTTAACAGTACCATTTTTGGCTTAGAAAGTTTTTCTTGTTGCAACAACAGCGTATACGTCATGTTGGCCAGGGGAGCCGAGTCGACAAGTTTTTACTGCTGCTGCTGCCGTTTCTTGTTTAGTCGCATAATTTTCTAGCAAAAATAATGAAAAGAAACAGCCAACAGCAAACAGTAAACTGCACGCAGCAAATGCACCCGACAAGCCGGCTGCTAGATATATTTAACTCAACCTGCAGCTGCAGCCAGCTTCGACCAGGCGTATTGTGATCCAAATGGTATTCATGCTCACTGAATGGTGCACAGCTGACGATTAGCTTTCGCAGACCGTCGCAATGTTTGCACAAAACGGACCCAAAAACCCGGCCAAGTCCCAGCCAAGTTGTTGCCATCTTTCGAACGATAAAAGATTTATGCAAAGTGCAGCGGAAATTGAAATTGAAAGGCAGTTGCAGGCCACTGGCAGCAAAATGCAGACAGCCCGCCTCGGCCTCTGCCCCCGCCCCTCTGGCCAAGTTAAAGCCTGGCCGAGAGCACAACTCATTGACTCTCGAGGCTGGCCAGGCTGGCTGCCTTTAAGTGCCAAAGTTGTCCAACGCTTTTCAATTAAATTCAATTTATTAATTTCAATTATTTGCGCTTCAAGTGACCACGTCCAACAGCCAGGCATAGAAAAAAAAAAGAGAAAGAGAGGAAAAAAAAAACGATAGAAGAAAAACTGTCAACTCAGCTCTCTGAAGCACTGAGGCAGAAGCCAGTGCCAACTGTGCCGTCCAGATGCTGCCCAGCAGCCGCCTCCTCCTGTGGCCGTTAAGTGCTGTGGTGGCATTTGATTGATGTAGTGCGGAGTGGGGCGGCCGCTCACTCGGGGAGAGGAAATACGCAACAAGCGAATCGCACCGCTGAGTAAGCAAACGCGTTTAGCCCATTAAACAATAAGCTTCGAATTCCAACAAAATATTAATAACAATAATCGACATTTGCATACTCTTTGTGGAACGCCTTGAGATTGTGTAAGAATAAATTACACTATCTTTTACTATATATAAAAATATACAAATATAAAAAATCTTCTAAAAGCTATTAAATAAAATTAATAAAAATTATGTGGAAATCGGTCACATTGAAGGGATTGAAATTAAGTATTTTAAACAATTTAAAATAATAATAAAATAAATCATAATTTGCATGTTTTGAAGAATATACAAATATATTCTAATAAAAAATACAATTTCCACAAATAGTAGAAGGGAAAAGTAATTTAATAACACAGAAAAAATACATAAATTTACCAAACAATAACTGATTTATGTGTGCAAAGCATAGCCAAAGCGCATATACCCAATCTCGACCAGGCTGGATATCGGCGTGAAATCGGATGTTCTATTGTGCCTGGCACAATTAAGGCCAGCGAACATTATCACTCTCATATGTCAAAATCAACAAAGCAGCTGTTGTTGGTCTTTTTTAACTTGAGTTCTGGTTAATGGCTTTTACAAGCGCATTTTGGTAGCTTCCACTTTGCAGCGTGTGGGGGGTCGCCGTATGCCTACTTTTATGGCTGACCATAAAAATACTAGAAAACAGAAGGACGAAAAAAAAAACAAAAACAAAACAAAACAAAAGCGAAATCATCAAATAAATATGGTTAAAAAGACAAGAGCCGTAACGACTATTGACCGACAGCCGTAAATCACATACAAACTGATGTTAATAGTGTCGTAAAAAGTGCGACAAGGCACCTGGATGGATAGATGTAGTAGGTAGTAGTAGGTATACACACACGCCATATTGTATAGTCGATATCTGAACGAGCCATGCTTTTACATATATTTAAGTGTTTGGTATATCTTTATGCTCCCAGTGCTATCCGCTGTCCTGACAGAAAGACAGACAGGAGCACCTTTGGACCCAAACTCGAGATAAAGAGGCCACAATAAATTGACATTGCGGCTGTGGGGCCTCTGTTGGCGAGACGTTGGTTGAATTAAAACATTTTACGTGTCCTACCAGTCGCCTGATGTTGACAAATTAGAGGTTTTCGAGGTGTGGAGCCCTCGTCACGGACCCACCCTGGGGACGTTTGCGGTGCAACATTTTGCTGGGAAGCAAACGCTACAACAGATTATCGGTTAAATAAATAGACAAATTGATTTTAATGGAATTGGATACACCGGGCCAAGCTGGCATCTGTGCGCCATGACCCAACCCTGTTGTGCAAACATAATTTCAAGTAATTTTGTCTTGGCTTGTTTCCTCCTTCTTCTTCTTCTTCATCTTCCTCTTTTTTTTTGTGTGTGTGTGTTTGATGGCCCAGTCAGTTTCTGTTGTTAAGCTTGTTGTGTGTGTGTGTGTGTGTGTGTGAGAGTGATTAAAGGCAAATATATTGTGGCCACCGCACACAAACTGCTTTTGGCAACTTGACGGACGTTTCTGGCTATTGCAAATGACACATGAAATAAGAATCATTACGGTTGCATTGGCTCACACAAATGTTGTACAAATAAACTGGATAATCGAGTGGCACAACACTAACAAATTCGATTTCTGAAATATTCAACTATTTTTTTTGGGCTGTGATTTGATTTAAATTTCAGGTTTTAAATGTCACCGAATTGATTTTCAAATGGAATTTTAAAGTAATGTTTATTAATTCAATTTTTAGCATTTAACTCATTTTTTATTTAAAGCATTTTTTATTTCACATTAAAATTGAATACTATCAGTGCCGCATAGCCAGGTCTTTTGTTTGCTTGTCCAGGTCTTTTGTTTGCCAACTATTTTCCATTTTATGGCAGACGCCTGAAACAAGCCAAAAAGTTATTGCTTAAGAATTAGTTGTCCTCAGCTTGTTAGGAAGTGTTTGGCGGGTGGGCGGGGAGGGGTGGGGTGGGGTACAACTTTTAATGACATGCTTTGTGTGCGAGCGCGTGTTACATGTTGGCCACATTATCAAAGGAGCAAAGGATAAGTTTTCGAGAGCGATCTGTACATGGTTTTACCGCTCCGCCGCCAAAGGCGGGCCATTGTCCCAGCTCGTTGCCACATGGCTTACGTACTTGTCTGCGGCAACGTGTCCAAGTTTGTTTTTGTGTCATCTCCAGCTCGTGTCGTCCTTTAGCTAATAGTTTTCGCTGCTTGGCACATGTTCCTACCCGGCTCACATCCTTAGATATTCTCGTACAACTAATACGAATTTCACTTAATTGCACTCGAAAAACTATGCATGTGAATTGCACTCAACTCGACTGGCAAATGCGGTTGGGTCGGGACTGGGGCTTTAGCTGGGCTTGGGCTTGGATTTGGGTTGGGGTTTGGGTTTGGTTTTGGTTGGGTAGCCCATCAGTTTTCGCTTTCAGTGATGCGGACAGCTTTTGACAGAACGTCGGACGCACACCAGCCGCAAACGACATCTCGAGGGTCTGACTAGGTTAGAAAAACTTTTCGTTTTTGGCTTGGGTTTCCAGATTAAGCCAACGCCCACAGGATCCAAACAGAATCCGAGCGGGATCCAGGGGTGCGGCCAACTGCCTGTCGTCTGCTGTTGAAAGTTGCTCACGCATAAGCAGCACATGCAACCAGGACATCCAAGCAGGGGCTCGGGACAGACAACCTCCAGGCAGCCGCATGCTAATGAGTACAACTTTTTTTCACCTTCATCGTTGGTTTTTTGTTTTCTGATGCTTGTTGTCTAGTGTTGAACTTTTCATGCACTTGTTTGGAGTATTTCTGCCCCACTCAACGGCACTGGGGCAGAAACTGGGCGGGCTCAACTTAAATGAAAACTTCTTGAATGGAACAATGCTGCATGCAAAAAAGAGTCAACGGCGTAACGAAAACTATTTCTCGTAGGACGGTGTAATGATACCTTAATTGATTAAGTTACTTGTTTGAATAGTTTGCAAGTGCTTCAAAGAAGTGAGAAGGATAATGTAAGCCCGGTGAGAAGCGGCGATCTAAGCGACAAAAGGAAAACGTATTTAATCTCTGAACCAAAAAGATTTCAGTATAATTGCATTTTAAATATTCTTAAATTCTGAAAAATTAAATTTCGAGCGAAATTTAAACTTAATTCCTTTGCTTTGCAGTTGCAGTAACGTATTCGATTTAAGATACTTAAAATCTCACACTGAGAAAAAAGAACTTACTCTTTCCTTCATTTAGAATTTAATGCCTCCAAGAGTTTATTCGCCATTAAAGTAGTGTCGCCAGCCGAAAGCTCTTAAAGAAATTATCCTTAAGCACAAATCCCTTGGCTGTCCTTGAGTAGCAGGACGAAACTGCAAAAGGCCTGTTATAAAATGTTGCACTACTTTGAGCACCGAGAGGAAACGGATAGAAGAAAGCCTTTTAAACTCACCGTTGTGCTGTGGTTCTTGCTGTAACCTATTTCCTTATGTCTTGCACACATTCCATTAAGGTCGCCGAGCAGAAGGGGTCACACGCCTGTGCCTGGTGCAGGGGCTAGTCCGGGCTGAATGTTGCTTGTCAACATCTGCAAATAAATAAGGAAAGAGGCTAAAGATAAATTGAAATTTATGAACCCGGCTAGGAAGTCAAATGCCAACACAACTAACCGACAAAACATTTCAGCACTAAAACGCCACTAAGTAATTTATAAGGCACAAAAGTATTGCATTAACCACACAAATAATGTAAATATAAGTTTATATTCTTGCCATCTGCTAGTTCAATTTAAACAGCCAAACAGAAATAATCAAATATCAAAGCGCACTTCGAATACACTAACAATATCTAGTTTTAAGAAATATATAAGAGTATCAATTTTTTGAAAAACTTTAATAAGAATAGAAACAAGAATTCTGGAAAAGATAACTATTTTAACAATTTTTAAAAAAATAATTTAAATTCTTTAAATGTCGGTTACCTTAAAAAAATGATGTAGACCTCAGCAATCGTAAAACAAGAATATTAGTGTACGCTTCTTGGCCTATATAACAAGCTTTACGACAAATCTATTATACCCTCTTCAAAAGGTGAAATGAAATTATATGACCCAACCCACCTGTCGAAAACTACAAAACGTGCAACAATAAGAGTCAGGCAGGCAGCTTGTGTGTGTCTGAGTGGGTTTTTGGGTGTGTGTGTGTGTGCCCTGTTCTTAGTAGAACATTTGCCAAACCTTATTAAATTATAGAAGCAGTTGTAGTAGGAACTTGGGGGATGTGCTCAAGCAACCGGCTTGCCGGCTGTCTCAAAATGTTAAAGTGTAGCATATTTTAGCTAAATATTGCAACTACACCGAAGAGAGTTGCATTTACCGCAGATACGGACGATACGCACCAGTTCTATGGGCTCAAATGGTGCCCCAAGGCTGCTTTAGCAGCCTCATCCCGACTTCAGCCGGAGTCGGTATCTATGTGTGTGTTTGTCCTGTGCCACGTTCCATTTGCCAACAGCAGGTGATAAGTTCGGTTGCCGTTGCCGTGAGTTAAATTAATTCAAGGCATATAAATTATAGTTCATTGTTCTGTGCTCTGTTGTATCCTGTGTGTGTATTCAGTATTCTCAGTGGCTGCAGTCGGCACTAGGGTTATATATTTTAAGCGCAGCTATAAAACAGCCCTGGCCAACTCCACCGGCCTTGCCCGCTTGCTTAGCTATATCCTTAGATACATATATATGTATATATACATGGAAAGGGAATGCTAAACGGCTTTGTCTTCTTTTCGTTTGCACTTTTCATTATCCTTTTTCTTTGACTTTGGCGTCGGCTTTGCCATTTGCATTGCCTTTTGTGTGTCGGCATTCGCCTAGCGCATTTAATTTAATTTCATCGCGCATACGCCCCGTTGCGCCCCATGCTGAATCTTCAAGTGCGCCCTGGAAATCAATTGGCAAGACCGCTTTCGACTCCACTGTCAAGTGTTGAGCGCTGGCATCCATATATTATGCATACATCAAAATTTGAATAGGACCATAGGCAAGTCAGAAGCCAATAATCAGCTCGATTGTTGCCAGCAATGCGTCTCAAATTAGGCGTAACTAATTTGCTTTGTGTGCGCCGCATGATATACACATGAATTTTGAGTTGCTTTGTATTCATTTCCAGCTTATTTCAATGCCACCAAAATTTGGCAACATTCAAGGCTCATTGATTTCAAGTGAAGCCAAATCAGCCGCGTTGACGAGCAAGTTCGGAGTGCGGCTTATGAAAATGAGAAAACTTGTAGGTGCTCATAAGTATGAGCTTGCATGGCAAAAGAGTTGCCGGCAATATTCGGCAAAGTTAGATTGAGGCCATTAGGAAGCCAAAGCAACGACAATGTTGCCACTTTTGCACGCTTAGGCACACAAACACAATCGAGGCCAAATTGCCTGCGAACGCTACCAAAAGGATAACAGAACATATGCGTCGTCATAATGTGTAATATAACTTGTCATAAATTGCTGTTAGAAAGACTTGAAAAGAACATTAATTAAAAGGAAGAGTCTTAAAAAATCAGCCCATCAGACATTTATGAACATTTTAATGCCCTGCTTACATTTTTAATCACAACAAATATGTTTAATAACAATATAGCTAATTAGCATCAGGGGCCCATTCAGAGTAGCCTTGTCCGTGTCGGAGAAAGAGAGGAATGAAATTGGAAGGAAAGTGCCTATCTATTTAACCTTATACCTTTTGTTATCATATTCAAAAGTGAATGTTGTGAAAATTTGATCTGCTCCAGTGATTAGGAATCAGACCCTCAGCTGCATACAAATTTTGTTGTGAAAGTATCACCCATAAACCCACTAAATTTGCACAGGAGAAAAACAAACAGTGTGAATGTTATCGAGTAAAGCGCAAATCGTTGCTATGCCAAAAACTTATTTCATTTTAATATTCATAATACAATAACAGAAAGTCGAGCAGCCAAGTGGAACTCAATACACCAAACACGCCCACACACGAAAAAAAAAGAACGAAAGAAAGAAAGGCAAAAGAACGAGCTGTCGATGATGTTCATCGCTGTTTGAAAGACACGCACAGCAATTGTTGCCCGTTGTTGTTGTTGTTGTTGTCGCTTACGTTTGGTGTTCTTCCGGCATGTAAATAAATACTAAAGAAAAGCGAAAACGGCTATGATTTATTTTGTATTTGGCACGCACATTGTCAATATTTATGGAATTTATCAAAAATTTGCTGCCAGCCAAAACTCGATGATTGGGCCGCATCACTTGAGGCGAAGGCGTCATTTAATCGGCCCCCCTCAGCCCGACACCCGCTAGTTCAACATCAACAACAGCAGCGTAGCTCATAAAGTTGTCGACACTACTTCACCCTGGCCCCATGTCGAAAACTTAAAGCTAAAAATCGAAGCAGTTATTTATGGATTCTTCTCATTTTCATTTTGACTGTCGGACCAAAAAACAAAAAAACAAAAAAAAAAACTCAGAAAAAAACAAAGACAGCCGGCCCATTTAAACAACTGAAAACGCAGAAAGCATTACGCTAAATATACAGACAGTTGTTTGGGCCACACAGATGTACTATATAAGCATCTACTCGCATCAGCGTCTGCCCCGCAACCTCTGGCCAATCGACAAATCGAAAATATTTCGTACATCTATCTATTTATGGCCTTTTGAGATACGCGTGTGCACTAGTTCTATGAATGAACCGAGTATTACCTGTAGACTGGGCTACTCTCTTAATGGATCAATCGAACTACTTGAACAACTCACAAAGGAAAGACAGTCAAGCATCAATTTAAATAGAAATTTTCTTATTTACAAAAAAGAATAGCAATCAAGTGAGCAAGTGGTTGTGGATATTACCTTGAGTGCCTTTAATAACACAAAATAAACAAACTTGATAGAAATTGTTTATGTGAGTTGGTGCTTTGCATGATATTAATGTTGATGGTGGTAAAATTATTATTAATTTAAGGACTAATTATTTTTATTTAGTTTTCTTCTCTGAATCTATATGCACGTTTCAGTAGTTGTACAGAGTATGCCAAGGTCGACTTTAATTTGTTTGTGATTTGTGAAAAAACGAACTGTGGCATGGCCCTCTGTAGATTGTCTTAACAATCAGCTTGGCACACGGCAGACGGCAAACGGCAAACAACAAAACGGGAATGAGTGCGAACTAGTGTGGCAATATTGCATCTGTTGCTGCGTTGTGTCGGAATCTAATCTATATCACGAATACAGAGTGTATCGCTGCATATAAAATGATTGCAAATAATGCCTAATAAAAAAAAAACACGTTTCGCTTGCAAATGCAGTTGACATGCAAAGGACTCTAGGACAATAAACAGCAATTGGTGCTGCAATGATTGTGTAATATGGATCGTATTTGCATTTAATGCATACAAATTGTTGTTTACACGGCGAGTTTCTCGCAGATAATAAAACATTTTCCAGTGATTTGTGAGTGTCGTCGCTGAACTCACTGTATGTGTGTGTGTGTGCGTGTGTGGGTGTGCACCGGATATATGCTAATTTAGTCGGGCAGCGGCACAGCTGTGCGAAATTTTCGTTAAAAAATAAAAGCTGAACGCTGCTAACTAAACCAAAACCAAAACCAAATCAACAGCACCCAGCTAACAGGGATCCCAACCACAGCGCCAGCCGAACCCTTGTGGCCCAAGTGCTGATGGTGAGTATCCGGGCTAGCTGCGCATTTCTCACGCGTCAAGTGGCTGCCAAATATGATTTATATGCCATGGCTAGCAAGTAGGAAATATCGCTGTAAAAATAGTAGTATAGATAAATGCTGTGTGGACTGTGCGTATCGAGGCACGCCCAATACAGTTGAAAATTGGACACCGAACTTTCACCAGTATGCATGTGTGTTCCAGTAAAGCCTCAAATGTAATTTATCTAAATAAATGTTATATTTGGCTGATATATGGCTATTTGTAGCAATAACGTTATGCTGTAAAAGATTTCCTCGAATCCACTTGACATACATCAGATAGTTTTAGCTGTACAATACAATACAATACGATAAGCCAAATGCGAAATACGTATTTGAGATTCGGCTTTAGCACTTAATCAATTGTCAGATAGCATTGACAGCGGCCAGCGCAATAACTAAAGCTAATCAGTTGTGACAGCTGTCAGATCGTAAGATATATTAGCTTTAAGCTATCCACCCACCCATATTCGTTTGGGAATAGGGGCTATATGAAGCTATCTCATTTTAAGTTTGTATAAACAATCAATATTTCTCATTTTAAATTATATACCCTTGCTGATGTTTTGCTATACTAAAAAGATTTTGTTGATATATTGGAAATGTGGCGATGATGATGAGAAAAAAACTAGCTGTATTATAAAATGCTACAATCTGCCTTCTGCAAAGACTGAAAAACAGTAAAACTTAAGAGGGAAAGTAGTTGAATATTTCTGGTAAATAGAGTAGCTTCAATACTGATTGAAACTAGAATCAGCTTTAAATTCTGATCATTCCTTTTAAATAATTGAACTCCAACTTATGAGAAACTTTTCTCTTTAACATTGCACAACAGACAACACATTGCCTCAAACTACGTTTTATTTATTTATTTATTATTTTGTTGTTTTTTTCTTCTTTTTGCTGTGAAAAGGGGCAGAAACAAGGCAGCTCCTCTGGGCCACCAAATTGCATGTAATAAATGCGAACAAGTAAATTTCAGCAAAGCCAAAGCAACGTACAACACATTCAGCACGTAACAAGACTGCTGTGCCAGCTTCAGTTGCAGCTCCTTTTTCTTTTCTGTTTCCCGTTCCTGCTCCTGTTCGTACTCCTTCTGCTACTTCTATGTTAGCAGCAGCTACATCTTCATCTGGCCAGCTCGACTATCATTTGGGGAATTGTTGAGCTGACAAATATGCCGGGTGTTAAAGACGCTGCCTGCTGTCGGCCGTCTGCCGTCTGCCATCTGTTGTTCCTCGTATTGATGGGCAGCATCAAGCAACTACTTCAAGGACTTCAATGGCATTGAATTCAAAGTAAGATTTGCGCCTTTTGGCACGAGCTGCATTTGATTCTGTTGCATTTATTATTGAGAACAGCAAAAGGAATTGTGGACCGTATATCAATCTTCATATAACTTGAGGACAACAACTTCAAATTTAATTTGGCTGCTTTTTATGCTAGATTTGCCACAATCAAAATAAACATATAATCGACGGCACACAATCAAAGAGAGCTCCATAAACAGTTGGACTTTATTGTGATTTTATCGACGGACGACGACTGTTACGCAATTGCGATTCTGGGCCACGAATCGGGCGCCAGACTGACCAACAACTTGGCAGTAAGCAGTAGACTGAACTGGATTAGAAGCGGGCTGGGCTGGCATTTTAGTTTTTACGACCCGCCCACTACTACTTTATCGTATATATAAAGCAATGCCTTTTCAATCAAACTTTCAACACGTACACAAGCCAGACGTTACTTAGCCCGATTCAGATCATCAATTCCTCGAACTTTGGCCATAACAATGCTTAATATGAGTCCAGCAGACTGAGCGAACACACACAAAAAGGACTCTTTGCTAATAATAAACCCATAAAGAATCTCAGAGGGCGCCGTTGCCTTGACCAAGGACAATTGACCATTTGTTAGATGGGCACATAATTAAATTGCGGTCCTGCGGGTGGATTGAGTACTGCATAAGGAATACTGAGAAGTATGTCTGGATCAATAATATTTAAAAAATAACACAAATACACAAAAGTGTAATAATATGGGTTGAAATATATGTATGCATAATAATTATTGAATATCATTCAACATTATTTATTATTATTATTTTCAAATAAATTTCAAGTGATATCAATCTCTTTCTATATTCACATTCCAATTAAAATGAATTCGTTCGAAATAACTGCTTCTTCAGCTAAATTTCAAATTGTAATTAAATAATTTTAGGAAATATGTTACGCTAACAAAAAAAACAAAAAACATGAAAAAAAATGCATTTGAATTTATCAAATTTAGTTTTAATTGCTTACCACAGATTTATTTGAGTTGGAAAAACGAACTGGCAGTAAAATAGTTCTATTTATTATTCAATTCGTAGTTCGTCGTTATAAACCCACACAAAAACTTTACACGCAATCCCGCAAAGCAATTGAAAATTCGATGACCATTCAGCAAACAATTGCGAGCAAACAGAACAAACAGGGGGCAAAAAAAAACACACACACAGTTGCATTGCAATTTGAAAAAAAAAACTTTTCGCATATCGTAGAAAAAAGACAGAAATCAGACACACACACACGCACACACACACACGACCTTCTCTGATTTGTTGTTGCAGACGGTTTTTGTTTGCGTGTGTGAAACAAAAGAGTCAAAGTGCCAAATGGCTGAGAGATGGAGATGGAGCTGGACGGGAAATACTAACAGAGAAAAAGAGAAAAGCAAATCAATCAAATCAAATCAATCAATTCAAAACATGTAGAAAAGACAAACAAACAAAACAAAACACACGCATGCACATCAGGAACTCAGTTCGAGGCTGTTTAGTTTTGCTAAAAGTTCAATTGCCAATAGAAAAATAAAACCGTCAAAAGGCAGAGAAACATAATTGTTCATGATGATCCACCCGTACGTATCGGGTATCTGATGTTAGGTTGTCGAATCGCCTTTTAGCAATAATTAGTTTCTGGCAAATTAATTTCGCTGAACCAAACCACAAACCCACACTCGAATTCCCGCTAGCAATCAACATGAACAATACAATACAAAGCCATCAAATTCATATGGAAACATCAAATAGCTATCTCCCGGCAACTAATCAGACTGGTTTGCAGCTCGAGTTATTTAATTTTTTATTAATTAGACACGGAAGCCATCAAATTAGCAAAGGAAAATTACAAATTACGCATACGCCACATTAGCCCCGGCAGCAGCTTCCTTTCTGCAGGCAGATTGCCGCAAGTTGCTGCCACCGCAGCATTTAACAGCATTACATAAAACACATCAACAATTCACGCTATATAGTTGGTTGAACAAAAAAAAAACAGAATCTTCATGTCGTCGACAGCATATGCAATTACTTATGCACGTAGTACATACATACACACACACAAACATACAAACACACACAAACACACACGGTCGCAGTGGCGGGAGACACTCTGTGATGTGGCTTAGAAAATTTGCGTATGACGGCAGCTGACAAAAACAGCAAAACAAATTGATAAGAAACGTGAAAATGATACAGTGGCTCAGGCAGCTGAGCTGAGTGCAATTCCGATCCCAGAGCTTTGTTAATAATTATGCGAGACGCGAAAAGAAATGGCGTTGAGATAAGGCTGCTGGTAAAAGAAATAATATTCAGAGAAAGGATAAATAAACGTAGCACAAATTCAAAAGCAAATTAGTTAATCCAAAGTGTATTTAAAAATTTAAAAAAAATTGTTTTTAATTTTAAAAGCAGCATTGATCAGCTGATATATTATCGCTTCCATCAACAATTTGAATATAATAAGTTGAAATTGAAAAAAAAAACTAACCGAATCTTTAAATCCTTTCCATTAGTAACTGTCAACAATGCATTTACCAATTCGTTTAAAGATTCTGACCACAGATTCCATATTGGAAATCTGCCAAGGATATTTATCGATGTTGAAACCAAGAATTCTTGGCAAATGAGTTTCTCGGGCGCTGCAACACTGTTCGATATGCTCAGACCAACGTAAAATGCATATTACAATCGCACAAAATGTGCATTCGAGTGAAATTTTTGACAGACAGTTGAACAGTTGTGTTTGTGTGTGTGTGTGTGTGTATGTGTGTGTGCAGCACACACATGTGCATTCCTGTTGGCTGGTAGTTAACATGCCTGACTTGCCTTACCAATGATTTCCATGTTTATCCGCCTCTCATAGTCCTCACCCATGCAGCAGGTGCGTACACCCCTGCCTCCCTCTCTCTCAAGCTCTCTCACTCCCTCTCGTTCTTCCTTTTTTGGTCTTCTTCGACTGGTTGACGGGCTGCCTGTCATTGCTGCGATTGTGCGCAAAATGCATCAATTTTTGAAGAGCACGGCCCGCATTAACGTCCAGCGCTTCTCTAGGGCTGCAAATGCAAATTGCTGACACGCAGAACTTGGGCAAAAGAACTGATTGACATCAGCTAAAAGGGCCAAATGTCGGCAATTGAAAGGCCATTGGTCTAAAATTGCTTGCTTGCGATTAGCAATGCAATGATTGTACAATTTGAATAGTTTAGAGCACGTTTATTGAATTAAAAAACTAATGCAAATAAACATTGATTATTCGAGGAAATATCTATATGTTACAGTATAATATTAGCTTAGTTATTTCATTTTCATAATTTTGCGATAGGAACTTTCTACCGAAAAAAAAAACTCAACACTTTATCTAACACTTCCTATGGGAGCTATATAATGGTCCGATTCATACGACTGCCTGTAGAAATTTCAATCACTTATTCGACCTTATTCGACTAAACAGACGATGCGGATATAGATCTTTGATATGGTCGGAGATGTCTTCTCGTACTTTTGGCTAGGGGAAGGGGTGTAAAGTTTATTAGGTATTTTATGACTTAGCAAATGGAATATTTTATTTCAATACTATCTACTACAATATTCCTTCTAACACCGTTTGTCAGCAGTTGTTCAGCAAGTTGTTCAACTTCAGATCTGCAATTTGCATATGAAAAAGCTCTTGGCAATTGCCTGCGAAACCATCGATGCGTTGTGTCATTGGGAAAAGTTGCAGTCAGGAAAATTTTACACGTGGCTGTGCAAGGCACGCCCCCAGACACAGATTCTAGTTTCATGCCCGAGACGCATTGGCAAACACAAGCATGGATGATAGGCAACACACACACACACACACACGCACAAACACACAAACACACAAACACGCACACGCATCAACGCAAACAAATTTGCAAATGTGTGTGCGGTGTCTATCTCTATTTGGTTAGGTATGTGTGTGTGTGTGTGTGTTAGTGTGATGTATTGCTGCGCTTTATAATGCATTAAGCTCACAGCGAAACACACAAAAAGTGCAAACTGCAAACTACAAACTGCGAACTGTGCAAAGAGATAAAAAGCGCTTCAGATTTTGGAGTTGCACTTGCCTGAAAATGTAAATAAAAATTTGTTCTTAATATTGACAAATATTTCAATTGAAATCGAAAAATGAAATTTTCATTTGCCGTTGCCGTTGCAGTTGCCGGCATTGCGAAAAATTGTAACCAAAGCCGCGCAATAAAAGTCTAAAAACTGCACGCAAATAAACGTGTCCGAAAGCCCCACGAGAAATGAAGGGAGTCGATGCGGCAACGTGAACATTGAATGAAATTCTGAATGGCTCAAACTGCACACGGCCAGGAAATTGCGGATTGCCAACTGGGCGTGTGTGGATAAGGTTCAAGCATTTCGAATTTTCATTTCACTGGACTCGAGTTGATTGAAACAGGTCGACTTCCATTTAGACGCGGGCATAGGCATAGCTTTCATGGCAACACTGTGATAACCCAAAATGGCGGATCTGCTGCACAAAGCGGGTAATGGCGGAGCCACGAAACGAGACTAGCAGCAGGCTGAAATGGACACAGCTGACTGGGTGGCTATCACGGACGCCGCTCGTTGTCAACTGTGGCCACTTTGGATTTGGTTGCGTTGCAGGCGGGAAACACAGAAGCCGATCTATTCAATTTGTATGAGACATAACGGAACACAAATATAGGTCACAGTAAAGACTCGCAGAATAAAGTCATCAGTACAGAAATAAAGTGGTTTGGTTTTATAGATACTTTAGCAAGAAGTCGAGATAATCACAGTACTTAAATGGAATAAAAAGGATATTAAATATCGTCATGACAGACATCTCTCAGCCCTGAAAAAAGTGTATGTCTTCAGTATTTAGTATTAACAATCGAGCATACAAAGCTTCCATTAGAATACTTTGGACAAAAATTAATTTTAATAATGAAAGCACATTTCGCACATTTCAACCATTTAACTTGAAATCAATTTGTAGTAATATTTAGTATATTTTCTGGAAGTAACGCTATTCTTATCCTTATCAAAGCTGGATAAATTTAGCAAGCCTCTGGAATATTTCGGTCCACAAGCTGCAAATATACACAATTTACTGCATATTATTAAAATTAATTTATCTCACAATATTTAACGTAACATGCACGAATCACGCAAATGTATGCCCGACCATTCGCCATCACAAGGCCAAACACCTGCCACGTATTGAATATGCAAAGGTATGTGTGTGTATCCCCAGAATACAGGCGCACAATTGAGCCTTTATTTATAGGCCACTTTGGCTACTAAATATAGAGTTGTTTTGCCATCAATTTTGTACATAAGATCTGAGTTTGACAAGTGTCTGAACAATTTTCGCTAATTGGCATTGACCGTTATTTTTTTCATTTTTTTTTATTTATTTATTATTTTTGTTTGTTTCCTTTTTCCTTGTGTTTGTTTTCGTTTTGGGTTGTCAGTTAACATATTGATTGATTTTGATGTTTGTTCTGCCAAAGTTCTGCTGTCCATTTCGATTTCTAGAATGTGCCTGGAAAATATGCTAGGAATAAAATGCGGCTCCTTTTTTCAATTGGATTTAACCTGAAGAATAATTAAACAAAAATCACAATTTTTATCATTAAAAAAAAACATTCATAGACAGGACGAAAATTTGTTCATGGTTCATGTCTTTTTCTAAAGATCAATCGATTCTGTGGTTATTAAATGAAAATCTTTTCGATTTTTAGCCTACAATTTAAAATATTTTAGTTATGGGAATAACGCCATATTCTGACCAGTTTAATGCTGTAATTAAAATTAATTAATTCATATTAAAGGCACGCCCTCGCTTATCATTAAAGTTAATTTCACCAAGAAAGACAAAAACTAAAATATAATAGAATAAAAACAAACAGACTTTCTGGAGGAAAAACTCGGCAACTATTGCTAATGACAGCTAAGCCAAAATCCAACTCTAATATCTGTGTGATTGCGTGTTTATCTCTGTGTGCGTGTATTTGTGTGTGTGTATATTATCATGCCACATCGTGCTCAGTGAGGTCTGCTCACAAAAACTTTTGCATACATGGCTCTGAAGAGCCAAATCAGAGGGAAAAGTGAAAAACATTTGCGAAAGAAAACTTAAGGCAACTAAAGCTTTTTATACACACACACACATATTCTGTGTATGTGTGGGTGTGTGTGTGTGTGTGTGTCTGATTTTGGGCGCTTTGCAATTATAAACGCGTTTTAAGCTCTGTAATCAGATTATCGCCAAGAGTTCTGTCCGAAGTGTTGAGTTCTGCATTTATCCAACTATGGCGGTTAATCAGCTTACCGATTACGAACGGACTCACTAATTTTCTCATGGTCTCAGCACTCTGCTGACCAGATCTGGAAAAAAAAAACAGCTGCTAAACTTTGTGACTCTCTATATAGCCGCCCTAAAGCCATGAAAAACGAACTCAACTCAACTCAACTTATTTAAAGCTAAGCCCCGCAGACAGAAATCAAGGCAAGCTTCAGGTGCATGAGCAAAAAACCTCTAAAGAAGAATAAGACAAAAAAAAAAAAATACGGCAATGGGAGAGGGCATGAAATACGAGGCAAACAATTTTTGGCCTGAATGAAAATGTTTTTCCTAAAGTTTTTTTTTGGCCGCGTGCGCGGAGTTTATGAGCCGGTTATTTTGATTAATGCTTTTTCTGTGAATGCTGCAGCAACGTGTGGCAAGAAGGAACTGCAACTGCAACTGCGTCTGGCACGAGGCAAGCGGCTAAGCGGATAAACGTGTCAAGCGTTGAAGGCGGCAAAAATACGGCGAAACAATTATGTGCGATTTATAGACTAGCACACGATTAGCTGTTTGCATGGAAGGAGGCCAGATTTTAAGCCAGAACCCAAATAAATGGCTGAAACCAGAGACAAGTGGCAAAACTAGTGCTTTTTAAATGAATAGAATTCGATTAGAGAAAGTTTTAAAGAAATAAAATCTGAATATTACTAGTTTAAACACATTCGACACTATATCTAGTTATAGAACTTTCTATTCATTTTCATTTCGATTTTTCCAATATTGAACATAGTCAAGCGAAGGCTGTCACATCATCTTTTGTTACAATGTTTGCGATCGTACTAATAGCAAAAACATCTTGGTGTATTATTTTACAGCTGTCATTTCACTTGGTTGGCATTTTTAATTAGCAAGCTTCCTTTCATTTAACGGCTAATGCGAAAAATTGTCACCTAAATTGTTAATGACATTCTGACAAGACCCTCTTCCGGCAAGTCGACAAGACCATTTTAATTATTGTTTATTTTCCCTACTGCCACAAAAATCGTTAAATAATTGAACCTTTTTCCCGTTCAAGGGTTTTGTACTGGTTTTCTCTCTTTTGTTTTTGCATTTTTATTCACAATTTATAAATAACTTGTATCGGACATGAGGTTGATTGCCGTTCCAGACATTCCAAATTGGAATTTACGGTTAACTTTTGCTTGCAGAAATGTTTGGATTAAAAAACTTTCTTTATTACAACTTTTGTTGAAATATTTTTAATAAAACAAATAACAAATATAATCAGCAGTAATAAATAAAATTGTTATCTATTTGAGATTTATATTTTTTTATTGCACGATTATTGTGTTTATCTGTTTTAATTTTAATAGCAGAATTTCACTTAATATAAAAAATCTTATTTTTTGACATCAATAGTGTGTTTCAAAAATGATTTAACTAAAATTAAAAAACAAAAGAAAAGGGAATAAAACGTAGTAAAGAACGACAAATTGAATATCTGTCGTATCCATATTTTATATGTTTTTCTCAAACAAGATCGATAATAATAATAATTGACACTTGTCTGCTCGAAATGCGATTTTATTCAAATGTAATTATTAAAACAGAAAATCAAACCAAAAAACAAAACAACAGCAACAAGAGGAAATCAATTTTTAACAGACAATTTCATTTTCCCTGTAATTGCAGCACATAGAAAAACAACGCACAAAAAAATAAGGAAAAGGGAGACGACTTAACAACAAGCAGCAAAAACAACGCACATAAGGAACGAGTACAGCAGGACGAGGACAAGGACGAGTTGGCTGTAAAGCAGTGTTAGCAGAATGTGAAAATGCCATCGGCAGATCAAATCTTGTTCATAAATGTCACCACAACGGTGGCCGCAGCCGCGTTGACAGCTGCCGCAGCCGTAAACGGTACGCCCGAGGCATCCACAGCTGTCGCAAAGGCCGCTTCGCCGGCAACGAGTAGCGGACGCAGTGCAGCCGCCGTGGAGACAGCAGCAGCAGCAGCAGCAGCGGCATCGACAACAACAGCAACGCTGGCGGCCAACTTAACGGGCTCGCTGGTGGACAGCCTGACAACAGCGACGGCGACAACGGCAGCAATTGTCGAGTCAACGAATGAATGTGGCGCCCTCGCGGTGGAGGAGCTCCATGGCAGCTTTCTGGGTATGCAGCTGGCGGTGCCAGAGTGGGAGGCACTGCTCACAGCCCTGGTCCTCTCCGTCATTATAGTGCTGACCATAATTGGCAACATTCTGGTTATACTGAGCGTCTTCACCTATAAGCCGCTGCGCATTGTCCAGAACTTTTTCATCGTCTCGCTGGCCGTGGCCGATTTGACGGTGGCACTGCTGGTGCTGCCCTTCAATGTGGCCTACTCCATACTGGGCCGCTGGGAGTTTGGCATACACCTGTGCAAGCTGTGGCTCACCTGCGACGTGCTCTGCTGCACCTCGTCCATTCTGAACCTATGCGCGATTGCACTGGACCGCTACTGGGCCATCACAGATCCGATTAACTATGCACAGAAGCGGACCGTGGGTCGCGTGCTGTTGCTCATCTCCGGGGTGTGGCTGCTGTCGCTGCTGATTAGCAGTCCACCTTTGATTGGGTGGAACGATTGGCCGGATGAGTTCACGAGCGCCACGCCCTGTGAGCTGACCTCACAGCGAGGCTACGTCATCTACTCGTCGCTGGGCTCCTTCTTCATACCGCTCATCATCATGACGATTGTGTATATCGAAATATTTGTGGCCACGCGACGACGTCTGAGGGAGCGCGCCAAGGCCAACAAGCTGAACACCATCGCGTTAAAGTCCACGGAGCTGGAGGCCATTAACACCAGCAACGCCGCAGCCGGCAGCAGCTCGACCAGCTCCAAGGCACGCGCCTTGGGCAGCCTCTGCGGCAGTTGGCTCTGCTGTGGTCGCGATCGCGCCAACTTTGCCACGCCCATGATACACAACGATCAGGAGAGCCTCAGCAGCGAGACACACGCACAGCCAGAGACCAACAATGAGCCACAGGAACAGCAGCAGCAGCAACAACATGTCGTCGTCCTGGTCAAGAAGTCGCGTCGTGCCAAAATCAAGGACTCCATTAAGCACGGCAAAGCGCGCAGCGGCCGCCGATCGCAGTCGTCCTCTTCGACCTGCGAGCCGCACGGCGAACAACAGTTGTTGCCACAAGCGAACAGCAACAATGCCGCCGGCCGATCAGATCCAGAAATAAGCACAGAGAGCGGCAGCGATCCCAAAGGCTGCATACAGGTGGGTTTGTGGCAAAAAGATTTTTGATGATTTTAAAACAAAACAATTTCATGAGTAAACAATGTCAATCGATTGTCCCGATCCGTACGAGCATAAAAAGGTATATCATTCCAAAATATACCGTAATTTGACCGAGATATGCAGGTTTTTAGCTTGAAAAACATGATCAAATAGCTGTATCTCGGCTATATGTAGTCCGATATCGGAAAGATATACCTCATTCGAATCGTATAAGTCCATAGAATCGATCGGAATTTAAAGTTTTTGATTTAAAAATTTTCGCCATTTTTGCAAAAATTGTGATGTTACCCCTTGTGATTTTTGTCAAAATTGGTCAAAATTTAGAATGTGGATTTGTTAATGTCAATCGATTGGTTCGATCCGTACGAGCATAAAAAGGTATATCATTCCAAAATATACCGTAATTTGACCGAGATATGCAGGTTTTTAGCTTGAAAAACATGATCAAATAGCTGTATCTCGGCTATATGTAGTCCGATATCGGAAAGATATACCTCATTCGAATCGTATAAGTCCATAGAATCGATCGGAATTTAAAGTTTTTGATTTAAAAATTTTCGCCATTTTTGCAAAAATTGTGATGTTACCCCTTGTGATTTTTGTCAAAATTGGTCAAAATTTAGAATGTGTATTTGTTAATGTCAATCGATTGTCCCGATCCGTACGAGCATAAAAAGGTATATCATTCCAAAATATACCGTAATTTGACCGAGATATGCAGGTTTTTAGCTTGAAAAACATGATCAAATAGCTGTATCTCGGCTATATGTAGTCCGATATCGGAAAGATATACCTCATTCGAATCGTATAAGTCCATAGAATCGATCGGCATTTAAAGTTTTTGATTTTAAAATTTTCGCCATTTTTGCAAAAATTGTGATGTTACCCCTTGTGATTTTTGTCAAAATTGGTCAAAATTTAGAATGTGGATTTGTTAATGTCAATCGATTGTCCCGATCCGTACGAGCATAAAAAGGTATATCATTCCAAAATATACCGTAATTTGACCGAGATATGCAGGTTTTTAGCTTGAAAAACATGATCAAATAGCTGTATCTCGGCTATATGTAGTCCGATATCGGAAAGATATACCTCATTCGAATCGTATAAGTCCATAGAATCGATCGGCATTCAAAGTTTTTGATTTAAAAATTTTCGCCATTTTTGCAAAAATTGTGATGTTACCCCTTGTGATTTTTGTCAAAATTGGTCAAAATTTAGAATGTGGATTTGTTAATGTCAATCGATTGTCCCGATCCGTACGAGCATAAAAAGGTATATCATTCCAAAATATACCGTAATTTGACCGAGATATGCAGGTTTTTAGCTTGAAAAACATGATCAAATAGCTGTATCTCGGCTATATGTAGTCCGATACCGGAAAGATATACCTCATTCGAATCGTATAAGTCCATAGAATCGATCGGCATGCAAAGTTTTTGATTTAAAAATTTTCGACATTTTTGCAAAAATTGTGATGTTACCCCTTGTGATTTTTGTCAAAATTGGTCAAAATTTAGAATGTGGATTTGTTAATGTCAATCGATTGTCCCGATCCGTACGAGCATAAAAAGGTATATCATTCCAAAATATACCGTAATTTGACCGAGATATGCAGGTTTTTAGCTTGAAAAACATGATCAAATAGCTGTATCTCGGCTATATGTAGTCCGATATCGGAAAGATATACCTCATTCGAATCGTATAAGTCCATAGAATCGATCGGCATTTAAAGTTTTTGATTTTAAAATTTTCGCCATTTTTGCAAAAATTGTGATGTTACCCCTTGTGATTTTTGTCAAAATTGGTCAAAATTTAGAATGTGGATTTGTTAATGTCAATCGATTGTCCCGATCCGTACGAGCATAAAAAGGTATATCATTCCAAAATATACCGTAATTTGACCGAGATATGCAGGTTTTTAGCTTGAAAAACATGATCAAATAGCTGTATCTCGGCTATATGTAGTCCGATATCGGAAAGATATACCTCATTCGAATCGTATAAGTCCATAGAATCGATCGGCATTTAAAGTTTTTGATTTTAAAATTTTCGCCATTTTTGCAAAAATTGTGATGTTACCCCTTGTGATTTTTGTCAAAATTGGTCAAAGTTTAGAATGTGGATTTGTTAATGTCAATCGATTGTCCCGATCCGTACGAGCATAAAAAGGTATATCATTCCAAAATATACCGTAATTTGACCGAGATATGCAGGTTTTTAGCTTGAAAAACATGATCAAATAGCTGTATCTCGGCTATATGTAGTCCGATATCGGAAAGATATACCTCATTCGAATCGTATAAGTCCATAGAATCGATCGGCATTTAAAGTTTTTGATTTTAAAATTTTCGCCATTTTTGCAAAAATTGTGATGTTACCCCTTGTGATTTTTGTCAAAATTGGTCAAAATTTAGAATGTGGATTTGTTAATGTCAATCGATTGTCCTGAACCGTACGAGCATAAAAAGGTATATCATTCCAAAATATACCGTAATTTGACCGAGATATGCAGGTTTTTAGCTTGAAAAACATGATCAAATAGCTGTATCTCGGCTATATGTAGTCCGATACCGGAAAGATATACCTCATTCGAATCGTATAAGTCCATAGAATCGATCGGCTTTTAAAGTTTTTGATTTAAAAATTTTCGACATTTTTGCAAAAATTGTGATGTTACCCCTTGTGATTTTTGTCAAAATTGGTCAAAATTTAGAATGTGGATTTGTTAATGTCAATCGATTGTCCCGATCCGTACGAGCATAAAAAGGTATATCATTCCAAAATATACCGTAATTTGACCGAGATATGCAGGTTTTTAGCTTGAAAAACATGATCAAATAGCTGTATCTCGGCTATATGTAGTCCGATATCGGAAAGATATACCTCATTCGAATCGTATAAGTCCATAGAATCGATCGGCATTCAAAGTTTTTGATTTTAAAATTTTCGCCATTTTTGCAAAAATTGTGATGTTACCCCTTGTGATTTTTGTCAAAATTGGTCAAAATTTAGAATGTGGATTTGTTAATGTCAATCGATTGTCCCGATCCGTACGAGCATAAAAAGGTATATCATTCCAAAATATACCGTAATTTGACCGAGATATGCAGGTTTTTAGCTTGAAAAACATGATCAAATAGCTGTATCTCGGCTATATGTAGTCCGATATCAGAAAGATATACCTCATTCGAATCGTATAAGTCCATAGAATCGATCGGCATTTAAAGTTTTTGATTTTAAAATTTTCGCCATTTTCTAAAAATTTTGATGTTACCCCTTGTGATTTTTGTCAAAATTGGTCAAAATTTAGAATGTGGATTTGTTAATGTCAATCGATTGTCCTGAACCGTACGAGCATAAAAAGGTATATCATTCCAAAATATACCGTAATTTGACCGAGATATGCAGGTTTTTAGCTTGAAAAACATGATCAAGTAGCTGTATCTCGGCTATATGTAGTCCGATATCGGAAAGATATACCTCATTCGAATCGTATAAGTCCATAGAATCGATCGGCTTTTAAAGTTTTTGATTTAAAAATTTTCGACATTTTTGCAAAAATTGTGATGTTACCCCTTGTGATTTTTGTCAAAATTGGTCAAAATTTAGAATGTGGATTTGTTAATGTCAATCGATTGTCCCGATCCGTACGAGCATAAAAAGGTATATCATTCCAAAATATACCGTAATTTGACCGAGATATGCAGGTTTTTAGCTTGAAAAACATGATCAAATAGCTGTATCTCGGCTATATGTAGTCCGATATCGGAAAGATATACCTCATTCGAATCGTATAAGTCCATAGAATCGATCGGCATTTAAAGTTTTTGATTTTAAAATTTTCGCCATTTTCGAAAAATTGTGATGTTACCCCTTGTGATTTTTGTCAAAATTTGTCAAAATTTAGAATGTGGATTTGTTAATGTCAATCGATTGGTTCGATCCGTACGAGCATACAAATGTATATCATTCCAAAATATACCGTAATTTGACTGAGATATGCAGGTTTTTAGCTTGAAAAACATGATCAAATAGCTGTATCTCGGCTATATGTAGTCCGATATCGGAAAGATATACCTCATTCGAATCGTATAAGTCCATAGAATCGATCGGCATTTAAAGTTTTTGATTTTAAAATTTTCGCCATTTTTGCAAAAATTGTGATGTTACCCCTTGTGATTTTTGTCAAAATTGGTCAAAATTTAGAATGTGGATTTGTTAATGTCAATCGATTGTCCCGATCCGTACGAGCATAAAAAGGTATATCATTCCAAAATATACCGTCATTTGACCGAGATATGCAGGTTTTTAGCTTGAAAAACATGATCAAATAGCTGTATCTCGGCTATATGTAGTCCGATATTGGAAAGATATACCTCATTCGAATCGTATAAGTCCATAGAATCGATCGGCATTTAAAGTTTTTGATTTTAAAATTTTCGCCATTTTCGAAAAATTGTGATGTTACCCCTTGTGATTTTTGTCAAAATTGGTCAAAATTTAGAATGTGGATTTGTTAATGTCAATCGATTGGTTCGATCGAATTGTGATGTTACCTCGTGATTTTTAATCTTGAAAAACATGCCCAAATAGAAAAGAACACAAAAACAAAACAAACAAACATTTTTTTTATTTAACAATAATGAATGCTGAAGTAATAGTATTTATCAAAATTTTCACTTCGAGGATGAATATCGTTCCTTCTAATTTATAACTTTTTTTATTTATCAGTTTTGATATGGAATTATGACAATTTGTGAAAATCAACTAACGCCCCGATTTAATTTATTTAATTTTCTTAGGTTTGCGTTACCCAAGCCGAGGAGAAAACCTCGCTGAAGATCACTCCGGCACAGTCGTCGATGGCCGGCGCAGCGGCCACAGCGCTACAGAAGAAGCCGAGCACCGTTAACCAGTTCATTGAGGAGAAGCAGAAGATCTCGCTGTCTAAGGAGCGTCGGGCGGCCCGCACTCTGGGCATCATCATGGGCGTGTTTGTCATCTGCTGGCTGCCCTTCTTTCTCATGTACGTGATTCTGCCGTTTTGCCAGAGCTGCTGTCCCACAAACAAGTTCAAGAACTTTATCACCTGGCTGGGCTACATTAATTCCGGCTTGAATCCGGTCATCTATACGATATTCAATTTGGATTATAGGCGTGCATTCAAAAGACTTTTGGGCATAAATTGATGATGATGGTTCGGGAAGGGTGCAACAGCGCATTAAATTGGAGAGAGCGTTAATCAAAGTTTGTGCCAAAAGTTAATCTGATTAGAGAATTTGCGGAAACACCTGAGAAAAGTGCTGCTGGGCCGAAAAACAAGAAAATATGGTTTCACTCATTTGTAAAAAGATCTCGAAGTTTCATTCAAATGAATATGAAATAAATATACTTACATTTTGAATCTAATCAACAAATAAGCAATTTCTATTAGCACATAAAAAGCTTCGTGTTTCAATAGTGAATTCTAATTTATAACAACTAAAACTATCCTTTTGTTTCAAGGGCTTCACTACAGTTAATTTGTTGAGCAACTTCACATTTAAAGTAGCCTCAATATTTAGTACTTTTTTCGGGTGTTTCAAAACGAGTGTTAAATCCGCTCATAAAGAGCCATTTGCAAGGACACGCCTGTCCGTACTTAGATAAATGTAAACTGTTAAATATACTCATAAAAAGCGTACACCATAGAGCGCCGCGTCGACCACAAGGTCAGCTTTTATGTACGCCGGCTCTTCTCTCAAACAAACAAAATAAAAAATGAATAAATAAAAATAAAGATATAAAAAAACAAAAACACAGGATCAAAATTATACCAGACTAAAAAACATAAAAAGAGAAAAGCATTAATGTAAAATCATATTATACGTAAAAACAAAAAATAATAACTAAAGTGGAAACCTAATTGAATTTAATTAAATGTTTAGGCACAAGAATGTTGTAAACCTTCATGTTTCACTCTTCAACGCATTAACTTAACGTACATAAAGATATATTTAAAATATACAAACATACATATAAAATTAAAAAAGGTTAGTTAAATGTGCGCGCTCAACGATGAGAAACTTCCAACAACAGTTTTTCGTAGGCATTACTTTAAATATTTGTATTGAAATTTAGATAAATTAAATTATTACAAATAATATTACTTATATTGTGGTACGCTTAAAGATATTTGTTAAATAATTTAATTATAAATGAATTTTTTTTTTTATGACAGCATCAAATGTGTTGAGTGTGCAAACGCACAGCTATAAGCTTAAATATCTAAATATTAGTAGAAAAAACCAAATAAGTAAAATGTATGACAAACAAAAAAAGAAAAACAAAAAACAATACCAAAAATTAAATGTTTTTTTGCATTATGCAATAGAGTTAAATATATATAAACAATTGATGTATAAAACCAAAAGAAACAAACTTAAACAATACGTACGGAAATTATTGAATTTTGATGGTGTACGATAATTTCACTAATTAAATTGTTTAATTAGCAAATGCAAGCAAATGCAACATGAAACAAAACAAATAAACAAAAAGACAAATTCAAATAAAAGTTATGAATGATAATTAAAAACATTCCTTGCGTTTATTTCTACTCTAAGTTTCTGCATGTGGGACTCAATATCGATTCAAGACGCATCAATAATTGACAGGGTCTGAAACTTCTATGAAGTAAGCAGCCGCTTTCTATGGCCTTCAATTGAATAATCAATTTCTGGGTTACCTACCAACTACTAATTAAATAGGTGTGTTTATTACATGTAGTAGATTACTTGGCTTAATTTCGGTTGAATTTAAGTTGAATTTGTGTCACTGAATGGCTTTTTTCCTGTTTATTTTATAATTTATTTTTTTAATTTTAACAATGTTATAAATATTTTTATTATGTTCGTTACAAATGGGTAATTATTTTCCTGTTTATAAGCAGACGTAACGGATAAAATTTGAAGACGGTAAGTGCTGTATAACGTCACGTGCAGTATATACTTGGTATTTTTATTTGCCGCATGTGGCCACATGTTTAACAGCTGATCGGTGAAGCGACTTAATAGCTTTAACTTGTATTGCAATAAATAAGATAGAATAGCGAACAAAATCAGTCATACAATTTTGATGTTCTTTAGAAAATCAAAGTGTGCCTTTCAATTAATAGTTTAAAGAACTTTAACAGCGGTGCCGCTGTTATTTAACATTTTGTTCTGTCGTAAGCTGCTTGCTATGACACAACTTGTTCCAGTCAATGTTGGTGCTGTCAAGCAAATAAATATTCGAATTACAGGCTAACAGTTTTGTTAGAAACGAAAGGCTGGCAAATATTCAAATTAAATATTTTAATACGTACAAAGGACTATGCTGGATGAGCTGCAAAAGGAAACTGTTGTAAAACCTTTGGCGCTTTGCTATTAACAGTTGGTATTTTTGTGATTTTCAAAAAAACCTCCTAAAAGGTATTTTTCGGCATTTTTAACAGTGCATTATGAGCGAGCTCTCTGTTTATAAGAATTCGTATTAGTCATATTATTTTATATTTAGTTTAAATTTCCAACAAATCAGAACGATTTTTATTCGTTTTATCGTACTGCCCTAACAAAAATAAGAAATAAAATGCAGGTAAGTTTGAAGCAAGCCCAATCGATAATCGTTTTTACTTGCAATATACGTGAAGATGTATATAAATACTTTTATACATGTGCATTCTTTTATGTCCATATTTGGTAAAAAGCATTTCCAAATATAACGCTTGAGTGCGTCGAGCATTTTCTGAATGAAAACTGAAGTAAATGGTGTTTGTTGCAGGACCCCAACGAAGATACCGAGTGGAATGATGTGCTGCGCGCAAAGGGAATCATCGGACCGAAACAAAAGGAAGCCGAGATCACCGAGGATCAAATACAGGCGATGATGAACGATGTCATTCAGCGGCGCACAGATCTGCCACCCCAGGAGGGCCAGCGCGACAAGCTGATCGATGATATGTCACTGGACGAGCTGGACGAACTGGAGGATTCCGAGGACGAGGCAGTGCTGGAACAGTATCGACAGCGACGTATCGCCGAGATGCGGGCCACAGCCGAAAAGGCCAGGTTCGGTACCGTGCGTGAAATATCCGGGCAGGAGTACGTCAACGAGGTGACCAAGGCCGGCGAGGGCATCTGGGTGGTGCTGCACCTGTACGCCAACGGCGTCCCACTCTGTGCGCTCATACACCACCACATGCAACAGCTGGCCGTGCGCTTTCCGCAGACGAAATTCCTGCGCTCCATAGCAACAACCTGTATACCAAACTTTCCCGAGAAGAATCTGCCCACCATTTTCGTTTACCACGAGGGAGCGATGCGCAAACAGTTCATTGGTCCACTGGAGCTGCGTGGCGAGAAGCTAACGCTGGATGAGTTCGAGTTTATGCTGGGCCAGGTCGGTGCAGTGCCCAGCGAAATCAAGGAGGATCCCAGGCCGCAAATCCGAGACAAAATGCTAACCGACTTGGAAGACAAAAGTGCCGACTTCTACTAAATCAAAGATAAACCATGTCTTTCCTAACGTGTTCGTATTAAACCATTTCATGTTGCAGTACAATTTAAGAATCTTTAGCTAATGTGAGCATTTGTTACCAGAATAAAAACACTTTTTGCTATCAGAATTCACTTGTGCATTTTACTGCTGCTGGCGGTCGTCTTGGCCACGCCCTTTGGCTTGCTGCGGAATATGTTCGGATCGAGAATGTTGTACGGGTGCTCGCAGGCGGGATTGATGGTGCGTCCGCGGCGCAGCTCGTGCTTCTCGAGAAGATGCGGCGCTAACAGCAGGAACAGCTGCTCCGTCCACGAGGGCAGCCCGAAGCTGGAGAAGCACAGCTCCCAGTAGGGCAGGCCCAAGTGTGCAATAGCCATGCGCAGATACTCGCTGAAGGTCTCGGCGAGGAACTGCCAGCTCAGCGTGCTCAGCTCGAGCAAATAGAACTTGGGATTGTTTGAGCTGGTGGACTCGTACAACATGCAAACCTGAAAAGCAATGGTTTTATCTGCTGCACAGCATCAGCATCGGCATCGGCGAGGATGACTCACCTTAGCCAATTCATTGATGTTGTTAATTTCGAATATTTTTGTCTTGGCCGTTATGATGGGCGTGGCATTATCCCACTTGTCCTTGCCGGCGCTCGTGGCGGCATTGCCCGCATTCGTTGCGACGCTGCTCGTCGACGCGGTGCTGCTAGCCGTGTGCGTGTTCTCGATGTTCTCGCGCAGCAGGGTCACCTGCAGCAGGTGCGGGAAGTGCACATTACCCACGCGACGCACATCGTTGGCTGTGGAGAGAAGAGTGGTTCAGTTGAGGCACTAATTCGAAAGAATCGCTACTCACGCGCATATTGATAGCTCCAGTTGAGCACAAAGCCATCGGTGGACAGGTAAAACTTCTTCATGTCCTCCGGCAGATAGACGCAGTGTCGCTGCTCCCAGTTGACCACCTGACAGGGATTCAGCGGCTGTCGACGCTCCAGGCTAACATTGCAAACGCGCGGCACATTCGCTGTGATAATTATTGATTGAACACATTGTTGGATCTGGGCAGCAGAACACTTCACTCACATAGGGTCTTGATAAGACCTAACGTCAAATTTTCATAGAACGCATCTTCCGGGGAAAGTTTCTTGTTCATCTTGTATGTAATTTAATTGTTAACAGAATATTATAAATAACAAAGCGAGCTCTGCCAAACGTCACGTGGATGAAGTAAACAACGCCTCCCTGCCACTGGTTGTGCTGGCAACCAAGTTCCCACGTTCACGTTCGAGTTCGAACCTCGGCAACTTTTTCTTTTTTTTAATTTAAAGCAAAGTTTTGAATTTATAATTTATATAGAAAATAATTTTTGTTTTTGTTTTGTTTTGTTAGTTTTTATTATTTTCTAAATTTTTCAATTTCGAGTGCGAAAAAAAATTATTTTATTTATTTAATACTGTGTACAATTAGTATCTATTAATCATTAATTATCATACATTTTAGACAGTTTATATACACAAAAGCCAACAAAGGAAAGAAAATAAAAATAAATGAAGAAATGAACCTAATTTCAGACATTAATGAGTGGTATTTTTTTCAGAAATTTAAATGAACATATTTTTTATAAGGAAAGAGTTTAGTCATTTAATTGGTGTTAGAGGAGATGAAGAGATCTTGAGAATTGCTGCAACTTTCATTTCTTTGCTTGATTGGACGTATTGCCCTCTTCCTCCTCCTCGTGTCAGGAAACCTCCCAAACGGTGGACTCCATCGAACGTCGCGGACGCGCAGCCACCTCCACATGGGCGTCCAGGCCGTCGCTCATCCGGCTGAACCGGCGCGCCCAACTGCCGCGGTTGTTCAGTTGACTGGTGGCAATGGATGTCCGTTGGCTGGCATCTCGGAAAAGGCTCATTATGTCCTGACTGTCGCCCTGCGCCCGCTTGATGCCGTGCTGGTACTTGGCCTCCTTGGCAAGCAGCTGTTCGCGCTGCATCTGTGTCTTCACCTCGGACGGCACATCGGGTATGATGAACTGCATAATGCCGGTCAGGACGAACACAACATGCTGTTAAAGAAGATATTCATTTATATCATTTATACATATGCAATACACACACGCTTTTACCTCAAAGACCACGACGAAAGCCAAACGCGCGGCAAACACATGCCAATAGTGGGGACTAAGTCCATAGGGCTCAAAGTCTTGAGGGCCATTGCTACAAATACAGTTAAGAAATCTTAAATCAGAATAAAATGTATGCAAACATTTGCTTACCGATAGCCTCGATATTGACAGGTGTCCGGATCGCGTTCGCTGATTGTTGCGCCCCATTCTTCCTTGTAGTCGGATGTATTGAATATGGACAGGGAGTGCTCGATGTAGCCGGCCAGGGTGTGGGTGTCCGAGTAGACGAACTTATAGACGACGCGCGGAATGAAATCGCTTGTGTAGGCGATCACGAAAGCATTGGACACGACGGCCGTGTAGGTGATAATGCGCAGAATGCCGTACCAGGCGCCAATATCCTCGACACGCTCCGCCAAGGGACGTCTAGCCTGTGTGACCATCTTGTAGGCATCCAAACGAATTTCGGCCACATTGTTGAGCAGCGCAAAAAGCGGCGCCAGCGGAAATGCGGCCACAAATAGTGTAACAAAGCCATATTGAAGTACTAATGATATATAGATACGAAATTGTTAGAACTGAAAAAGGCTCAAATTGTTGTTGGTTTCTCACTCATTTCTAGGTACTCGTCGAAAAGGGCCAAGCGACCCGGATCCTGCATATGATAGTCCTGCTCCCAAGCCATATGTAAATGCGACTCGTCCTTTGTGGCCTGCAATTAAGAAATTCAATGTCAGTTAATATCAATATTTATTTATTTTCTGCATAACTTTTGCAAGAGCCTCCCGGTTCTATCATCAACAGACTTCGGCTTTCGAAGCTTGAACTTGTTGTGAATTATAAGGCGTTCTGTGTGCTTTATATTGTTTTTAATATTAGCTACCTGTTTGTGCTTTCGCTGGCGCCACCAATTCCAGAACTTGGGAAACAAATACTCCATAAAGTTGTTCCAGCACTGTTTGCCCACCATAATAATGGCCTAAAAAACAGGCTATTAAATGGAGTCGGGCTGAAACCGAATTAACTTACCAATTGTATGCAGAGCTCGGAGAGACAACCCGCCGGATCACATATATCGTTTTTAAGCCGAAAGAATTCACTGCGGCGCGCCTGATCATCGCCGGGGTAGTCAAAGAAGCGGCCCTTGAAGAAGGCTATGTAAATGAGCGACGAGTAGAAGTTCATAAACTCGAAAAAGAATATTTTGAACGTATATGAATCCTCGTATTCGGTATGGGTGCGTGGGTTCTCCAGATTTGTTAACTTAATTGCCATGCGGTGATAAATCTAAGTCCGTTCAAAAAGATAATCCTTTCAATAAAGATTCAACATCTTGACCCTTTCTACGTACGCGTGTTAGTATCATGATGACCACTAAATTGATCAGAGCCGCGGTCACTGTGGTGAACAACTTGGCGTGCTCCTTCACGAAGAAGCCGCCGCCGCCATAGATAACCGAAACCAAAGATATGCGATAGATGATAGTGCCCAGCACGGCGGATAGCACAACTGAGATCTGTACAAAAGGCGGGATCAAAAACAATAATACTGAGATGATAATAACAATATATATTTAAATGTTACCATAAAAAGCACCGCACTCCCGGTCACCACGAAGCGAATGGCCCGGCTCCACGTGGACATATAGGGCTCCTTTTCCCGTGTCACGGGATTCATTCGAAATGTGGTTGCATTTGTCTCAAATTCGGGCCGATTCTCCTCATCCATTTCCACATTATGCAGGTCCCATTCCCAAACCAACACAGATTGCTTGCGTTTCCATAGCTCCAAAAAGGTGGTAGCTAAAAATTGCAATTTGCATTATACGATGCTATTGGATACCGCTGTGTTTACCCACCCCAAAAGGACATGAATATGGCGAAAAACACCGTTGAGGGATTGTCAAAGAGGTACGTCAGTCGTGAGAACAAGCACGATTCGGACAGTCTTTGGTAGCTGCAGGCCTTATCACAGAGCGGACAAAGGGTTATGTTGCCGGTGCCGAACTCATTGCAGATCTCCTTGCTGGGCGTGTTGTCCTCCGACTCGAGCGTGGCCAGGCCGTAAATGAAGCAGAGAGTGCCCACCACGGCCGGATAGACAAGCATTTCGGTGTAGAAGCCCAGCCAGCTGAAGTAGAGGGCAATTTTGTCCCCAAAGTATTTGCGCACCAGGCACAACGGCTGCTTCTTGTACCACTGCGATGGATGCGCCCAGGTCTGGTAGAGCACACGGCGATCCAGCGAAACGCCGCTCGAGTGCGGCCGATCGTAGCGACCCTCGTGCAGTGGAAAGCAGCCCAGGTAGGTGCCATCGTTGAGCAGTCGCCGGATGCCACTGCGATCGCTCTCGTCGTAGGGTGTGCGTATCAGCACCTGCATCACCATCAGCGACCGCTGCGCACTTGTGTACGCCGTGGCGCGATCCTTGACTATGAACCTTTCGAATGGGCATTGAAAGTAAATTCGAAATCTAACGTGAAAGTGTCGATTTTATATAACATACTGCTCCTCTGGATTGCCATGGGCCGTGGCCGCTTTGAAAGTTGTCTCGCCCTCAAGCAGACTATGGTCAAGTTGTATCTTTTTGGTCAAACGTTGCCAGACATCCTTCCAGTACTGCACATTTCGCATCACCACGTTCTCCTCGTCCTAGGCCATTACACGTTATTCATTTCGCAACTGCAACCAAATCTCAACTCTCAACTTACCCAGGATGGCTTCACGGATATGGTTATAAAGCGTTTAGTGGGCAACTTAAGGTTCATAACCTCGGCCAGTCGTGTTTCCAGGCGCCAAGGCAGATGAATTTTCAGGAAAAATGTTTTCTCATTAAACGATTGTGATTTGTCCTCCAGCTCCACCTCGAGGCCCTCTTTCACTAGATTGTCCATAAAGCAGCGCCTGATGTCGCGCCGTTTGGCTTCCGCCTCCGTCATAACGCCCAGATCTTCCTCTTCCCAGGCCAGAACCATGTCCACCTTTCGTCGCCCGTCGCGGAACAGTAGGGACTCCGGGTCGAGTCCCTCCCGATCCTGTTTGCTTACGCGTCGCTCCTCGGCGCCATCGCCTGTGAGGCTGTTGCTCTTGCTGGCCTTCCGGCTGCTCAGGTAGCTGCCGGTAATGCTGCTCTCTCCGGTGGACGTCTTTCGTTCGGCGGGTATCAATTGCCGATAGCTGAACTGATCGGACAGCACATTCGAGTGGGAGGAATCGACTATTTCATAGGCCTGCTTAGCCGTCTCCTCGACTTGGCTGGCCCTGCGCCCGCCCAGCGTTGGGCTCAGGTTGAGGCCCAGCGTGCGACGCATTGCGGTACCGGGTATGTCCTCGTCATGGCTGCCCACGACTCGCGGCCCAAAGGCCTGCGTGGGACTCGGCTCAGCGGACTCTGTCTCCAGATGTGTGGGCAGCGGCATATTTATAGAGTTGCCCTTCTGGAAGAATGAACCATTGCTGCCACGCATCACCGAAGAGTTCAACCATTTCTCCGTGTACGTCGCAGAGCTGGCACTGTTGGAGTTCGGCTCCAGAGCTGGCTTCGGCGTGACGGACTTTCCAGCTGGCATTGGGCTTTGGCTGCCCGCTTGCCGCTCCACATCCAGAAAGCTGTAAATGGTATCGGCTGCTCGGTTGGGCTCCATGGGTGGTGCTTGCAAATCCAACTCAATTAAGGGGCTCTCCTGTTGAAACTTTCAAATGTGCACATCAGCTGGCGGGATTTAGAGTAGATCACTTACTGCGTAGCCAACTAGTCGGCCTGCTACAATTCCGCTGTCCTGACTTAGTCTTCTTGGCCGTAACTTGCTGGCCTGATTGCTGCGTATTATCCGTTCACTTTTCGCCGGACTCGAGACAACTTGTCGGCGGGAAGTGCTCCGAGAACTGTGATTTGAGTTGCGTAGTGTGGGCACTGAGAGGAATCCTTGAAAAGACAAACCACGTTAGCATTATTCAAGTTGGGTTCAGTGTCTACCCACTTGGAAACTGAAATACGGACGGATCAATTGCGATCTCGCTTTCACGCGCAGCGCTGCCAATTAAATCCTCTCGAGAATTGGACTCCGTTATCGGCGCTGTGCTCTCATCATCGACGCTATCGATGCGTATTTTAAAAACATTTGATTTGCCTCGCGCACTGCCCGACAGCTCTCCGCCATGTCTGCTCATGTTTTCGTAATGTTGTCTATATGCGACACGTCGTCGGCTCGTCGGAGACCTATACAAAACGTAATTGTACACCTTAATAATGTCATAAGACGAACTTGGACTTTTCTTTTTGGAGCCAATTTCGTGTGAAATTTAACCTCAATGCGAGCGCACGAGGTCTTCTGCAAGTGTCAACATTCCCATCATTTAATATGCATCGAAAGTCGACAGCCGTCAGACAGCTATTAACACCCAAGTTCGAGCTGACATTCAATAAAAACACAGCAAAACAAAAAAAAATGCGATGTCATCTTTTTGTAATAAATTCAAACTATTTTTCTGAAACAGTTTTTACCTGCTTTCGTTTTTGAATTGCAATAGAATTGAAAATGGGTTTTTAAAATAAATGTTAAAGCTATAATATATATATATATTCATGGACAATAGACTTACACATTTCTTGAAAAAAAAAACTACATTTTTGAACGAAAAGTAGCCAATTGCATAGATACGATTATTCCAACAGATAAAACAGTTTTTCATTCAAAAATGTATCTTTTTACCGATCGTTCCTATATTTTACATTTATGCAAGGACTATAAGCATTACTAAATAAAGTTTTGTTGCCACAAATGTGGCATGCATTATTAAAAGTGATTCACATTAGAGTGAAAATAAATGATGTGACTTTACATTGACTGTACGAGATAACACACACTTTTCAAATACCTATATATGTAGCTATGCAATGATGTACGTGCGTAAATATCTATCTTTGTTTATTTATCTTTATCTTTATCTTTGTATGTTTAGCAATTGAGTAATTAAGCACTTGTCGTGCTACAACTGCTATAAAGCTTTTTTGTTCTATTTTTGTAATGGGTTCCACAAGCTTTGGGCAACTACATATCTGGGTCCCAGAACGCCATTTAATTTTGACATTCCAATCGCCTGAAATGCCTGACTGACGGGGGTGTATGAGCATGTGTGGCTACGTCCTTTAAAAAATATGTGTAGCAGAGTTTTTTTCTTCAAGTTAAAAAAAAAAAATTATTTTAGTATAAAAGGAGGTGATCAAAGAAAGGGTATCTCTCAATTTCACATTTTTAACTCTGGCAAAATTAAATGTACATAAATCGGATTAATGTCTTAATGTCTGATATACACGGCTCATTGACACAAAATGTTATGACAATATGAACATACTATTAACATATACAGACGCATTTATATATACACGCCATTAAATGATTTGCCTCACGAATATGACTAGTCATTGCTCGTAGTACTCTAGGTCAAAGTCATATTGACCTTATACACACATGTGGCATGCACATACATACATACATACATATGTATGCATGATAATGCACATCAGGTCGATAAATGTTAAATAAATGAACTTGTTGCTTAACTGCTATTTCTTATTGCTTGTCAAACACCAATTTGTTCTTATTTAACTAAAAGTTTAAGAAAACCTTTAAAGAAAATCTGATATTAGAGTGATCTATTGGCATTGGACCTTGCTGTGCGACCCCGAAGTAGCACTAAACAAAATATACAGTTACATAGATACATATCGTACCTGGCTGTGTTCAATACGCGCTTGGCTGGCTCAATACGTTAGTAGTAGTTGTGTTAGCTTGTCAGTTGTGCAAAGTCCCATGCCATCGAAGTAATCACAGCAATTGAAGGTTTATTGATTCGACATTGTCACTTTTCAAGTTCTTTATTAATAATCGATTATTGATTTGACGCGTTAACTATTCAAATGCCCATTCACAACAAATCCCAATTAAATTTCAATTTATTCTAACCAATTTACTTTTCTTTTTTTTGTGACGTGATCCTTGTCGGTGGTCTCCTTGCAGTTGCAACAGCTTGAAAATTGTATATTAAATTCCTTCGTATTGATTTAAATTGTTTGCAATCATTGTCTCATGTATATTGTTAACATTTATCATGCACTCGCTCGCGTGTCCCGTATTAGTTATTAACGCATTTCGTTCTGGATAACGGACGCCACTGTCCGATTTCGACCGATTTGTTAAAGCACTCGCGCACGAATGACACAGGAGCTGGCACAAGCCACAGGACTAACTCAGCTCTTGCAACCACCACAGTGGATAACCTACTAGTGGTCGATTATCAGAGTATTTCATTTTCATATGTTGCTCTCTCACCCACTCCCGAATCGGGCTTACAACGTGGCTATTTCTCCGTGTGTGTGGGTTGGCATTCAATGGTTAATTGACAGAGTTGAATGGAAAATAGCAGCGCACTTTTCTATGGTATTTAACAATTCTGAACTTTGAATAATACGTGACCAAGGAGTATTAATAAAGTTAGTCAGCCAAGACCAAAAAGATGTCGCGTCTTTTTTTTTTGCCTCACAGATATCTCCCACCCATTGGGTATTTTTCAAAAGGGGGTTAAATAACGGCCTTACTATTAATTGCCATAACGTAACTATAAAAATAGCTTTCTCAATCAAATGTATTTTTATTATATATATTTCTGGTCTATTATTGGACAGCGGTACATCTATTTCGAGCGACTGTATGTACGTGCGTCAAACTAGCGGCCAAGTGCGTCGTTTACCACCTTCGAGACAATGCAATGCGTGATGTGTGGCAGTCGTTGGAAGTGTGTAGTGTTAAAAACAGTGACGAACATGGATCCTATTAAAATTTACGGAGCCAACAATGACAATGCCAAACAGGTAAGTATTTATTTTTACCACTATGAAAATACCTAAAATTAAGGTTTAATTTTAATGATATAGAAATGTTATTCTTTTAATAACATTCAAGCTTACTCAAGCTAAAGAAATCAAATATAATTCTAAATTATAAAATATAATGCATGAAAATATGCATTGCAATTAAAATAATTAAAACGTATTTAAAATATTTTGAAACAACGTTTTATATGAATGATATAGTATATATATATTTATTTATTGTTCCACACCTTTTTTTTTTGAAGAATCGAAACTGATTTTTTAGTTATTTAAGATGACTGTTTAAATGAATTTGATGAAATGAAATTAGGTTGATAGATAGATAGCTCTTAAGCAGAAAAATTGTAATTTACTTTTATACCCTTTGCTCGCATATCTCTTAATTTGTAGTTATCAAACGAAAAAGTAATATCCATTGTTAATTTTATTGAACCCAACACCATAAACATCGATTTATAAATTTCTTACATTAATAGTAGAGATGCACTTGTATCAAGTAGAGGAGACCCATTGAGCAATCATTCTTCAGACTTTGCCAATACGTTCGAGTTGTTGTTGCACTGCTGAAGAACGTCCAATTCGCAGGTGTTTGTAGCCTTGCTGAAGAACTGACCGGCAGGGCACTCAGCGTGGATCTTTTGGCCATGCAGGCACACAAAGTATCCGCGACAATTGTTGGTGTCCCGAGCCAATTGGCCATGCCTGCCATTGCATACGCCCACCCGCTCTCCGTTCTCCATTAGGCAGGTGCCGTCGTTCTGGCGACAAATGCCGAGCAGGCTGTCATAGCTTTCGCCGTTGCGACAGCGCTGCGAAATGGGCTCCTTCTCGTCGCAGCTGATGTAGCGTCGACAATCGCCCGGTTCGGCTATGGAAGCGCCCTCGCCGATCAGGGCCGAACAGAGACTGACAAAATCGGTGGGTGCATCGCCGCATTTCTCTGGCGTCTGTGGATCGGCTGATTCCGTTACCTTGATCTCCGTCTTTGTCGCAACGTTCTTGACCTGCCCATCCGGCTCCTCATCAGTGGCCAGCTCAAAGGATTGGCACTGCTGCAGTGTTGCATTGAAGAAGTAGCCTTTGTAGCAGCGGTCGAAGCGCAGTTTGCTTGAGATGCAGATGTAGAAATTGTTGCAGTTAGCGAAATCGGGCAGCAGATGACCATGCTTGCCCTCGCACTGCACTGGGTTTGGTGGCACGGGATCGCTGTATGCTGTCACATCGGTTCTGTTTTGGTCAGCCAGATGGAGGACGTACGGACAGGAGCCATCGTCCTGGGTGCACAGCAGCTGAGCCGCATCAAAGTAGCTGCCATTGGCGCAACGTTGGGCAAGTGCCACGCCCCCAGCGCATATAAAATACTTGCTGCAGTCCCTGTAATCGGGCACATAGCTGCCGTCCTGCAGATTGTTGCAACTGTAGACGGCGCTACTGTTGCCACTCCTGTCCAGCTCACCCAGCTGACATGATTCCAGCTCGGAATCCGATTTCTCGCAGCGCCCCAGCGCCGCACTAAAGCGCATTTTGGGCTCACACGCGGCCAAAATGGGCAAACCATGCACACAGGCGTAGTACAGATTGCAGTAGAGCTTGTGCGGCAACCGCACACCATGCACCACATCCGTGCAGAGGTCAAGACTTGCCACAGACCCCGGCAGCAAATGCGACTGGCATTGTCCCTGATCCAAACGGCACTGCGCCAGCAACTTGTTAAAGTACTGACCCTCCGGGCAGTACAGCAGTTGACCGACGCCGGAGCTAGAATTGAAGCTGGAACTGGAGCTGGAGCAATTGTAGTAGGCGCGACAGTTTTGGGCGTGCGCCACCAGGCCGCCATCCGTGTGATTCGAGCACACCGAATCCATTTGACGACAGCTGCCGTCGTTGGGGCGACAGTAGTTCAGTTTCGCATCGTAGAAGCTGCCGGCAGCGCAGCTCTGCAGGAGAGCGGGCTGCTGCTGCAGGCACAGATAGAAGCGCGTACAATCGTCGGCGTGGGCAACACTCTGACCATCGGGCTGGCCCGCACAGCTGCTAGCGGCCAGTGTCTTGAGCTGGGCCTGGCAGCTTTCCAGCGAGTGGCACTTGTTCAGGTGGCGGGCAAAGCTCTGGCCACGCAGGCAGCTGCCCAGGCGCCACTCATCGGCGTCGCAGTAGTAAAAGAACTGCGTGCAGTTCGCCTCGGCCAGGGCCAGGGGCAGAGGCAGGGGCAGGGCACGCAGCTCGCCCGACTGACAGGAGCGTCGCAGGCCGCTGCCCTGGCAGCTGCCGTCGTTGGTCACGCAGCCCAGCAGTGGCTCGAACTGGTCCGATTGGCCGCAGGACTTGCCAATCCATTCACCATTTACACACTGTTCGTAGGCACGACAGCTGGTGGCCAGGGCGCGTTTCTGGCCATGAATGCAGGTGCTGGAGCCAGTTGCATTCACGTCCAGGCGACACTGATCGGCATCGTTGGGCCGACAGTAGTTGGCCACCAGGCTGAAGTACATGCCCAGCGGGCACTGCTGAATCCACCAGGCATTCTCCATGCACATCAGGAACTTGTCGCACCCACCCGGATAGGGACGCACCGTCAGATGTTGGCACTCGACGCGGCGTCGGCTCTCGCCACGTTCAAGCCAGTCGCAAAAATCATCGCCCTCAAAGTCCGGCATGGCCAGACATGTGCCCACATGCGGTGCATAATAGTGCCGTTTGGGGCAGCTGCGCAGACGCCACCTGCCGGCCGCACAGCGAAAGTATTGCAGGCAGTTGCCCTTGCCAGCTGCACTGGGAATCGTTAAGGACTCGCTGCTGGCATCGCAGATCGGCAGACCCAGCACTCGTGCATAGCTGCAGACCATGTCGTCGCGTGGCTCCAGGCACAGCTGCTGTTCCGGATTATAGTAACGCTCCTCGGCGCAGGTGCGTCTCCGCCAGTTGCCATCCAGGCAAATCTCATATTGGGAGCAATTTGCCGGCACCGAGCGTTTCTTGTTCGCTTCACAAACGAACTGCAATGGAACAGTTGGATAGTGTTCAATAAATATGAATAATGAGGAGCTATTATAACAACCTCATCAATGGCTGATTTCCCTATCTTAATTATATCATCCTTACAGATGTAAATTTTACGTATTTGTATAGTTCTAGTTATAGATATAAGTAGATATAGATACACACACACACACAGATGGAAATACAAATACAAATGCAAATACAGATGCAAAAACATATACAGCAACAGATACAAATTTAGATACTTTCAGCGGTTTGCAACTATGGAAGCTAAAGTATTTCCCTATACCCCTAATGGCAACTCAATAAAAGACCAAAATAAAAGTTTGTCTTGGGTAAATAAGCATACATATATATATTTGGATAAGTATAAAATTGGACCGAGCGGAATTTCTCATAAATAACAAGCATAATTATATAGATAAGTAATTTAGAACATCGTCTAAGCTCTACATGAGTTTAGGCATGAGAACTTAGGCTAGTTTCTGGAAGAGTTTCTTAAAGAATGATATTGATCTTACTTTTTCCTGGGGCTCCACAGAGCGCTTATGTATGCCGTGTTCCTGTTGCAGGCAGAGGCCCACGTTGCGATCAAAGAGCATTCCACTCGGACAGGGGAGATAGTGGACAATTTCGTCTTTTCCATCGCACACGCAATATCCTGCCGTTGTATTTTTCGCCTCAAACGCATCGAGTTGCAAGTGTTTTGTGCACTCCCGAGGATCACAGGCTGCCACAGTGGCGGTCACTTCGTTTACGCACAGACCCAAAGCCGCATCGAAGATGTGTCCGACGCTGCAGTGATAATAGGTGGGCACAATGTCACAGGAACAGAATCCCCTGGTAGTATTTCGGGCTGCGAACGCATCGAACCTGGGTAGCGTTTTGCACAGCTTCGGATCACAAGCATCGACAACACAGACGCTCAACAGATGATCATAGATTTGATATTCGCCACAGCTCTGGAACGTGGCAATGCCCACATCTTGGCATGTGCAGAAGCCCTTCACAGAGTTCCTCGCGGCAAATGTGGTAGAAGTTGTGCGGCTTTTGCACTGCGAAGAATCGCACGCCAGCTCCCTGCCGGTTCCTTGAACTGGCTCCAGGCATATATCGTACTGGGTGTCGTATTCCATGCCCTGTGGACAGGTGCCATAGATAGCGATACCTTCAATGCACATACAGTACCCGGATGTGGAATTAAGAGCAGGGAAAGTGTATTGTTCAGGCTGATTTGCACAGCCTCCAGCGGCGCAGACGGTGGAGGGCGCCTGCCAAAAATAGCCATTAAGCGATCACATAAATTTCGCTACTTCAACAATAACCTACCTCAACTAACACACAAATGCCATCCTCCGCACTGTACACTTTGCCACCATTGCAGTTATCGTACTCGGCCACACCGCCAATGCAATAGCAGAAGCTAGTGCCGTCCGCGGTGTTTGTGGATGGGAATGTGCCGTAGTCCTTCAGGCTCAAACAATTATTCGAGTCACAGTAGGGACTGGGCTGAATCAGGCATATTTCTAGGTCTTCGTGAAACTCCTTGCCTTCCGGACACAGACCGTAATTTGGCAGGCCATCCTCACAGTAGCAGAAGCCCAAGGTGCCATTTTTCGCCGCGTATGGCTGATTTTCGGCTAGAGTCTCACACTTTGTCGGATCACAGACGTTAGGATCCTGTATGGCAAAGAAATAAACACTTAATCAATGGATAAACCCATAAATGTCACACGCTTACCGCTACATCCACGCAAATCAGTAGCTCAGTGTCAAGCTCCTTGCCATCGGGACACTGCAAATATTCAGCGCAAGCGCCGTCACAGTAGCAGAAGCCAGCAATGTTACATTTCGGGGGGAACACCGAATATGGTGGAACGTCAGCGCACTTTGTCGAGTCGCACTCGTTGTCGTTGCATATGCCATTTTGCGACTAGGACCAAAAAGAAATTACAAATTACATTTTGAAGGGCTCTGAGAACATGAATATTTACATCGTCCAAGCAAATGCCTAAAGTTGCATCGTACGTTTTGCCAGTTGGACAATTGTCATACGAGGGCACCTCGTCAAAGCACGTACAGAATCCAGTGTCCGTATCCAAAGCCGGGAACGTATCATAGTTTGGCTTACCAACACAATAGTTGCGACAACATCTAGGCTATAATTGTATGAGTACAAATTAATCACCCAAATTCAAACTCAAATTCTGCATTCAATTTACATCTGCCAGTCGCGCAGGCACGCACAAAAGTGTATCGCTATCGAAGGTATATCCAATCGGGCAAGAAACTGGTGTCGGCTGATTGGCGCGGCATAGACAAAAGCCATTCGGATCTTCGTAGTTGACTGTAACCGAGTATTCATTTTCGTTAACACACGCCTGGGGATCGCATGGACCCGTCTGAAATGTCATTACTCAAATGTTAATTGACTCTCTATGCGATTTGAATAGAGTCCTTACGAATGTGCACACGCCAAGGGTGGCGTTGAAGAAATAACCCGATTTACAGCTGTTCAAGTAGGCGCCATCGCTCTCGCAGAAACAGAAGGTGCTCTCATCGCAATCTAGTGACGGGTAGGCCAAGTTCAGGGTATTTTTCGTGCACTGCGATTGATCACAGGAGCTCTACAATTAAAAAGGATATCGGTTAAAATTAATTGCATTATCGGTTCAGCGCGCTTAGCCACTTACACTTGGCTGGACCAGACAAATCGAATAGGTTGTATCAAACGCCGAGTTTGCGGGACAGGAGTAAATCTCGGCAACATTGTCCATACACAGGTAGAATCGTGTGTCAACATCGGCGACAGGGAAAGCGGCTCCGTTGGCAGCTGTAGCGCAATTAAGGGCAGTGCAACTGACTTTGGCTGAGCACTTGCCTGTAGCCGCATCGAAGCCCTGGCCGGCCGGGCAATCAACAACTTGGGGAATTCCATCCGTGCACTGGAAGTACTTGGAGCAGATCGGATGTGCCACATTGCCACTGCCATTTACACAGCTGCATGGATTAACGCACTGGCCGATGACATCAATTTCGCAGCTGGTTCCATCGAACCATTCGCCGCTGGGACAGGTGGCTGGTACGGCCAGTCCATTCGAGCAGGTCACGTAGGAGGTGCAGTCTGTGGGATCGGTCATTACGTAGCCATTTGGCTTGTTGGCACACACCCAACAGGTGGCGTCGGTGTCTGGCACACAGGCTTTCTCGCTGCTGCTGAATATATTGCCCTGACCACAAGTGCCGTCGACCAGCTGGCCATTCTGGCATATCACATACATATCGCACTCAGTGGGATGGGCCGCCATGCATCCGTCGGTCATGTCAGCGGGGCAGTCGACTGAACGCCTGCTGCGTGAGGTGGCTGGTTGCATAGATTTGTTCTCAGGACAGTGATTGTTGTCGTCCCTGCGGCAGATGCCAACGGTGGCATTGAAGTAGAAGCCAGCGGTGCAGGACTCTTTAACCCAGTTACCACTGATGCATACCAAGTAGCTCCAGCAGTTGTCCCCGCTGATGGCAGCGTCGGTCTGCTTGCACAAGCCACCAATGCGAACTATCTCAGTGGTGGTGTCGGGTACGACTGTGGTGGTGGTGGTGGTGGTGGTGGTGGTGGTGGTGGTGGTGGTGTTGGTTTCTGAATCGTTATCGGTGTCCGTATTGCACTGTGGACATTTGCCGTCGACATCTTTAATGCAAACCAACAGCTCAGTACTGAAGTATGATCCGATTGAACAGGTCCTTGAATCCCAGTCACCATCCTTGCACACAAAATACTTATTGCAATCCTCCAGATTGAGAGTCACTTCGTCATCCACGCATTCGGCAGTGGAGCTGTCAGGACAACAGTTGTTGCTATCTGGCACACAACATTCTTGGTTGCTGTCAAAGAAGTTGCCTCGCTCGCAATCGCCGGGCACCAATTCACCGTTATCGCACTTGAAATACAGACGACAGTTATCAGGATCGGCAACGAGCTTGCCATGCTGCGTGCCATCAGCGCAGTCACAGCCTGTGGGTGGGGGCACCGTGGATGGACCCACCGTGGTTGGCAACTCCGTGATTGGCGACTGAGTGGTTGGCAACGCAGTGGTTGACGACTCAGTGGTTGGCAGCTCCGTGCTGGTTGTCGTGCTGTCCTCATCGGGACAGGTGCCGGGTATACAGTGCAGACCGGTTTTATCAAAGTAGCTGCCATCTGGACAATATTGGAGCGTTGCCTCCTGTTGCGAGCATATGTAGAAGACGGAGCAGTTCTCCTCATCGGCCACCGCCGAACCGTCGGGTTTGCCAATGCAGAAGTTCTGCCAGCACTCAGAGTCGGTGTCCTTAACGCAGGCAGCGAGCGCGTTGTTGAAGTAGCTGCCAGGAACACAGTTTTGGGGATACGCCAGCTGCTCATCGCAGATGTAGAACTCACTGCAGTAACCATCCTTGGCCAGGTAGGCGCCGTTCACCTCGTTGGCACAGATGTTGGTGACCTAGGAGCATGTCAAATAAATAAACGATTCCACCGGATTCGGTTGGATTCGCCGACTTACCTCCGCCAGGGGCGCGGCCAGGCTCAGTTTGCATAGGCCACGTCCTGCGTTCGAGCATTTGCCAGTGTTGGGATTATATTCCTTGCCTTTGGGACAGTTGATCGAGCGTGCGATATTCTTTGTGGAGCAGCGATAATAGCTGGAACAGCTGCTGGGATTCGGCCAATGTAGCGAGAGGCCGCGTAGCTTCCGGTAAACGCATTCAGGATCGGCAGCGCCGGCAAGGGTTGCCACCGCGGCCAATGTAACCACAGTAAGCAGAGTAACTGTAAATTGTGGAGAAATTGGAAATAGTCAGTCAGGAATCAGCAAATTCAATGTGTGTCCTTTGCTGACCTTTCATTGTTGTGCTATTAACTAATATTCCACGGCTATTGCTAAAGTTGAACTCCGCACAATTACCAAAATTTCAAAGCCTTTATATACAAATATTAAGAGATCGCAGTTAACATTGATGTTACCATATCAGCAAATAGCGATCAGTGCACGCTTATCAGCATTTTAGTTAATGTACAACACACGCCCATCTAGTATTTTTAATTGAGTTCAAGACTTTTGCACCGATTCCGGGAAGACAACAAATCTATTTGAGCAAACGCTTGTCGGCCACTCCCCATATGACAATTCGCAGCGCCTAATTGGTTATGAATGAACACGGAATGCAAATACTATAAAGCTCCCAAATTATGAGAAAACGTTTGAATATTTAAGACTTAGATAGATTTGCATATGTACACAGTTTATTCTTATTAGCTTAGGCACACTCTGTATCGCAGGTTAGCGCCTTTGAGTCCCAGTAGAGATTGGATGGACATGTTTTGATAAAGCCCTGATCGCCATCGCAGTGTATAAACTGATGGCAGTCGTACGGATGTGGCAGATACTCCACGCCAGGATGGTTTTTGCACATTGTGTTCGCATCGATATAGGCTTCCGTTGTTGTTGGTGTCGGCAAGGTACTTATTGTTGTTGTTGGTATTGATGTCTTTGTTGTTGTTGTTGATACATCCCCCGTTGTTGTCTGTGGCTCCCCGGTTGTTATCCAAGTTGCAGTCTGCGGCAATTCTGTTGATTGCGTGGAAGTTTTCGGTTCATCGGTTGGACTAATATCACTTGTGGTCTGTGGCCATCCCGTTGGCGTTGGTTGTTCAGAAGGTTTCGGTTCTTCGGTTGATCTGGTGTCAGTGGTAGTTTGCGGCAACTCTGTTGACAATCCGTTTGTTGTAGACCTTGGATCCTCAGTGGGCAGGGTATCAGCTGGAGATGATGCGCCGGTTGAAGTGCCCATCGTCGCAGTTGATTCGCTGTCGGCCGGTGTTGATTGAGTGGAGGCCGACTGAGTGGAGGTCGACTGACTGGACGTTGATTGAGTGGTAGTTGTTGGTGGCGTAGTCGGTGGGTTGGGCTTAACACATTTTCCCGCATTTAATGCTCTAATCAGGAGTAGCAACTGCAGTGATATAAATATCCACGCGACCACTGAAAAAAATATAAATTTCCCTTAACGTTGTGCCGAGGCTGAGGTAATTAAATAAACTTAACGCCTTACAAAACTCACATTTCATTTTGATCAGTGATCAACTATTTATCTGTACTATAGCAACTGCTGGCTTTTCTCTCAATATTTATATCATTTTCAAGTGCGTCTATTGTCGCCTTATCAATATCTAATTAGAATAAAACATGCGAATAATTTTTGTATCTTATCTCAAAATGGACATGATTTGCATATAGTTACACATTTCAATCAAAATCAATCAAATATCGCTTTTCACTAGAATCAACTGAAGGCAGTAAACAACATGCGAAAATCCTTGAACACTAGTTGACAATTTATGCACTACTATATCAATATGATTCAATGGCTTAGTCGATATCTCAGCAATATAAAATAAACAATCGTTAATAATTTATATTTTCAATTTCTTAAACCCCTTAAAAATGTTTAAATAAAATTTTATTTTTTTAAATTAACATAATTATTCCATAATACATAAGCAAGTATTCTCTATGCATTTATTGGAATAAAGTTGACTATAAAATATAATCAAAATTTAGATTTTAAATTAATCCAAAAGCCGAACTGTTACTGAACGGGCATTTCTCACAAAAATCGGTTAAGTTCTGGCAAAATTATTACGACTGTTAAATGATTATGTTATTGGTTTACAAACAATAAATAAATTATAGCACCCTGTGCAATTTTAAGCACAGCCTAAGAGTATGCAAAATAATTGATAACAATTTGGCATCATTTCTCGTTTAAATTTCGCAAATAATAAAACTTATTGTAGATAGCTTGAATTTTAGTTTCTTAAAATCTGCTGTTTTAATTACATAAATCTAACAAATATCTTCTTCCTTTCGCTTAGGTCAGGCCTAGTAAATAGCACATCAATTTTATAATCAACTTTACGCCCATCTAAATTTTAGCCGTTTTATGGATTGTTTATAGTGTTGAAATGCATATTTTAAAGAAACAAAATACTTTTTTGTAAACTCTTTATTGCTCACCACTCGTTCAATTTAAGCATATTTCTATGCTTTTAATGGGAATCAGTTTATTGTGGTTTCTTTATGAAATTAAAGTCAACACAGGAGCCAAGTAGATAAGAGCCAAGATAGGAGTTGGCCTTGACATCGGAGTAAAATAAGTCAGTTAAAAGCAATAGCAATTGAACGATAACAAGTAGTCTACAAATGTTTATGAGCTGGTACAAAGTACATGAAAAAACATTATTAAAGGGTTTTTTTTTATTTTACTTAGAAAAATGAGCCAAGTCAAAACTCTTTTATTTATAAAAACTAGTCCATTGATTTTATTTATAGCCGTCAAAATCGAGCAGTAATACGTGTGATTCATATATTTGCAAGGGTATTCAATTTTCGCTACCATTTTTTTATTACTTTTTAGTAAACGACTTTTATAAAGAAAACAGGCGAAGAGGTTATCAGTGAAGAGAGCGGCAAAAAGACATGGCTATAACACTTAAGATATACCCATAACATACCATGGCGAGGCAATTATGAATGTTACAGGCACAGCCAGCGTAATTAAAATGTGATTCTGCTTGTGATTTTTGGCCGAAATCATATAAAAGACTTTGGGGTTAACTCTGGAAAGACAGTTAAAACTGTTTATAGAAGAAAGCAATATGAAAGCGTATAGTAAGTAAAGTATAATTTGAGCTATGATTGATTATATACATTATCCCAATTATAGTCCTAGCACTTGTGGGGTTGGTGATAGTTTTGGGCAGCAGCGCTCAAAGCATTAAAGAGGTAAGCGAATGCGTTGATTTTTAAGCGATAAAGAAATCAATAAGACATTTAACTTTTTTTATAGCAATGCAAGGGAATTCAGTTCGACATGTTGCCATATCCAGGTGAGACTGACAAGTTCATTGTGTGCGCCTACGAGATTCCAGAAGTGCGCAGCTGCAGCGAACAATTTTGTTTTGATCCGATACTAAAATCCTGCAGCGAGTCCGCTTGCACCCCGATAAGTCCAAAAGACAATACTACTGCTGTCGCGTTTTGCAACAACTTATCACCCGCGACGAAGATACCATCGGTGGATTGCTCCCACTTCTGGATATGTTTGGGCGAAATAGAACCCGTCTATGTGACCTGTCCGCAGGGCAAGCACTTCTCGCGCTCCGAACAGGAATGCGTCTCACCGGCACTGGCCAAGTGCACGACCCCGGATAAGCTGTGCGCCTCCAACACAACTACCTATGAAGCTGAGAAGTGCAATGAGTACTTTGGATGCGTCAACAAGCAGCTGGTAAAGCAGAGGTGTCCGTATGGCTACGCGTACAGCGCCCAGAGCAAAGCGTGTGTTCAGGACCTAAGCCACAGCTGTGCCACCGACGCCAAGCCGGACTGCCAAGATGCCAAAAATGCCAATGCCTATTTCACACATAGCGACTGTAGCAAGTTTTACGTTTGTATCCAGAGCCAAGTATACGAGGGAAAGTGTGCCGATGGGTACGGATTTGACAGCAAGACCTCCAATTGCAGGCAGGGCATCTGTTAAAGCAGTCAGATCGTCAGATTGAAAACCAATTTATAAAGCAGAATTAATAAACTTTTTTGTTCACTTTCAAATATTATTTATTTTGATTGAAAATCCCGAGGGAAATCCGTTAAACACAGATTTTGTCGCAGGTGAGCAGCTTGGAGTTCCAATACAGGAACTGCGGACAGGACTTTACGAAGGGCAGGTAATCGCATTGAATAAAACGTGTACAGTCACCGGGATAGGGTATAAAAACGCCCTTCTGCGCAGCACACAGATCGGCCAAATCATTATGTTTACCAGGCGGAGTGGGGCTGGCTGGTGCACTTGAACAGCTATTAATCGCGTTGGTTTCACATCGCTGCAATTGGTCATTCCAGTAGGAATTAACGGGACAGTACAGAGTTCGTGTCTCGTAGTAGCGATTGCAGTCACCAGGATAGGGTGTATACGTTATGTCGCTTAACTGTGCTTGTGGTGTGCAAAAGCTATGCAAGACAGACAGTCCAATGAAAATCCAATTTAGGAATTGCACTATCAAAAAGAATTAAAAACCAAAAATATTTTTTATATGTGAGATAGTTTTAATTGACGTAATTTACTCACTTTTGTCTCAGGCAAAAGAAAATGCAAGAGCTGAAAAGCTTTTGCACTGCTTTATATACATTTCGAAAGTGCTGTTAACGATGTTTGTTTTATCGACAGCACATCGCATACCACTCAAAGTCAATAGCAATATCAAAAGATAATATAGATTTATGGCAAATACTAAGTACATATTTTATTTTTTAATACAATTAACTGTTGAGTAGCTAAGATTTTACTCATAATATGAATATAAATAAAAAGAATCCAAACATATATTTATGTAACACTCGACAACGCAATTTCTGTATTTTTAAATATTTACCAATAATAATTCTAAAATGGTTTTCATTTCATATGATGATAAGAGAGGGCTAAGGAAACTGGCGATCAAACTGATAAGACATCATATAAAAGACGGCTGCAGAAATGTAAGAGCATTGAGTACTTTCTCACGTTTCTGCTGATCTAATCAAGAGTAAGTTGTTAAATTAATCAAAGCCAGGACAAGTAGTTAGCAGCTTATTCGTTTTCTTCACAGCGATGAAGTTTACGATCCTCATTTGCTTGCTGGTGGCTACCACAGCAACGGCCAGCTATGGCGATGCTATTATTGGTTCGGTAAGTCGAGGACTCGGTGCGGCAGAGTGCGGTTAAAAAAAATGTCCTGAATAACAATATTTAACTTTATCCCCACAGCCCATACAGGGAGAAGTGGCGGTCCAACTCAGTCAGTGCCCGGCCGTTGACGATCCCAATCATGTCGTGATGCTAGCCTATCCCAACGATTGCCGCAAGTACTACAGCTGTATCAAGGGCCTCGCATACGCCCATCAGTGTCCCGATAACTACTACTGGAGCCAGCTGACCTATCGCTGCGACTACAAGCAGTACTCCAATTGCGAAAATACGGAATATCCAGACACGACACAGTCTGTTACGTACAGCGCTTATCCGGGTTACTGCGATCGCTACTACGAGACTCGCATTTTGCGCTGCCCCAACAACTACCAATGGAACGCCCGCTATAAGCGGTGTGACCTGCCACAGATTGCGGGCTGTGAGGCGTTCCCAGTTACCTTGCCACCAGTTTATCCTCCCCAGACCCCGTTTGTACCGACTGCTGCAACTCCGCCGCCTGCACCCCAGTTGACAATGCAGCCAGATTACAGTGCACCAATTGACCCGGAATATCTGTGCAGAAACAATGCACTCCAGACACCATATCTTCCATATCCCGGAGATTGTCACAAGTTCATCTCCTGCGGACCAACGGCTACTGTGCTCACCTGTCCCACCGGCTTGTTTTGGGAGAGTAATGCCCACTCTTGTGGATCGTCCAACATCGGCTGTCGTCTCGAGGTACATAACTGAACTGGCCAATTTGAAAAACTGACCATTTCAATTTCACCTCTAACAATCCTTAACAATAGTGGAAAAAGTTGAAATACCCTTCCAAATATAAACAAAATCATGTCAAAAAGAATAAAGCAAAGCAAATTAATTCGACTGCAATATATAATTATTATAATTATAAGTACCTAGTTTGAAACTGAGCGAATTATATATAATGACTTTATCGAATTGCCACCCCCACGGCGGGCTTAGCCAGAGAATCTGAACACTTTATCTGAATCGAGTATACATAAGTTTATATTTGATGTTCTAGGTTTCTTATGAGACGGACATTCAGTTTGGGAAGAGCTCTACTTACATTTTGGCAAAATTGTCTGAAAATCCGTTAGTTGCTCCATTTGTTAATATTTTTATTATTAATATTACAACTCGTTTTTATAAAATATTACACTTACTTATCTAATTTATTCTTTGTCGTTCTCAAAATTGCCATGTTTTTTCAGTTAATCGCATTAAAAGTTTTCCACCCTTGTGAAACAACCAAAAGAGTTAGTTCCCAGTGCTTACCGAAGAGTAAGCGGTCCACAATTGGCGAGCTGGGCATCCATGCAGCGCAAGTCTGTCGGACTAAATTGCTCTTCATCTGGGCAGTCGTAGCCCACCGCAATGGGCTCTTGGCACACAATATATTTTGAGCAATTGTGCGGGTAAGGCACGAGAGAGCCGTCAGTTTTGCCATTGCAGATGTCGTTGGGCGATTGATTCGATGCGGTTGTCTCTGTGGCGGGCAACTCAGTGGTCGAGGTCAGAGGTGCCACTGTTGTTGTTGTGAACGTGCAGTTGGCGTACCAAGGGGCCATGCAGCGTTTCAATTGAGCACTAAACTCTTGACCCACGACACAATTGTATACCACGGGATTGGGCCGGGTGCACTTAATAAACTTGGTACAGTCATTGGGATAAGGCACTAGATCGCCTACCGGGACACCCTCACAAGGATCAGTCTGTTCTGTCGTTGGAGTGGATGTGGTTGTAATTTCCGTACTAGTCGTAGTAGATATGGTTGTAAGTTCCGTAGTAGTAGTCGGAGTGGTTGTGGTTGTAAATTCCGTAGTAGTCGGAGTGGTTGTGGTTGTAAATTCCGTACTAGTCGGACTTAAGTCAGTTGTGGTTATCGGGGCATCTTCCCGACAGGCATCGGGGGACACGTTGATGCCACACTCACCGCTTATGGGATCGTAGAACTCGCCACTGTTGCACACGCTTATCATGTAGACATTATCGTTAATACAACGTAAATACCACTGACAGTTGTCTGGGTACGGAAGTGTGCCGCCCTCGTTCTTCGTGCAGTTGCCAGGCGCAGGTGTCGGAGAAGATGGCAACTCTGTGCTGCCCGCTGACTCGCAGCCACTTTGCTCCCAGTCCACACACTGCTGAAGAGTCTCGCTGAAGTAATAACCCTGAGTGCAGTAAAATGCTATCGGCACCGGCTCTACACATATTACATATTTACTACAGTTGTCCGGATAGCTCACATACTGACCGTTGAGCAGCCCAGAGCAGATCTCCGTACGTGGTCGATCTGTTTTTGGTGTTGCATTTGTTGTTGTGAATTGAGTTGTTGGTGTCGGTGTTGTAGCCAAAGTAGTCGGTGAGTTTGGCGTTGTAGGTATATAGCTTTCCTGGCACGCCGTGGATGACACATCCTGTCCGCAATCGCCCGTTGCCGGATTATACCAAGCATTATAAATGCAGTTGACAATGGCCATTTCTCCATTGCCCAAGCACAGAATGTACTTCTCACAGTTGCTGACTAGGGGATACGAGACGCCTAGTTCTTGATCTGCGCAGAGCTCTTCTGGGCTTAAAGTGGAACTGGAAGTGGTGCTCGTTTCTTCAACTTCTCGACAAGCTGTGGGCGACACATTACGTCCACAATCCCCCGTCTTTGGGTCGTACCAAGCATTTACCGGACACTTCGCTTTGACAGACTGATCATCGCCCAGGCAGAGAATATACTGTTGGCAGTCATCTACATACGGAAACGATGTGCCTAATGCTTGGTCCTGGCATTCGTTGGATCGTTCAGTAGTTGTTTTGGGCCCCTCCGTAGTTGGCATCACAGTAGAAGAAGAAGAAGAAGAAGATGTATCGTCATAGCACTCAACCACATCCGGATCGTCACAGACCAATAAAATAGGATTGAAAAAATAATGGTCGGGACACTTATGGATCACAGCTTGCTGATTGATGCACACGATAAACTCATCACAGTACCAAAGAGAAGGCAGCACAATTCCATTGGCCTCACCCATACACTCGTCTACTTTGCTACAGTTTACTGCTTCGGGAGTGTCACAAATCTGTAGATACTTGTTGAAGAGCTTACCCGTTGAGCAATACTTCAGCTCTGCGTGAGAATCGCTACATGAAATGTACGCAGCACAGTTATCCGGATATTCATAGTAGCCAGTCGGTAAGTGTTCACAATAGGCTGAATCCATTATTGCGTTTATTTTGGATTTTCCTGCGAAACTTGTTTGAGTAGCACATATCAGCAGCAATGTGTTCATAAGCCATTTCCAGTCAGAACCTATAAGAGTAAAAGCAAAATTTGCATATTAGGAAAAACTATATATATATATATATATATTTATATATATAAATATACATAGACAACAACGCTCTAATAAGTCAAATACTGTTAGTTATCAGATGTATCGCTTTTCTGTTCTATATCAATAAGACCTTTTTATCTATCTCCAGGTCGTATTAAAACACATAGAAATTATTGATATACGCGCCTTCCTGTCCCGCGCAAAACGAAAATAAAAATAATGGATGTATATACATATTGTAGGTTGCCTTTTATTTGGCACTTGCATCGTTTATTTTCAAAATTACATTTAATTACATGTAAGTTTCCGTTTTATTTGTAGTCCTGTCATCAAATCATACTGCGTCCATAATTCAGAGAATAGTCGCTATATGGCTCTATTTCTGAACACATCCTGTGTTCTCTGGAAGATCGCAGATGCCCTTTTGGCCATTGAAGTATCTTTCACCGCAGCTGACCTTAAGTGCTTTTTGGTGGCGGCAGATATAGTAGTCGTTACAGCGTTCCGGGGAGGCCAAAAGGAAACCGTCGGGTTTTCCAACGCAAATGATTTGAACCTGGTTATCGCCAGCTGAAAGTCCTTTTGTTATTTGAGCCACTTCTTTAAGTGGTCGAAAGCTTGGACGGGCACGAACCGGTTGCTTAGCCGAAAGGATTTTGCTTGACGACGCCCCTGGACAAGGTGTTGTTGGTATTTCTGTGATGCAAGAAGTTGTCGTTGGAATGCATGTGGTTGTTGTGGTTGTTATTGTGCTACAGGTCGTTGTGGTTGTTGTTGTCGACTTGGTAGTTGTTGTGGTTGTAGATTTTGTTGTCGTAGTAGTTGTAGTCTCCGGGCTACAGGTCGTTGTAGTTGTTGTCGTGCTACAGGTCGTTGTGGTTGTTGTTGTCGGTTTGGTAGTTGTTGTGGTTGTAGTCTTTGTTGTCGTGGTAGTTGTAGTCTCCGGGCTACAGGTCGTTGTAGTTGTTGTCGTGCTACAGGTCGTTGTGGTTGTTGTTGTCGGTTTGGTAGTTGTTGTGGTTGTAGTCTTTGTTGTCGTGGTAGTTGTAGTCTCCGGGCTACAGGTCGTTGTAGTTGTTGTCGTGCTACAGGTCGTTGTGGTTGTTGTTGTCGACTTGGTAGTTGTTGTGGTTGTAGATTTTGTTGTCGTAGTAGTTGTAGTCTCCGGGCTACAGGTCGTTGTAGTTGTTGTCGTGCTACAGGTCGTTGTGGTTGTTGTTGTCGGTTTGGTAGTTGTTGTGGTTGTAGGCTTTGTTGTCGTGGTAGTTGTAGTCGCCGGGCTACAGGTTGTTGTGGTTGTTGTCGTGGTGGTTGTAGTTGTTGTTGTCGTGGTAGTTGTTGTGGTGGTAGTTGTCGTGGTAGTAGTTGTTGTTGTAGTTGTTGTTGTAGGCGTTGTTGTAGTCGTTGTAGTAGTTGTTGTTGTAGTTGTTGTTGTGGTTGTCGGGCTACATGTAGTAGTGGTTGTTGTAGTCGTTGTTGTTGTGGTTGTCGTGGTAGTTGTCGTGGTGGTTGTCGTGGTAGTAGTTGTTGTTGTAGTTGTTGTTGTAGGCGTTGTTGTAGTCGTTGTAGTAGTTGTTGTTGTAGTTGTTGTTGTGGTTGTCGGGCTACATGTAGTAGTGGTTGTTGTAGTCGTTGTTGTTGTGGTTGTCGTGGTAGTTGTCGTGGTGGTTGTAGTGGTAGTAGTTGTTGTTGTGGTTGTAGTTGTCGTGGTAGTAGTTGTTGTTGTAGTTGTTGTTGTAGTTGTTGTTGTAGGTGTTGTTGTAGTTGTTGTTGTTGTTGGGCTACATGTAGTGGTGGTTGTTGTCGTGGTAGTTGTTGTCGTGGTCGTTGTTGTGGTTGTCGTGGAAGTTGTCGTGGTGGTTGTCGTGGTAGTAGTTGTTGTTGTAGTTGTTGTTGTAGGCGTTGTTGTAGTCGTTGTAGTAGTTGTTGTTGTAGTTGTTGTTGTGGTTGTCGGGCTACATGTAGTAGTGGTTGTTGTAGTCGTTGTTGTTGTGGTTGTCGTGGTAGTTGTCGTGGTGGTTGTCGTGGTAGTAGTTGTTGTTGTGGTGGTAGTTGTCGTGGTGGTAGTTGTTGTTGTAGTTGTTGTTGTAGGCGTTGTTGTAGTCGTTGTAGTAGTTGTTGTTGTAGTTGTTGTTGTGGTTGTCGGGCTAAATGTAGTGGTGGTTGTTGTAGTCGTTGTTGTTGTGGTTGTCGTGGTAGTTGTCGTGGTGGTTGTCGTGGTAGTAGTTGTTGTTGTAGTTGTTGTTGTAGGCGTTGTTGTAGTCGTTGTAGTAGTTGTTGTTGTAGTTGTTGTTGTGGTTGTCGGGCTACATGTAGTAGTGGTTGTTGTAGTCGTTGTTGTTGTGGTTGTCGTGGTAGTTGTCGTGGTGGTTGTCGTGGTAGTAGTTGTTGTTGTGGTTGTAGTTGTCGTGGTAGTAGTTGTTGTTGTAGTTGTTGTTGTAGTTGTTGTTGTAGGTGTTGTTGTAGTTGTTGTTGTTGTTGGGCTACATGTAGTGGTGGTTGTTGTCGTGGTAGTTGTTGTCGTGGTCGTTGTTGTGGTTGTCGTGGTAGTTGTCGTGGTGGTTGTCGTGGTAGTAGTTGTTGTTGTAGTTGTTGTTGTAGGCGTTGTTGTAGTCGTTGTAGTAGTTGTTGTTGTAGTTGTTGTTGTGGTTGTCGGGCTACTTGTAGTAGTGGTTGTTGTAGTCGTTGTTGTTGTGGTTGTCGTGGTAGTTGTCGTGGTGGTTGTCGTGGTAGTAGTTGTTGTTGTGGTTGTAGTTGTCGTGGTAGTAGTTGTTGTTGTAGTTGTTGTTGTAGTTGTTGTTGTAGGTGTTGTTGTAGTTGTTGTTGTTGTTGGGCTACATGTAGTGGTGGTTGTTGTCGTGGTAGTTGTTGTCGTGGTCGTTGTTGTGGTTGTCGTGGTGGTTGTCGTGGTAGTTGTTGTTGTAGTTGTTGGACTGCTTGTCGTTGTTGTTGTGGATGTTGTCGTGCTATCGCTTCCGGTACATGGGGTAGTTGTTGTGGGCTTAACAATGTCGGTGCACGGCGGGCGAGTAGTAACACATGGCGGAGTTGTTGTCTGGCAAGGACTCTCCGATTGTCTAGATGAAGCTGCTAAAGGTCCTCCCTCAGCGGTTTCAATGCAACCCGGGTTGTACGAAACACATATCCTGGCTTTAATGTCATAGAAATTGGGGCATGTGAACTCCTTTGATTCTCCATTATTGCACTCGATGAATTTTGAACAGCTGCCCGGCACTAGAGCCCGCATACCGTTCGGCTTTCCTTGACAGAATTCCTGCCCATATTGCCGGTTATCCAAGCTGGCACCAAGTATGCTGCTGACAGATACTGCTATAAGCAGTAATGTTAAAGCTGCAAAATGGCAAAAGTGTTAGCTCAACGATTCTTGTACCATGCATTCTGGTCGCTTACCATAAAAGTTACGCATGGCCGCTGTTTGTTGCTGAAATTGAAAATTTCTAATTTAAAGCTTTCTACAGCCTAGGCAGTACTGAGAGAAATGCCTGCGACCAGTACTTTTATATACAAGTTGCAACAAGACCAATATGCCAAAAATAGTATTTTTCTTGTGGCCGTCTCATTAGCAAAGTAGGTTCCTGCCTCCATCCTTATCAAATATTGATATCGAGATCTTTATCGCAATTTGTGCAACCACAACAGGTCCATTTATTTCTTTGGATTTTATATACCCTGTTCTTTAATGTTTAAAGAGCTTCTTATCTTATACCAAGTTGATATGTTTCACTGAAGAGAAGTAGAACATTATCTGGTTTCCCAAATATAAACCGAGAAAATTGTTTGCCTTTCAGGATTGTTTTTGAATATAATATTAAGTATTCAATGAACATCAATGCATGTATGTTGCTCTTCTTGCTTGGGTCTTGCATGAGTAAAAGTACGGGGTATCTACAAGTCGGGTGTTTCGTCTTTTGCATAGACTAACTTGTTTTATTTATATCATAGCATTTAATTATGATTATGAATAGCACATATCACAGGGCATTTGTCAATATTTTTCGGGTGTTTTTCATTACATAGTTAAAACTAAATTTAGCCACAATTTCTTTGATGAAACAGGTAAAACACACACATATTTTGACAATTATTTTTTTGGCACTTAATCGATATTTACATTATATATGTATATATAATAATAATCAGGACTTAAGGTGTAATTTTTATTGGCGTATTAAATTGAACTAAAGATATAAACACTTGATTACCGTTTTTACCACTATTTCACTTTGTTTAATTAAAAATGACAGTACTTTACAAACTTATTTACCTTTCATTTTCTTGTATTTTTCACAATTAATTTATTATATAATAAATTGATTTTGTTTGAATTATTTTTAATATTTCTAAATAACTTATGTTGTTCGCTGTCCCACAACTGGCTAAACACTAAAGTGAATAAGGAAAAGTGAAAATATATTTTGGCAATACGGTGAGTAATCTAAGGAAATGAATAAAGATAGCCGTTAATCATATCAATACTTCTGTCACTTTATTGATAAAAAAAATAAAAAAAACATACGCACGGATAAGATTTTCGCGGAATTTCATTTAAATTTTTTTTTTTAATCAATGCCTAGATTTTGGTCAAGGAAAATAACTAAATAATGCTTATATTTGTTTACTATTTATTATATCTACAGCTTGGTAGAGTATAATTATGATGAAAAATATGTGTTTATTTACCGGCAACATTTAAAAGATAGCCTCGAAATTTACAAATAGAGTGGTTAGTAGATAAGCTGTGTGTAGAAAAAACTTTTGACGAGCACGTGGACCTATGGCTGTCTATAGCATTTCCTCCAAACTGTTGGATTTATATGTAAGCTCGTGCAGAGAGAGATGAAGAGCGCACAAACCGCATGTGAAATGTCTGGCTTGCTGTCCGTATGGACGCTTGAACAGAAACAAAAACACAAAAATTTGTTTATCCAACTAAAAAACACTCATTGTTGGGATTTTTAGCAACCAAAAAGGCGCTCATAAACTCATTGCATATTTTTGTCCGTTGATGGGCTTTTGGGTATTTTGGAAATTGCATACTTTTAGGAGCGTATAACATATAAATGCGTTGCTCCTTTCGATATAGAATGATTTTATGAGCAGCCAATAAAAAAGTATTAGAGAACATTGAACTCTTTGTGTTATCTCAAGGTAAAACAACTACCAACAATACAAAATGTATATATATATATATATACATACAAAAAATAGATATATATATATATATATATATGACAGATTCCTTTGACGTATGCGTAAAAAACATATTTTATGCAAAGTTAGGAAATTTTCCATCTTGATGGGAGTTGTAACACTTGTCGCACGGGGAAGATATTATCAGCTCACAGTAAAAATGATTGGCAAGAAATTTAGTCAGGTGCCTATCACCTGGCAGTTGCCAAAAATATTATCGCTCTGTACAATTTACATATTGATTGGCACTCCATTCATTTCGCCCAACGATGCAGTCTATAAAACACATCTAGTTCTGGCGCGAATATACAGTTTGTATCAGAATTTGACTGTGAGCGGAGAAATGAAGTATCTTCTAGCACTATCGATAATTCTGATCTTAAATAAATCAGCTGTTGCCCAGTTCAAGGTTAAATATGAAACAATCTTGCGTTACGGAATTATTTATATTCACATACCTGTATCTATATTCATATATTTCAAAGGATGGTTTTATGTTCAAAACATCCATCTGTGAGGGCAAAGATGGCGGCCTTTTGCCTATATTCGGCAGATGTCAAGGATACTATGTCTGCAACGAGGGCAAAGCTGTAGTTGGCTCCTGCGACAAGGGCCATCTCTTTAACCCCCTTACCCTACATTGCGACGATGCAGACAACGTCATCTGCCCGTACGAGAACTCTGATGACGCTGATGAGGCCGACATGGATACTTCTGAAAGCGATCAATTTGAGCTCGACAGCGATGAGATCGAAGAGCCGTCAACAACAACACGACCCCTTGTTAATAAAAAGCCACCGAAGCCCAAACCACTGAAAAGACCGAATGATGACTATTTGAATGCCCTCTGCTTAGGCAAAAGAAATGGAGTAACCCTACCCAAAGCGGGATCGTGCACAGAGTACTATATGTGCAAATCGAAAATGCCGCAGCTACGCCGCTGTCCAGGCCGACAACACTTTAGCCCGACTCAGAAGATGTGCATGAAGGCATCGGATGCCAAGTGTCTCATTGCCCAGCAGCAGGATGTGCCACCGGAAGAGCCCAAGCCGATGCCCGTCGTAACCGCTGGACTCTGCACCGACGAACTGCAAGATACTCTAGTTTCCCATCGCAACGACTGTAGCAAGTTCTTGTTGTGCAGCAACACGATGTTCCTAGTGATGGACTGTCCAATGGGCTTGCATTTCAATGCCAAGGTAAAACGATGTGACTATCCGAAAATCGCAGAGTGTGAGGCACAAAAGAAGCGAACCAAGCAAAAGAAGGTAAAACTGTCAAATAAGAAAAGGCCTAAAACAAACTTTTCAAAAACATAATATTAACAATAGCTGGGGCACACTAATTTGTACCTTTTCTTTATATATATATACTAAAGCCTTCTGTTATTTTATCTTATGTAAACTAAAGGCCACAACTATAATCAGTTTTCGAACTAACAGCCAATGTTTTCAATATTTTCTGCAATCAAAAACACATTGACAAACAATTAAGAACGTTGCCGTCGGGTGTAACCGACAGCGCAATACTCATTCACAATGTAATCAGTGGATAATTTTTAATGGAGGTCAACAGTAATCTATCTAAAAAACATTGTATGTATCTAGTTTAAAAAACATATATATTAAATCGAATTGTCATGCTAAAAAAATGTTTGAAAGTTGCGTTCATACGGACAGACGGACATTGCACAAACCCAATATATTCTTTCAATTTCATAAGCGGGTATAATTTACATTTTACTTTATTATTATCGATATCCGATTTTATTAAAGCTGAGCCCCTTTAAATTACTAAATGGGAGAACGAAACATATCCAGCCGAATCTATTGATATATATATATATATATATATTCTGCTATACACACGCAGTACATATTCATCATTTTTCTATTAAATTCTAGGCCCATTTATTGTTAGAATAATCAATATATAGCTCTCGGAAAATAAGAGAGCTGAAACCACATTATTTTTTCGATTGGGTTCAGGGTATAACAAAAATTAAATTGTATGCTAGACAGTTTTTGGGAAATGAGGAAGCTCAAAGGTAAGTTTAGGGAATCCAAAAATCTCTGCGCTGGAGCACTCTTATTTGTTTAAACTGATATAGATGAGAGAGGGAGAGAGTATATTGATATTGCGCATACTTCTAGGCAACCAAAAAACGAAGTACGCAACTGCAGTTTTAAATACGTTTATTTTCGAATTGTGTAATTAGGTTGAAGCTGGCCAGTCGCAGGAGCTAATAGCCTCATTGAAAACTAGGCCAGAGACGCACGACATATTCACCTCACACTCGCATTGGCAAACTATATAGGCGCCACTGTTGGCACTGGTGGCAGCTGCGAGCATGGCACCGTCATGTTGTCCGACACAGCGACCCTGGCTCTCACAGTAGGTTCCCGAGGGGCCGGCAGTGGGTCCGCTGGGTGGCGGACTGCCATCGTCGCACTTGACAACATGGGGATAGTCGCATTGTTTTGTATTGTTGTTGAACTGCAGATTGTTGGGGCAGTTCTGCTGGATGACATAGCCGTAAAGGCAGTGAATGAATGCGGAGCAGTTTTTGTCCACGGGTCCCATCCAGTCGTTGGGCATATCACAGCACTCGGGATCGCAATTCTTTGGAATGCACACGCCCTCAGAGTCGATAACACAGGCCTTCAATGTGGTATCGAAATATGTCTTGCTGGGACATTTTTTCTTCACCAGTGTATTGTCCAAGCACTCCATATATCCAGCACAGTCGGCGGGATTTTCTTGAAGTTCGCCATCTGTACACGTGGCGGGAATGCATTGGCCATTATCCTTTTCACACTTTTTGCTTTTGGCGTTCCAGTAGTAACCGCTGTCACAGGACGCCGAAACATACGATCCATTTTTACAGATCTGATATTTGGTGCAGTCTGTGGGGTTTTCCTTAACGTCTCCATCCGTACAGGTTGTTGGCTTGCATTGGCCATTATCCTTTTCACACTTTTTGCTATCGGCATTCCAGTAGTAACCGCTGTCACAGGACGCCGAAACTAGTACTCCGTTCTTACAGATCTTGTACTTGGTGCAGTCTGAAGAATCCGCCTCGGTCTCTCCTTCTGTGCATGTGCAGGGGATGCATTGGCCGTTGTCCTTTTCACACTCCCTGATGTCTACGTTCCAGTACTGTCCACTGGGACACGACTTTGAAACGAACTGGCCAGTGCCAGAGGCAGTGCAGCAGGCGTAATACTTGGTGCAGTCATCTTCGTCGGCTTTGGTATCTCCAATCTGACAGCAATCGTCAGCCAAAGCTCCTAGGAAGAGTGACACTCCAATAAAAAGGAGGTACGCTGGTTGTGGAATCGCAATTTAAAGGGTTACATATTTAATTAAAATACGAAATATATTTTACCATTTTTTAATTTTCGATTTTGTGTCATTTTTGCACTCGCTAAACAAACGACTCTTTCCTTGGTAGAGGGTTTGTATACTGAAGTTTTTGATGCCTTATATCGCCTTTTATATTTTGTAGCAATTAAAATAATTAAATGTTTCTACTCCGAGTCGGATGCTTGTATCGATGATAAAGAGAGAATTCATTAATGATCCTATCAGGCATATGCAGTAGTTGAAAAATGAGCAATGTTTTTTTGTTATCGTTATGCTTAAATGTGCAAAAGAAAGTACTACTTTAAATATCAGAAACTGTCTAGGTAATACATATTTTAGGAAATATAAATGTTTTTATAACGATACTACCTTGATAAGTATCTACAGTTACTGTCGAATGCGGCGATAAACTACGTTCCAAACATATTCGAGGTGGCAAAATTTAAAGAAATTGGAGCTAGAAATATGCAAAACTTGAAAATTATATAAAAATAAATTGTATATAATCTGGTACTTGTCTTAGCCAAAGTCCATATCAGCTAGTTCTATTTAATAGAAATATTTAAGTTAATACATTAATAAGACCATTAAGAATACTTTTACAAATCAATAAATTATATATTTTCTTAGGGCACAGTTAATGATAACAAGATTTTACTCTATATATACTTAATGCTTAAAGACATTTCGGTCCAGCTGACGCTTGCTTTAAATTGATTAACCAGTTCAAACTTTCAAATAATAATCCTTATAAACATATAGTTGCGATCTACTCGCACATATAGCATATATATTGCTGCAATCTACATCTACATGGCGTTTGTGATATAACGTTGCTAGTGCTACAATTGGCAATAACCTTCAATGTCGACTACACAGGCCTTGATTGCGGTATCAAAGAAAGCGCCCCTGGCAAATTTTTGACTTACAAATTGGCCCATAGCATATATGTAGTAGTCAGCACAATCTTGCGGATCGACTTGTAGTTCGTTCTCCGTACGCGTGCTTGTACCGGAACCGCACTGGCCGTTATTTATGTTTCCAATAATTTCCGGTTCCGGTATGAAAACGCATTCCTCCGCTTCAGATATAGTAACTTAGTCTAAGGATAGGATCTTTCCGGGCTTCTTTATTTATACAACATCGCTTTGCCTATGAGTGGGCCGTATCCCAAAGAAGACCACCGTATAATCAAAGATATTTTAATTCCTTGTTGCCTTCTATTTACAATTTCCATTTATCCCGCATTAAAGTTTTTGTAACCGTGCGAGACACATTTCCAGCTGTAATTTACTTAGTATGCGTGAGTAAACTAAACATTTATATTAATTCAGCCAGTCAAAATAATGCAATTTTCGTCTGATAATGGACCTTGGGAATTTTAACTTTTAAACTATTCATAATAAGATAGTTTAATTAAAAGAAACGAAACATAACATAACATATAAATATATAATTAATATAATTTGTTTTGACAAAAGGTATGGGTAAACTGCCAGTTGTCAAATGAAACTACCCCCTCTTTAAAAAGTTAAAAGGCATCTAATCATGGTTTCATAATTTATAGTTGCTATTTAAAATTAAGGTTGATCGTTTTTAATAATATCCTATATAAAGTTTAAGAAACCCTTTAACATTGTAATTTCTTTAATTTATGTTTTTCGAATTTCTGGTCTCTTTTCGCTCTCAATAACTATCTACAATCTCTACACTTACAAACTTTCCATGTTAAATTCCATATATAAAGAATATGGCTAGCAACCGCTGACTTTAATCATCTATGCATATATAAACATTAAAGCTGATACGTCTACCTAATGTTTCCACTGGCTAAAGATGTCTTATCGTGAAAAAAATTAAATAATCAACAAGTATGTTTGTTTTAGTCGGTGTTGCCCGACTAGGAGATGCCCTAAAACCAGCATAAATTAATTTTTGCATAACTACCAAAATTATTATTCATTTCCTTGGGTTTAGCGTACAAAAGTCGAACTAATAAATTGCCTACAAATTCTAACATAATATACAAATGTTCTTTGCACAATAAACAAAGCTAATCTATATAGATGTATTCATATATACGTATATGTATAAAAACCAGCGCTGATTGGCTCGATTAACACTCGTAAACATTTTGTGCATTTCATACAAATATTTCGATCATTTCAAACCAGCCACATCAATAAAACCAAATGAATTATTTAAGAGTTGAAAAAAAAACACACACCCATTTTTTATATTCTCTGTACATTTATGAATTGAAGCCTTTAGAGAGAACAGCTTACTTTATCGGGATAGTTGCATGTGGCCAGCTTCTTATCCCAATAAAGTCCTTGTGCGCACTCCATTGGCACCTCGCACTCGCACTGGCAGACAACGTAGGCGCTGCAGCTGGTCAGGGATGGAAAAACGGTGCCCTCGCGTTGGCCCAGACAGCGGCCGTTGCTCTCGCAGGAGGTGCCCGAGGGTCCTGCATTCGGACCCGATGGAGGAGTGTGCTCCCATGGACAGTCTACATACTCTGGGAAATCACAAAATTCTCCTTCGGAGTTGTACAGCAGGTTGTTGGGGCACCACTGCTCCACGGCGCAGTTAAAGTTGCACTTGTAGAACTTGTTGCAGACCCCCTCAATGGGAAAGAGCGTGCCCTCCGGTTGACCCTGGCAAACTGTGGCGGTGTTGTTGCATTTCACCTGCGGCACATAGCCCTCGGGGTAGTCGCACTGATCCGCGGTGGCATTGTACACCAGACCGTCGGGACAGACCACGTTGCTGCTGCCGTTGACAGCGCCTGGCGCCCAGTTCCAGTCGCAGACCTGCGCAGTCTCGTTGAACTTAGTGTTCTTGTCGCACGGCATCGCCACTGGGCATTGGCACTGGCAGACGAAGTAGCCGTTGGTGTCGGGATCGGCGAACTTCCTGCCGTCCCGTTCTCCGGCGCACACGCTCTGATCGCTGCAGCTGGTGCCCGAGGGGCCGGCGATCTCTCCACTGGTATCGTCCGTATCCGCTGGCGTGCATTCCACGGCCCAGGCATAGTTGCACCGATAGCTCTTGGGATCGAAGTACAAGCCACTGGGACAGGTTTGCTCTACGCTGCAGCCGTGGCTGCATTGAATGAACTTCGTGCAGATGCCGGGCAGCGGGATCATCGCACCGTCCGGCTGATCGACGCAGTCCACACGACTGTTGTTGCAATAAGCGGGCAATTCGCCGCCAGACGGGCCGTTTGTCGAGCTGTCGTCCTCTTCCGATGGATCCGTGTTGAAGGTACTCTCGCCGGTTGTGGTCTCGCCGGTTGTGGTCTCGACGGTTGTGCTCTCGCCGGTTGTGCTCTCGCTGCTTGTGCTCTCGCCGCTTGTTGTCTCGCTGGTTGTGCTCTCGCCGGTTGTGCTCTCGCTGCTTGTGCTCTCGCTGGTTGTGCTCTCGCTGGTTGTGCTCTCGCCGGTTGTGCTCACGCCGGTTGTGGTCTCGATGGGCAATGTCTCCGTAACGCCCGAGTCGGTGCTGCTGCTCCCGTCGCTGGGCTTTGTTGTCTCCGCCTCTGGGTCGCAGGGCGTTGTTGGCCCAGCATGATCGTCGGGCGGACACTCCTCGGCACAGCACGTGCAAACGCATTCCTCGTCGGCGCTGGCCTTGCCGAACAGCAACAAGCTGCCGCATTCGGCACGCCACTGGTAATCGCATTCGCCCAGCTGCGCGTTGAAGTGCAGGCCACGTGGACAGCGGCGAATCTCAGCGACTTCTCGCTCCTCGCAGACCACAAACCGTCCGCACTCTAGGGGCAGGGGCAACCGCGATCCGTCCGCTTCATCGGCACAGATATTCGACCATTGAGCGAACGTACGCTGACCGCCCAATGCCAAAAGGAATCCAATGAAAGCTGGCGAAGAATGCTATTTGGTGAATCGTGCTTGGAATTGTTCTCCGCACTCACCAATGTTGGCTCTTAGTTTGCACATTTTCTCCGATCACCGGCCCAAATTCTTGTATCACCTGAACTTCGAACACGACTAATTCCCGTTCCAGACAGCTCTGCAGCATTTATAAAGTGGCAACGAGTGCTCACTCACATAGTATACCAAATCAGTATTCAATCTTTTTGATAATACCAATAACCGTATTTATCTCTTGATTAATTCACTGTTATCACAGTATGTAATTACGCACTTGTTTCGGGATTCGAAAACTCTTATCGCTAGCAACATAACCGAAAGTTTTTAACTATCGACAACCCGGCGCTAGCAGTAAAACACGCCGACAGCCGAAAGCAGTTACGGTAGTTAATTTATGTTCTTCCTATGATGATAAGCCATCTCGGGGATTGCCTCTTTTTGATATCACAGCACTTAATGGCATAATCACTCACCAAAAATCAATTGAAATTAGCAAAAGCTATAATATGAATTAGCTATCTGGAGCACTAATATATATTCGACATGTTTTATATACTTTCTGCAAAGGTATATAAACCAATTTCTAGCTGGGCAAAGTGCAGATCTATGATACAAAAGAATTGAGATAAGAAATTAATAATTTTATTTCAGTATAATTGAACAATTTATAAAAACTCTCTCGTTCAAATCATTTATTTTTAATGAAGCTCTTTACCTATTATCGGTCCTTAACCCTATAATAACCACACCTATATAAATATTTGCCCAGCTCTTTCTTATACCCAATAAAACCCATTCAGAATAGATGCGCAAATGTATAAAACAGTTTTATAATATTTCGTATATATTTATATTTATGATTTCTTCCAAATAAATCAAAAAACATTTTTTTTTAAAGGTATCGATTTGAAATGTAGAGCGAATGTTAATAAAAAATCAAGACCAAAATGCCTTTAAACATGAAAATCAGTTCAGTTTTGACAAATTTACATATATAAGTTTATACATGTCCATGATCCCCCTCGGAATCAAGTTAAATATTATTTTTTATACTATTTGTGACCAGCAATTTTAAAAAATTTAACAAAATTTTTATTTCAAAATGAGTAATCAAAAAAATATGTTTATAAAAAAAGGCATTGATTTTAAATTTGGGATCGATGTTAGTGAAATATCATGACCAAAATGCCATCAAACATGAAAATCGGTTCAGTTTTGACACATTAATCAGAGAACTTTTCATGTCCAAGTTTTTGTACTGATCTTTAACGTAGGTTAACATTGATCTACTTTGCAGTTTTGGTAACTCTAGCTTAAAAACTGTGCGAGATATAGGTTTTTACGTTTTGAGAGGGCGGGAGGGGGAGGGAGTTGTCATGACTGTAAAATTTGTTGTATTATGTCTGGTTCAATAGCGCCGAAACGGACAGACGGACAGCATGACGAAAATTGCACAAACCCAATATACTAATTTCTTCAAAAAAACAAAATTAAATATAAGACGTATCAAATGTTCTTTATTTTCTATGCTTTCATTCCTCAAACCTTTCAGAGAGAGCATTTTACTGCTTGGGGATAGTTGCATGTGGACAGCTTCTTATCCCAATAAAGTCCCTGTGCGCACTCCATTGGCACCTCGCACTCGCACTGGCAGACAACGTAGCCGCTGCAGCTGGTCAGGGATGGAAAAAAGGTGCCCTCGCGTTGGCCCAGACAGCGGCCGTTGCTCTCGCAGGAGGTGCCCGAGGGTCCTGCATTCGGACCCGATGGAGGAGCGTGCTCCCAAGGACAGTCTACATAGTCTGGGTAATCACAAAATTCTCCTTCGGAGTTGTACAGCAGGTTGTTGGGGCACCACTGCTCCACGGCGCAGTTGAAGTTGCACTTGTAGAACTTGTTGCAGACCCCCTCAATGGGAAAGAGCGTGCCCTCCGGTTTACCCTGGCAAACTGTGGCGGTGTTGTTGCATTTCACCTGCGGCACATAGCCCTCGGGGTAGTCGCACTGATCCGCGGTGGCATTGTACACCAGACCGTCGGGACAGACAACCGACCATTCGGCGACAGTACGCTGAGCACCCAATACCAAAAGGAATCCAACTAAGGCTGGCGAAGAATGCGCTTGTAAATCTCGTTTTAAATAGATCTCCGCACTTACCAATGCCTGTTCGTAGTATGCACATTTTGCGTGAATCTCGGCGCAAATTCTTGTATCAGCTGAGGTGTGGACACAACTAATTCCCGTTCCAGGCAGCTCTGCAGCATTTATTGAATGGCAGCGAGTGTTCACTCGCATAGTGTATCAAATCAGTTGTCGTCAATCTGCGTGATAATAGCAATAGCCATATTTATCTGTTGATTAGTTCTCTCGAGCTGCTATCAATGCCGTTACCGCTGCCTGCATCGCGTGTGTTATTGCGCAATTGTTTCTGGATTCGGAAAGCCTTATCACTATCAATATAATAGAAAGCTTCCGGCAGAGAGCCTTGAGAGCATCGATACACCAGGTGCTGGCAATGCGTGCGTTATTTGCATTGCCAAAACACTTACATTAGTTTATTTATATTATTGCTTTGATAATAAGGCGTCTTTAAGAGCGCATTACTGATATCAGAGCACTCAACTGTGCAATCATGCACCTTCTAGGAAACGATTAAAATTATCAACTGACCTAATACAAATTATAAATCGTCAGCGCAAGTTTCGATTCCAAGAATTGTTATACCCTTAGCGAGAGGGAAAGGGAGAAATAGACAAAGGAAGGAAAAATGGCATAGTAAAAGTGAGAGAAAAATAAGAGAGCGAAAATGGAATTAAAGAGTTATGAATAAGAGAAAGATTGAATAAGAACACACACTTTTAAACTTTTAAAAAACACACATAGAAAACATCAAAAGTCTGAATGCATTAGTTGAATTCATGAGAATCGCATAGAGGGGCCTTGACAATTAACATAAAGCTGCAAGACTACAATAAAAATATTCTTCAGCAGACAACAGGTAAAAACTTATACACGACGCAAAACAAAAATTATCGCACAAAATAATCCGATATCAGTTTGTTAAATTTAATTTTAAAATTGCCCAAAAGGCCGATTAACATTCCAATAAATATTAAGCGGCCCAAAACTTGACCAAAAGTATGCAATAAAGATGTTTTTGGTTTTAACTGACAAACAAATCAATTGAAAATACTTAATTATATGTTAATAAAGCATACTTTTAAAATTATTTTGTGAGTAGGTTAACTAATTAATAAGTGGCGAACAAATATAATCTTGAAAAACAATAAAATATAAATATATTTATATCAAAAAATAAACAAGTAAGAACATTGCAGCCGGGCGATACCGACTGCGTTATACTCGTTCACGTTCCTAAATAAAAGATTCCATAGCTCCCATATATCAAAACCCCCAAAACTTTGTCAAAAGTGAACCGATTTTCACGTTTGATGGCATTTTGATCATGATTTGTCCTATATATTGACTCCACATTCAAAATATATTCATTTTCGAAAATAAATTTTTTTTTGAATTTTTTGTGAAAAAAGCATGTACTCCCCCTTGTGAATTTTTGAAAAAAATATTTTTTCAAAATTTAGAATTGCGAATTTATAGTTTTAATCGATTTTATTTGTCACAATTAGCATAAAAATCAACATAGAAAGTGATTTTGGGGGGGTCAAATTTTTGGTCAAAAATCATCCCAAAATCGACAAAGATTTTGACATGTACAGTTGTCAGATTCCATGGCTCCCATATATCAAACCCCCATAACTTTGTCAAAAGTGAACCGATTTTGACGTTTGATGGCATTTTGATCATGATTTGTCCTATATATTGACTCCACATTCAAAATATATTCATTTTCGAAAATAAATTTTCTTTGAATTTTTTGGTCAAAAAAAGCATGTAAAAAAGTTTCATTCATCCGGACGGACAGACGGACAGCATGACGGATAATGCACAAACCCAATATACTAGTTTCATTTCGTGAACGAGTATAAAAAATGATTTCTCAAATCTGTCTGATGGAATTGTTAGATGGCGTTAATGGGGTGAACAACATTCGTGTTATTATAGATTAGAAAACTGTAGAAATGCGAGCCAAAGATAATAGTTTCCATTTAAATACCCTGCAAATATTTTATGAATGTTACAAAATATACTTTGTATATAAAGGCATTAAATAAATATGTATATTGGATAATGGAATATTATTTCATTTAAAAGTAAAGAGTTATGCCTTAATTGATCGGTAGATACCCTTGACACTTTTCAGACACTCTACAGGATATAGGGTATAAAATTGTATATGACATACAGAATCTGATACGATTGAGTAACTTAAACAACAGTTTGTCAGTAAGCGATATATCCGCAATTAAGACATAAACGAATGCAAAGATGAGGTAGACACAAAAAAGAAAACGTCAGACGATATACATATACAGACATATATATGTACATATATACATACATAGATAGAGATATGACATGTACTGTTATATTGAAATAGTCTGTGCACCTTGATTCACAGAGACTGCGGTGACAGGCTTCCTGCTTTAGGTCGAGTTAGATGGGATCGGCTTGAAATTGAAACCAAGACAATTCTAATTATTTGATAGAAAAACACGCCGAGGTACGCTTGAATTAAATTACCAAAGTAAAAATGTACTTTTAAACGAAGAAAGAAAAGAGAAGAGCAGCAAATGTGCAATGCCAAAGCTTTCGGACCTGGGCCCTAGACGCATGATGAGATTGATCCATCTCTGGCAAAGTTAGGCTTATGGGTGTACATTACATGGTAAGTATTAGTATGTTTGCCCCACACACACACACACACACACACACACACACACACACATGGGTGCATATATCAAAATCGAGGGTCGTGTAAAGCCAAAGACAGAAATACGAGTTGTTCGACACTCGCTAGCAAACGAGCCCAAGACATATATGCACACGGCCTATTGTAAAAACCTTCTCAGGTGTAACAGGTTTCTCAGATTTAAGCCGTGGTTGCGCCTGTGCCCCACACAGTCGTCTGTGGCTCGTTCGCCCGCCTCGTTAACAGTCGTGATCGCGCTATTGCCTGGATGTGACAAGAAGTGCTTCTGTGCCAGATATATATAACTATATAACTATGCACCACCCAGTTCAAATTGAAGAACTGAGATCGATTGGTGCATAGATAACGCCCAGAATGTTATTTTTTTTCAATTCTAGCACCATTCGAAATCAGTGCTTTTTATTGGAACCGATCAGCGGCGCAACAAGTGTAATCGAGTGCTCATAAAAGTGATGATCAATACATTAAAAAAAATAAATAAATAATTCTGTGAGAAAATGTGAAAAATATAAATATTTATTTTTTTTATGAAATTATATAATTGGTTTTTTTTATTGTAAACAACTAAAAACTATGCTTGACATATTATTAAGTAGTATTTCATCAGCGGAAAGTTAAATGTATGTAGATTTATATTGGTATTGGCTATAGGTGACGACCGCGATCGTATCGGAAGCCTTTAAAGTGCGACGAAGGTTTCTCATTGTCGCAAACCGATTAAAACACAATATGAATCATATTTTTTTAAAATACCTATAAATATACACATGCATTTAACATTTCCCCTCGTGACTAAATACACAAATAAAATAAAATAGAATATACACAAAAGAAAAATACAATATATTTAAGTGACTTTTTTTTGCTCAGTTCGAGTTGGAGCTTTAAATTAATTGCGTGGGTTCATAAAAAATATATATTGCTATTTAAAGCAGAGAAATATTTCACTTGAGTAGGTCAATTGGATCAATAAATATAAATGTTATACAAAAATTTAGTTCGTTTAATTTACAATATATACAAATTACTTATTCACTATTTTGTTTCCCACTACGTGAAGGAGTATATTGGTTTTTGACAATATCCGACTTGTTGTGCCATTGTCTGTAAGATTTTGAACCAGAGCCGTCAGATAAAGCGCTAAGATCCTTCTCAGCTTTGAATGTAGAGGCTTAAATATTTTCTGACTGATGGCCTTTGCTAAAGACCGCAAAACATTTCTTGGACCCGTAAATAGTGGGCGTGTCAAAACAATTAAATCTCCCTCAGTTGTAAGGATAGATATATACAATTTTCGTTCACTCTCCACAATTTATATTTTTATACATTTCCAAAAATAACAATAATTGAGACCGAGTGAGTATTGCGCAGTAGGTAACACCAGACTGAAAAGTCTTATGTGTGTGCTTTTTTTTTAATTTCATTCCAATATAAAATCCTGTCAAATTGAGCAAAACAATGAAACATAAAATATTTCGATTCACTTATGTTAAAAACGTCATCTGTTATCAGATTTTGAAACACGTGTACTTACTTACCAATTGATGTATTTACACCTGTTGTCAGCGGCGGCACCAATTTGATGCCTTATCACATATGCGTGCGACGTAACTCGTTTTTAGCCAACCACAAATTAAGGTAACGAATTAATCATGCAGTTTTACAAAACTAAATGTTGATTCTTTTATTCGGCCAGGTGTGGTTAAATTCCCAGAAAAATCGCTACAATTCTCGGGATTTTTCGCTGTCAACAGAACGTCAAGATACGTTTTTTTCTTTCAAGGTCACGATGCGCCAAAAATACCACTTCTATTTTTTTGTAAAATCGTCCAACATAGCGGCAATCAGCATCGGCAGAGACAATAATGCTATGTTTTTGTGTGCCAATTGCCAGGCAGGTGGAAGCCGAAATGATATGCCAAATCTTATCTGAAGCGAAACAGTAATTGCTTTCTTTATATATAGCCCAACGGGTTTCGGTTAGTTTATTCGGTTTATTGAACAGAAATTACGTTTTCAACGATGTTGCAAGGTGCGGCAGCTTTTTTATACCCTGAACCCATTGAAAATGGTTAAAAAAGGGTATATTGGTTTTGTTGAAATGTATGTAACAGCCAGAAGGAGGCATCTGCGACCCCATAAAGTGTATATATTCTTGATCAGAGCAACGAGCTGAGTTGATTTAGCGATGTTCGGGGCCGCCCGACTAGGAGATAACCTGAACCCTGCAAAATCTTTAGTAGTTTCCGAGATCGCTGCGTTCATACAGACGGACAGACAGACGGACATGGCTAAATCAACTCAGCTCCTCGTTCTGATCAAGAATATATGTACTTTATGGGGTCGAATATGCCTCATTCTGCCTGTTACATACATTCCAACAAAACCAATATACCCTTCTTACCCATTTCCAATGGGTTCAGGGTATAAAACTACGTCATATGTAGCTAATGAGATTACCAAATTGCATTCACAGGAACTGGCAGTGCTCCTTGTGTGCTTGTCCTGCTACTGGCATTGGCCGCCTAGCTGCAGCCCAGCTTTCAAACGGAATACGTCACCAGCACCAGCGGCAAGGACATCTGCGGTCTGTTTGCGGATGCCACAAATCTGCGCAATCCGAGATACTGCGATCGATTTGGGGTGATCACCAATTGCTACAAGTATTTCACCTGTAAGACGGGCAAGAACACAACGATCACCTGTAACGATGGACTTTACTACGATGTGGCGACAACAACAGTGTGAAAAGCATTTCATTTTAACTAGTTATTACGCGTACTTTATTCACTTGTTTTTACCTATTTATTTGTATAACACAAAATTATGAATTGATGTCATGTTTTTTGTGCGCCACAATATTTGAAAAATAGCTTTTTACCAAATCCGAAAAATATCAAAGTTTGCAACAGTGTTGAAAATTAATGTAAGCAGTGCAATGGCGTATTCCATGCAGTTCATTCAAGCAGTTAATTTGAACACTGATTGTGAGTGTGAACACTGAACTGCTTTCTATTTGTGTACATTTGGCGCGTTAATTTGAATTTGAATTTTGTTATAAACGGTATATTTAATGCATAATTCAACATTTCACAGTATTTTTAATTTAACATTCGAATTTTACAAGTGCTTAACTTAATATACACAATTTTAAGTTGTAGGAAAAGAAAATTAACCAGTTTATATTGTCAAAGAAATGTTATATTATTAAATGATTGCATATTAGGCAGCCAATAGCAGAGAGCAAATACCATTTTACATTTTGCATATAGTTATCAAAATCTAGGACCGATGTTAGAAATCATCTCAGTACAATTTCAATAGTGACTTTAATTTTATTACATTTTTTTTATCTTATTTTTTATATCATTATTAACTTTTGTATATTGACCCTAACTAACCCTATGATTAGTAATTTATGTCCATTTAACGGCTCAGTTGTTTGTGCCAATTAGATATCTGTGTAATTTTCAGGTCTGTTGCTGGAAGTGTGAGTAAATTTCGCCATAAAACAAACCCCAACTATTGTTTTACACTGACCCATTGCGTTTTGGGCATTGCACCTCATCTTCCCACCTCAGCCTTGCCGACTACGTCGGGATGCCATGGCAACCAAATGTTGGTTGGAACTGTTTGCTGTCAGACAGAAGATGCTCCAACTCCGATGCACTAAAGGGTGGCTAAACTCCCACAAAAGAGAGTATCGACGCTGCACAAAACTCCATTTTGCAGAGCTGCAAATTTCGCTTTTTTCGATGTAGAGACTTTCGCTGTAGTTTTCATTTTAGACTTCGATGTGACATGAAAAGCCAACCAGAGACAAACGCAAAAAAAAAAAAATTATTTTACGTGGGAGTGTGTTAGTAAGGCTAATTGGCTTTGATGCTGCATCTGACTGGAAAAAATTCGTCAAATTAATGAAGATAATTTTTTTGGCAATAAATATTTTAATAAACACGAAGAAGATGGCGATTTAATGCGAAGGATGCAAAGAATTTTTACATGAAGAGAGCTTTTATTGCTGTCGCATATTAAAATATATTTTAATTTTTGATTTTATTTAAAACTCTGTAATTAATATTATTCAAAACAATTTTTAAGAACGCCAATAATACAGATACAGTGTATATTTATTGCATATATTATATATCATAATCAAATCAAATTATATATCAAATCTAAAATTGGAAAATGTTGTTTCTAGAATAAAATTTGTTCTTTATAAGTTTTTAGTAAAGATTTTTTAGGAGTATCCTTTACATTTTTGATATACTATATATAGCTTTTCGATCTTTCTTTTATCTTATAACTCAGTTCCTCCAGTTAAAGTATTTTTGACCACAATTTTTGGGTAATTTTGTAAATTGTTTGTGAATAGTTAATTGTTAATGTTGTCGCTGTTGTTGTTGTTGGGGCACTCAGACAACACCCTGTTTATTGTGCGCTTTTTAGGGGTTGTCCCAGTCGCGGTTTTTTCTTGTGAACCAATGCTGAGCGCTTTTTCTACCACGGAAAAGGACATGTGTTAGTTCCTGTCTCTCCGTGCTTTTAATTTCTATATAAAACTGCCGCTATTCTGTTTCTGGAAATATCAACTATATATATTTGCACACTTCTCGTCTCCCTTGCATTTGTTAGAAAGTTTCAGAGCGGCAACCACCCTCTTTTATTTTACTATATATATATATATATATATATATTTTTTTTTTTAAGTGGATCCAAGCTTTGCTCCCTTATTGGTTTCACTGCCACTGGCGTCACGATTGCCGAACGCCGCCTTCTTCTCACCATCGCCTGCCATTTTGGCTTTTCCTGCAGGAAGCTTGCATATTTTACGTGCTCCACGTTGTTGCTGTTGTTGTTGTTGTTGCTGTTGTTGTTTTGTCTGTGCGGGCATCTGTCTATGCACTGTGCACTGTGTGCTGTGCGCTGTGTGCTGGTGCCCCAACTCTTCACTTTTATCGATTGAAATGTGTCTCAGGCTGTGAAATACAGGTCATTGATCTGCTCGTGCCTTTTTTGCAGTCATGAAGCGTCGAAATGCTTCTCGTTTTGTCTGGATTCGGAGGACTTAGTCATATACCCTGCACCGAACAGTGACTGAAAGTAGACTGCAGTTGATTAGATAACATAAACAAGTAAAAAGTTTCTGGTAAGTACCAAAATAAGTAAGAATATATTGCAAGTAGCATAAATTATTCAAATTATTAAAACTTAAAAGCTCAAAATATCAATTAAATATATTAGCTATGCAATTAAGTTTTTTAATAAAATATCAATCAAGTTTTTGAGTTGTTTTCACAACATATTTTTAAAGAACATTAATTAAAAGAATAAATTGCAAATAATATTAATAATTTAATTTAATGGCATTTAATGGTTGGCTAGATTGTTTTTTTTTTAAGAATTTGTGTGAATTGCCAATTTTACTAGATATGCATTCGGCTATACACAAAATATGATATATTGTCTGCTGTCTAACGGATTCAACCACCATTTTTGAACAAGAGCCAACCCAAAAGCGTCTGTCCCAGTCGCCATTGCAGTCGCAGTTGGTTCGCTTCCTTGTCACACGGTTTCCGTGTTGGGCGAACAGACGCTCTGTCGGACAGGCTGGGTGGGAGGAGGAGGGGAGAAGCGGGAGGACGACGGACAACGTTGTGCTGGAGAGTGGCGACGATAACGAAAACGTTTTTAGCTTTGGGGTAGTGGAGCAGCCGGCGAGTGGGGCGCGTTTTATGTCATGTTGTGCACAAACTGTACCGAAAGTGCGCATAGAAATTCGCCAAGGCAACACGAGCAGGCGGGCAGGCGGACAGGCGGAGAGACGGGCGACCACTAGACCAAGCCAGGCCCGACCCGGCACGGCCCGGCCCAGACAGTGGTAGAAAGAGAAACCAACTGCGACTTATGGCCCAGGATATGTTTGCCAAAGTTGTAGCTGTCAGCATTTATTTCGAGGGTTGCACTCCGACCGGAAAATGGGAATTAAAATAACTGAAAAAAAAAAACGAAAAAAAAACAGAAACAAAAACAAAAAGAAAAAAACGCAACGCGAAGACGTCTGCCAACCAGTGCGGTTCAATGACCAAACGCCGCCGATGATATCGCTGCATGTGAATGGTCCGCACCTACCCAAATCGCCGCTGCCGCAGCCGCAGCCGCAGTTCTAAGCTGACTAAGGAAAATTCTCGTGGCCGTGGCCAATGCGCAAACGAGTTGCAAGGTCGATGAACGCTGTTACAGTTGCAGTTGCTGTTGTTGCTGTGCTGTTGCAGCTGAAGAATCTGCAACCAAAGCGCAGTTAATATCTAGCGTTTCTAGCCAAACACGTTTTTCGGCTCTGCCAGGCCACGCACATTTTCTGGCGAAATTTTCAATTGTCTGGCAACGCCAACGCGGCCATCAATCATAACAACAAATTTGATTTGGCTCCTCGCGCCGCTTCGCCTAGCAAAATGCAATTGAGAAATTTAGATGCAAAATGCAGATTTTTGTACTTTGCGTCGGGTCGGGACGGGGCCTAATCGAAATAAACGAGATCATCAGCAAAATTATTTGCCAAGTTTTGTAATTGTAACTGTAAAATTTTGAAAGTATGAATTTTCACGAATGTTTCTAAATTTGCCACGCCCCTAGTGGGCGTATACAAAAAACTTGCTGTGCGATTTTTGGGGGAGGTCATCAATAATGTGTCTGAAAAATTTTATTATTTTATTTTATTTTATATTTTAACTAGCTTTAAATCACAGTAAGATATATCGATCTTTTCGACATAACCAAAAAACTAACTAACTAACTAAAAGTGGCGAAAATATAAACGTTGATACGGCTAGACGGGATAAGCAGGTGGATGGACAGACAGACGAATGAGGTTAACTTTGCACAAGTCCAAAATGAAATGGATGGAAAATAAATTAACTTATTTAAAATATTATTTATAAAATATATGGAAATGCTACGATTGTTTTTTTTTTTTTTGCTGATTCATTTTTTGTATCAAATCAATTCCCTGAGCTTTGGTTCGTGATTTTGATTTTCAGCTAACTTTGTTCTTCAAGCTTAATTCAATACATTCAATGATTTTTTTTTATTTTGTGAGCTGAAAATGTTTAAAATATTCATATTTAAATGAAAATTTATTATATATTCTAACGAAAGCTTTTTCGATCAGCGATTTTGTGTAATCAGAACTGGGCACTTCTCGGCCAGGTTGCGTCATGTCGAATGCACCAGCTCCACTTGGACGCAGTGCATTCAAAGCTTCGCGGTCAGCAAGCGGCAGTTGCAGTTGCAGTTGCTGTTGCAGCCGCAGCCGCAGCCGAGTTGCCCCACAGTGCGCATGCGTCGTCGGGAGCGCTCCCTAGCATAGACATAGGATAATGGCCTCTGGAGTCGCTCGCTTATATTATAATCGCTGGCAACGTTAACTGCAATCGAGGCATTTCACAAAAGAGCCGAAGTTGTCGTCGTCGTCGTCGTCATCGTGCAACTCCTCTGCCCCACTCTCAGTTAGAGGCACTGCAGGCATTGACACCGAATATGCCTCTGCACCTCTTGCACCTCTGCACCTCTCTCTTTGCGGCAGTGGCAATGGCAATGGCCATGACACTCTATATGCTTCTGGTGTATTCGCTTTATGCCACACACACACACACATACACACTCACACTGGCAGACACACCTTACCTGACCCAACTATTTGAAATTGCATGCTCACCTTGGCAACAAGCTAAGCTCGACTAAGGGTTATCCTACATTTTACTGCAAAATAGTTGAACTTACACATTTTATACTCTGTTCGAAAGGTGAAAACGTTTTTTTCGTTTATTTATTTTATACATATTTAGATTTCGTTGTAACTAATTCTCCTTACAAATTTTGAACTTCTTTTTGGTGTATAAATTTGCATACAGTTATTAATTTATCGTTTACAATTTTGCTTTTTTTTCTATTTTTAAATTCTGCAGGCAAAAACTGAGATTATAGTAAAACTACTATATGCTACTTCCATATATAAAGGTAAACATTAATATAGATCGTTAGAAATCGACTCGAATGAGTCTTTGATTTTCCAAAACAAATATTAACAGCCTTGAGAATCGACTAAAGCAATCGGAGAACTGAACTTAAAACGTGAATCGGTCATCCATAAATTGGCTGAATCTGCTGTGCCATTGTCATCGTCTGATTTTTCAATCTTTTCATCATCTTTCGGTTTTTCAATTGGAGAGTTTGCACATGTCTGAGTTAAGCCCATTTTGTCGCATTCGGCTTTATCATTTTTGCGTTTATCATTTTTACGTTTGGCCAGAAAATCGGTGCAGACGACCACACACTTTTTGATTCCAAATGAGGTAACTTTAACCTTCGAAGCTGTTTTTTTAATGGATCGCTTAACTGGCTTCAATGAAGTGCCCGATATCCTGATTTTACATTTACAAATTGCACTTTTTGAGGAGCTTGCTTTAATGTTTGGACGTTTTGCAGTTGTATCGTTGACATTAACTTCGGTATTCAACTAATTGATATTTAACGGATGAAACTGTATTTTTGTTTTTTTTTAGATAAATATCACTTACATTTAGCCGCCAGGGAATTGCACTAGTGCCGTTAGAGAACTCCAAGGATTGACGCAATGCATAATCCGAGGTGCCCGTTCGCACCACAATGCCCAAATGGGTTAAGCTGCACAGCGACTTCAGCACAAATTGCTCCACATTATTGTTGGTGCTACGCATCTGCAACTCCACCTGACGAACGATGGTATCTGCCGGCACGAAGGCAGTTATGGAGTGCGATTCGTGCAGTACAGAGAGCGCCTTCAACACATTCCGATTAATCTTCTTTGGCACATTAAAGTTATCCATTTTATGATAATACTAATAAGAACCCCAAAAAATGTTTTATTTCCTATTTAAGATGCTTTCCGTATTTACTTTTACTTCTCTGTAATGTTTTGTGTCGAATGATATATAATTGACATTGAAGGCAACTTTGTGAAAAGTCAATGTTTACTGATGTTTACTATTTATATATATAAATAGTAATTTAACAACTTTACAAAATATATATATATTTTTTCATTTTCTGCCAGATTAATTTTATTACCTAGGTATAAATGCACATACATATTTATGTGGTCTTATGTGTAGATGAATATAATTCCACAATCCTCTGCAATTAGCTGCTCATCTCAAATGAATGAGCCCGCAGACAGTTTCACTAAATGATGAAAAGTGCTGCACAATTAAAATGAAAAGCAACGAAAAGCGAAAACTTTTTACATATAAGTATGCAGGGATACACAGGGAGACAACCACACACACACACACACACACACACACGCAAACATGCAGAGGACTAGAACAATAACAGACTAACCTATTGTAAAGTGGGGAATACATACGGAATACATATCAACATAGTTATGCACATTTTACATGCACACAAATTTACTGTTGTGTTGGCAACAATTTCCAAAATGGCGTCTCAGCGTGACTATCTTGCCACTCCGCCCCGTCGAAAAGCCCCACCACGATCCCCGCCCCACAGCCGAGCAACCATGCAACCAAATACATGTTTACACTGCCGGAGTTCTAGAGGTTTTTGTCTGCTGCACAACTGCAGAGCAGAAACAAAAACCAAAAAAATCAAAAAAAAAAAAAAAAAATGAAACGGAGCCAGAGCCAGAGCAGCCAGTGGCATTGTGAGTGCAGAGCGGAGCAGGTCAATGATACCAAAAGTTAACCCACACCAGCAACGTCTGCGTCGCACTTGAGCAATTTTCACAAAAAAAAAAATAAAAAAAATAAACACAATAACAAAAACAAAAACGAAAAACAACAACCAGAACAGGCCGCACCCTTTGGGTAAAAGCCACCCACACCCACACCCACAATCCACTCATTGCCGCAGCCAACTCCAGAGTCAGCGCCAGTGTCAAGTTTACGCCACACACACACACACACACACACACACACACACACACACACACTAACAGACCTGGTCATGAACTCCATTCTCCATTTTCAATGGCAGCCGTAGGAGTCCCCCGCAGAACCCTAGCACAAAAGCTCTTTTATCTTTTGCATAGTTAATTTTTTGCAGTGGATAGAAATAGAGGGAGAGAAAGATAGGCAACAAGAGAGGGCGCCATATAGAAAGAGACAGCGAGAGAGAGCAAGTAAAAAGCGAATGCGGCACCTAACCATCTAGCATTTATGCCGCCACCCACCAACTACCACCCACCCATCCCCCCCCCCCTCTCCTGCCACCGCCCAGTCCACTCACTCGTCATACGCCGCACCTCTTAATGCTTCAACTGCGATGCCCTATGCATCATTTATTGCCACCTCCCACTCCCCCCGCCCAGCCACAACCCCAACCCCAAAGTATCTTTTTTATCTTTTTCCTGTGCAGCACCAACAATAACAACAACAACAACAACGAGAACATGCCACGCCACAACTTGAACAACGCGGTGAAGGTCATTGCTACCAAAATTGTGTCTCCCTTTTGTCCTACTCTACTCTCGACTCAATTCGACTCGCATTCTCATTCGCAGCGTTGCAGACCAGAGCAAAAGCACACACACAAACGAACAAGCTGTATGTGTGTGTGTGTGTGTGTGTGTGTGTGCGCATTTCTGCATTTAATCGCTAGCAACGACGTGGTATATACAACACATCCGCATGCAATGCTTTCAGGCAGCGTTGCCAGACTGTTTTATGGCTTATACACTTGCAGAGGGTATACCAATTCTATCACTAGATATGTAACGGTCAAGTATCATGATCAGTTACTACTGATCAACTCGATCTGTTTGTTGTTTCTATGCGTTCCCTAGCACGTATTTTTGTTGTATTCAGTAAGTATATTGGCGTCAAGCAGATCGGTTCTCTAAATACCTTATATAGAATTCTTATCTGAACAACTTTTTTGTTATTTAATATATGCATTTAAGCGTATTCCTAGGTTACTAACATATCAGAATCCTCTTAAAATCGAAAACACTTTATCAAATAGCTGTCATGGAAACAATTGATCAAAAAATTGATTTTTCGACTCGAGAATTGAAAGTGTGTCCATGCTCCCAACAAGTCAAAAAAAATCGTTTAAACTTTACATCACTATATCATATGGCTGCTATAGGAACGATCGCTCGTAGAATAAGTTTTTGTATGAAAAGCTTTTTTGTAATTCAAGATATCCCAACCAAACTTAGAATTTTAACGTATTATTATATTTCTAACAGATCGACAGAATCTTATCAACATCACACTACCATATCATATAACTGTCAAAACTGACCAAAATCTAAAAATAATTTTTAATCCGAAAAACATTTTCGTTTTATATCATATAGGTCCCAAAGAAACCATCAGTCAAAATTGGCGATTTCTTTAAAAAATAAAAAACAAAAGCTCAATTAAATAGAGTGATATCTGCTATAAATACCTTTTCCTGTATATATATTAGCAAGAATATTAAATATTCGGTACCCAAAAGTATTACCACTTTTTCCTGCTTACATCGAAGACCAAAGTAACTCAACGAAATAGAAATGAGAATAAATTGCAAAAGTGGCAACACTTGGTCGCGTATTGGTATTACAACATTTTGCAGAGAGTCAGACAGCAAACAGCAAAAAAAACAAAAAAAAAAAAAAGGAAAACTCGTTCGCTTTGTGCGTCCCGTTCCGCTCCCGTGCCAAAAGCAAACTGTGTCTGTGTCACTCAACCCACTAAACTTGCACACAATGCGACGGCGACGGCGACGATGGCGACGATGGCGATGACGACGAAGTCGAACTCTGCTCGGCGCATTCGTGTTGCGGACTGCGTCGCGACGCGTCGCTAGCTTCTCATGCTCCATGTGCTTGTGCTTGTTGTTGTTGTTCAGTTGTTCAGTTGCATGCAACATATTCTGCGCGACTCTGCAGCTACTTCAGGCCCCTGGCAGCCTGCTGCGCTCGGTCTCCTCATGCTTTTGTCGCTGCAACGTGGGTTGTTGTTGACTCTATGCGCTCTTTGCAGCGTTGTTGCTGCTGTTGTTGTTGTTGTTGTTGTTGTTGTTTGGTGCTGGGTTCAATGTCTGGTGGTTGACCTACCCGTACCAGATTTTCCGCAGGACGTGTTTGTTCCCTGCTGCTTCACGTTGACTCATTTTGATGGCAACTTTGCTGCAACTCTTCCCCGCCCACACTGACGCACACTCCACGCCCCCTCCCCCTCGCTCGTTGTAGTCTGTGTGACAAGTGAAAACTAAAAAGGAAAAAGCAAAAATATATGTTGGCATCTCCAAAGTAAAAGTTGTGCAACTGAGTTAGTTAGAGTTTCTCTCTCTCTAGACATTTTTCGCAGCAGGCCATCAACAAAAATGACACCATGTTGCTATTGTTGTTGTTATTGTTGTTGTTGTTGCTGACCAGACAATTGCTAATAAACATTTTCGCACAATAGTTGATTAGCTCATCTGCTGGTGCATCAAGTGCCCTTCCCTTGACCGTGGCCATGGCTGGCTGCCAGAAGCCAGCAAACCAAGTCATGCATATATTGCATTCTATTGCCACTTATGGTGCAAGTTATCCAACTGGTTTTCCACTTGTAATTTCACTCGCTTGGCCAGTTTTCCGCAAAGCGGCCCCACCTGGTCCAAGAAAAGCCAACAAACCGCACTGGAAACTATTAGAAGATTCAAGGCTAAGGCTGCATGTCTAAGGCTAAGGTCATTGCCATGCAACCACGCTGCCAATATACCCTGCAATATGCATCTGAAAAGGTGTTTTAGTGCCAAATATGTTTACACATGAATTTCCTACAAATGTTTAGATATTCTTATTCCATTTTCCTTATTAATATTATTCCTTATTTTCATTAAAAAATTTCCTTTATAAGATCGATTTTACAATGATTCTTGAAAAGCTTACAGGGTATTTAAGCGATGTACCAAATTGTATCTATATACTAACTTGTTCTATCAATGTATTTTCGCATTTGAATGCAGCTTGGAAAACTAGTTTTTCACCATTAAGCTGGAAGACAAAAGCCAGTTATTATTATTTTCTTTACAGGCAAAAGGCGGTTGGCCAAGGCAAGTTCTTGTCTTTCCTACTCTATTAGAGAAAGTTCTGTGTGTGTACTATGTCGTAATGTTAGAGCTCTAAAGCGATTACATGGGAGAAAGTATTCTGGCAATGGAGAGAGCGAGAAAAAAAGAAATACTGGAATCGCTGCAATTGTCATGTGTAATGCCAATTGGAACTAGGTAAGGTGAGTCACAGTTTTCGCAATTGCAACCCTTGTCTGGTTACGCTAAATGGCTTTTTCCCGGCTGTTGTAACTGTCGTTGTTGTTGTCGTTGTTGTTTACCCAGGGCCAACAACAGCCAGCAAGTGGCACGAATGAGGAATTAACCCGCAGACCTGACATATTCATATCGTGCAGCTTGTTGTGTGCTTTTGACACAAAACGACAGAATCCCAGGTGCTGCGACCCAGAACTTCCGGGACTCTGGCAAGCCGATTCGCTGAGTTAAATCTACGGAAATTGGTGGGTAAGAATTCTAATTTTAGCAATGGATTAGTATAAGCTGTGAACTTTTATATGGGATATAAAACGTGTATACAAAATTGGAAATATTGAAAAATTCAAAAAACTGTTTTCAAATATTTATCGATTTTAAATTTTGAATCGATGTTTATGAACAATCATGACTACTACAATGCCATCAAACATAAAAATCCGTTCAGTTTTGACAAATTGTGAGCTGTAGTCTACCTTCGAAATTTTGTAATTCTAGCTTACAAACTGTGGGAGATATTTTGTTGTCCGATTTAAATCGATTTCAACCCTCGTAAACTTATGTTCTCAAGTTAATATGCTTAATAAGGATTAAATATTGCAATGGCAGAAGAAAAAGTTAACCTTGCACAGATTTCTCAGTGTCATTTAAATTATTCGCTACGGTCACCACCGTTCGCTGTTTGAATTCAACTTCTGCGCATTTCGATGTCACACTGTACTATCTTCTGGCCTTCGCACGCGTGCACACTGTGGCTGCGCTTTATAACCCCTTAATGGCAACAATAAGCGACGCGACGCGGCGCGACGCGACGCCAGAAAACTGTGCAAATTTATATAGATTACAGTTATTTGGCCAGAGCGCGACGCATGTGCAACCCCCAAATGGCAGACCTCCCCGCAACGTGATAAGCCCCCCACCCTCCTGCTCCTGCCCCGGCGCCCCCATTTATAAGCAACCCACTAAAATTGTGCAAACAAAAACTTACAAAAAGGGAAAAACAGAAAATGTTGAACCTGCCAAACTCGAACCCCCCTCCCAATTGCCAACTAATATGACAAGCTGAAGCTTTCGCTAATTTCAATGCAGCATGGGGCATGCAACATGGGCCTGCTGACAATCGGATGGCTGATGGATTTTATGAGATAACAGACGAGACGAGACGAGCCATATGGTGACGCAATGTGCAGCATGAAGGTCAATAAACCGTTAAACGTGACACAGACAAATGCATTTTCGGTTGCTGACATTTTGAAAAGGGGTTTAACCCATTGTTTATCGAGTATTGTTTTTTTAGCGGAAATAAAACAAACCTCATAAATGATTTGAATACTGTTGAAAAATAAAAAAATATTGCATATTGAAATATTTTTTATACTTTTTAAAGAATTTTCTAAAATCAATTATAATCAATTAATCAAAATATTGTTTATACTTTTAAAAGAATTTTCTTAAATAAATTTGGAACGAAAATTTGCGTAAAATATTAATTTTGATTTTCGAAAAAAACCAACCAACGACATTTACAAAAAAAAAAAAACTTTATACAACCCAATTATAGTAGACGTATATATTATCGTATGCGAGTCTGGCAATAGTAAAGCTGGAACAGACAGATTATCCTTTTATTTATTTATATTCTCCTTTGTAATTTTTATGAAAGCAAATCTGACAGAGCACACTCATGACTAATGTGTCGAGCACAAAGCGGTGACGAACTTTGAACTTGTGTTTAACCTGGCCCCCAATTGGCATCAGGTGCAATGGACACAGGTTTGTCGCTGGCGCCTCCTAAGCCACAAAAGATTATTCATACACACCCAAAGCGAATGATTCACAACGTGCGCGCACCTTTCTGCCATTATATAAATAAAGCATGGCCAACAGCAGGCACATGGTATGCCAAACATGTCCTGTCGAATGTCCTGTCATCGAGGGCTGGCTTATGGCGTTGCCTCCCAAATGAGTCACTGACCGGGCGGTGCTCCGCTATTTTTTGGGGGGGTCGTACATAAATAAAACAAACTGGCGTCGTCTTGTTTCATTGAACTGCTGCGGCGACTGACTTATAGCATACATTTTTGGGCTGAGTCGAATTAGCCCTAAAAATCGGTTCACTGCACGCACATTGACCTAATAATTGGCCACAATTTGGTACGCTTTGGGGCATTCCTCCAATTTCACTGTCTGCCCCCTGTGATAACGGCACGCCAGGGAGCCTCGTCCATTGCCTCGCAAGAAATACAACGGGGCGGCACTTGTGAATGTCGCATATGCATCGGAAAATTAAGAAAGTGTTACTCAGTGAGGGAACCAAAACTCGTATTTTAGAAATAAAAAAAAAATATGAAAAAAAATCAATCTAGGATAAGTCATGAATATCGGTTCAGTTATGAAAGTTTTAATCCGAGTTTTAGATCCGAAGTCTTCACATGCCAACATTTTTGTCAATTTTGGTATATTTATTGTTAAAAATTTGACCACACCAATTATGATTAAATAATTAAATTAAAAATATATTATAATACAAATATATCTTTTTTTTGCATATCATGCAAAGAAATTTTTGTGTTATTTTTTAAAATTCAAATATTTATAATAGACAAAAATAAAAATTTTTCAAAAATGGTAAGAGAGGAATATAAGAAATGAATGCCAAAAAATGCCGAAAAGTTTTATTTTAAATTATTACAAGAAGAGGAAACATGACCGAAACGCCACCAAACATGAATATCGGTCCAGTTTTTACATAGCTATAGAAGTTTCAAATATGGGAGCTGTGGATCCAAAAAATGTATGCTTCAAAATTGTTATATATTTTGATCTTTCAATAAAAAAAATGATAATTTAATATTGCGGACAGATGGACTGACAGCAACACGCACATTGCACAAGCCCAATCTACTATTTCATTTTGTCAGAGAATAGTCCTGTTTTAGTAGTATTATCAATAGAAAGCACATACAAAAACTGAAATATAAATTTGTGGAATTGTGTTTTGACAAACAATAAAATGTTGACAAAAGAAACGTCAAATGCCGTGGAGAAATTCTTGAATAATTGCCACTGAAAAATGGGGGTCCTTTTGATGGTCAAGCCACAACTAGACAATGGCAGAGCCAACCCTGAAATTAATCCCGTCTGCCCAGCAGCCAGACCGCAGCCCAGCCCTTCCACACCCACGCCCTCTCAATGTCATTTGCAGCAGGCACCAGCTGCAGAAACCGGCACCCGGTTCAGACCTTGGCAATGAGAACGGCAAGCGGGCTGAAGCGGTTAACCTGCAAGCAGGAGCTGGCGCGGAGCTGGCCAGGTCCCTAGTTGGAGGCCGGCAACGGTGCGGCGTCTGTGTGTATGCAACGGTTGCTGTGCATGCGGAAATGCGCATGCTTGCGTGTCCTTGCCCTTGGTAGTGAGTCCTTTCCATAGTTGTAATGAGTGCCCCTGAAAACTGTTAACCTTCGTGCAGCGCCGACGAAGGACTGTGCAATGTGCAACATACAGTAAAAAACATGCGCGTTGCATTTGCAGCAAACAGAGAGCGAGCAAAAGACAGACAGAGAGAGAAAGAGAGAACGAGTTGCATTTCTGGCTGCTCACTGCTTGAGTGCGAGATATGCCACCAAACCTAACCTACAAATGTTTGGGGTGTCGTCTGGCTGCCCCCGCTCCAGCGTGGGCATATTTCACGGCTCTGCCATTGCCATTGACCATGATAGTTTTCCAATGTCAGCCAGAGGTGGTAAAAGTCGGATAGCCTTACGATTGCAGCATTCAATGCTTTTTCGTTTAGAGGCTGCGATTTTGGCCCAAGGATCATTTCAAAATCACATTTATAAACAAGCCAAATCTGTATAACGAGCTTGAGAAAAGCTAAGAAAATCTTAAAAGCGTTCGGGGGTTGTGCCTTGATGCAAACCTTCAATGCCAGCTTAAAGGAAAACACTGAAGAGTCTTTGGTTTCAATACAGTGCCCGAGGGTTGCAACTCCAGACAGACAATCCGTGGCGTTGTCAAGGCCCCACCCACTTTAGATTTTTGCAATTATATGTATATTTGTAATTTCTATGCTACGACAACTCCAGGAATTCTATGCCAATCTTTGCAACCCCAAAAAAAAGCGCACATAAAGGGGCAGCGGTAAAAACAACGGTTCCAGACGCAACCGAACCCAACTACGAGTGTTTACATAAATGTGGATCAACCACAACATACCCTTGATCGAAATATCGAATATATCTGTACATAATTTGTAATTTATTTAATCAAAGATGTTTTGATTAAATATATTTTATATTATTTATATTTCGTTAAAATACCGAAATTCTGAAATTTACTTTTCTTCTCTTTATCATTTCTTACTGTAACATAAATGTTAATATGCTTAAATAAATATAGATGCCAATTGCAAGTTACCCTGGACTTGAACGCAAAGATCTTTTTATTAATTTTCTCACTTTTCTTGCTTCATTAGACAGAAACATTTATTGCTGAATTTATCAACTATTTGTCATACCCCTTTTCGTTCTTGACCGTAGAGTATAATAACAGCGCAAATCTGCAGCCCAACACTTCCGTCCCGTTGCCGTCGTCATAGTCGGTCCCTTGTTCATTGCACCCCCAACGTATTGTACATTGACTTCTCTGGGCTACGCTTTGTTTTCTGCATTCGCCGAAGGCAACGGCAACGTTGACGGCGACATCAGCGTCGCAACAATGCGCTCACTTTTGCTCTCACGCTTACGCTCTCATTCTAGTTGTCGTTCTGAACGCTGGTCTCTCTCTCTCTCTCTCTCTGTCTTTCTCTCTCTTTTGCTGAGCGACATTCCCATACCACGACCTACCTTACCCACACCCACAGTGCGCTTTCAGCTTTCTGCTTTGGGCTTTGGCCATTCTTCCGTGCACAACTCCCGCCCAGCCAGTGCGAGCAGAGGGCAGAGGCTGTTGCTGTTGATGATGGTGATGGTGTCTGCTGCCGCTGCCATCGTCGCCATCGCAGTCGCAGTCGCAGTCGACGCTGCTGCACAAATTCGCAGTTCGTTTTCATATTGAAAGTAGAATTTTTCACTTTTGCAAATTTCTGTCTCGTTTCAGTCGCGTTAACGACGTCATGTCGTACGTTTGTTCTGCATTTGGCACTCTGCTCGTTCAACAGCGACCAGTTACCAGAACTCCCAGACAAATCTCAGCTCCAAATATTATTGTTGTATTGCCTGTTCTAGTCTGATGGCATATAAATGTGAATGTGAGCTTGATTAACTTTCAATTATGTTTAAATGCCAATGTGCTTAACGCGTGTGTGTGTGTGTCCGTGTATGATCACAATGATCATCGCTTGATCATAATGATCATTTAAAAGTTTTTTTTTTTAGTTTGTGTATAACATTTGGAGAACACTTGGAATATGTGCAACATAGTGTGGATTGCTTAAAATAAAGTAAATCGTATGAATAAAATATATAACAAAACAAAATACATATTTAAGACTATAGAAAAAGAAACTGTGCTATGCAAACCATTGCTATATGTTTTAGAATATAAACAAGAGCTTGTTAGTCAAAATTTTATTTATTACTTTTTTTTTATAGTAGCCCTGATCACTCTCGGGATCATTTCAGTTAAGTAATCGAAAATGCAGACATTTAGCTTCTGCCCCCTGTTAAGGACACAATATAACTCTTCTCATTTCGATTGTCTGCCCAAAATGTCTGACTCATTCCAGGCCAGCCCACAAATGGCGCCCACTTTTGCACAACAACTTCACAACTCCAGACATTGCAACCCTCATTAAGCGCCCCCCCAACCTTCAATGTCTGGCACGAGCGGGACGGGCTGCAGCAACTCCAATTACCCACACAGGCGTCGCATCTCTGTTCCGACAGTGCGCGTTAACAGTGCGCTGTTCGCTCAACTGTAGCGCCGCTGTAGACGCACTGTTAAGTGCACCAGTGACACACACAGCGACAGACCTTGCCTTGGTATTGGTGAACTTGACTAAACACGCGCCAGCTGCTCTCTCGCACTCTATTTGCTTTGTGACTGCATTTGCTCTCATGCTCGCGCTCTCGCTCTCCCCATTTTGTGTTTCTGTTTCAAGTTCTTTTTCATGTGATGTGGAAGTGGAGCGGCGTTGTCAGCAATGAGCATTCAGTGTTAAGGTCAATACGTTTGTTGTGTTTGTATTGGGTACACACATGGCTGTGTGTGCGTGTGCAATGAGACTGCATCTCTATGAGGTTGCATTTTGTTTGCTGATTACATTGCTATTCAGTTTTGTCACTGGCGCTTGCATATGTGCGCACACTTTGTCATTTATTTATTGCTCATTTGTCGTTGCGGTTTTTTTTCAATGTTTGGGGTCAAATTGTTGACTCTGGCGACCTGACGTTTACGGAAGCTTTCCGTGTGTGTTGCCCTTGCGTTGTGTATCGCATGATTTATGAATTGACTCATGAGTGTGCGGCACATTCGAAACGTGCCCCGCACGGTGTCAACAAAGCCAATTGGACATGGAATTTAACTCTAATAAGAAATTACTCATGTTGCGCTTTCAGAAATCTGATCGCCAGCAGCTTTTACTTCTAATCGAATGCTCCAATTTCGCTCAATTAAACTTGCCAAATACATACATATATACAGTGCGAACCTACCTCAATGCGTAACTCTGTCTGTCTGTTTTAGTGGCTTCTTACGCATATTACTCATACGCACTGCTGTTTTTGTTGTTTCGCTGTTGGGCGGAAGTTGCCGCTGCCCCCCCGTCAAACTTCGTTTCAAATACACAGCAACCCAACAATAAGAAAAACCACCCCCTTTTCCCCTTGTTTGAAAGCAACCCCCAACAACTCCGTCAAATATGCTGTGGACCCTACTCATTCCATATTTTGTTAACCCCAAACGAAACTTGGTTTGTGCGTGTTTGTCGTTCGCCTGCTCATTCGCGTTTATTTTTGTTTATTTATGTTTTGCTTTTTGTATTCTTTACAGCTTTGCTTCCTCGTTTGCCAGCGCAAGCTCTCATTCTCACGAACACGGCGCTCTCCCGTTCCCGCACTAGCTATCTCTATCCCTCTCGCTCGATCTTTGTCGCTGTCTCACTCTATTTGCAGTCGGTTTTCGTTGCTTCCTCGCTCTCGCGGACGTGCCCACTTTGCAGCCGCACACAACGACAACTACAACGACAACGAACGGTTTTCACTTTCATTGTGCAGCTCATTCGCCCACTCACACAGACTCTCGCATACAAACGAACAGTTGCTCTCAGCAGGTTTTCTGTTCTGTGTATCTGCTCTGCTCCGCTCGGTTCTGTTCTGTTCTGTTCTTTTCTCGCCTGCCAGCTTTTGCGATTTTCAATTTCAGTCAGAGAAAGTACGGCGCACGCAGCGGTCGCGAATCCGAAGCACGCGCCAATCGATCAATTTGAATAAAAACCACCAAAAATCGCCGTCACTAATTAAATTTATAATTAATGAATCGCTGCTTAACGAAAGCTGGCAAAAATGTGCAACAACAACTGCAGGTCCCAGCTAAGACCGCCTAATCAAAAATAATTATTATAATAATTGTAATAATAATAATAAATGTTTGTATATTCATGCTAGAAATAGCTATATCCATGCAAGAGTGCAAAAGTGTTTCGAGTTGTTAACATTGAGTCGGGTCTGCGTCCCGTGTCCGTGTCGGCGTCGCGCTGTGTCCTTGTCCTTGTGCAGCGCCCATCGGTCGCAGGCAGCACAACCGAACAGCTGTTGGATTGCCAGTTCAAGTCCTCGTGCTCGTCCTCGTCCTCGTCCACGTCCTCGTCGCTGTTTGCTGTTGCTTCACCTTGCTCTTGAACGCTGCCTGGGCGGCCAATGTCAGCGCCAGTGTCAGTGTCAGTGTCATCGTTGTCATCATATTGAGTTTTCGCAACCATTTCGGGAAAATCGTCACTTTTCATATTTCGAAATATTTTCGCACAGCCCCGCCCCGATTTTGGCCACAGGCCCCCAGCCCCCCAGACCACGGCCTTGCTCAGCTGTTGCTGCAAAACTTAAACACACAAGCTGAGAAAAACGAAATTAATTGAATATGCTGCAGAAAACAGCTGCAGAGTTTCTGTAAAAGTATCTGACAAATAGCAATGTGTTTTAATAAGCTATACCTATTAAATAAAAGCGTGCATTATTTGCCAGGTACAAAGGTCAAATGTCAAAAATAAGTGCTAAACAGAAAGTTACAAGTCAACGGATACACAAGGATGCACTCAACGGGATCCACAATAAAAATATTGAAAAATTACAAGTGACATAATCATCATCTAGGGGCCACCAGCGCCTCCGTGTGGATCCTATAATAAGTGCAATCGAAACATTTGGGTTCGACCTTCAAGCAGGCTTAACCCTAACAATTTTTTTTTCAAGTTAAAAGTAAAGTTCACAAAACTACACATACATATATTTTTATAACGGTGTTTACCAGTACAATTCTACAAGAAAAGTTCGACAACAACAATATTAATAAATTTAAATGCTCAGGTGAAAAAATACTAAAAAAACAACAACAAAAAAATAATAAATAAATAATAATAAAAATTAACAAGCAACTATCGCGTTGTGTTTCATGTGCAAAATATTAATATATACCTGTACAATATACATACATATATACATATATATATATTTTTGGAGATAAAACAAACATATATTAAACACATATTAATCTTAAAAATAAAATTTATACAACATTTGAATGAATCTGACTTCAATGTTATCAAACGCGCTGACAAATTGTCTTAATTAAAACCACAATTTTCGACGTTATCAAACAAACGGCTATACTCGTATTATACAACACACTCTAACTAAAACACACATACATATGTATATCTAATTAATTTAAAAAAAAAAAAACAAAATTTATATGGAAAACTCTACAAGTATTCATCATCAAATATCATAAGATAATATTATAATAAACAATGCATTAATTTATTGTATATTTTTGCATATTATTCAACTATTTTAAACAATCAACTCATCAATCAAGCAAACAAACAATCAGGTCTTTGAATTATTTATAAAAGTAAGTGTTGCTCTTTATTGAATTACAAAACTTGAGATATGAATCAAAATGTTTAAAAAGAATTCTTTTTTCATTTTGATATTTATATCTTCGATTTGACGCTAAGAAAAAAAAAAACACACATTTGCGTTTTCATATTGTAATGCATAATATTCAATCATGACCAAAAACCCACACTCATATGCCCGTGGTTAACGGTTCGAATCAATATTTTGCAATAATAAAAAGTGGATTTTATTTAATCCTTTATGCGTCAAATTCTTAAAAGCTATTTATTTGAAAAATTAAATATGTTAGAACAGAAAGTTTTCGAATCGTGTTCAGATTTGCTAATTTTTTTTATTTTTTAAAAATAGTTTATTTATGAAAACATGCATATATGTTGTAATATTTCTTTTTCTTCTTCTCCTTTGTCTAGATACTTTAAATACCTACAACATACTCATACTCAACAACAAAAACAAGAATAATAATAATAATAATAATAGAAAGCTGCTGTGGCGACGGAAAGACAGCCAGGAACAAGTATTATTAGTAATTAACATTGAGCTCTCCCCAACATTCTCAATCACAACAAGGCCTCATGATATTTAGAACCACATACATAGAACTGGGCAGGTTTAAGGACAACGCTAGCAAAGTAAGAACACAATTCTATGGTATCCTAGAAAGAAAACCCACTACGAATATATATTGTAAATGAAAACAACTTTGCAACTTGAAGGCTGAAACCATTTTGATAATCCAAAAGCAGAAAAACAAAAAACATAAACACAAACAACTAGTGGATATGTATATGCAACAAGTGTAAAGAAGAAGAGACTGATTTTTACAAGAAAAAGATAAAGAAGAAGCTGAGGAGAAAGCATATTACTTAGAGGCAGAACAGAGGCAACAGCAAGTGATTAAGGATCAAATCCAATAAGCGAACCTTTCTAAGCAAAAATTAACATACAGCCACATACTCCGCACGCACATACATATAAATCGAGATATATATATATATATATACTCATATTTCTATATATATTTTTGGTGCGACTTTTTTTTGCGTTGTTGTAAGAATTGCAACATGCTGAAGAAACTGAAGTGCATGGAGGCGGCAGCTGCTGCCGCCGCCGCAGCCGCAGCAGCAGCGTCGACGCCGACGACGAAGCTCATCAAAACGGAGCCGATAGATTTTGAGATGCTGCACCTGGAGGAGCAGGCGGAGCCCAGCAGCAGCAGCGGGAGTGGCAGTGGCTGCGGAAGTGGAAGTGGAAGTGGTGTAGCAGCAGCTGCTGCAAGCGCGCCACAGCGCTACACACACGTACAGGTGCAGACGGTGCCGCCGCGCCAGCCCACCGGCCTGACCACGCCCGGCGGCACGCAGAAGGTGATTCTGACGCCGCGCGTCGAGTATGTGCAACAGCGCTCAGCCAGCGGCAATAGCCTGGGCGGCATCAAGCACATTTACGCACAGAGTGCGGGCAGCCCTGCGGAAAATGCCGCTGCACCGCAGATAATCATAACGCGCACGCTGCCAACGGCGCACCTGTCGCGCCGCCACTCCGCAAGCCCCTCCGCCACCCACTATCAGCAGCAACAGCAGCAGCAGCGTCTGTCCAGCTCGCATGCACATTCGCCGCCGCCGCTGCACCACCAGCAAGAACAGCAGCAAGAGCAGCAACAGCAGCAGCAGCAGCAGCAGAGATCTTCTGGTCAGCAGCATGTGCGCGTCATACGCGATGGCCGGCTGTATGATGAGTCCTTGTCCGGCAACGTTTGCTCCTCCGGTGCGCGTCGTCATTCTGTTTCGCCACCGCCGTTGCATCATCATTCGCGTTCCGCGCCCGTTTCGCCCGTCGTGAACAGGCGCGCATATGTGGAGCAATCGGCACATGTGCAATATCAGCAGCAGCGTCAGACGCCACCGCTGGCACCGCCGCCAACACCGCCGCCACCGCCGCCGCCGCCCCCACAGCAACATCAGCAACAACAATTTATTGGTGGAGCGCAGTCGACAGCTGCGGCTCGCAAGTTTGTGGTCAGCACAAGCACGCGTCATGTCAACGTCATTGCTGCCAACCACTTTCAGCAGCAGCAGCAGCAACAACAACAACAACAACAACATCAGCAACAACAGCAGCAGCAACAACAACAGCAGCAGCAACACCATGTTATAACCAATGTCAGCTCAAGCAGCGCCGCATCCGCCTCCGCCTCCTCATCCTGCCCAGCAACGTCCTCGTCGTCCTCCTCGCATATCTTTCGCACGCCCATCGTCTCCAGCAGCAGCAGCAGCAGCAATGGTTGCCAGCAACAGTTGTCGACGCACCATTTAAACAACAACAACAACAACAGCATCGGTGGCAACGCGGCAATGCGACCGCCACCACCGCCGCCGCCGCCCAAGGTGAAACATGCCTCTAGCTTGGGCAACGGTAGCAACAACAGCAACAACAACAACAACAGCAACAACAGCAACAGCAACAGCAATAGCAATAGCAACACCAGCAGCAGCAGCAGCAACGGCGAAGAACCGTCCAGCTCAATTCCTGATCTAGGTAAGTGCTCGCTTAACCCCCAACTCATTTCCCCAACGCCCCCAAAGTAGATGCATATACTTAGCACACATATAACTATAAATATATATATATATATGCATGTAAGTTCATTTATGTATGTGTGCACATAGTTAACTGTTACCCGTTGACCCTGGACGCGGCTTGTCACACAAGTGCAGCACACGCAATAATGTGGTCGATAACTCGACTGGTTCTAAAATACTGCACTACAAAGTTGAATGAATAATCAACTATATAAATCTATATAACATAAACTTATCGTTATTTATGATGTCTCTTCGACCCCAAGGTCACTCCTCAGCAGAAACATAAATTTCCCATAAACAGTTGACACTCAGAAAATTCCGGAAAATATACACAAATTTATAAATTTTATATTGTTACTTTAATTGTATACAATTTATACATTTATTTATAATTTCAGGACATTTCCGAGCCAACATTTTCAAATATGAAAAAAATGTTAAATTTATTCTTTATAAAAATACAGGAATTCCACTTATGTACGAATTCCTGCAATAAATATTTTAATTAGTAATTAATTTTAAAATTGTTAGATTCAATACCCTATAATATTTTATTAATACCTGAAACTTATACCTAACTTCAGCCTTTACTTTTCTTACCATATCTGGGAAACTATAATGCCTAAAAACACCAACTTTGTTGCGTTATGTTGCTTTCACATTTGGAATAGGATACCTTCTCCCTATTACAATTTTTGTTATGGTAACGCCATTCTTTAAATTTAAGCAATAGGGGTTTTCGGCTTTCATCTTTTAGCAACTTATTATCATATCAAACTAAACAAATTGTCAATTAAAATGATTTTGCCAGCATTTATTTATATACTTGGTTTACCTTAAAAAGTGTAGCACAGTGTAAACGTATAATTGTGTATTATGTAGCAAATCAAAATCGTTCGACAGCTAAGTGAATCGCCGGTTTATGGAGCTGCTGAACAGTTACTTAATCAAGATAAGTTGCTTTCACATGTATATAGATATATACATATATACATATATGTATAAAACAGGCAATATCAGCTTACAAGCATGTTGTTCGATATAGCAAATAACGGCTGTTTTTACAGCTATAAAAGGTCAAATCAAAATACTAAGCACAAATGATTAGTGAACAATCTAAAATCGAATAATGTATATACATATATATATTTATATATATAGTATATAGAGGGATCTGTGACATGTCATGTTTCATGTCTAAAGTTCAATGTGAGTGTTTGTCACATAGATGGAAATAAACGGAAGTGCTCAGCACTTGTTTATATTTGGCATTTGAACCAGATTCTCTTGGCGCCCGGAACAAACAAATATACATACATATATGTACATATATATGTATATAGTACATATGACACCATCCATCAAGGTATTAAATGAGCGTCAAATAGCTTTAAAAACGCATTACATCATGCCAAGGTTTTTGTTTACAATCACACATACTAAAAATAAAATGTATATAAATACATATATTTAAAAAGAAATGAATTCAACAATTTTATTTATAATGTATTTAGAGCGTTTGCTTGAACTACGTCTCGAATTTTATTTAAATTTAATTATCAATTTAAATTGAAATTGAAATTGTTCTCAGGGTGCCCTCCCCCCAGGCCCACACACTCTTCGTCCAACTCGATTTTCGTTCCAATTTTTCATTCTTTTTTTTCCAACTCTGTGTGTTTTTGTCAAGGCTGCCAGTTTTTTTTTCGTTTGTGTGTTAATTTTGTATATACGATAATTCTTTTGCGTGTCTGTTTTTTTATTTGTATTTTTTTTTTGTGTTTTTGTTTTGACTGAGGCTTTTTACCTTGAACTTCAACTGAAATAAACTTGGCGCGCTCAGCTTTTAATTCTGAATTCTCCAGCACCCATACAAAAAATAAACCACAGTTCCCGACTAGGAAATACCCTTTGTCATTGTTAAGAATTTACCGTACTGTTAAATGCATAAAATTTTTTCTTTAAAAAAATAATTCATTATTATTACGAGAGAGAAAAATATTTAAATAATAAAATATACTTTTTATTATCGTTTTAAATATCAAATAAAATTTGTTTATTTAATTTAAAAACGATAAGAAAATATATATACCGTGACTTCTTATAGTTATATTGCCATAATAGCCAAATAAAATAAAATGCGCATAACAATAAAATAAATAAATATATATGAGCGGTATGCATATGATATATAATATAAGTGCCGACTCTGCACTGCATGCTAAATATTACGTTCACATAAATCGTATACATTGTATGTAAGAAAAAAAGTGTTTGCTTTGCTTTTCTTTCGATTTGTTTAATATATTTTTGTTTGTTTCAAAAAGCCAACGAAAAATTTGCATTGTTAATTCGACGGGGAATATCCGTTCTGTCTGCGCTGAATGCATGAACAGGGAATCAGGAAAAACCTTTCTAAAATCAAAATAAAATTAAATCGAAATACACACAACTAACTGTTGAGTGTTTATAGAAATCAGCTTTAACTGTTTTCTATGAATTTATGAATTAATTCCCAGATGTTATTAATTCGACGTGCTTATGCTTCGTTTCATTTTGGACGTGCCAGCTACTCTCGAAACCTGTTCCCCCCCAATTAGAAGCGCCAAGAGACCCAGTTAAAAGTGACAGTAGACAGCGCTCGCAGCGGAGTGGAGTGGGCCGCGTCATCGGCATTCTAATGATTTCATTTTGTTAGGTTTCGCCATTGGCGAATGTCTCGAATATATGTATATGCTCAGTTATACAATACGCATATATGGCCAGTCGGGCAACTGATTTTTTATTTATTTATTTTATTTTATTTCGTTCTTACTTCTTACTTTTTCTTTTATTTTATTTTTTCATTATACTGTCGCTTGGCTAATAAATAAACAAGTCTGGCGATGTTGCTTGCCGCTTATTAAAAGTTAAGCAAATAAAAGTCAAGGCCAACTGGGGTGCTGCTGGTTGCTGGAATTGGCAGAGCGTGCCGCAAGATAGATTTATCTGGCTTTTAAATGGGTCGCTGGCGTGAAAGTGTTTGCCAATATATGTTTGGAATCGTTTACCTGCCTGCCAGCTGCCAGCCTGCTTGCGATAGCCGAGACCCCTCAATTCAATCGAAGCGTAGCAAATTTTCAATGTCAATGTCACGCACACAATTTCACAAATCAAAATGGCTCTGTCGGGCTGGTGATAGATCTCAAACACTTGCCTGACACACACACACACTCTCTCTCTCTCTCTTCCTGTGTGTACGCATGTCTATATTTAATACATAATTCTGTATGAATATATATATATACATATTTATCTGGCTATCAAAAGCATTTTGATTTCACTATTGTTATTCGGGCGAATGGAAACAACTGTCAAAACAATCGCTTTCAAAGAAAAACTTAATACTGCGCCAATCATAACAGCAAATATGAATGAATTAATGACATCGATACAGCACTCAATTCTACAGCTTTTTTTTTATGTCTAATGTAATAGTAATTGTTGTAAAGTAAATAACTTAACGCTGCGCTTATAAAAAATATTATTTATACGCGTATCATTTTTAATAGAGCGAATTTGAGCTTAATAAAAACAAAATTAACCGTGTGATTTATTCTATTTATTTACTTTTTGAAAAAGGAATTAAATAAAATAGATAGATATCATTCACTGACAGTTGAAGATATAGGATGAAGTATTACTAAATAGGAGTTAGACATGAATTACATTTCTAAAGATACTTATCATATTATCTTGCTTTCTATTCTGTTAAAGTAATGTAAATAAATAGCTTTTGGATTTAATTTCGAAAAAAAGAATAAATAAATGATTAAAAACTTAAAATGCCCTCATCTTTATACAGGTGTTCGGTTATTGCTTATTGCTCATGCCCATTCTGCGACTCGTATTCTAGGCATGGCACAGTGGCAATAAATAAACAATTTATAAATAAAATGTGCACTCGGAAATCAGTTGCTTATAGTACTCGACTCGTACATATATATATATATATATTTATATAAAGAGAGCGTACTGCGTTCTAATCAACTTTCAATTGAGTCATTAGCAACAATTTGACTTATTTTCCGGCTTATACTATGCCCAAGTGTACCTCAGGCCTATTGAATAATACTCAAATCGATTGTATAACCGTGTCTCCTATATGTGTGTGTGTGTGTGTGTGTCATTCAATACAACTGTGTATTTATATAAATAATCAACAAACGCGTAATTTGTTAAATACATTTGCATTTACCAAATACTACTGGAAGCAGAGGTAATTGATTATGACCTATTAGAATTATTACAAAACTAACTTGGTAATCACAATTCGCAAGGGCCTTGGGGTTATGCAATCTGAATGTACGTAGTGTTTTTGAAAATTGTACAATTGTACAATTAATCTGATGACAATTGCCATTAAATTCATTTCATTTAGACAAATATCATTTCACTTTTTGTACTAGGTAAGATACTTTAACCGTTAAAAGCAAATTACAGAAAACAATGTCACTCCGGGCGTTAAAAGCTGCAATTAAAGTTACTTAACTGGCTAAAAGCAACTCGGCCTTATTGTTGAAAAAAAAAACAGTTAGGCAAATGCTAAAAGGTGCGAGTATCTAGCGGATAAACAGGCCAGATACAAAACCTGTTCGGGGTGCAAAGAAAAAAAAAACAAAAAAACAATTATATAATGTGCAATATATAAATATGCGATTTACAAGTGGGAGCGCAATACAAAACACAACAACAACAACAATAACAACAATAGCAACAACAATAATAAAATCAGTAATAATAAAAGAACAACAAAAACAAAAACAAAACGAAGCACAAGGTCATTTGACGTCTGACGCGGCATTAGAAGCGGAAGAGAAATAGCAACAAATAATAATACGAGTAATAATAAAAGCAAAAGGCGGCAACAACAACAACAGGAATAACAAAAAAATGTGACACACTGAAAGCACACAGCGAGAGAGAGAGAGTGGGTGAGCGGGCGAATGAGATACAAATGTATCTGTGTCTGTATTAAAGACAAGTGTGCGACAGAGAGGGCCGATCACATTAGACAACAAGTGCAGGCCGCAACGTAACGTAACGTAACGTAACGTAACGTAAATATCTAGCACACTTCCTGCAAGGTCGCAAAGCCTGAGCGCTATGACAAACTGTGACAATTAGCGAAAATCGAATTTGATTACAATTACAGTTACATAATACAGTTACAACGTGACGTGATGAACTTGAGATAGCAGCGAATCCCCCCCTTTCGTCGCCGCGCGTATATATCTTTTTTCCGCCTATATATCTCTGTCTCGCTCTCATTGTTGATAACCGTTAGATGCGACTCACTTTTCTTAGGGTTCTCAACCAGTTGCATTTATATATGTACTACGTTTGCAATTACCGAGGTTGGGTAACGGACCTTGCGACTAGGCCACCCAAGCGTTGATTACGTGGCGAGGTCTTCTGTAATCCCAGGCGCTGTATAATTTCATTTGATTTTATCATTTAAATAACGGCAATTATATAACAGCCTTAATACAACAAATTAAACCAACATAAAGTTCTGGGTTTTTTGTATTTTTTTTTGTATTTTGCTACTTTGACAGCATCGTCTGAAGGTCGCTTCTGAGTCATTGGACAAAAGTTTAAAATTTCTTGCTGCCTCCCCGCAAATTGAGTCATCCGAGCCGAGTTAATAGCCCCCAAATGGTCACGCAGTGTATTCTATGTAAGCCGCATTCTGAATCTGAGCAGAGACAGTCGCTTAGGGCTTACAGATAACAGAGAAGGTCAAAGTATGGTAATCCAGTGAAATGCATGAGCTCAGGAACTATCTGAAATACTTGAGTATGCATATTTTATTACGCTCAACAGCTTTTCTCTTCGCGTTCGCCCTCAATTTTCATTTCACATTGCATTAAATGCGATAGAGAAAATATTTGACAAACAATACTGACAGACTGTCAGGGCATATTGGTCGCTGAGGTTTTTCAATTTACTCGAAAAATATTCATAGATGTACAGTTATATGTATATGTATATGTATATGTATGTATGCATATATATGTTTAAATATATTTATATATCGGCAGGCGCTTGCTAATTGCAAATTGATTGATGTGGCTTGTGGTAGTTTTGGATGTGTGCAGTTTTTACCGAGAATTTTCGAATGTCTTACATTAGGCAGGTATATAGATACATGAATACAGAAAAAAGTATTTACAAATCAATAAATATTTTAAACCCTTAAGTTGTTGAGTCTGCAATGAATGAAAATATAATAAATACTTTAAATTTTATATTCTTATTTAATGCTTTAAAAAGTTTTTGATAAAAATGTATTTATTTTTGAATAAAAATTCTTCGAATCTGCCTCTTCATGATCAACGCCATTTTGATCATGGTTTGATTCATCATCTTAGTGTTTTGCATATTTGAAATAAAGCGAACATTTCTTTTGTATCTATATGGCTATAATATCCTGTGTATCGCAACGATAAAAAATACCTTTTTCATCAAAAAATCGATAACAATTGTGATTATAGGCAGCACTGCATTTAATTATTTTGTTTTGCAATCAGGTATGTTTAATTATATAAATAATATAATCACTTAAAGTTGATTATCTGAGTGCTCGATCTTACATTAATATATGTAATATATACAAAAAATATATATATTCCCTTTTGCGACTGACTTTTATGCATTATAATTGATTATGCCCGCCACCCCAGTGTCTCTTTGGAGCACATTTAGGTCATGAACCGGAAACGTCTTAATTACACAGAGAATAAGTGAGGCTCGAAAGTCAAATTGCATGCTAAAAACGCAGCACAGACTGGGCCAGAGACAGAGGCAGAGAAAGAGATGAAGACGGAGACGGAGACAAAGATAGAGATGGAGAGTGCATAAATAAAGCTGGAATCGAGTCAAATAATTAAAGCGGCCAGCAGAGCAGAACAAGCGAACAGAAAGGGCGAATTTGTTTTATATTCCATATTGAGTGCAAGGCAAAGAGCAAAAAGAAAACGAAATCAAACCATAGAGAATGGGCAGACAAAGGTCTGAAATCGAAATAAAGGAAAATGAAAAAAAAAACAAATTGAAGTGAAATCTGTGCAGACGATGATGACGACGACGACGACGACGACGACGACGATGAACTGTGGAGCAAAGACCTTGAACTTTGGAAAAACAGCATGCAGAACAGTCCACGAGAAGAGGAACGGAAGGTGGCGGTAGGACGGGGTGGGGGGGCTGCAGATAACATGCACAAGGAGCGAGCATAAAATCAGACCGAAGAAGCGCTAAATCAAGTCGAAACCAAAGACACACAATGTAGGGCAGGCACAAGGCAGGCAGAAGAGAGGACGTCTGCTTATTAGTTGGATCAGCGCAGCAGAACTGGTTAAGCGAGAGAGAGAAAGAGGAGATGGTTAGAGAGAGAGCGAGAGAGAGAGAGAGAGACTCTTGGCTGCAAGTGCCATTGACCCACAAGCAAAAGTCGTTGCCTTCTTGTGGCACGCACGACTGCAACTGGGGATCGCTGGGAAGGACTAGGGCGTTGGGCTGCTCCCGGCTCCGGGGCCGGCATGAATGCCAACAATAAAACAACGCCAAGACCTTGATATTGTCAACGACTTGGCTGCTGCAGTTTAAAAATACAAGCCAACAGGAACAGGTATGGTTGGCAGGTACAGCGTGTAGGAGCGAGAGAAGGCTATTTTTACCGCGCTATTTTTGTTTAGCTTCACGAGGATTTTTCGCGCCTAAAAAAAAAAGAAGAACTGCGCTGTACCCCACTCGACGCCATCGATGAATTGGTGGGCCGAATGCGCTTGCGCCCTTGACTTGGGTCAATAACTTGGCCAATGCGGTGCTTCAAGCATTTGTTAGATAGACCAACCCAGCACGGGTCGCTTGTGGCACATTAACCTGCATGTGGAGCTGCCCGAGCCCACCCTTCGATTTGGCTGTTCAGCTATTTATGTGTGTGCTGCTGGCATTGGTGAAATGTCAAGTGATGTGGCCCTGACCTGACCTCCAAGTCACACTAGCCAGCCAACAGCAAAGCGAACAAAGCAACAAAAAGTGCCACCCCACAAATAGGGGGGTTGGAGGGATTGGAGGGGCTATGCCCTAGCTAGTCGGAAGTCTATAAGAAATTTTCATTGCCAACACATTCACGTTCAATGTCAGGTTCATGCACGTCAACCGAAATGCAAATGCTGTTTGGCTGCGAAAGGGCGCGGGGCAAACGGACTCGCATCACCGGACTGGGGGCGAAAATATATGTACATATATATGCTTTATTCTAAGGTCATAGGCACTATAAAATGCACGTCTAGTACGCTATTGGTAATATAAATTGTATTTGTTTTTTTTTTCTAATAACAATTTTAATTTATATTTTTTTTGACCATGTGATGGCTACCCTATAATCAATAGGCTACTAAGAACAGAAACGTTTATTTATGTATTTTTAATGAATGCATAGCTTAAAAAAGTAATCAAAATTATATTATTATTATTTTTTTAATGCATTACAATGTCCAAATCGTTGTCTAAATCGTTTTTCATATGTTAAATATGTTTATTTATATTTCTTATTTTTTTTTAATCACGATTTTTATTTTATTTTCAACATGCTGATGTTTACTTTATAATCAATGGGTTACTTAGAATATAATAGTAAATAGTTTTTCAAAATAGTTTATCAATTAAAAGCTTTATCACTGGCAGGCAAATGACTAAGTTTTGTGAACAGCTTAGATTTAAGCGTATTATCCCTTTTTCATAACACATAATAAAATTACGAAGCCGCAAAAACCACATTAAGCAGGGGGAGGCAATGTGTTGGCTTGTGTGTGCGCTATGGGTGGTCTGATGTGTGTGTGTGTATGTGTGCGTGTGTGTGTTTGTTTGTGTGTGTCGAGAAGACCTTCTGAAATTTACAAGTTCTTGTTCAGGGCCATGGATGCGGATGCGGCAACAGCAGCTCAAATTGACATTGAAGTGTGCATGCGTTGACAACGCCAACAACAACAACAACAACAACAACAACAATAATTCCAACTGGATTGTATAATCAGGCACGTCTAAGGCTAGAGGCGAGGACAATGACTGTAGGGAGTGCTTCCTAAGCCAGAGGCCAATGCTGCCTGTGGCCCTGCGTCAACATTGTCGCTGAAAATTGCCATTTAGCTGGCAAACGAAAGTCTGCTGGCGGCGTCAAACGGGGCGTATACGTTACAATTTTATACCTGTACTTATGTAATATGCGTCAATGCAATCGATGTCGATTTTTTCCCCCATTTTATTTATTTGTATTATTATTTTTTTTGTTTTCTGTTTGGCCCAACTAACCTAATTTGAAGCGACGCTTTTCCTTTCGGTTTGTTTGGCAGTGCCCGAGTTTTGGGCTATTTTTAAATGGCGACACAGCCTGCCTGCCTCAAGGACTGAGCCATGGGCCACATCGCTGGGCTTATGATGAAATTTCGTTGAGCCAATGGTGCACAATTATAATTGGTTGGCCAACAGTTTGCCCACTTGGCCCACTTCCGTGCATTGGGCACACTTGGCAGCCTGCCCACTGTGCTGCCAGCTGACGTAGCAGCAGACGCTCCCCACCAGCAACCAGCCCCTGCCCCTGCCCCTGCGTTCCCCCCGTTCACGTTCACATTGGCCGTATTGACCTCACCCACATTACTTTTTGCACAATTGTGCGCGACATTGAAAATGTATTTTTAAATATATATATATATATATATATATATGTATATAGTTGAGAGCAGGAATGATCGGGCGACGGAAGCTCAACAAATCGGAAATTTATTGCTTGGCCACGAACGCCTCAAATGTTTCCGCATTAGGATACGTTCGTAAACTTGAGCTGCTGCTTCTGCACAGATGCAAACATATACATATATACGAATTAATGCCCTGTATGAATAAAAAATTTGTGGCTAAAAGATATCATAAAGTTGAGGGTGTGTGTGTGTGTGTGACAGTCGCGGAAATTGTTACCAAAAATTTAAAAACAAATGTATTTTCAATAATACAAATATTATTGTTGAAAAATTAATATTCAGGCAGTTATAGGAATTTGAAACAGATCCGAAAACTTTATATGTCAACAATTTTTTTTTAATTTAGGCATTATTTTTGTCAAAAATTTGACTTATACTAAATACAAAAAGAAAAATCAATTAAAAAAAAAACTCGCATATCTAAATTTAGTTAAGAAAATGTTTTCGAAAATGAGTACAGGTTTTTTGAAAATAAATTTTAAATTAAAATTATTTTCTATAATGCATATTTCTTAAATGCAGATTTAATTTAAAGACCAAAACATGCCCGAAATGGATTCAGTTTTGACAACATTTTTTAAATATTCTCAACACTTTAGACTGATGCTAGTATACACGAGTATATGTTCAAAATTTCAAATCTTCAGCTTCAATATAAGACTTTAAATTTGAATGATTATTTGAATGATTTTATATGATAAAAATTTTATATATAAAAATTTTATAATATAAAAATTTACATGCCAAAACTCAGCCAACGAGTAATTGTTTTAATAGCCGCTATATAAACGTGAGCAAGGAATACGCTAAGTATGGAATAGGTTCATATATATACAATGTGTTACATGTATTGTGATTAAATTATAATACCCACACCTGGGGCATAATAAAAACAGTTTATAGGCGAAGGCTTTGGGCATGGGTCTTGTGTAAGCCAAATGGAAATGGCACCTAGACATGTATCTGTGTGTGTGTGTGTGTTTGTGTGTGTGTGTAGAACGTAATGTGTGTCATTCGGTGTTCGCCAAACAAACAAATGCAGGGCAAACTGCCCAAAGAGTGTGAGTGAGACAGAGCGTGAGCGAAAAGTAAAATGAAAATAAATTGTGATGGTCAAGGTCGTTGGCATGCGCTTTGCGCAATAGAAAATACAACAGAAACAGCAACAAAAATATCAACAACAACAGCAACTGTAAAATGTGCAAAACTAAACAAAATAGATAAACCCAAGTCGGAAAACTGAGGCACCTGGCGTAGCCTCAGCAGAGACAAGAAAAACACATAAAACAGATAAATACGTTGAGTAAGTTTCGGTTTTTGCGCTGCTTCTTGGCTTCTTTTGGCCCACTTCTGACAGGATGAAAACTGTATAAATAGTGACTGCTTGCAATTAAAGTTTAGCTTGAAGGCAACGCAGTCGACTGAGTGCTTTGAGTGAAATGCTTGGTAAAAGTCACTCAAAGTCAATTAACTTGCAATTAGGGTTTAGTTTGCGGCACGTTGCAGTAATTTGTTAGCAGGCAGCTTTCAATGGCAAAACACAGACACACAAACACACAGGAGACCTTGTCCTCACAGGACACGCGTGCAGCGGCTTAGCGAAGGCTAACAACGATCAAGGGCAGCTCAATGCCACATAGTGGGATCCTTGCGGGGGCCGCTTTCAATGGGATAAACATATATGTATATGTTTATATTTAAAGCGCGCTTGCTTTGACTGTCAAGGTCCCTGTTATCCTTGCGCAGAGCTTTGTCTGCAAACAGCTGTCCGCCTGTTACCAGCTCTCGTTTGCCTTGTTGTTGCAACTGTTGCGCGCGTGCAACAACTTGTAGCTTAACTTTGCGATTAATAGCCATGGCACCGCACTCTCTCTCTCTCGCTTACGCTCACTCGCTCTCTCTCACTCTCTCTCCCCCTCTCCCCCCGTTGTCAACTGCCCACAATTTCCAACAATTGTGAGTGCATTGGGAGCACATTGGGAGCTTCTCCAGCACCTCAACTAATGCAGGTGCATTGCAAAGCTTTGGTTTAAGCTTTGCCTTTTAGTTTGTGATGCAACCCAACTATCTGCGCGTTTGAGCTTTCGCTTGCCGAGCTTTATTCTAACACATTTTGAATGCATTTTGCAGCAAAGGCTTCAAAATGCAACAGTCGCTGCAATTGTTGCAAGCTTTTCAATTGAATAGCAAAAGCTCTGAAAACTTTTGTGGCTTATAAAAAATATGCAGTTCAGATTATTTTCATGAAAATAAAATTATTTACACTAAAATGAAAAAAATTAGATGAATACATACAATTTTAAATATAAGAATTTGAAATTTACTAAGACTAAAAAAAAGGATACTAAAATATTTTAATTACTTCTAAATGTAAAAAATTTCCTTATGTATTTTTTTTTGTAAATCCTTAATGTACAATTTTAGAAATTTACTCAAAGTGTTTATTGTTATTTAAGGGCAATTCATTAAAATTGAGAGCAGTTTTTTTTTATAATGGGTTATCAATACAATCATCTTAATATTTTTATTGCCCCAAAGTTTATCGAGCGAATGAATAATTTAGCTTTAATCATCAATTAGTTGATTAGCATTAATGTATAAATGACAAATTCTATTCAACTGATGGTGTGGGCCAAGATTTAGCTACTTGCAAAACTAAAGCACTAAATCACATAAACAAAGCTAATAATCAGATTATATTATTTAATAAAGCGATTAGCGTTTTAAATGATTATCAATGTTGTTTTTACTAAATTTCTCTACAGTTTTTCCGCATCCTGACTGCCATTAAATGTTGACCAAGAGAACTAAAGTCTAAGCAGCTTAGACAAAGCCGAAATTAAATTCCCCTTTGGTTGGGGCAGGCGGGTTTGTGGTGGGTTTAATGGTTGTTCGCCCACGCAGTTAGCTTCACACACACACACACATACTTCTATATATATATATAACTCTCACACGCATTAGCACTTTGTCAAGTTTTTTTTCTCTCTTCTTTTATTTTGCTTTCCTTTGCGCACCCTGTAACTAACGTGCAAAGAAAGAAAGTTTTCTGTGTGCTTTTGCTTTAGTTGCGTGCTTTATTATGCTCTACGCTTATAGCGTATAGGGTATCTGATAGTCTGGCACAGGCAACATTTTGACATATTTGACTTTGTGGCGTGTGTCGAATTTCGCTTGTTTTTTTTTTGGTTTTTGGTTTTTGTTGTTGTTGCTATTGGCTTATATTTTGATTGCCTGGCCTTGACTTTCAGTAACCTCTCGGTTAATTCTAGTGTTATTAATGGAAGTCGCTCAGAATTCGCGGAATTCGCTCTTTCGCTCTCTTCGCTCGCCGCATCTCTTGCGATGCCTTTTATTGTGTAATTGAATTTGTCAGTCATATTGATAAGAGCCTTTTTGCTTTCTCTTGTACGTTCAGCATATTTACGCGGTGCTTTCAATAGCAATCAGCGCCGAGTTTTAAGCTCCTTAATTATGATAAATGATTGCAGCCGAACAAAAACCAAACCTACCTCAAAAGTTCAACACATTTTCTGCTGACACTTTGCATATTTTGCATAAAACTTGCCACGCGTTCGGCCTACCAAAAATTCAAAAATCTCTCCCACCAAACAGCCACGGAACATTTTTTGCGTCGCAGAACTCAAATTCATGGTCAATGTGTCAAACCCCCGAAAAGGATGCTCTCTCTCTCTCTCTCTCTCTCTTTCTCTCTGTCTCTTTCTGTCTCTATATAAGGAACCTGCCAACTAACCAATCACCCCACCCAGGCTCAAGCTCAATGCACGCACTGTTGTGCTAGGCCTAAGCGAATGTGTGCCTCTTACTCTCACCCCCACTCTCTCTCTCTCTCTCTAGATGCTATCTCATTCTTGCTCTCTGGTTTTCCGTGTGGGGCTGTTTTTCCGAGCTAAAAATAACGAAACCTGCAACCGAACCAAGTCTCCAATTTTTTCTGGCGTTGGTTATTTCGCCCTTTATAAGCTCACTCTCTCTCTCTCTCTCTGTCTGTCTCTCGCTCTTATACGTGCCAACTCGTATGCCCACTTTTCCCTCTGTTGCTGATTATTTTGTTCACACTTTGTTTTAATGTTTACCTAATTCAACTTTTCCTCACAAATGTTGGGTTATGTTTCTTGAACTTGGCCTGAAAGCAGCAATAAATAAAAGCATTTTAGCTTAAACGCATTTAGGCAAATTGAATATACTTTTATATACTATTATATATTATATATTACATATTTTAAATAACAATATTGAGCTTTATATAAAATATTAAAAAACATAAACAAAAATCATTTAATTTGATTATTTTATTGTACGAGATTTTTATGTAAATTATAAATTATAAATTAGGTATTTCCCTTTCTGCTTTGATGGGTTTCATATGAAACATATTTTAAAATCAACATTTTACTACTGCTAACAAAAACTAAAAAAAAACATGAAAAAATAATTTAATTTCAAAACATAAAATAACGATTAAACTAAATTAATTAATAAATAAATAATATATAATAAATATTAATGAATTAAACACATTTCTTTTACAACAAAAATTTGTATTCTTTGCGAATAAGTATTTATTAATTAATGAATTAATACGAATTCATTCAACGTTTTAAACGATAATTTTGCCAATCAAAACTTACGCATTCGAGTCACAGCTTCTGTTATCTATTATCTCATGTTAATGTTCATAATATACATACATATATATGTGTGTGTGTTTATCTGTTTATCGAAATGCTGCCACAAGCCGCTTAAAGAACTCTCTCCCTCTTTCTCTCTCTCTCTTTTCTCTACATATATCGTATTTATTTTTATTAACCTTTCTATATATGTTTATTGGTATTTACAAATGGTTTGTTTATGCCTTGCTTATTGTGAATAATGCGTATTGGCAAGCAAAACACATAGAAACACATTCGATTCATGGTAAATTCATAATAATAAATGCCCCAAATGGAGGGGCAGGAGTCGTTCAATTATGGACTGTTTCAATGTTTCCTTCGTAGCTTTTTCCGCATAATTTTGCTGTTTGGCCCAACAATAAAGAGCCAACTGTCGCACAATGTGCACGCGCCTCAACAGCAACAACAGCAACAACAGCAGCAACAGCAGCAACAGCAACAACAATAAATAAAACTGCTGATTAAATATACACCTAATGCCATGGCTGTCTTATATACAACACTCCAAATAAATATGGGCCTAACAGCGCCGAAAAGCAGCCGACACGAGGCTTAACGAACGGAGCCGAACTGGCATTCGTCGGGCGTCAAATAAATAGGTGAACGACCGTCGATAATACGCGACCTTCAAAATAATCTGGGCCAAGTGGAATATCATCATCATTGTTGTTGTTGTTGTTGTTGTTCTTGCTGTGTGTGTGTGTATAACTTTTTTTTATGTGCCTGCTGTTTCTCTCTGTTCATCCTATGAGGCACTCTCACTGACTCACATGCACAAACTCTCACTAGCTCTCTCTCTCTCTTTCCCTCTCTATCCATCTCTCTCGTTCTGTTTTATTTTGGACCTTAAATACCCAAGTGAAGGCGCGCCTAGTGAAGCGGCTCCTTTGTGGGGCAAGCAATTTGTAGTTGTCATCTATAATATTTCTGTATTCACTCATTTCTCAATTTACTTTTTATCATTTGTTGTTATGCAAATGGAAGATTCTTTTTGTACAAACAGCTCTTATAAACCCCCAACAAAATATGTTGAAGAGCGCATGAATTTATTCACTGCGTTAATCACAGAAAAAACAAAAATTTTTAAAATAACAAAAAATAGGACAACAAAATTATTGCCAGGCAATTTGATATATTTCAATATGAATATGTTTCCCCGAACATAAATATATGGACTGGGTAGCTGCATAAAATATTATTTTATCTAAAAAACCAAAAATTATTATCCTTTTTATATATTATTTATTATATTTTAAGGATATAAATCATAAAAGTAATTTCTACTTTTTTTACATCATTTATAATATATCTAATTTGAAAAGAAAGTGAAATCTTTTAGATTGCCAGTAAAAATCACAGTAAAAGCTTTTGGTAATCGCTCAAAGCCCTGTTCTGAGCTTTTAGGCCACTCTGTGTGCGCTTGCTTTTTGAATGTCGTTTACATATTGGCCTTAGACAAAGTCGTTGCACTCGATTCAGGACAATGACAGAGTCAGCAAAGTGGCACAGTCAGCTACACACCCACACACACACACACACACACACATATACAGACCCACCTACATTTTATAAGGGGAGCAAGCACATGGCTGGAATTTGAATTTTATTACTGTTTTTAATTAAGGAGCCGCACTTCTCTTATGAGCTCCTAATGCTGGCTTCCATTAATGTGCTTTAGTGCTATTTGCATGGCTGCCAGCAGCTTATGCCCAACGAAGCAGGCACAAATCAAGAGAGAGAGAGAGAGAGAGAGAGAGAGGCAATCAGCCCCATAGTTTTTGTCCTTGCCCGATTTACTGAGTTCAATAGACGCCGGAAGGTTACAAAAGGCGCTTGGCTACGTCAAAAGCAAATTGTATGGATTAATGCAAATAACTCTTGAGTTTTAGCAGTGAAGTAGATTTTGTATTTATATTAAGCAACAAATGGTGACTGTTCTGCATAAAAAGAAATATATACATATATATCAATGTTTTAAGCCAGAAATATAGTGATAAGCTGTCAGCCTAACTTTAAATATTTCTAACAATTATTCATAGCTTATTTTGTTTGTTTATTGTATAACATTTAAATCAAGCTCAAGACACACACATTTGCATTAACCTGAATTCATCTTGGGACTATTTTAAGAATAAGCTTAGATGCAAGAAATTATTTCCTTTGACCCCGGCACAGTCTAATGGTCAATAACATAAACAGCGCTTTGCATTGAGTGCATTTGGGTTTATCGCCAATGCAGCTGCCGTTTAACACGCTTAATGGACCATCGAAACGAACAATCGAACAAACCAAAGAACCAAACCCAGCCAACATGCACCGCCCACAGAGCAGCGCATAGTAACCAGCGACAAGCCAAATGCAACTTGCTGCAGCAACAAACTAAATGCGGCGACTGGGGAATGGGAACTGGGGGCCTGACCCTGAACTCGGGCGACGACACAGAAACTGAAACTGAAACTGCTGCTGCAGCAGCAGCAACAGCAGCAGGCGCTGTCAATTTGCACAAAACACAGCACGAATGGGAGGGCAGGGTAAGAAAGAGAAGCAGATGGAGGAGAATATTCAGTAGGGCAGGCGAGTGGTTAGTGGGCGGCCGATTGTTGGGTCTGGGTCTGTCTGTGCAAGAGTTGCAGGAATATAAAAAGTTCAAATGCGTTCGCTGACATTTTGTTGCAGCTCTCAATGCCGCTCTGTTATTCTCCTCAAAAGACTGCGCTGGGCGCTTGAATATGTAGCTCAAGGATTAATTTGGGCCCACACACATATACACAACTGACACAGATACAGATACAAATACAAATACAGATGCAGAGATTAGCTCTTGGCTCGCCTTCTTTAGCTTTCTCACGTCCCGTTCACTGCCTGTCGCTGCTAGCCGTTTTCGTTGCTCGCTGTTCGTCATGCGGCCTTGAATAATTCTTCTGCCATTGGCATTTTTACGGTTCATTTAACTTTCGACAGGATAAAGTGTTAGCTGCTGTTTGTTCTGCTGCTAACAGGACCGTAGCAAACACCTTGTATGCTAATTTTATTTGAGCACATTAGGTTTTAATTACAATATTCGACGCCAGTTATATAAATTAATGTATCAAAATTGTTAAAAGATTTTGTTTTCAATACATTTTCTGTCATAATAGCCTAATTCAGCTTTTAAATTCACGCGCCAAAGTCGAAAAAAGCTCATTTAGAACAGAAACGCAAAGCGCCCTCTACTTTACTTGATTAAACAGTGCCATTTTGAGTACAACAGTGAATCTCTGTACAAAATAACAGTGAGGTAGCAGATAATTCGTTTTGAACATACCCGTTTGAGTATAACATAGTAAAAGATCAAAGTCGTTAAGCGGCTGTTCTGTTATGGCCCTGTTATAAGCTATTCAGTTAGTTGCTGTTAAAATTAATTTCGTATGTCATATAACTTATAAGTTGACAACATTTTTTATTGAACCATTACATTTACTATTTACTGTTTACTATTTTGTGATATTTCAAATAACTGATGAAAAAAAAAATTAACAACACTTCCTCAAAGAACAAATTAGTGGGCGCTGTTAATAACATTGCAGACAGTGGAAAAGCTTTTGGGTGCCGACAGCTGTGTGCAGCTATTAGTGTTGGGTAAAACATTCGTTGCCAGTGTGTTTGTGTTGTTGTTCCGGTGCTTGGCGCTCAAAAACATTTCGGCATTTTTTGCGAACAATCCTATGAAAATTCAATGCAATTTCAATTCTTAATGCTTAACAACCAAGTGTCATAAATCAAAAGACTCGACGGAGAGAGAAATATAGAATAAAAGTCTTTAATGCATAAATTCATTTAGGTGTTCTATTTAAATAGGAAAAGTGAAAAATATGTTTAAACTAATTGTTGCATTTACCAGATGAAAATGCATAAAGACTTGTCCAAAAATAAAACACGTAAAAAATTGTTGTTACCAAGCGAGAGTGCTACTGAAATTTTTTGTTTTTTTTTTTTGCTATTTTGTGATATTTCTAAACAATTGAAAACTTAAAAACAAAATATTAAAATAATTAAAATAAATTCTTAATATTGTATGACCTGAAACCATTAGCCAATACAACGGGTATCTAGAGACTACAAAAACTTAAATAGTTAGCTAGCGCATTCAATTTTATATATAAAAACTTAAACAACAAAGGTGCCATAAGAAATTGCTTAAAGACGCCGCGTGAAAATTAAAATAAAGATAACGTGATATAGTACTTTGATTATTAGTAATACATTAAATCAATCACAAAAACACAAATTTTTTGAAATCATTAAGATATAAGTGTTATCTATAGAACAATCAAATCCAACGACTATCATATTAAAAAAAAAAGAACAATCTTAACCAAAAATGACTGTGGGTAGTCGCGAGGATCTGTTTGCTCAGGCCAAACATATCGATGATACGGAACGTTTGATTGGCCGAGTCTTAGCTGGTGAGTGGGAAGTAGAAAAATATATGAATAATTTGTAAGCATTTCCGTATTTATCATCTCAATCCGCTCTCATTGCCAGATAACTAATAAAAATATACTTACGCTTTCTATGGCTTATTTTGTGCACTCGCTCTGCGTGGGTCGTTGAACTCATTAACCTAAATTTTCATCGTGCAAATCAACAAGCCGCAATATGTTCTATACAGAATTGAAACGCGTCATTGCGATAGCGAACCAATTTCTTATTCTTGCTCAAATACCCTGCAACGAAAGGGTCTATCAGTTTAGCTAAGTTTTCTCAGCGCTGCCCCATGGCGTATACTTAATATTAAGAAAAAGGGTATTGCGCGCGCAAATATAATTCTTGCGAATTATTCTGTATTTATATAAGCTAAGTAAATACATAAAAAACAACAAAACATAAGAAATAAAAATGCGTAACAATTAACTGGGGGAGAGCAAAAACTGAGAAACTGAGAAACGAGCGACAAGTTGGCAAATCTAAATCCCCACAGCCGAGCGAACTCACGAAGCCAACGCACGAAAGTAAAAGCAGCAACTACAATATTAAGAACAACAACAACAACAGCAACAACAACGATATCAACGTTGTTATTGTAAAATCTAGGCCATGGACTCGTGCGGTCGTTGAACTTGGCGAACGCCGTTGACTGCTGCCAGATAGAAATAGAAAAAAAGGGGAGGTGCAGAGGGGTGTGTTAGTGTGTGTGTGTGTGTGTGTGTAGGCTGTTGCGGGGAAGAGCGCAAAAATTTTCGCTTTCAATTGATAGCCAGCGAAACGCCGAGTGGAACTTAGAATCACAAAAGATGAACCCACACAAGCACAAAATACATATTCCACTGTTTGCCGTGGGCCACAGCGTCTACTTAGAATATATTGCGCATACGCCCCCGCTGCTGGTGCAGCGGTTATGCTACGAAATATAAATTCATGCATTGTGCCACACACGTGTAGACCGGAGCTAACCAAGCGCCAGCAGCATCAAGTATTTAGGGCATTTGTTGACATTTCTGGCATTTATATATCTATTTTATTTTTTTCGTTCGACAATTTTTTACCAGCTATTTTTTTTTTTTTTGGTTTTTGCCATTTAGATTTGTGGCCATTCGTTTTTTTGCGCTGTGACAAATGCTCGAGTGCTCTTTGCTTTTTTTTTTTTGCACATACATACGAGACTTATATTCGTTGATATTTGGTTAACTATGTGCTAAATGTTTAATGTTTAATGCATATATTTATGAATCTTACTCATGGCCGCGAACATTATCTTTGATGAAATGTTTTCGTCCAAGTCTTAGAATTAGACATTTGCGATAAGATAAGCAGGCGACTGAATTGTAAAACTTTAGATCAGTTTACTTCCACTTGAAATAGTGAAAAAGAAAAATACAAATAAACAAATAGCTGATTTGGTGGAAATCCACTTTCAATTTGAGCTCAGCCCATGCTTAGCTTTTCCAATGTTTTTCTTTCGCTTCTGACTTTGTTGGATTCACCTTCAAGTTACACACAGTTTTTCCTGTGCCAATTTATGCCCCTCTCTCTCTCTCTCTCTCTCTCTCCCACTCTTTCGATTAGAACACTCCCACTATCTAAAGCTCTCTCGCTTTTGGGGTTCTATGCGCCGTGGCTTTGGCCTTGGAATCGTTTTGCCTCTGTCTCGTTCATTGACCCGAGGCGCGTTCTGTGTGTGTTTTTTTGCGCTCATATCTCTGAGTGTGTGCGTGTGTGTGTGTGTTTTTTTTTGTGCGATTGTGCTTATTTCTATTATCACCATAGTCGATGTACGGCGCGATATGAATCCCCCATGCTTTTGGCAAGCGGTCCGCCCGTCTGATGACCTAATAAAATTTGCCTGCTGTTAGCGTTGCGGAGAACGCTATCAATTGTGGCAGCGGTAATAGATTTTTATATACCTACAGGGCGTAAATGTGTGTGTGTGTGTGTATGCACAAATAGTTGTGTGTGCACACACAACTAATTGCTTTTATTTGTTGCTTTCAATTGGAGTTAATAAATCGACGACAAATAAATGCAGACACATTACTTATACGCAGCGTGCGCCACATGCAAAAGGGTAACACACATACGCAGCGTGCGCCCAGTGCCAGACTGCAGTAAATTGCAACAGCAACAACCTTGAATTGGCCTAACCATATATATAGTTTTTCGATTCCAATTTCAGCAAAACCCAATTGAACCAAAGATAAGACTAGAATTGTTTATCAGCCGTGTTTTTTTTATATACGCACTAAAACAAATATTACAGGAAATTAGTTCAACCCACCCTTTTTTGAATATCCAAATTTCCAATTAATTCTGATTTCAAATGTATCTCAACTAATTCTATCCATTTTGTTTATTTGCTTTCAGGTGAGTTATTCGAACCATTTTGCATCTCATCGAATCGTAAGTAAGAACAATTTGAATTGACTGAGAGACGAATGTCATTAGAGGTTTTTCACCTGTGACAGCCTTGCGCAACAGCGGCGCGAAACTGAGTCAAATAACTCATAAAAATAAATGTCTACTTGTTAATGCACTCGACTAGTTGTGCGCACCCCTCCCCAAATGTTCGCGTGCCCCATGCTCCATGTCCCATGGCCCATGTCCATGTCAATGGGTAATGCTGCTGCGGCCTACACGATTTGCATTTTGCAATTGAAATCAAGAAATCAAGTGAAGTGAGAGAAGAGAACGCGCAACATTCGCTTTTGTTCGTTTGTTCGCTTGTTCGCTTGTTCGTTTATTCATTCGTGCATTCGTTCATTCGTTCTATGCAATAAATAAATTCAACATAATTTTTCTTAATGTCATTTTTTGCGTTGTCTACTGAGCAAACGGCATAACTAAACCGAGAGTTGAATGTACGGGCAGCATTGTAAAGCAATAACCTCGATCTAAATTTACACACAGATACGCAACTACACACACACACACACACGACAGCTGCAGCAGCAAAGTTTTATAGTTTGTGTGTCCGTGTTGTGTGTGTTTCTGGCTGTGTTGAACTTGCACTTAATTTGTATTCTCGACAGTCACAAAAACACACACACACACACACACACACACACACAGTGCCGAAACGGACCCATTGAGTGCGGCACTCGGCATTTGAGAGTAAGCTTTTGAAAGCTTTTGCCTGGCACGTTTTTTGTGTTTCGTATGGCAAACGGAAATGACAACGGACCCGACAAATTCTCACGACAGGCAGCCATCCCAATTCTCATTAATTATATTCCCAAAGACAATTAAAAAATATTAAAAAACGATGCTTTTTTAATAAACAATATCGTTGAGATTATTTGATTTTATTTTAATCTGTTTGTAATTTAAAATATCTTCTTTACTACATTTCATTCCTTTCAATTTTATTAATCTTCAATATTTTTATGCATTAATTTTTATCAAGAAAAAAAAATTTATTTAATAATACAAATAATTTTGATTAAAAAACAGTAAATTCCATCAAATTTTACTTAAATATTTTGCATAGCTCATCAAATTGAGTACACCCTTTTCCAGTCCTACATTCCAAAAATCAAACGTATTCACAAATTTCTCAAATTTTCACGCAAGCAAATTCAATTAATAATTAGGCTACATTTGAGCCGAAGAGTTTCCTTGCAACAATTTTCCTGCAACCAAGCAATTCCGAATGCATTCTTTTTGCGTTCGAGCACATTGCGCGAACAATATCGTTAAATAGAATCAAACTTTTAGAGGTTATTCCGAAGCGGGTCAATTCAGTTCATTCGCCCGCCTTCGCTGAGCGCCATATTGTAAACTGCACGTGACCTCGTTGCATGCACCACAGGCCCGTTTGTAGTTGTCGACGGCGCCGTCAAATGTATTTGCTTTATGTGTTTGTTGCCACTTGTATATGTATATTTATGTCTCTCTCTCTCTCTCTGTCTGTCTCTTTCTATTACCCCGTGTATGTGTGCTTTTTATGCACATTTTGCTAGTCGGAGAGCAAATTGAAGTCGACAAACGTTCATGAACTCAATTCGGGTTTTCCTTCAAACGTGCAATGTGTGCAATGACGTCAAAGTGCAACTGTAAATTTTATACGCTTTACAGTGCTTGCCGAGCTTTTCAACTATTTAGTTAGCTTCTAGCAAAAAGCTTTCCTATAAGCCACATTATGCTACTAGCCAACAGCAAACAATGAAAAAATTCGTATTTATAATTTACTCTTCTACTGCAATAAATTCAATTATTTTTTTAAATTTTAACTAATGAATATTAGCTAACAACTAGCAAAAGCTGAAAACACGTTAACAATTAAAATTCGTTGCATACTTTTCGGCCGCACTTAAAATCACATTTTTATGTCAAGGGCGCGCCAAACAAAAATGTACATGCAACTCAACATAGCGACCTCTATAGGCAAGAAATTCAACTACATAGAAAACGTTTAAATCAAATATTAGTTTATCACAGCTTAGCTAGAACTATATTATTCAGCCAAAATAGCCAGTAAGTTTTAAAATTAATATTTAAATTAATAAAAAATTAGTAAACCAATCGCAATTGTAATAAATGTTGTGCGCCATCTAGCGGCAGCTATGAACAGCTAAAAGCGCTTGTTAAGAGTTGCGCATTTTGGCCGCTGTTATTTTCACCCAAAGTAAGCTAAAGCTTTTTCGTTAAGCTTTTTTTGGCGGCAAGCAAATTTTTAGATATGCGTTTGAATAATTAGATTTTACTTATGTTTGATTTGTATGTGTTTAAATATGTGATTTAGTATTATTGCAAAAAATACTTCATAATTGGTTTTGGTCTAACAATTATTCTAAGAAATCTTATTTAGGTTCGCATTTTACTATTTTTTATTGTTTCAAGACATATTTGATATATATGTACATATGTATATTATTATTATTTATATTAATATCCTTCCTTCTTCTTAGTTGTTTGAGACTTATTTTTGAAATTTTTGCCAATTTTTTACTGTATCTGACAATGAGGTAAGCACCAATATGTCGTGTAAACTTTATTGACGAGTACAAAACACACATGTGTTACTCGCTTTTACATATTTACTTTATATAGATATGTGTGCCAATCGAGTATTATTCTGCCTTGGTAAAGTAACAAATTTGTAGAAAAAAAAAAAAAAAAGAATAAAATTTGCTGCATAAATAGATAACACTCAGACAATTCCAAAGCTATTGCGCATTACACCTAGATCGGGCCCTTCGCCCTGGCGTCTCTTTATGGCTGGTGCCACCCTCGCCGAAGCCCATCTACAATTTAAATTGCCCTTAGATTTTGATAAGCTAAAGAACAAAAAATATATATTTAAAGCGCTCGAACAAGTTTATGCGCATTACAAATTTTGTTAGCCCTTTTCAATACACTCTCGCTCGCTCTTTCTTTCACTCTCTCTCTCTCTATATCTCTCTCTGTCTTTCCCTCTTTCTCTGTCCGTCTTCCTGCGTGCTGTTCTTTTGCTTGGTAGCTTTTCTCCTCTGACTGCTTTCAAGGTTGTTCGGACATTGACATTTTCATTATTTTTTTGGGCAAAAACCGACAAAAAAAAAACAGTTTGCTTTTTGCTGGGTTCTTTTTTTTCATTTTTGGTGCGTATGTGTGCGTTTCTCAATCTTCGCTCTTTGATTTTGTATGGTTTTGAGTTTTTTTTTTTTGTTTTTTTTTGGTTCTGTTTCCTTTATAATGCCCGCATAAAATTAAACTAAAAGATGTTAAGCGACAGGGCGCTGAAAAGTTGTTTCATTTCCCCGCACCGCGCCGCACCGCACCGTTTTGCCTTGCTTGGCTTGTCTTTTTCTTTGGCCTTTCATTTCTCTTTCATTTCTGATTTGTGCTCCCGTTGGCTGCCAAACTCCCAAAATGGCGACGAACGTGCCGCGTGCCACGTAACCGCCTACCCCAAAACTGAAACTAGGCAAACGTGCAATTAATATTTCCCACACGTAACCCCAACCCAACGGGGGCAGCCCTTGGCTTTGAACGGCTCGAAGAGCGCTGCCATGGCCGGCAGATTCTTCCTCCCTAACGCCGAAGTTCAAGTTCAGTTAACGCATTTTAAATTCCAACTCGGCTGTGCATATCATTTGAAGTGCGGCCTCTTGCTGTTTTCTTTTTGCACCACCTTGAGGCAGCTGTAATTAACACTTGCGTATGCCCGGCACGGCACGGGCAGCTACAGATATGGCCAAAAACGAGAGCTTAGGCCTAGAGCCGAGCCGCGTTTATATCATCTAACTATTCCGCTTGGCAACTGTCCGTGACTTGGCCAAAAGTTACGTGAACTTGTCTAAGCTCAGCAATTGCCTTGTGACTTGCAAAAATATTAATGATCAAAATAAACGAAGCTACAACTTCAAAATACCCTATAAAAAATCTTTAATTGGAGCCTAATTATTAGGCCTAATCTTTAATTTTTCACAATTTTGGAATAGTTTTATCCCAGCAGCAACTCAGGATTATAAAAGAAAACATGAACCATAAATAAAATAATAAAATAATAAAATAAAATAAAAAAAGAAATATTTTGAGTGATTTTTTGGATGTCATTTTCAAAAAAAATTTTATTTTAAATGCAGAATCAATTTGTAGGACAAACTTTGACAAAATTTTCATAATTTGTCTGATATACTCTTTTCACTTTTTAACAGAGTGTAAACAGTACAATGTTCTCAGACACATGTTTAATAGGCTTTTGGCTTTAGAACTTCAACTTCAACCCGGTTAGGTTGCCAATGACATCACCGACATTAACCGAGCCTACAACAATTTAATTGTTAATAGCATTAATCATGAGCCTGTTAAAGCCAACAACTGACATTATTATTAGCATAATTGCAACTATTAAACAATCACTTCTTGACGAGCAAATACATTATATATATATATATACAGAGATACTTTATCTTTTAGTTTATCTACCTAAAAATATACAAAGATTATATAGGAGCATTTTCATTGTGATCAATTCAAAAGTTTAAAAAATTGTATAAAATAAAAGAAATTCTTTCAAAACGCATTTCAGTTCCAAATCTCCATGCCTATTAACCCATTTTTATGGACCAAAAAAAAAATAAGAGCTGGTCAAAAGCAGGCCATGGCCACGGCACATGAGTTACATAAAAGTCTAGCAGTCGGCCAAGTAGAAAGAGCGAAAGAAAGCAGGAAAGCAGCACAAAAGAAAGCACTGCACAAAAGAAAGTAGCCGAGAGGCGGCCAAAGAGAGCAGCGCAGCGACTTTTGATTTCAGAACCAACAGAGGGGCACGAGAATAAATGGAAACGACACTTCTGTTTTCCTTTCCTTTTTTGTGTTATTCAAAATACAATTTTGGGTTTTAATGGATTTTTTTGTGAATTTGTTAGCCAAAAATCCTTTTATTTTTTACAATAATTGAAAGCAGCTAAGCAACTGTCAGTTTTTTTTATTTATTTAGTTTTTTTTTGGCTTTTTTGTGGTGCGTAATCTTAAGATAATGGATTCTTTTGCAACATTCTAATAATCATATGTCTCGCATCACGTCCAATTAACATGGCTGACCTTCGGTGCGTGCTTTGAACCATGCCTCAAAGTTTTTGGCCATTGTTTTGATAAAATTTTGATGGCTAACACAACTGATTGTGTTTTTGGTGTTTGAACAAGTTCTACAACAGTTTCGCTTAGAATGGCCAACAGATTTTTGTTGTTGATTAATGAAAGCCAAATAGTGAACCGGTTACCCTAAAAAAAACATAAGATCATCAAAATATAAACAGACACCGCTCAGCACAGGCCTCGGCTCAGACACGACAAATATAGTGCTGGAAAAAAAGAAGAAGGAAAAGAAAAACCCCTCCCACTGCACGCAGTCGAGTCTAAAAAATGATGTTTAACATTTCACACCCGCACCGAAAAATACAAAAGAAGAAGAAAAAACAAATATAATTATAAGCTAATCCAAGCAGTGTTCACCCTTTCCCAACGCTCATTACAATTTATTTTTGTATAGTTTATTTAATTCTTTTTTGTTTTTTTTTTTGCTGTTGTTGTTTTTATTGCTTTTGCGTTCTACCAAAGCGACCGAGAGACCGAGCGACTCATAGACACAAAGCCGCTCAGCTCATTTCGAATTCGTTCTAGTTTCATTAAAATGTATCCAAAGGGAGCGAAAGAGAGAGATAGAAAGAGATAGAGAGAGGGTGCGTTCGTTTCTATTGCTCGCGGGTCTTTATCACGCATTTGTATCGCCATCTGTATATCTGTCTGTATACACACACACACACACAGAGATATTTACCCGAATGCCGCGGATCGCTGCGTGTGCGTCGCGTCGATGTCGACGTCGCCGCCTCTGTTCCCATTGTGCGTGTGCGTAGCAAGTTTACTGACCTTGAACTTCGAAATAATTTTTGTTGTTGCCGTGTGTACCCGAAAATGCGAGCAGCGAGCCGCACATAAATTTTAAATAGAGAAACACCAACACACAAATGTGCGTATATATGTATAAAATAAATACACACATTTTATTTTTATACCCTGTATAATAATGTTATGCAAATGTATGTAAGAGCCAGCCCAGAACAATATATATACACAATATATATATTTATGATTTGTATAACCAGGCATTAAACGATCCAAACACAGCTCAGAAAGACTCTTTCCCCGAATTGATAAGCACTCAAATTTCATATGAAAGAAATGGCATAATTATGGGTTTTCAAAAATACATTGGCTCAATATTTGATTTTTTGTTACTAGCTAAATATACACTGCAATAATAACATAACTACAGTAATATTTAATATATATTTTTGACTGCCTACAGGGTATCGGCTAGTCGCAAGCACCTGAATAGAGCCTTTCTCTTTTGTTATACTTACACACATTCACATGTATATAAGTTTACTTTGGGTTCTACCCCTGACCACGATCGGTTCTTGTTGTGTCAGCTTGTTATTTTAGTAAAAACTATATATGATGGATTTACTTCGTATATATATGTATATATATATATATAGAATGCTCCCGCTGCGCAGTGTCTGGAGTTCAGCATAGTTCGGTGTCGAAATAACCTTCGCAGCTCGCATAGATAAAGATATATAGCTATTATAGAGTGTCATACTTGGCTAAAAACTTGTTTGGCGTTCAGTTCACGTGCGTTTCAATGATAAGATTAGTACAACAGAGCATTTACCTGGCCCCGCATGGTTCTGAACTCTGGCAAGGGCTTTCTGCGCATTTGCGGCACACGCGGCAATCATAAGCCGAGGTCACAGCATATTTTATAATCGTACTCGACAACCCTTCCTCTGACAGATTTAGTGAGCTCTACTGCTGAATATTATATACAATATATTATATAGTATATAAATGGGGTATGCGTATCGATCTGTGTAATCCAATAAAAATAATATTCCAGCCACGCCCTATTTACAAATGTTCCTGACTCGGGCAGTTATCGCTCTGCGCTTTCTTCGGCTATACGTCTGTTTTTTGTGGCCCTCTCTCTCGATATCACTTCCTCTGGCCTATGTCTAACAGGTACCATTAAACCGGGCTATAAACGCATCAGGCTGACAGTTCATTCATCAAGCGACCCTTTCGCTCGCTATCCGCTGTTCTCTCTCCAAAACAACAACAACAAAAGAAACCCATAAAAACCCGCAACAAATGAGAACCATAACCTAACACACACACAAGACACACCACCTGGCAATCCAATTGGAATCCAAATAGAACGGTATCCGCTGCTGCGACGGAGTACCTGTTAAATTAATGAATCCATCCAGAAAAGAAAAAACACACATAGATTTTAAGGGCGGCATACTAAATGAGTTTCTCACAAATGACCCAAAATTGCTTACGTCAGCCATTAACTTCATTATCATTATGATGATGATCGCCAGCATAATGTTGTGTTACCTTTAAAGCAAAAGGGAATCGCATTAAGAACAATATTATTAGTTGCTTTTCACAAAGTACTTATGTAAGACGCATTAAAAGCAATAAAAAATATATAAAACTAAGCATAGCTAATTTTTTTTAGCGGCTTCAGCATAAATTTTCCATTTACAAACACTTCCGCACAGCTTTTGCGTTGTTAACACTACATGCATACAAATACATATATATATATATATTTTTTTAACCTTACCCTGCAGCTATAAATTAATAAAAATTATATTCCTACCAGCTTACTCATAAAAGGGAACTATAAAGCTGTGAAAGTGTTTTTTATGTAATAGCCTAAAGTTTAACCTTTGAGCCTAATAGAACCGAGAATTTCAACCAAATTGACGATCGACACGATTTACGGTTTAAATTAGAAAAAATGTTAGGAATAATTTAAACCAGGATTACAAGCTGGCTTTAAACCGAACAAGTTTGAACCCAATATTGATTAAATTAAAAACGGAAAATAAAATGAATCGAACGTTCGAGCCGTACTACCTTTCCTTTTGATATCGCTTAGTCCAAAATGTATTATCCTATTATTCTTTATCCCAATTGAAAATAAGCAAAAATAAATACAAAATATTTTCTTTTAACTATAAATAGAATATGTTCTACACCAAATTTAAAGGCTAGGTTCGAACCCTGTATCGCAACAACGATCATTTTATTTTTTTAACTTTATTGAATTAGGTTTTTAATGAAAATTGTTTGATTTTTGCATTATGTGCATATATTTTTTCACGTAAGCCATGAATTTTTAAACATATTTAAGAATTTATGTTTAAAATCTTTAGTAAATTTGTATCTTTATACTTTACCTAATCTGACTTGATTTTGTTGCTTTTTTTTAATATTTCTTTTCCATTTAACTTAGTTAGTTTTATTATGTGATCACTTACGACTAACTTTGTCAACCCCGCACAATTAAAACGAATATGTGTCTTTTTGGACTGTTCTAAGTACAAAAGTGCTCGGGCCGGCAAGCCAAACGACAAAGTGTCATTCACACTGCGCCATGAAAAACAACCGTTCAAAAAGTGCCAAAAAAAAGCACATACATAAGAAAATGGCGATCAAATTCGAACGTAAAATACAAAACAAAAAAAAGAACAAGTAAAGAAAAAGTCTTGCCAAAACAACAAGCCAAAAGGGAACTCGTGATGAAATAGGAAAAGAAAAAGCCAACTTAGGAACAATAACGCAGGGGGAAAAGGGGCTGAGACGGGGGGAGCTGTGTTCGCAGTGTCGACGCCACGAATCTAGGTTATTACGCCGAAAATAATTAAATATATACACTGCCGGAGGGACGAGCGGGGCTCCACTCGCGAATCATGCAAATATGTACACAAAATACAACGCTCCCCCTCAACATTTTACTTAGCTTAAAACAGCTGCCCCGCCCCTGTTGCCCCCTCATCACCATAATTCAACCATTGCGTTTTCTAGCGCGTTTTGGCCAGAATTAGCCGCAGACTTATTCATACGACTCACGCGTATCTCAAGTTCATTGCCAAACACATATATGTATCTTTTATATGCCATTAACAACAGAAGGCGCATTAATAAATTTGAATTGATCGACTACGTTATACTCTTCTCTTAGCATTAAAGACTTTTCTTAACTAGTCAAATTAAATCAAATGTTAAGTAAACTTAGAGCTAATTTTTATTTGAATAAATATGTCAATTTTCACACCTATAATCATCTCTGTGTATTGATCATCTATGATCAGCTCATGCCTGCCTACAGGGTATCTTTTAGTCGTTTTGTGTTTTGTTTTTTAAGCACTCTTTTTTTGGCTTATTTTCGGTTTTCGCTTTTTTGGCATTTTATTTGGTCTTGCTTGGCTTGCTTTTGTGGCATGTAATTTTGGCTCTGGCAATTTTGGCCACGCAGAACTTTAGCTGGAAAGTTCTGAACCTGTTTGAAGCCAGGTTTGGACTGTATTTGACTGACTGACCGAGAGCTAAAAGATTGCTGATTATGCAGAAAATTATTTCAGCTTTGAAAGTCTCTTATATATATATATATGTTTGTATATAAGTAAAGCATAAGTGTGCAATAACTGATAGATCTTGTAAGTTTGCTTCGAATAACAATTAATAGTTTTTGGTAAACTTTGTTTAATGTCTACTTAGCTGAATTTTAACGTTATCAAGATCAACGTGATCTGCAGCAAAGAACAGACACACAAGCACAGCCTATAAATATTATTTGTAGCAGCCCTCTCTCTCTCTCTCTCTGTCTCCCTCTATCTCTCTCTCCCTTTCGCTCGCCCTCTCTTTGCACGATCTTCAACTGTTTTTGCAGCCTCGTCGCGATCATTGCACTTTGCGTCTCAGCCTCGGTCTGGCGGCATGTTGCAAATTGTTGTGCTAAAAACCAGTTTCACACTGGTCCGTTTGTGCAACATGTACCCAACCGAAACGAGCCGAGCCGAGCCGATCCGAGCAGAGCCGCGACGAGCTTTGATCGTGCGGCGTCTGTTGCAAGTTGCATGGCCGCATCGCTGGTCGTGTTTTGACTTTGCTCTGGTCGGTCAATGGTTCTCTGGTTCATTGCCATCGCGCTGGGGGTAACTAACCCAGCAACCAGCAACCAGCCAGCCTACTCAGCCTACCCAGCTGCTGAGTCAAAATCGGAGGAAATACCAATCCGACTAAATCGACCACTTTTGCAGCGTCATTGGAGTCGCACTCGCTGCTCGTTTTTGGCTCGTTGTTAACTGAAGCAAGGACGTCAAAGCTGCTGCTATATGTGTGTGTGTGTGAGTGTGTGTCAATGTGTGTGTGTGTGTGTGTGTGTATGCCATTCACTCGCAACTTGGTGTGCAGAAACCAGCCGATAGATAAAGATAAATACTTCATAGTTGGTTTGTCCGCTTGGTTCGTTGACTTACAAATGGTTGAAACTTTGCCATGTGGGCTTATCGATCGACGAACAATAAATGATCACTAAGAAAAACTGATCATTGACGTTTATCAAGGCAAATATTCACATATATTGTAATATAATATATATGTTTATTTTATATATGTTGGAAAAAAATCAAAAAATCATTGTTAATCGATAAAAATCGATAACTAGGCATCTTTAAAATGTTAACCATATAAAAAGATAAAAAACCAGAGCTAACAAATAGCAGAGCTCAATTAATTTTCATTGTTTTGTCTGATAGCAAATATATCATATAGTTACCCTTATGTATATCGGGAGTGTGATTAAGAAAAACAAACCAAAGATGTGCTTTTATTATGTTATTTTATTTACCCATTTACCAAGTGCATAAAAAGGTCTGCTGACGCTAAGCACAATGTATACCCTGAGATACGGCTTTAAATCCGACTCATGACTCAATAAACATTTCGAAATTTTCGACAGTCGTCAGAATTTCGTCAGTGGCAGCAACAACAAACGTGAGGGAATCAGAGCAGATTTCATATGGATTTATGTATGTGTATATATTTGGACTGCAATTCGAGGGCATTTCAATTCACATACTCATTCTGTTCTGGTTTGCATCGCGTCACGATTGTATAATCGTGCCATTAAACACATATATGTGTGTGTGTGTAATGCATAAAGTATCTTTCGGATGCATTCGTCAGCGTTTCACACACTTTATAAAACAACAACAACAACAGCAGCAGCAGCCACAAACAATCACTGACAAATGAAATTTCACAAACACAACCAGAAGAGTCAGAGGCAATTGACCGCTTGGCAAATACAAATCCTGATGACATTCACCCCGTTACGAGCGTCGAGCAAACAAAAAGCAGCGTCAATAACAACAACAATAAGCATGAGAAACATGTGCAAAAGCACAGAAGAGAAGAGCGTTGATAAACGAAAACAACAACAACAACAAATGCAACAACAAAACACAACACTGAGTTCAATAAGTGCAAGACAAAAGTGCAATTTGCCAGTGACGTGGCAAAAAAAGACGCAAAGAGGGGTTTCCTGATGTTGGTAAACAATTTATCAACAGCTTATTTATTGTTGATTATTTATTAGTTGTTATCGATCGATAAGTGCATATTAGGACCACAATTAACAAACAATAAAAATACACAAATTTTAAATTTCTAAAATTCAAATAAATATGCAATGTTTAAATAAAAATAATATTTTGATCTTTATACAAAAAAAAATATATATATATATATTTAAATAACTTGATAAAGTTCAAGTTCTTTAGCTAAAAAACAATCTCATCACATTTGGCAGATTATTTAAATAGACTTTACTCAAAAACATACCCAATGTAGTATATATAAGATCTACAATATACGTTTTATATGGGATTAAGTTTCACTATTTTGAATTGATGAGTATGTGCATGTATGTTTGTTATAATTTATTCAATATTTTATATATATTTTTTACCATTTAACGCAGCAAATTGAAAGCTTAAATTCTCCTCTCAGCCCTGCCACTGCTTTCTGTGTCTCTTGCTGCCTCTTTCTTGCTTTATGATTTTAGTCACATTTCGTTGTTGACTTTTTGCCATATTTTTTTATTATTATTTTCTTTTTTTTTTGTTGTTGTTGTTGTTGTTAATAAACTTGAAACCGCATTGCTAAAACGCTTTCCGCAATGTTTTGAGAGCAAAAATAAAGAGGCAGAAACAAATTAACAAAAGATTCTTTTGAACTTGTTGCGTCGCTCGACTGTTGTTGTTGCTGTTGTTTTTTTTGATGCAGCCAAAAGGAAGCGATATTTTTGGCTGTTAACAATTTGAACTTGGTGCTGGCCTCCTTCTGCAAGGTATACTTATTTGGTATGTGTGCCGTCGTTTGGCCTGATTGCCTGCTCTTCACTTGATGTTGCCTGTTATGCTTCTTCTTCTCCTCCTCGTTCTCGTTCTTTTTCTTATGCATTTTTGGCAACGCACCTTTTGGGCCACACGCGCCTTTAATTGGCCGCCTCGTTGATAACATCAAAATTGCAATTGCATCTGCTTTTCAGGCTGTTCTTCTGAAATTGTTAAATATTTGAAATAAAGATAGATGGGAGAGAACATATCAGATATTGTACATATGCTTACATGATTATCTTATAAAAGGTCAGCTGAGTTTTCCAATTTAAATTACTTTTCTTTATTTTAACACCTTTTAACACCTTTTTTCCAAAAAAATCAAAAAAATTGTTTCCAAAATTGCACATATTTTTGATGTAGAATCAATCTATAGAAAAAATCATAACCAAAATGCCATCAATCATGAAAATCGGTCGAGTTTTGCCAAATTTATGGGTGTTTAAAATCTGAGAACTATGGGTCCGAGAGCTTTACATGTCCAAATTTTTCTCGATTTTGGCATGATTTTTGACAAAAAATTTGACCCTCTCAGAATCAGGTTTAAAGTTGTTTTTTATGCTATTTGTGTCAAACAAAATCGATTAAAAAGACAAACTCGCAATTTTAAATTTTTCAAAAAATTTTTTTCGAAAATTAATAAGGGGGGGTACATGCTTTTTTCCAAAAAAATCAAAAAACAATTTTTTAAAATTTTTAAATGTACAATCACTCTAAATCAAAATATATGCCCAAAATGGCATAGAACATAAAAATCGGTTCTGTTTTGACAAATTAATGAAAGTTTAACATTTTTTATCAGTTTGTATCAGAAATCATGGATTTCACGTCTGTAGCTCCAAACAAAAATTGCTTTTATACGGACAGACAGATTGGTGAACGAGTATCAAAACTAAATAGATAAATGTTTGCACATATTTTTGGCAACCGGCTCTCATCTGTATAATTTTTAAGCGGCTTCGGCTAAATACCGTTAATTGACAGGGTCTAGAAAATTTGCAGCGCGATTTTGGCCAAATTGTTTTGTTTACAGAAAAATAACATAACAACCAGACGAGCAATCAACAACAAGCGACAAAAACAAAAATACATTCCTTATGTGTCAAAACAACAAGAGAACCAACAACGCGTTACATAAGAGCCCGGCTAGGTTCGAGCCCCGCCTCCTCCCGCAGCTTTCTTCCGCTCGCAAGGTAGAAGAACACAAGTGGCAGGCACATAAAAAAGTAGAAAGTCATTAAATAAGCAAGCGTCGCAAAAACAAGAAGAAGCAAACAAGCCAAAAAGAACCCAAAAACCGAAATAAAAAAAATTAAAAAAAAACAAAAAAAAAAGAGAAAAAATCAAAAGTTGTAAACAAATATGAGGGTAAAAGAAAATGAAAATCCCGTCGCCAGTATTACATCAGTAGATGGTTCGTCTGACAGAGCACGTCCGTCCAACTGTCGAACTGTCCAACTGTCCGGCTGTCCGTCTCCACTCTTACCGTACATTCGAGTAGAATGTTTTCGACCGCGGCTCGCTGCCAGTGAACTTGTCCCAAATAAACAAAATTCCACCGGCCAAAGTCAGTTAGGTAATGTTGTTGTTGTTTTGTTGCTTCTTTCTTTCTTTGTTATTTCTTTCTAGCCGCCATTTTCTCTGTTATTGTTAGCTATTATTGCGCTGGATTGTATATTTTTGTTATTGTTTTTTTTTGTTTATATACTTTCATAAGGTGTTGGGGGTTTAGTTTTATATATACATATGTTTTTTGTTTTTTTTCTTTTACCCCATCTTATGATTTTTTCGCGGAAATTTAAAGTTCAGGTTCTTAGACCCGATTGAGTCATTTGCGACGACAATTTCAACAGCGAAACTCATGATCTGAATTCTCAAATGCCAACAATGATTTCATACTCTTTGCACAGAGAATGCGAATAATGTTAAATCTCCGACTTTAAACAGATCAGTTGGTCTCTAAAAAGAAAAAGGTAGCCGTGAAGAATTTTGTATCTTAAAATATCTTAAGAAAAATTGCTTTCAATTTGAGAAAAACTTGTCTGCTTTATCATTATAATTTTATATAAGTTACCAAATGTAACATTTTATCAAAATCGTATATAGATCTTGTACAAATTAGAATATTATCAAACTGTCTTTAAATCTTCGACAGCAATCAATTTTCTTTGAAATTGTTGATTTTTCAGTTGAAGAAAACTGAATTCTATCAATTACAATTGTTAAATCTGCCCCCTTCAACTCTTTCTTTACACGCGACTTTCACTGCCACCCACGGCATTTTCATGACCTCCAAAAAAAAAAACAAAAAAACAACAACAACAAAATTGCAGCGCCAAAGTAAACTGGCCAATCAGATGGCTTTAGTTGCTTTCCAGTCGTTGCACTCGCTCTATAAAGTTAATAAACTATAAATTACACTGAAAAATGCCGAAAAAAAAACTTTCACAATCAACACAATTGTTGCCGTTGCTGTTGCTGCGCCAATTTTCCCCCTCCGATTGGCTATGTGCAACACGTGGAAATTCCCAGTTCCCGAGCCGAGTCAAACAGAGTCCGAAGCAAATCGCCGATTTGGCAACGACTCTCGGCTATGCAGCCAACAATTTCACTTTGCCTGGGTTAAAGTCCTGGCATCTGGGTGTCAGTCAACTTTCATAGCTGTTGTTGTTATTGTTGTTGCTGTTGTTGTTGCTGCTAGTCTCACTAGCATAGTTGCCCAGCAAACACACTCGAATGCTCCACTGAATGCAACGGCGCTCGAAGAGTGCAGCGACCTGCGATCAACACACTCGCCGCATACTGAATCATGCCCAGGCAGGCAGGCAGCCAGTCAGTCCCTATACGCCGCTTTCCTTCTCGCCCCCCTCCCTCAGCGCCACCAATCGTTTGACGTGGCAGTCAGCTGTTGTTGGTTGTTGCTGCCACGACTCGCTGCTGTTGCTGTTGCAGTTGCAGTTGCAGTTGCATACCAGTTTCTGTTGTTGTTGCGCTATTTTGCATGCCTGGGCCCAGGCCACATGTGGTAGAAAGTGGCGTTGGGCCCACTGACGGGCCGCCTGGCTGACTGCCTGCCTGCCTGCCTGCCCGCCTGGTTAGCTGCTGCCTAAGTTGAGGTAGTAATGACCTCTTTGCACGGGGTGCTTGACTTATGCACGGGCGATCGCATGACTCTTGTCTGATTTCGATTGAAAGTGCATCAACATCAACATTGGTCTTGGCTAACTTAAATATATATGTATACATTATCAACTAAAGACTTGAATCTGCACGAGTGCAAATATAGTTTTTTGGGCTGAAAGTATAATTTATATATTAAATGATTTATATACTATATATTTATTATATTTAACTCGAATCAATCATCAGTACTATATAATATAAATGCCAACTTAATAATAAATAAAAATCATAAGAAAAAGCTTACAATTAAATTTGTGATCACTTTTTACTTAGCGATCGCTTGGAATTTAGAGCTAACAAATTAGGCATTATTTAAAAGTATTTTTAATTTATTATTTTTTTTTTAATTTTTACAAATAAAATACAAAATTGTGAATTGGTTTTATTTGCAAAAAGTTACAATAAAGTCTAAAAATTGTTTTTTTTTTTTTGGATAAAATTTACAATAAATATGACCCTTAAAAATTTTATTTTACAAAATTTATTTAATTCTTTTTAGAAAAATTATTTTCTAATTTGCATTTCCTAATTAATTAAACCACATCCCTCATTATGCTCTATAAAAAAAGTGTTCTTCTGCTTGCAAACTGGTTTTCGAAAAGTTTTTGTGTTACATTTTTCGATAACCTTCCCGCTTGGCTAGCTAGGATAATGCTGCAATCGCTTTTCGCTCGTTCTGGCCGGACAAGAAATCATCGGCTCGGATGGAAACTCTTTCTGTTTGGCAAAAGTATGCGATTATTCTGTTGTCTCACGTCATCGTTGGCGTAACACCCGCCCTCTAATTTAATCGGCCTAGAGGCGATCAACGAGTTTAGTCTCAACACCTGTCTACAACACTACAAGCACCGTCTCCCCCCCCCGCGCTGTGACCCTCCCCCTTAGCATTTAAAATGCCTGTTTGGCTTTTTGGCCCACACGTTCTATGGCTGCGTCCGCGTACATTAAACCCAGGCTACTTCCTAGTGAGGAGGGCACTGGCGCTACGTTTAGCTGGCATTCATAAATTATGGCAGTGGCAGCAAACATTGACAACAACAACAACAACAATAACAGCAACAATAATGGCAACAACAAAAATTATGCTAAACGCGTACAAAGTTTGCTGCTGCTGTTGTTGCTATTATTGTTGTTGTTATTGTTGTTGTCTTTCAAACAGGTTTCAAATTCCTGGCCAGTTGGTCGCGACTTTGCTCACCTGACAACGCTCCAACCGAGGGCCATAGAATCAAGCCAAAGCCAAAGCCAGCGAACCAATAAAAAACATTTCGGGTCTCACTTATGCGACGACGCCCGAACTGCTCGGCCTGTGCGATTCCAGCTCCACAGCTCCGAAGCACCACAGCTCCAGGTTGAGCCCAGTTTTGGCTTACTAATTATTATGCTAAGCTTGATATGTGCGGCGCGAAAGGGTTCATGCGAATTCAAGTAGAGAGACAACGACAACGATCACGTCGTGGCAAACGCATGTTTTCTGCAGAAGAAGAAGAAGCACAAGAAGAAGAAGAAGAATAAGAACAAGAGCTGTCGCTGAAGCTGTCGCTGAAGCTGAAACTGAAGCTTAGGCTTTGTTCTGGCCTCAGTGTTCAGCTGGCTCGGTCGCTTAATGGCGGTTAATGGAGGTCATTCACTTTCGCACGAATTGTAATTTTTGTGCTTTAAGTCAATTCAAGTTGCCAAGTCAGCGCGTTGGGTTTCATGATTCTCTCAGCCTCATATATACATACAATATACACATGCATATATACATATATAAATATCGCATAATCTTATTATGCTGCCCGAAATATCTGTGGCCTGGCTTTTTGATTTTTTTTGATTTTTTTTGTTATTTTGTTTTTGCTCTGCTTTTGTTGTTTGTTATTTTTATGGCTTTCCACACTTATTATGCCAAAGATATCAATCTTGCGCCCTTTTGTGGCAGCTGCCCGCAAGTTCTGCTGCACTCAAGTGGCGAAAGTAAAGCGCCAAAGAATATCTCCAAATGGTATTTGCAGTCATAATGAGCTGAAATTAAATTTGCTTCCGCTTTGGTTTTATTTGTTGTTTTTCAAACATATTTCATAGTTCTCAATCTCATAAATCATAGCCAACAGCTTGGGAGCCCCTGTGGAGCACCATTAACTACCGTTTGAATCTATTAAGCACAAAAGCTATAATTTTAGCACATGTCTCCGCTCTTGGCCACAGCCGAGTAGCACTGACTGCAAGTTAACCGAGTGCAAATTACCAATTAACTTTCCCATCTAACCATCATCTAACCAGCGGCCAGTTGTGTGTGGACAGCGTTTGGACAGGGCGTTCACAAAAGTGCGGCTCTCAGCCAGCTAGCCTCGAACTTGGGGTCTAACTCTGCATCTGCCGCTGGCGTAATCATAGAAAGCACGTGCGGCAATTTCCAATTTCTGCCGCTGCTGTTGCTGTTGCTGCTGCTGCTGCTGTTCAAGTGCATTCAACTTGGCCAACTGTGCACATGCGTGGCCGTCGACCAACTCTGACAAGTCAATAAACTCATTGCAAGCGCAGTCTGTCTCTGTCTCTGTCTCTGTCCCACGCTCACACACTTACGTATGTATGTTGTTGGCTTATCGGGGAAACTAAGCACGATCTACGATCATTGGCACCAACTAGTAGAACCAACGCGGACTCGAACTGCAACTGCAACTGCAAATAACCCTCAATAACAGTTACAAAACTGTATGCAGTCGTAAAAAGAGGCAGAGGCAAAGGCAGCGACAGCGGCAGAGGCAGAAGCAGAAGCAGAAGCAGAAGCAGCGTCAGTGCAACGTACCGGGCGTCAATGTACGCAACTAGGCCTAGGCCCAAGTCACACAACGAACCAAGAAGAATGTGCAAGAAGAAAATTGCACACGAAGAGATAGATAGAGCGAGAGAGAGAGAGAGAACAGGAGACGACTAAACTAAAAGGTGGGGTGGGCATATGGCGAACTGAAGTGGAATAAAGTTGTGCCTGTCGTCGTCGTCGTCGTCGTCGCTGTTGAATGGAGTGCATTGCACTGCGAAAGGGTTAAAGACCCTCAACGATCGGCGGCGCCGCGCACAGTGAAAATGTGTGCGAAGAAATGTGAGTGGAAAAATCCAAAGCGATGCAGTTGCAGATACCAAAAACAAATCTGTGCAGCGGAAAAGCAAAAGTGCAGCAGCCCCCATTAGAAACGAAGACAGGCCGAACCTACATCAACACAAACACACACACACAGACAGACACACACCGCAGCACCGCAGAGAGCCAGCAATAGAGCATCAAGCAACTGCGAGAGCGACAGCAAGAGAGTGCATAGAGCTTTCGTTCAGTTTGTTGTTGCTCGAGTGCAGTGGCTTTGAACTTCACACAGTTAACAGCAGCGCTCGCGCTCTGTCGCAGTCGCCGTCGCAGTCGCGCAGTTACAGTCGCTCTCCCGGCACATATGCTTTCTCTCTCACTCACCCGTTGATAATTGCCGATGATTGCGTTGCTTTTGTTGTTTTTTCAATGTCGAGTTCACTTTTCAAAACGGGGCATGTGCAAGAGATGCTATTGGGATAGATCATTGAACGTTCAATGCATGCGTGTGTGTGTGTGTGTATGTTCGTGTGTATTATGTGTGCGCGCGTGGGTCTCTGTGCCACACTCAAGTGGAGGCGTCTGCTGCACTTTTGATTAATTTTCACTGCGACCGGGGCCAAGCAAGCATTTTCCACTGATAAGCGCGTCGCCGCGGCTCCATTGTATTAAATTGTGCTGCGCTTCCTGCCCTTGCATGTCCACTGATAATAACAATAGGCGCAGACAACAACAATAACAAAACACAACAACAGCAGACGCCTGCATCTCCTTTTTTTCTTTTTTTTGGATAAACGATTTCTTTCTTATAATTAAACATACTTAGGCCAGGAAATTTTTCTTGTCGACAGCAGCAGAAAAACGAGTTCAAGTACATGAATAATTCTGGAAGATGGCGAGAAAAAGAGAGAGAAACCGAACCAGAAATATTAGAAAAAAGAGTTGAAATTTTGCTAGAAGTTTTCCTTGAACGAAAAGCGACTCAACGAAAAATCTAGAAGTTTTTCCGCTAAGAAAAGCTACCGTAAAATGCTAACATGCTTTGATTTAGTTTTCAGTTTTTCTACAAAATTAATAATAATTAAAACTCAAACAAACTATCCGATGTTTATGCGATAAACCGAATTTATATCAAAGCAAACTATACAAATAGCAAAAAAGCGATCAGGGTCATAGCGCAATCGGGCTAAGGAACTCAAAAAGAATACGTTGGACTTTTGTTTGTCTTATAATTTAGCAAATCGCGATCACAAAAAAAAAAAAAATACACAAAGCTATAAGTAAATTTCACCGACCTTGGCTAATAAAGCTTTCGATGCGTTTCCTATCCAAACTCAAAAAAATAAAATTAAATTTATTATACGAAAAAAAGAGCGCAGCTCTCTTGCTCTATCTTTATTTCTCCCTATTTCTCTCCTTCTCTTTCCTGCTCAGGCATTGTGTAATAACTATTGGCAATTGCACGCGCTTCTTTTATTTGATAGTGCGGGGACCTTGAAAACTCTTATCGAATTTTCACCTTTTGCGCGAAAACTACCCAAAAAGCAACCGTTGATAAGGCAACTTAGCAAACAGAAAACCCAAATCGACTATTGGGTGCTCTTCCCACAGTAAACCAAAGGGATTAGCGAATATTCCTTTGATAATCTATCGATAACCAAAATGAGTTCATTTATGAAAAAGGTAACTGTTCCATAGACAAATTCAACTGTAAACGTATTAATAGGGAAACTAACCGACCCACGAAATGGGGCGATAGTTGCCTACTATTTTCATTTATATTCTCATCTATATTTATCAGAGTGACGCGTTTTGCGGCTGGCTGTGTTTGTGGGCAAATTAGATAAGAGCCCATCAAGAATTTGTTCTGCTGACCTTCATTTTTCGCTGCTGTCCGCTGATAACGACGATAACCGATAAGAGCGCGTGTATAAGTGTGTGTGTGTGTGTGTGCGTGTGTGGTTATGTGTGCTAATGTTTATTATTATTTAATTTTTTTGTTTTTTGTTACGTTTAAGAGGCGCCTGCTATTGCCATTACGACATTATAATGCAAACGATTACGCAGTGCAATATTTATATATTCACAATGGGCGGACATGTAACGGCACAAAAGCCTATCAACATTGGCTATCTAATGTGCATTACATATTCAAAGATTAAATTGCATTTGGCGTGCTGGTAAAAACAAAAAGTCCCCCTATACTACTTATATAGCCTATCGGATTTAGATACACTGTCTTTTGACTAAAAATATTCTTGACTCGACTTAGTTTCCTACGATAAAGCAGCTGCTGGTTACCCTCCAGAAACAGATTCCGAATGGGTTCCATTCTCAATTGCCCGTATCTCAGCATTTGATTCTTCCAATCTTACGATTGTGCTCTCCTCTCTCTCTCTCGTTCTTTCGCTGCACAGTGGCATGACATCATGAGTTCTCTGGATTGCCAAAAATTATGCGTAATCACCAACCCTGCAAAAAACACATACACTTAACATCAAAATCTGCCAACATAAAAAAAGCCACGCAAAAATTTAATTTGCGCGAGTACATAAAAAAAGCGAAAAGAATGAAAAGAAAGCAACGAAGTTTAAATACTCTTATAACTAATATTCGGTTTATTATAGTTAAACAAACTAAAAGAAGAAAATGTTGCTGAAATAAATATATTTCAGCTAATCAAAATCCATTTATTAATCCTATCTATCTTTTGATATTATTTGTAATAATATATTTATTTCTGGATTGAATTGAATATTTTAAATTGAATCAGCAACTAAAGTTTTTAGCTAGAGATTCGAGCCCGAATCGTTACTCAAAATGAATCTCTTAGAATAGTTTGCTAACCTTTTCGGCTAGGGTATCAGAACGAAGCCAAACCGACACAAAACAATTTTTATGCGTATACCGCAAAATCGTTGGCCTTCAAATTGACCGAGTTCATGAACACCAACAAACGTGGCAGAGATAAACACGGGTGTTTCGGGTGAGGGCAGGGACGGTTTGAGGAACCACGCACCTCCTCATTGTGCGTTAATTATATGGTGAGAGCGAGCGATACAGATACATATATGTATGTATGTATGTAGATACATCGGAGATAAAACAAATAAGCTAACGCAGAGCAGATGGCTGATATTCTAGAGGCCCCGTCCTCATAATTCGAACCAGTCAGCAAGTTCAAAAGTTGCGCAATCGCCAAAAAAAATAAAACAAAAAATAAATAAAATAATAATAATAAAACTGGTTTCCAGTTCTAAACTCAACAAAATTACTTGCCTCAAATTGTTAACAAGTTATCAAGGAAGTTTATTTTGTCTCTTAAACACACAGTTTGCGCAAAAAAAAAAAAAAATAAATAAAATTAATATAAAAAAAAAAACATCGTCCAACTACCAAGGAAAAAGTCATCAAGAGTCGTTCAACTTACGCGGGAGAACGCGTGTCAGAGAGAAGTGGGAGAGTGACGGAGAAAAAGCAACAGCGAGAGAGAGCAAGATTGTAAAGTGGAAGGTCGCTCTGATTAAATCCAAAATAAAAAAAGAATAATAATAATAATAATAAATAAATAAAAATTAACGCTGACTGACTGGCGACATAACCGATTAACGAGTTGGGGGCGAGATGATTTGCAAACAATTCAATATCAAGCTCATAGTATCTATATATATATAGATATATGTATATGTATATATGTACATATATAACGGGTAACGCTGATTGATCGACATAAATTTTACCTAGTTTTTAAAATAATGCTTGTAAACTGGAAGTAATTTGTGCATAAGTATAAAATTTTCAATTTCTAAAACCTAATTAAAAACATAAATAAATTTTTCTTTAACTTCTTAAACAAATTTTGAACGCCTTGTGACCTAATTCGAATATAGAATTGATAATATGAATATTGATGATATAAAAATAATGCAAACTTATTTTGGTTTTCCTTATAAATTTTTAGCTTTAATCAGAAATAAGGATTCTATATCACATGCTTTAAGACAAATGCAGTTGCGATATGGAAAAGGTCTAAATATAAATTATTATCAAAGAGATATTTTATAGCCTATAGATCTGCTTTATTTTCTTGATCAGCATCTGTCTCTTTCTGGCCGCTGTGTCGCAGTTGCTGTTTCGCGTGGCCCTCTTTCAATTATCGGTCAACAGTTTTGTAGTTAAAGTCAGTCACATCGGCAACGTCCCTGGACTTTTGCCAGGCCCGGCGAGGACTTTGATTTGCATTCATGATGCTACACAGACGGGCCAACAGACTGATAATCAAATTTTTTTTTACTTATTTATTTTGTTTTTTGTTTGCTGTAAAACAAGAGCCGGGCCTATGTGGGATATCCACTGGAGCCCCAGAAGCCAATGACATTTGGCTGGGGTACATTCGCCTCGGCGATCGCCGGATTGCGGCGAATGCATTGTTCATGACGCAGCCAAAAGCTGTTGCCTGTTGGCTGTTGCCCGCCGCTGATCATGACGTTGCGAATCGGCGGAATCACTTGTAAACTCTTCTCAAATTGGCGGTTGTAAAAGCAAAAAAAAAGAAGAAGATATTAAGAAAGACAAAAACAACAACAACCAACACCAGGAGAGAAAAAAGTGATTTAAATAATACATGCTGTGCGCGGTGCGATCATGAAACTTAAATGCATGGCTTAAGGCTCTTGAAAGCCATCGACATCAGCTACCTAATTTCTTCTTCGTTTTGATTATATATATATGTATATTTTTTTTTATCACAATACACATTTCGAGCGCCCATTGAACTTGACCTCCACTTGAACTGCTGCTGCTGCTGCATGCACCATGGCGCTGCTCAGATAGCCAGAGTTGCCAAGTTGCCGAGCTGTTGTTGAGCTGCCCCTGGGTGAATTCTTTTGTGTATGGCACTTTTGTTTTGTCTGCTCATTTATTTTTAAACGAACTTGTTATTATTGAAATTGCATTAATAAGGAAGTTAAATGTTTATTTTTGTTTGGTCTGGAGAAGCACTGAATTCAAGTTGAGCTTGTGTTTTCTGATCACCTTCTTGTTGACATTTGGCATACATACATATATGTATGTATATAGGGATTATCATATTACATGCTGGCAATTCGATAACCAATGTCTTATCTGTGCTATATGTGTGTTACATCTAAACAGATCAGATTGGATGAAAATCAATCGGACTATATCGAGTTGAGTTTAATGCATTCCAATGTCAATTCTTTGCGCGGTGCGAAACACACCCACAATTCTCATGAAATTTGCCATTGTTAAAAAAACACATATCGTGTTAAAAAAATGCCATAAAACATAGACAGACGCAACGAAAAACAAAACACTCCCCCTCGTGTCCCCCCTTTCCCTCACCATGGAAAAAATGTACCATTCGAAACAGACAAATGTGCTGAAAATTGGAAAATATGTCGAGAAAATAACTCGCCCGATGATATTTTTGTCTAAACGATCTCGCATAGCGCCCACGCGAACGCTGAGTAGAACAATGCGAGAGCGGGGCAGCATGAGTGAGCGAGTGAGTGGGGGAGCCTTAACCTTGGACAGAGACGGAGCGATCGATTGCCACACGTGGCATTTCGATTCGGAGTTGGTTGCTACAGGAAACGATTTCTACATTGACCTAGGCGGGCCCAACGGGTTGATCGGCTCCCCAATCATGTATGTAAATATTTACTTAAATTTGTGTTTTTCGTTTTCTTACTTTTTTTTTGAGTTTTCGTCTCGAAATGTCAACGGCACGATGTCAATGACTGCAATGCACCGCTCGGGCCTGCATTGTGTTGTGATATAATTTTAATTTATCACAACACGTAGTAATTAAATAAATTGCATTAAACAAAATGCGAGAAAAACAGAAAACAGCATTTCACTCGGCGCATGAACTTAGTTAAAGTTTTATTGAACTTTTCGAATGGAGCGCCATGAACTAGCGCAACTGAACACCCAACATGATAATGATGATGATAATGATGATGATTATAGTGCTGCTTGGCAATGGGCATCATTGCTAAAAAGCTAAAAAAAAAGAGTACAATAACCGGCGAGCGGCGCTTACCTTGGGCCGCAGCAATCGGTTAATCGGCGACATGTGTTTTTTTTTACTCAGAAAAATAATGCGAGCGACCGCCTGTTGCCAGGGTAGTTACGGGCCAGGCTGACAAATTGGGCTCTGGGGTGGCTAATGTTGGCCTGGCCTGCTGTGGTGTGTGGTTTTTGAACAGCAACACCCTCAACTGCTCGCTGTGGATCTCTCTCACACACACACACAGACAGAGTAGCTTACAAACACACACGCGTAAACGCGCTCTTGTTGATGTTTTGGTTTCGTGCTCGCGCCCGCCACATGTTTTATTATTATTTTTCAAGAGCACGTGAGAGCGCCGCTCAAACTCGCTTACGCTCGCGCGCTCTCGCGCTCTCTCTGTCTGTCAGGGTCGGTTCGACAACGGCTGGCCGCAAACTGAACAAGATCCAATGCGAATGTTGATTTTCCTTTCATTCAACGTTGAAACATCGCAACGAGCAGATCGTCGTTCCTCCGTCATTGTCGTCGCATCGTGTTGTTGTCGCTTCGTTTTCGTTCGTGTTTCGCGTTAAATCGCGCATATCGGTACATTTAACAATAACAAATATCTCTATATATTTTTTTGATTTTATCCACCAAATGACTACAACTACAACAAATTATCAGGATATGCCAATTGTATTGTGAGCAATATATGCGTTTGTGTTTTTGTTCCTTTTTTTTTGTTTTTTAACAAGTGAGAACGAAATTGAAAAAATAATAAGAAATTCAATAAACAACAATGCCCGTTTAGGCCACACCATATGATAAGCAATAATAATTGGGTAACAAGTGAAGTGAAATCCACTGATTCGTTTGCAACAAAATGCTTATGTCCGCGGACAGTTCAGATTGTCAGCCCAGCAGCAGCGCGATGGAATCGTCCGGCGCAAAGACCTCAGTCATCTGCCTGGGCCAGGCCGCCCAAGTGGCGCCCTCTAGCACCACCAGCAATGCACAGTTACTCGTTGCCGGTCGCTCCCATTTGGAGAACGCGCTCAAGCTGCCGCCCAACACGAGCGTCTCCACATATTATCAGCACAGCAAACTGATTGTTGGCCAGCAGCAACAGCAGCAACAGCAACAGTCACAACAACAACAACAATCACAACAGCAATCACAACAACAGCAATCACAGCAGCAGCCGAGCAGCCACAGCGCTGTCATCTTTCAGACGGAATACCATCAGCGCCAGGTCGCACCTGTCACAGAAATGGATACTGTGCCGCCCACAGGTGTGCCCACGGCCAGCAAAATGCCGCACAGCAATGTCATCTATGTGAACAAGTCCAGCTCCAGTGTGGTGGTCAGCACCAGCGAGACGCCACAGCTGCCCGCCCAGGTGCACTTTGAGCAGACGCCCCATCATGCCCATCACATGGCCGCCATGTACCATCATCAGGCGTCAGAGGGCGCCACTGTGCACGGCTATTCAAGTGCCGGCCATCATCATCATCTAACGGTTGCACTGCCCAATGGCCAGCCGAATGGCGCCATTGTGGTCATGCCCGCCGATTCGCGTCCACAGACACCGGAGTATATCAAATCCTACCCAGTTATGGATACAACTGTCGCCAGTTCGGTTAAAGGCGAACCAGAGCTGAATATTGGTAAGAAACGGCGAGAAAATCAAACTAAAATTTGCTAAAGAGAATATTTGGAATCATTAATTTTAATTTGGTTAAAAATGTGACCAAATAAAAATTTAACAATTTAGAATATTTATTTTAGGCAAATACAAAATTTGTTATTTTGTTGTATAGTAAAATAGATCTATTCAAAAATAGAATTTTTTGGTAACATTGAACATTGAACTAAGGTTTGCGAACTGAGAACCCCGGACTGCTAATTAGCATTGCAATAGGCCTAGGCTATATATCGCCGGCAGTTGGCAACAGGGCGGCAGATTGGCGCGGATCGGCGCGGAAGCGCTTTTTGTGCGCTGGCTAAGGCTAAGGCCTAATGGGTGTATTGACTTTTTGACGTCATGTTAATTAGCCAGGCGAGTAACGCTTCCGAATTTAAACAGTCAGTCAGTCGTTCACTCATTTAGTCAGTCAACAAGGTCGTTCCGCATACGATAAAATACACAACAACAACAACAAGCAGCAGCAGCAAAATCTGAAAATACTTGCGCGTATGCTCCGGAGTTCGACAGAGTTCAATTCGAACTCGTTTTATATTTTTTGATCGCATGCGACAGCGGCAATTTTTAAATATAACTGTATCAATGCCAGGAAAAGAGTTAATGCACCTTATGTCGGCTATACGAGTTATCTGAAGTTATCCGAAGTAACCGGTTGCACGTCACTTATAAATCAGCGATGTGCCTCAGGTTCAAGCGATGAGTCAAGGTAAACCTCCAATAACTCGCATTAAATGGGAAGTGTTTCGTTTATGCTAAAACTGCACTTCAATCTTTGCGAATTGTCAGTTTTGAAAGCCGATAATATATCTGACAGTTTATGCTTTTAGAACAGTCTAAAGTTTACTTATTTTATTAAAGTTTTGAAATTCTTTAAATTATATTTGTCAAAGATTTACTAAAGATGTGAAACGATTCTGAAGATCTTAAGATCAGTCTTTCTTACCTTTCTTAATTATTTACTCTATTTGTTGTAATTTTCTTTATTAAATATTCCGATTTTATTCAATATCATATCTCAATTAGTCATGCTTTGCATACCTCTTCAATCTGTGCGTTTATCCACATTTCCAGTCACATTTATTTCACGGCTTGTCAACGAAAGTGAAATTTGTGCGCACCTTTAGCCAAGAAATAATGTTTATATGTTGTCTATTATGCGTTTGTATATTTATCTTTTTTTGACGAACTTTTATTTATTTATATACATATTTATTGTTTTTGGTTTCGTGGTGTTGCATTTCTCCAAACAAAAAGCAAAAAAAAACAAAAAAAAACTGGGCGAATGCTTTTGATAAACCAAAGAGTGCGAATGCGATTCCAAGTTCATTGCTACCCAGCTCTATATGCATATATATATTTATTTGTATGTGTGTGTGTGTGTGTGTTGGCTCTTGGCATTTGTAAATGCATCCGTTAGCCAAGTTTTTAATTTCAATTGCGAAAACGAAAGTGAAAAGCAAAGCAACGAATGCAACTGCAGAAATTCACTTTTAGTTTTCACTGCGCATGCGCAGTCAATTTATGGCCAAAACGCAGCTCGGCTCCTCTTGAGAGTAGGCGCGCTTCGCCTACTCGTCCGTCCCGGTGTCGCTGGTCGCGCTTAATTTAAATTCGCTGTCAAATTGTCTTTGACATTTTTACTTTGGCAGCGACGGTGACTCGTCCGTCCGGTTCCCGGTCCGGTCCCGGTCCCTGAGACGAACCCCGACAGCCCCTACCAAACACACTGAACCGTTTGCCTTTGTTGAATATGTCGGTGAAAGTCAATGCAAGCGTCGCCTTCGCCTCGCTACAATTGTGCAAAAGAAAAGTTATTTGCTTTGCAGTTTTTCGTATCGTTTTTTTCTATTTTTTTTTTATTTTCTTACATTTGTTTTTTTTTTTTTGTATTTTAGTTTTGTTTTTCGTTTTTCGTAGGCGGCGTTTGAACTTTTGCTTGGAAAGTTTTCTTCGGCGACGGCGTCGTGTTTATTTTTATTGGCACAATTATTTGTGCATTTTAGAAATTTATTAAAACGGTCAAAGACCCGATTCGGTCGCTAATTCTCCCCAAAACATTTTGTAAAAGTGAAAACCATCAAACTGAAAGTAAAACCCTTTTCATTTCGCAATTAAATGTTATGTGCATTGTATCTGTGAGATACTTTGCGCAAATTGCTGACAATCACTTTTACCCCCAACTCGATGCGAACCCAACTATATAGGCAATTAAATCAATCAGTCCATTATTGCAGCTATTGATTATTAGATTAATGCTTAATCAGTTTTAAAAGATTTTAAATAAATTAAATGGTTTCTATGGAAAGTCTAAAATAGCTAGAAGATCACTTATGATCCTAGAACCTTTATAACTTTTTTTTTTAATATGTTTAAAGTATTTCTAATTTTTTAATTAAAGTTTTATTAATATTATATCTGTAGTTGAACCTTGATCATTTTTAGCAGTCTAAACGTCAGCTTTTATTATGAACATTTTTGAAAGTTTTTAAGTTCTTGAACTTGTGATCAGCTGATATTCGTTCAACTAGCTCTGATCCAGTTTTCATTTACACACAATCTTATGTATGTAGATAATCTTAAGCCGCTTAATCACTTTTTGTGCCATAACTTTTACTAAAAGTATTTCATGTTCTTAACACCAAAATTTTCCGTTTAACTGAAAGTAAGTTTTATTGCGACTGCTGATCATTTTTGACATCTGCCGCATTTCAAAACCTTTTTTATAGCGGTTGAAATGTCAACTTTGCGAATTCCTTGAATGATTCATAACCAACTCGCGCGATCTTCCTCAAGTGTTTGAGTGTTTGGTTCCCACGCCCGATCGTCAACCTTGTCAGCTGCTCCAGAAAGTGCAAGGCACCTACTACTACTACAAAAACAAAAAAAAAAAAAAAGGGAAAGATAAACAAATGCAATACAATAAAATCGAGTCAATGCACGCATTTTGTGGATCGGTCGTTTGCCGGTCATTCATTTGAATTAAATGAATTCAACGTGAAGGCGATTGCATAACCGATCCGATGCCGCCCTGAAGTCAACAGACTGCCGAAAAAAATAAGAAGAAGAAAATAAATAAATAAAATGAAATGAAAAAAAAAACACTCTGAAGCTGAACCGTGCTGAACCGAACCGCATTCACGTTTACGGCTTACTCACACGTTTGTCAATTCAATGAACCACATGCCAAATGGGCGGCCGTGCACGCCCACTTTACAAGGCGCCGCATTTAAATTCGCGTGACCTCAGCTGCGTTTTTTGAACCCAATAAACACAGCAGCAAATTTTTCAAAAATTGAATTTTATTGCACGATACGTTGAACTGCGTCTGCCTCGAACAAAAAAAAAATAAATAAAATAAACCTGTACGAGCATTTCCGCATTGTCGCCAAAGAGAGAGAGACAGAGAGACAGAGAGAGAGAGCGAGCTAGCGAGAACCGTCTTCACTCTTTCGCTCTCTTGCTTGCACGCGCTTAACTTTTATTTATTGATTTAGATTGGTGCGAGCAGGAGAGCGCAAGATACGAAAAAACAAAAACAAAAACCAAAAAAAAAAAAAATAATAAAAAATTTCAATGTCAAATTTTAATTTAGTAGAGTTTTCGACTCAGAACATTACCAATATGGCAGGCACACACAGAGAAACGTGTGTGTGTGCGAGTGTGTGTGTGTGTGTTTGTGTGTCTATTATGCGTGTGTGTATTTCATATCAAGTAAGTCAGCCGAAAATTTTCGTTGAGCTGTCGGAATTAATTTGTTTGTATTTCATATACATAAGCATATTCTCAGTCTGTCTGTGTGTGTGTGTGTGTGTGTCTGTTTTTGGGGCTGCCATTTGTTTGTTTGTTGTTCTTTGGCGTATTTCTAGCTGATAGTGCCGAACACAACCCCCCACCCCGCCACACACACACACACACTCGCCGCTCACCGTCGCGCTGTTCGTGTGAAGTGAATGAAACTTTCAAGGTCGCCATTTGTATGTGTGTGTGTGTGCGTGTGTGTGTTTGTGTGTGTGTAGTGCGTATTAGATAATGCCCATAGATTTGTTTTCTCTCGACTCTAGATTCGTGTATTGGCCAGCCAAAATATTACCCAGCGTCCTTGGCCATAGTTTTGCGTTGGCCAAAATCAAATATTTGGCGATTATCCAAAACTCGCGTATACATATGCACGATCCGAAAGAACCCATGAAACCGGTTGATCAGCTTATGATCAGGCCTTACTTTTGGCGCTAAACACAAAAGTAAAATAGTAAAATGCAGAAATTAATATCTCTCGCTATCTAAAAAAAATATATATATATGTTAAATGTTTCTAAATTATTCGAAATTTAGAGTTTTAAACCAGGAAGCATTTTATTTTTGCATTCGCGGAATTCTCTTTTTGTTTTTGTTTTTGTACAGTAAACAATACAGTTTTCGCTATTTTAAGAGGCCTTTTGTGATTTTAAACTCATATTTGTAGCTGTGTATGTGTGTTTGTGTGTGTGTGTGTGTGTTTCTACATGCGCCAATTTTGTACCTTATCAGCTGCGTTTAAATAAAAACAAATGTTTTTATTAGTATATTTCCAAATTTGTCATAAAATTCATTTGAACTTGAGATACAAATATGTAAATATTTATTATCAGTGATTGTCTTTTTAATACCCTGCACAAGGGCTATTAGTACAAATGTTATGGCAGCGAGAAGCTGGCATATTTGTTCCTCTAATACTTTATTTTGTTTCATTATATATATTGGTATAAAACAACAAGTATTACTTAAATTATTTAATAAATAGAAAAATATTATTTGTAATTTTGAATTCCAATTCCAACAGAGTATCTCGCAGTTGTTTCACTACGCTTTTTTTTGCGTGGCACATATTTGAAAATACATCATTGAATGTCGGTTCTGTCTGCCTATATACCCTATATATATATATATATATCCACACACATACATATCATTATCTTCTACAAAGGGATTCTGCAGCTGACGTCAACAACAACAACAACAACAACAACAACAACAACAACAACAACAATATGCAGCTGCTTTTGTGTTTTATAAATATTTTTTTTGGAAAACTTGCTTTGTAATTGATTCACCGACAATTCTATTAACGAAGCGCCCGTTGCGACAAGGTCGAAACCGCTCGGCTCCCTCTGCCCCCACTCGGCTAATCGGCGACACGTGTAATGGGCTGATAAAAGCTCGATGCGGTAATAATGAACTATTAATAAAGCTGAGAGTCGTTCATCAGGCAGACATCAGGGCGAAGTAGGTCTGATCGAAAGAGAGAGAGAGAGGCGAAATTCGGTTATCAATAGATATATAAATTGATTCAAATGTTTGCCAAACGCTTTCAGGGCAGACAATGCGTCAGTTGGAATATATAATATTATTAATGAAACAGCTAGAATGAACAACTATGCACAGAATGCAATTGATAAGCTATAATATTTAAAATACAATAAGATTTCGATGAAAAACAAATTTTAGTAAGAAGAAATTTGATATTCATATTACTTGTTCGATAAAATAATATAAAAATAGATAAATGAATATCATAGTGATCACTTAGCGTTTGATCAGTTGCAGCATTCGCTGTGCAACACTCAACAACATCATCATTATCAAATCATATCCATAAATTGTGAGCTAAGAAAAAGTTGAGAGGTTAGTTTTATGTTTTGCAACGATCGATAAAGATTTCACACGCACACAAGCGAGATGTTGTTGTTGTTGCTGTTGCAGCAAAAGTGCAACGATCTGCAGTGCAAAATGTCAGTGAACTTGTCGAGACGACAACAACAACAACAGAAACAACAACAACAACAACAGCAAATACCGACTGCAGACACGAAGCGTGTCTGGCACAGAGACACAACATTAAAAGCAATATGTGTGTGTGTGTGTGTGTGCGTGTGTGTGTGTCGGCTGCGACGATCACGATGATCATGATCATGCACATGATAAAGACGATCAGATAATAATGAAGATGGCCATGGCAGCGTGAAGATCATGAACATGCACAGATTTTGCAATTGTTTTTGTTCAACACGATTGTTTACAATGCGCGGAATGCAACAAAAGTAGCTGCACTCTCTCTCTCTCTCTCTCTCTCTCACACACTCTCTGGCTTGCTTATCAATTAATTATAATTGAATTATTTGATGGTATTTGTGATATGCTCTGCGCAGAGCAGCAAAAAAAGTCTTTCGCGGGTAAAACAAAAACCTGTTTGCAGCATGCTGCTGCCAAAGAAAGTCTTTCTCCGCACAACAAAGTCGCTTGACGGGTCTATCTCTGTCTCCCTCCCTCCCATTCTCTCTCTCTCTATTCTCAATGTCTCGCTGCGCAAGATTCTTATTCTGCTTTGTTTACTTTCTTCTTGTTTGGATTGCTGCTGCTGCTTTCTTTGCCACCTGGCGGTGAAAGTTACGTAACACTTGCTGCCTGCAATTGTCTCTGCCACATCTCTCTCGCTCTCTCTCTCACTCGCTCGCTCGCTCTCTGTGCTTGGCCAGAACGAGCTCAAGTTCAACAAGTTGCCCATTTTGCTTTGCTGCTTTCTTCGTAATTTCGTTGCCAGCATTGACATTGGCATTGGCCACGATCATCGTGGCCCGCGTGTCTGGCCATCTGTAAAGAAAGTATTACGTCTCTCTGTTTACTTTCTTCGGCATTGGCCGAGAGTAAAAGTTGCCAGCTTAAGCTATAAATAATTGCAGGTTCTGATTATTTGGGTTTTAAGTGGAAAATCAATTCTCAACTAATTTTGTGATATTTCAATTATTTAATATTAATTTATCGATTAAAACGTTTTTTTAGATCAATTTGAATCGATTTTTGGATATTTATTGATTTTCTGTTTTTGGCGTCTTTTCTTTCAGAATTTGATGGCACCACCGTCCTTTGTCGCGTCTGCGGCGATAAGGCCTCCGGTTTCCATTATGGCGTGCATTCCTGCGAGGGCTGCAAGGTAAGTTACTACTGTATCTAGCCTTATGTTGTGTGGGCTGGGAGGGGGTGGTGTGCCGGCCACGTGGATTTTGATGCTGCAGCAACCACCGAAACACCGACTGACTGACGATTTTCGTCTGACATTGAACTCATTTGACCTCGACGACGGCGAAGGGTAAGCCGCGAATTCAAGGGTTGTTACGCTGGCAACAGGCGGCGGTAGCGGGATAAGGACTAAGATCAGGACCAGTAGCAGGCGCAGAACTGTGGCTTGCTTGTTTGGCAATTGCGTTGCAGACATTAAACCTGCGTCGTTGCTTGCTGAATTGTCCTTGCATAAATTGCGTCGCAATAAAATAAATCAAAAGTATCCTGAACCCACCACCAACACCACCACCACTACCACCATGAGCACCACATCAGAGCCGGCTCGCGTCGCCCTTTGTCTGTGACATTGAAAATTGCGGCAAGTTCATTCGCCTGCCCCTGCTGCGCCATCGCATCGACGCCGTATCTCGCTAAAGTCCAAGCTAAAGTCCAATGCTGCCGATCGTGCCCTGCAGCTCGTGGCGTATGCCCCCCCGCCCCGCTTAAACCGACTCCTCTCTCTCTCTTTCGCTCTCTGTCACTCTCGGTTAACCTTGGCAAAGTAGTTTGCCCTATTCCCTTATATTCGTAGCGTTGCCGCCAAAGTCGGGAATAATGTCTCAATGACGTCCTTGAATTAGGTTAACAGCCAGTTTCCAGTTCTATACAGTCTCTCCCTTTCTCTCTCCCTTTCTCTCTCTCTCTCGCTAAGTCTGCGGCGCGATCCTTTGTCGTTGTTGTATTTATTTTTATTTGTATAGCATTGGTTTCGTACTGGCGAGCTCCCGAGACGTCTGCGCGTCTGAAATTTCAAACTTTTCAAGACTTTATTTAGCCCGCTTTTTTCTGTCCGAATATTCTTTTTGCTTTTTAGGGCTTTTGGCAAAGTTCATTGACTTGGCTCTTGACCAAGCGCGTCCACTCTTTGGCTTTGGGTTTCTCGGAACGTTTTTGGTGCGGTTTGGTTGGTTTTTTTTTTGTCTTGGTTTGGTTTGGTTTGGTTTTTTTTGTGTTGCTGCCCTCTTTCTTTTTATATATACTCTATATACATATTATGGTATTAAGTAGCTCGCCAGAGCGTCTCTTTTATCAATGTGCCAGTCACACATATGCGCTAATTTAAATATATGTATATATTTACCTGTGTGTGTGTGTGCTTGGCAGGTAGGCCTATTAACAAGCTTCGTACGCGCTTTTTTGAAGTTCAAGGTTAAGCGACAGGCACAGGGTCCCAGCGGCGGCAGCGCTCTATCTTGCTCAAAACCAGTCCTGCCTTGGGCCGCCCTTCTTTGGGCACGCACTTTTGCGCGTGTGAGACTCTCGCTCTCCCTCGCTGTTCCTCTCTCGCTCGCTCGCTCTTCAGTCAACTGTCTCGCTCACACCTGCTGAAAATAGTGTCTGATCTAGAAGTAGGAAGCAAGTTTTAGAGGTTTTTGCCATTTTTGTGTTGCTCATACGACGCGTTGTCAGCAGTTATCGATGTTGTTATTGTTATTGTTGTTGTTGCTGCTGTTCGTTATGTAGCTGATACTTCCGCCCGGGCCAGGCCTAGCCGGGTCCGAGTTTACTGTGACTCCGCACCTAGCCACACGCAACCTTCACTGTGTTTATTGACCTCTATTTTTTTATTTTTAAACCAATATTTGATTTCTATATATGATTCGAATTTTGATTTTTTTTATTTGCTTTTTAATGACTTTGAGCCTAAACTCTGTGAGCCCAGGCAATAATCTGTTCACAGTTAGCTATTATTTTGGATACTTATTAACATTTTTTTAGTTTTGAACACGAGTTTATAATACAATATCTGAAAGATTTCTTAAATAACTGCTGAATTTATAGATTTAATTATTATAAAACCAGTGCTTCATATTGGAAATTACAATTTTCCAAATATTAAAAATATTTTAATAATTTAATTTTTAAAAATAATAAAACTGTAACCTACATTAAAACTAGTTCATTTAAAATATAGTTTACAAATATAAATTTTTTTATGTTTAATTTTGATCATAAAATATCCCCTTTTCACATACAAATGTGTCGCAAATAAAAATCAACTCTGGAATTAAAGTTTTTAAGATTTGCGAAAATCCACTTCACCCAAATATTGTAGATGCCTATCAATTCAGTCATCCGTGCACACATTTGGGCACCGTTTACCTACTCCCATCTTCACTAGGCTCTTGGCAACACGATTCCCAACACTTTTTGCTCTGCCTAATGACCTAATTTGTGTGTGTGTGTTTGTGTGTGTGTGTGTGTGTCGAGCCCAAGTTTGAGGAATGGTCTTCGATAATTCCTCCAAATTTAAGCATAAAAACAAAACGTAAAAAAAAGCAAACAGAGGCTGTTAAATAAATGAAAAGCAACATACGTAAATAGGTAAATATGTTTGTGTGTATTTGTATTTGTTGACGTTAGCGTTTTCGAGTCTGATTTCTGTTATGGTTGCCCCTCTGCTCGTCGTCTATCTCTTTCTTTCTCTCTCTCTCTGTGAATGGTCTGCTTTCTTTGCTCCACTCGGCCGCTCTTCGGCGGTTATACAACATGTTTTTATTCTTTCACATTATTTAGCATATTTATTTATTGTTCATTTGTTGTTATTCTTTTCCCTTCCACACGCACAGAACGTTTTACTGTTTTGTTGTTGCGTTTTTTGCTGTCTCTTTTTGCTACCCGCACGCTTGTTGTTTTTGTATTTTATGCTTCGTGTAGTTTTCGTGTGCAGTTGTTGTTGATTGAGCGAGCGAGTGAGTAGTGTGTGTGTGCAAGTGTGTGTGTGTGTGAGTGTGTGTAAATGTGAATGAACTCGTTCAATGTCAGCAACTGCGGCGAAGCAGCGTACGCAGCATGGGCCACAAGAAGCAGCAGCAGCAGCAGCAGCAAAGAGCATAAGCCGTGAGAGAGCTCAGAGCTCAGTGTGCTGCGCTCTCAGACTCTCTCCACGCAAATGCAGCGGCGATTGCGCTCTCTGAAAATATTATAGTTGCTTGGTTTTCGCCGTGGACTTTGCGTTAATTGTTTTTGATCTACTTATACATTTCCGTATGTACATGTGTGTTCGGGTCTGTGTGGATGAGTGACTATGAATGATTTTATCCTTAGGAATAACTTGTTTTCTATGGCTGCTTCCTGGTACACTTTGATTTTATGCTTGCGTCATCTGTGTAGAAAGTTCCACTTAAGAATTTCCCCACAGACCTAACCTGCATCAATTTTAAAGCACACACACACACACTATCATATCACAATAATGACGTTGCACCAATAAAGAGAACCAGATACACACACACACACACACACATACGCATACACAATGATAATGCACTTGATAATCATTCTGGGCATAGGCCACATTTTTGTATGCTGCTGCATAGAGGATAGACCGAAAATAAATAGAATAAACGTAAAACAAATATAGAAACAACACAAACAACAGTTCTACAAACACCAAAATAAACAAATACAAATAGAAAACCATTTACAATTTCTTTGATTCCAAATTGGAATTTGGAGTAGTAAAAATAATACACAAGTGGGATTTTTAAGGTAAACAACAAAATAATTTAGAAAAACAAAGTTAGAGACAAATAAACCGATATTAGCTAATCAGCGTATTTATTCTAACTAGTATTTATTTAATTTATTTTGATTTATGAAGTTGGCGAGAACTAATTTCCCTTGCATCTGCCAATTCACTCGATTTTTACCCCTGTGTCTGCTGGTGCATGCAATCAGAATTTCCCCTCGAATTGGAAAAAGTGATGTAAAGCGGGCATAGGGCGAAGAGAGCGAATGCACAGACCAGCAAATGAGAGCTGCAGCTAAAGTAGAAGGCGAGAGAGAGAGAGAGGGCGCTCGCATGCACAATTATGCTAGTGTTGGTGTTGTGCTAGGACCCAAATAGAGCCACACTCACACACACATGCATACAGATATTTATATACATGTAATCAGAGGTTAATGCTCTGACATGCACTTGAACGACTGACTTCAGCCGCTGTGTGTGGGAGTGAAGACAAAACACACACACATTCATACGCATTGCCTGTGTGTTTGTATGTGTAAATGGGCTGCAAGAACGTTCTGGAAATACTAAAAAAAAAAACGGTTTTTTCCTTTAATTTCTGTGAAAATGTGCATTTAAATCATGCATTTTTTTTGGGCTTGCTTCAGCCTGCTTTTATCTGTTTTAAATAATTGTTTTGTTTACAAAATTGCATCGAATTTATTTTACTGCTTACTACTTACCACTACAGAGACATTCGTGCGTCTATCTGTGTGACTGTATCTGCGCATACCAATGCAAATTTTAATGAATGCTGCCTAATTGGCATGCACACTCTCATGCAAGCTCTCCCACGTGTTCACACAGGCAGACCCACACACACACACATACACACACACACACAAACAGTTCAATGCACTTTGCAATTTAGGTCAACAACCTTTGCTTAATTAGGTTACGCCCAGCGAAGCTAATATTTAAGTCAAGAAAAACCAATACCTTATTGTATATATCAATATATCAAAATTATCTAAAAATAATAGAAAAATATATTTAACAAAAATTTCAAATAGCCTATGAATATAGATTCGTTACGTGTGGAGCAGTTTAATGTTGAGCACGCCATCTGGCGGACTTTTCTGAATAAAGCATAGCCGCACGAAAGTATGCAACAGAAAATCGAAAGCAACACTGTTCGATAACATTCAGCTTTTGAGAGCGAGCTGTGTGCTGCGCGCGCAATTCGAAATTTTTCGGCGGCTTCAAATTGAGCAACATATTTTTCACTTGTTTGAATAAAATAAATCATTTGAAATAAATAAACGTATAATTAAATAAGATTTAGAGAAGTTACATTTTGAATATGAAAAAAATATGTCTTAAAAAAAACAACAAACAATGGCAAGAAACCAACACTTTGAACAGTTGGCAAATCAAGGCCAAAATACGCTCACATATGCCCGCTTATGCGAACTCGAATATCAAATTATTATTTTTAATGCGCTGCCAATAAGTAATTAATGCTGCAGTACAAAAAAAAATAATAATAATAATATGAACAAAATTGAATATCTGGCAAACGCCCACAACGCGAACAAAGCTAGCAACAAAGCTTATCTAACAATTGTGTGTGTTTGTGTGTGTGGCAAAGAGAACGTGCAGCTGCAACAGAACAACAACAACAACAGCATTGAGTACTGCGAGCTCTACGTAACTGGGGCGAGGGCATAGTGCAATGAACTGGCTGCGAGGCAGCAGCAGCAGCAGCAGCAGTTGCAAGTATATTTGCTGCCTGCCACACAAACACACACACACACACGTGCAGAAAACTACGAGTGATAGTAAAACGTGAACTGTGTGTGTGTGTGTGCGTGTGTGTGTGTGTATTGCTGTGCAAACAGCAGCAGCCCCCCGCTGCTGACTAGCTGCTTTTTGCCCAGGCCAGGCAAATGGGGGTTGGCTTTTGGGCCTCTGTTTGCGCCACTGTTTGGGGTTGGCTGCCACTTTTGCTGACCCAGTTAAGTGTCATTCGCTCGCTTTGCCTTTGCTTTCATTCGAGGTTACTTACCCCTTTTCGGGGGCTGCTCTTCTGGCCCGATGGGTTTGTTGGCTGTTTTATTTCGTTTTTTTCTTAATTGAATTTTATTTTATTTTGTTGTTTGCCTTGTGGCTCGGTTGTTTGCTTTTTGGCTCGAATTGGGCCATAAATTTAAGTATTTACGCCTGCCGCTTGTTGACTTTATAGCTAATTAAATGCACTGTTTGCGCTTTTTGGCCAGCTCCATGGGCCAAAGAAACTAGATATATGTATAAAACGTTAGTCAAATTTCAATTTGAATCTAATTAGCAACGTGTTGATAAGCTGGATGTTTGGCAACATGTTGCATGCATGTTGCCAAGCAATGTTGCCAGAGTTTCAAATGAGGTTCCTTTTAAGGTATTTAAGACAAGCTTCAAATGTTGCCAAAATAGTTATTTTCAATATAATTGAAATTGTGACAACATGTTGCCAGTGTCATAATTTTAAATACACAATGTTTCCATTGCTTTCTCTTTCTCTGTTGCAACTTATTGCACTGCAACATTCTAGAAAAAGCTGAACAACAACTGCAACAACAACAAATTGCTGCTGTTGCTGCTGCTGAGAAACGTCAACGAACTCGCGAGTTCGCTGCAAAATAGTTGAACGCGGTTGACGTCGCTGTTGAGCAATGAAAGTACCGCAACAAAACTGCAAAAAACACAAGCCAACACACACACACACACGCTGGAAGAGAGCGGGGCAGACAGCCAAAGTGCATTGACTTTGGTTTGCTTTCTTCGCTGCTGCTAATGTTGCTGCTGTTGCATGTTGCTGTTGTGGCTTGAGTTGAATGCACTTTGCATGCAAATGCCTCTTCGCAGGCTACCAAATGTTGCTCAGCAGCAACTTAGTTGCAAGCTCACAGACACACACACACACACACATACGAATGCAGCTTTAGCTTTGCTGTTGTTGTTGTTGTTGTTGCACCTCGTAATTGTCTGATGTCATAAGTCAAAATGTTGTGTGGCATTTGTTGACAGTTTTATGTGTTGCCAGCTGTTGGCAGCAACTCGGCCGGGCCCATAATTAAATAAGCCAAAACGCTTTATAAATTATTTATGAATGCGCCTTGCACAATTCTGCCGGCTTGGGGGCGTGGCCCCGGCCTCCGAAAGGCGTGTCAATGCTAAATGTCCTTCGAAGCGAAAACCTGAAATTAACTGCAAATTTAGAGAAACATTTTAATGCAGTTTTTTATGCACGAAAAAGGTGAAAAAAAAAAAATAAAAGAAATCATAAAATAAATTAGCTAAAAAACAAATAAAAATTATATGTTAGGCAATAAAAATAAAAATAATAATAAATAAATATATAAAATAAAAAAAATGTAAAAATAAAAATAACAAAAAATATATATTAAAAAAAATAATTGAATATTAATTACACAGATTAGATAAATTCTTAATAACAAAAAATATTTTTTAAAAAATTAACTAAAAATATTTATAAACAATTTCACGCATTTTAACCATGTTTAAGCTTTTGACTGTAAAATTCGATTTTATCATATATAAAAAAATATATTAGCAAAACAAATTTATAAGAAGTTTCTTACATATTCATTGTTCAAAATGATATTTATTTATATTTATTATTTAGTCATATTTTTTTTTTAACTTTTAACAAAATATTCTGTCAATTATCCTCATTCATAAATCTAGCTATGCTTTGTTGCCAATCCTTTGCACCCATTTATAATTTGTGTTTTTGTCAAATTTGGATCCTTTCGCCCGATTATTTTTCGCTATTTTAACGCTTTGGCTGCCGTCGCGAGTTCAACAAACTGGCCGAATAGTTCTTGACTTTAATATAATAAAATGCCACCGCGCCGAGCGCAGAGCCACGCCCACCGCCACCTAACTAATTGATTTATGGAGCTTTGGCTGCCCATTTGACGCGATAGGCAGCACGAAATATGCTCAAGAGGCAACCAACAACAACAACAACAACAACAACAGCAATAAAACTACGGCTAACAAGCACGCGAGTCGAATGGGAATGGGAAATGCTTCGCTTTGGTTCGCTTCGCTTTGCTTGAATTTTCTTTGGCTGTTGTAGCCAAAAAAAAAAACAACAACAATAATGTTTGTTGTAGCTCGCAAGTGGCCGACGGGCGTTTAACTGATTTTTGGATTTACGTTGCTGCCCCCTATTGTTTTTGTTTTTGTTTTTGTTTTTGTTTCGCTTTGCTGCCGCACTAACCTCAGACAATGAACGGCAGATTGTGGCAGCCAGCAGCATAGAAGCACGAATGGTGCAGAGGGGGGTTTTGGGGTTGGCTACGTAACGGATTTGGCCGCAGTCAAAGACCCCGCTCACATATGCGGGGGCATTTGCCACCGCCCGCTGCAACTGGTAGCCGCAACAGTAGTCGCTGACTTGTAGCCTTCGCTTTTGGCCAGGTTAACTGGCCCGGCCAACAGGAGTGCAGCCTCGCTGCTAAGTACGTTCGGCACGCCAGCTTACCGCTGCCTCAACTCTTGGCCAGAACGGGGCTCTCCGAGAAGTTGTTAAGAAGAAGAACAAATACAATTTTATTTGGCAATTAAAGGTTTAAATTTTTGAAAAACTTTGAATTGAAAGTTCAATTATTTATCATTTTTGAATTGCATTTGAATTGAATTTTTGTTAATTATTATTTCAAATATTTCAGAAAACTTTTGCTGCTTTTAGTTAGTTTTTTGAGAACAATTAAAATTTTATTTTATTAAAATATATTATTTATATATATATTTTTTAAATAAATTATTTTGCTATTATTATTTATTGAAATATTTAACATTTCTAGCTTTAACTTTTTTGATAGTTTATATTTTCTTAATAGAAATTTTTGTTTTAGCAAATTTTTCGCTTGGCCCTCGCTTTTAAAACTGTGCGTAAAATGCGTGACTGGGCCAACCTGACCGCCTCGCTGCCGCTCTCCCCTTTCTCTCTCCCTCTCTCTCTCGCTCTGTCAGTTAGCTGCAGGCGTTAACCAACAAAACGTTGGCCACAAATCTCGACAGTCGCTGAATGCCGCATGTTGCATGATAATTATGCAAGCGGCAAAGTCAAATGCAGCGCTTTGGCCCGCCGGCCTGGCTAACTGCTACCTTATTTAGTTAGGCGCTGCACGCGCTCTCTCTCTATCTTTCTCTCTCCCTCTCGCTCGCACTCGCTGTGCTGCTGTCTCTGTCGGTCACAGTCCATTTATGGACGAGGCATGGCAAACGGCACTAACTCATTTCCGTCACAAATTCTATGAATGCCCCCGCCAAGTTTCGGGCCTGCAATTTTTCTTTTATATGCCTATTTTTATGGTAATTAATGTGGGCCAGGCGCACTTATGTAAATGTGTGTGCGTGTGTGCGTGTGTGTGTGTGTGTGCGTATGAGTAATATATTTACTATGCCCATTGCCCATTGGCCGTATCTCATATCCCATGTTGTAGTTGCAGTTGCTCGTTGCATAAATTAGACGCCTGCCCCAACCCCCTCCCCCTTTTTTAGCAGTTGCGAGTGCAATAACCGTTAACAGTGCGTATGAGTAATTCAGCGAATAAAAAGGAATGTTCTGAACCAGCAACAATTTTCGACAATTTGTTGTCAAATTTTTGATATATTTTAGATAATTGTTAAATTCTTAAAAACAAGGATTTGTAATTTATTAGAAAATTAACGTTTTTTGGTATAAAAAGTGTTTATTTAGATATCAGCGTTTAATAAAATTCAACTGTTGTAGATTATTGTTAAATTTTTTTATTAAATTCCTTGTTTTTTTTTTAAATATTAAATCCAAGCTTTAAAAGTACAAATTTTCTTCTGAGTTCATATTTAATAATTTTATAATTTGCTATAAAATGTTTATTTAGATATTAGATTTAAAGGCAATTCTTCTGTTTTAGATTATTATGAAATTTTTTCAATTAAATTCCTTACTTTTTTAATATTAAATCACAGCTTGCAAAATTTTTCTGATTTTCTTCAATTTTACATTATTGCTTATTTTATTTATAATTCATCATTTTTATAATTCAATTTTTTTGTTTTTAGTTTATTGATTTTTGTATTATTTTTAATTTTTATTTCGCTTAACTTGCCTGCCAACAAACAAATGCTGTTTAAGTTAACCAAGTTTAGGCCAATTGTTTGATTCTCATGGGTCGCCTGGCGCCCAACGACCTCTTCGATTGGGCCAATTGCCGTTGTTTTAGCTCTTTGGCATTTGCACGTGTTGTTGTTGATTTGTTGTTCTCTTTTTTTTTGTTTTTTTGTTGTTTTGGCCATTCAAGAGTCGAAGACCCTTTGGGGGCCTTAATGGCGTCGCTGTTGCTGTCGCTGTCGCTGTCGTGTCATGTCGCTGCTGCAGCTCTTAACTGTTGTCATAACCTCAAACTGGCAACATGCAACTTGGAAACGGGCAACAACAACAATCGCTGACAGCGAAAATGTCAAACCAATACGTGGTAGCCACAGATCTTTTAGAGTTGATCTCCGCAGCAGTTGTGTGTGAGAAATTAAGCGGCATGTAATTTATGTTGACTCTGAAAAATCGAATGTAACTCAATTTCAAATAGATTTTGACTAGTTGCGAGTGCTGCTGCCTGCCTGCTGCTGCCTGCTTAACTCGTTCAGCAGCCTTCAGAAACTGCACGTACTTGTTAACCAGTACAATCACCTCGTTGTTGCTCCTATTATTGTTGTTGTTGCTGTTGTTGTTGTTGTCTCGCCAGCTCAGCTCAGCTCGATACTCTTAGACTAGACCAAAAAACGTGACTCGACAGGCAGGCAAGCGGCCCAAGTCAAGTAGATGGAATTGCATTTAATGGGCGCACCGAAAATACAACAACAACAACAACAAAATAATAATAAAAACAACAACAACAACAAAATAATATGAAAACCAATTCTCTGCCCAGGCATTAAAGTTGTTCAAGTTGTTCGAGTTGTTCGCATTGCTGTTGCTGGTATTGTTGTTGCTGTTGTTGTTGCTGTTGTTGTTGTTGTTGCTGTTGTTGTTGTTGCAGCGACCGCAGCCTTTACAATTCAAATTGATTTTTACTGTGTTATGTGGGCGCCTTTGTTTCGAATCACTGTTACATTGATATTTGAATTAAATCTGGCACCAATCCATAGATATTAGCCGAACACACAGCTGAAAACAAATCAAATATATATATATAGACAATATATATATATATATATATGTTTGCTTTTTGCATCCCAACAACGAGATCAACCAGAATCAGCTAGCAACAACAACTAGGTGACAGTTGCAACATGTCATTCAACTCGACTGGCCTGAAGGAACTTTGAATTCTTTTCAACATTCGAAGAAGAAGAAGACAAAAACACGCTAATAACTCAAAAATTCTTAGCTGGCAAAATATCCGAGTAAATCAAGGTTATTCTTTATAAATTCTTAATTATTAGAAAATTTCTCCAAAAATAAGGAAAACATTTTCATAATTCCTAATCGGAATATCAAAAATTATGTAAATCAAAAAGATTTTAATCAAATTTTTGTGTTTTTTTTAAACATTTTGAATTTGTATAATTTTATTGAGAACTCTTCTGCTTCAACAAGAAATGTTCACTTTAAATATAAAAAATTGCAAACTGGGAACTAGTTCAATTTTTTTGTTCATCGCTGCGCAGACAGACCAAAAAATGTTTAACCCATTTTGTAGACCAAAAATAGGTGCGTAATTTGTCGCTCTTTCAGAAAGAAAAAAAAATCAAATTAAAAAAAAGAAACAAAAATTAAAACACGATTCCCACCGACTGTGGCAAAATTTTCATTTATGTATGCGCTATAATATTTTTCCTATTTTTCCACCCAAAAAACTGTTCTAATAATAAAAGGCGACGCTTTTTAAATGACTAAAAAATTTTGTGTTTCCGTCAGAGCTGTCAAGCCCCAGAAAAATAGAAAAGAAAAGAAAACAAAAAGAAAAAGAAAAAAGAAGCGAAAATAAAGAAAAACTGAAACTAAAACTCAAACTAAAATTGAACTGACGGCGACTGTCAGGAATTCAGTTGAGAGGCGCAGCTATTTTTAATTGCTTTTAATTAACGGAACCTACAAGATTTTACGTGACAAGCATAATTTTTCAGCATTTTCCCTGCACATTTTCCTTTCGATTTGTGTGAGTTTTTTTTTCTTGTCGGTTTTTGTTGTTGTCATTAATGCAATTATTTTGACACAGGTCGAAAAATGTATGCCAAAAAATTGCAAAGCGGGAGGGGAAGGGGGGCGTCCTGCGAAGATTTGTGGCTCATTGTTTGGACATTGGCTTAGTGGAAAAGGGGAAAAACCACAAAAAAAAAAATTAAAAAAAATAAAAAATTGAAACGCGCAGCGCAAAGTAAAAGGCAGCTACAAATCGTGCCAAAAGATAGGTCGCAACAGAGACAACAGGACAGGAGTGAAAGAGATAGAGAGAAAGGGGAGAAAGAGCAGAAGAGAGGGGGCGAGTTGAATGCAAAATATGCCGCTACGCCACAAGTGCAATGAACTCGACGACTGGGCGAACGACCAAGTCAAGCAAGTTCTAGTTGAGGCAGTCGCGCAGTCCAGTAGAAGCTGACTAGAGAGAGAGAGAGAGAGAAGAGAGAGGAGTGAGCATAAGAATGAAGAATCAAGAACTAAGCAAAGACTCTGCGTGTGTTTGTTTGTATGCAAATCAAAGCGATGCGTATGCACCATGTTGCACGCCGCAGCGCTGATTAGGCTCGAGATTTACAGCTAATCTATATTTCAGAATTGTAATAACTTGATGCGGCTGTGCTGCACATATACAAAAATATTGTAGGTAGTCTTGAGCTGCACCGATTGGCCCCCCACCACAGCACTCGTTAGTGCTCGTTGTTCGTAGTTTGTCGGGTTCGTCGCGTTCGTTGGGTTCGTCGCGTTCGTCGTGTTCGTCGCGTTCGTCGTGTTCGTCGTTCGTTGGGTTATTGAACTCGACGCGTTGGCACCGAATTGGGTTAGCGTAGGTTAGGTTAGCATTGGGTTAGCTTAGGTTAGGTTAGTTACTAGACCTGACTGCCGACGCCTGCTGCATTTTTGTCGACGCTTCTCTTTCTGATTCTCTCTGCACTGCTTTTGTTGTTGCTGTTTTTTTTGTTCTCGTTTGTGCAATGCGATAAGCTCGTAAAACTAACGACTGCAATATGTGAAGAGCTGTGTTTTGATTCGGTTTAATTGCTTGGGCCTGGCCCCCAAACAGTTTGGGCATGGGAATCAAAAAAACAACTACAACTAAAATGGTTGCAGAAGAAATTCGATTGTTGCACACGCGGAAGCAGCAACAACAATAGCAATTGAAGCAGCAACTGCAACAGCAAGTGCAAGTGAAGTGCCGTAACTGAAGTTGTGACAGCTCCAGTTTGGGGGTTTCTGGGGGGTTCGTTAGTGTGTGTGTGTGTGTGGCACTGATGTCTCCGCTGATAAGCGCCTTGAGTGTCTTGTGACAGTTTAGAGTTTGATTTTTGGCCCGCGATTAACAAGTGAGTGCACTCGTTCAAAAGCGACCCAATTGGGCAACAAATGCATGATTAAAGTGCAGGCTAAATGCACTCTATTCTTAACTCTTAAGATTTGAAAACATATCTTTACACTATTTATTTAAAAATGTACAAAAAATGTTTGATAAATTATTTAAGAATTTTATTTGTGCGTCTATTTCTGGACAAAGTTTTTTTTTAATTGCTTTAAGAAAATTTTTTAAATTATTTTGGGCACATTTGTTTATTTAACATTAACTTGCACACTTGCTTGTACACTTAAAGAAAATATGATTTGAATAAGAAACTTTGAAACTTTTGAAGTGCAAAGCTTCTATTCGAGCCCGAACTCTGACAGAATTGAAACCCTTACCGCGGACTTTACAGCTGAGACATGACACAAATTCTATTTACTTCTCTTTATGCATATTTAAAAACCACTTCATATCTGACTTGAACTAATTAGTTTCTTTTTTTTATTCTATGCATTTCGTTTCAGGTATGTTTCCATTTGTTTGCTAAAACCCACTCAAAATACAAAAAAAAAACTAACATTTTAACGCTGAGTAAGTCATTGCAATAGAATGCGTTAGGCCGCAACGGGCCAGGCCATTCTACAAAAGATATTCTCTTTCTGTTGCCCCCCTGCACCTGCCCCTACCGCTGCCCCTGCCCCGCCCCCACGCTTAAACCAAGCAATGCTGCCCAATTACCAACAAACCAAATGATGAGTGGAACAGAAAGAGAGAGCGGGTGGGAGTTCGTACAGACGATTAGTGCGAGTCGGCGGCGTTGCCAAGTGCCTCACACAAACACACACACACACATACGCACACACATACGCACACTCGTACGCACACGAATACACACATGAGATGGCGCATAAGTGTGGCATAGTTGTTGCAGTTGTTGTTGTTGCTATGCGCCAACGTCGTCGTTGCTGTTGCAATTGCGTAGCTGCACTCAACGCTCGAGGTTATTGAACGGCAGCGACCTCACTTTGCATGAGCCACAACAACAACAACACACAACAACAGCAACAACAGCAGCAACAACAACAACAGAGATTGCTGCTGTGCCGTGGCATGCAATTTACTCGTTGCTCTTGTCAAGCAATGTAATTTTAAAATTAATAAAATAAATTATTATTAGACATCAGCGTCTGAGCTGTCAACATTTGATAAAGACTTGCAAGTTTATAAACATTTTTTCTGTTGTGCAACACTGTTGACTGTGCGTAAGTGTGTGTGTGTGTGTGTGTGTGCGTAGGAAGGGGGGTCCAATTGAACACACACTTAACACACTTTAATGCCAACCAAAACTATCGAAAATTCTCGACTAAAAATTAAAAAAAAAGGAAATAAATTAAAAACTATTCTTTGAATACACTTTTTAGAAATAATATAATACAATAATAATAATAATTCAAAAAATTAGAAAAAAATGTAAAACTGCTTGAAAAACTAAAAATTTGTAAATTCTAAAACTACTCTTTAATTATACACTTCATATAGAATATATATATATAGTTAATATATGTAAAATTTTAAGCCAACTTGATTTATGCCCAGTTTTAATTATATATCAAAAAACACATTTTTGTTGGAAAAACAAAATTCTCGAAAACTTGCGTAATTTTCAAAAAAATTAAACTTCAGAGCCATGAACCCAAATTAGTGCACCGCTTGCATTTGTCTGACGTGCCACGCCCACTTCCTGCCCGCCTGCCTTCGTCTATTGTAGTGCAAACAGTATTTGGTCGGCTTTATGACTCAATATTGAAAATAATTTGCCGCCACTTTTGTCATAAATAAAAGCGAGCGTCATAAAGCAACAAATATGCAACCGCTGTTGCATAATTGAACAAACTGCAACGCAGCTGCAGCCCCATTTAGTCCAAATGGCTGACGCTGTCCGTGGGCGCCCACTTACCGAAGGAGCGCGATCTCATGCGTTTTGTTGTTTTTTTTTTTTTTTTTGAGCGGTAGCCGCGCTGAGCAGCTCGACAAATCAAATTAAAAAAAGACAACAAAATAGCTGTAAGATTTGTGTTTTAACGAAAATTGAATGCCCTTCTATATATATATAATATATGTATATACTAGTATTTATATATTTATAAATTTTATTTTCCAACAAAAAAATTTAATTCTAATTTTATTTGAAACGTTTTATGTATAAATTAAATACACATATTTGCATATTACATAATAAAAAATCTTTGCAAACAAATGCAATAAATTTTGAAAATTTAAAAAAAAGAATAACTATATAATATATAAAAATTGATGATTTTGATTGTAGTTAATTAATTTTTCTGTATTAGCAAATTTTCAAGTTTGGTTCAGCCTGAAAAAGATTGAAAACATATGGTTACAAACTTAATTGAATATCAAGAAATAAATTTGTATAAACACATTTTAACTCAAAACTGAAGAGCCAAAGTTAGTTGCAGGGTATCTGAAACAAACAACCATAAAAAGATATTGCCAGCGGCACGTGAGTTGGCTGCTGGATGGCGGCTCGAGGGGGATAGTTGGCGGTTACAAAAAATGATTTGCTGGGTGAGTCATTAAAAGCGCCGACGAAACGCCAACAATTTATTTGACATTTTTCGTTTTTTGTTTTTAGTTTTTATTTTGTTTCATTTGGTTCTTATGTCAGCCGGGGCGTCATTAAGAGTCCAACTGACCAAAAATGGAAAATCCAGCAACGATTGAAATTACATTAATGGTGGGTGAGCTGCGCCGCGGATTCGCATTCGGATTCGGATTCGAATTCGGATTGGGTTCGGTGCGCGGGAATCGGGTTCGAGTTCGGGTTCGGGTTCGAGGCTTGAAATATTTTGCTTGGCTTGTTTGGCCGCAAAGTTCAGTGCACTCCAGCGTCACCTGCCCGCACCCTCTCTCTCTCTCTCTCGCTCTTTCGAGCTGGCAGTCTAGGTCTTTCTGTTGCGTTCTCTCTCTCTGTATCTCTCTCGCTCTCTGGGGAGCTTGTCAAATGCCATGCCAACGACCTGCGCAGAACTGCAGTTAGATTTTGTTGGTAGCTGGCTGCATTTGCACGCAAAAGACCTTGCGTCTTCTGTGTATAAGCCACATTGCGCTATGGGCCACGTTTATTTTGTCTCTGGTGGAAACTCGTTTCTGTTGCCCCAACTGTTTTAATAGCATTTGCGTCAAGCCGTGACGCCAATGGCCCAACATGGATTAGATTATTTTTTTGTTGTATTTTTTTTATTATTATTTTGGATATCTTTTTGTACATATACCTATATATTCTCATATACTCTGTTTATTTGGACAGTCGGCGTGCCCAAATAACAATCGGCACATAATGGCTCATAATTGTGCTCCAACAACAACAACAAACAGAACAACAAACAGGCGCCTGTTGTCAGGTTTTCTTTTGTTTGTTTTTTAAGTAAGTTAGTAGGGCTACAACGACTAACGGTTTAGATTGACAGAAATTGTTAGTTAGGAGAAAAAAATATTATAGAACAACTCTTTAAAACCTGAATATTAGAAAAGATCCTGGCGACAAGCTTTTAGAATTTAATAAACATTGCAAATAAATATTTACAAATATGTTTTCAAATTTATGCAATTAAATTGTTTACTGATTCTATTAAAAAAAAAAATATTATCACTTAAAATATATTTGAAAATATGAATTATATACTAGTTAAATTATCCAAAATCCTAGATGAAATATCTAACGTAAAATTTGTTTTAGTTTGGGAGGAGTATTTGTTATTCGACTTGAGGTGATTATGATTTTCGCAGTGGTTTTTAGCAGCTTTGGGCACACTGAGGTCGCCGCGCCAACAACTATTGAAATAAGATAATCGCAAAATAATTGCGTGGAGTTCAACGAACTCTGCGTGGTTCACTAAAGCAACACACGAGGCGATAGACAACAAGTAATATAGAAACAAATAAAAATAAGATGAAAAAAAAAGTACCAAAAACTAACACACATTATTTGTTACGCACACACACACACACACACACACACACACACAGACACAGTTGGAGAGCGAGATAAAAATATGCATATAGACAAATGTATATTGTGTGTATACATAAATTTGAGCGGACCAAAAGTGGAACAGACACTCGAAGTTACGTTGCATGAAATGTGATTGAATTTCGGTTCGGTTCTGGTTCTGGTTCTGGTTCTTGTTCTGATTCCGGTTCGAACCGCAAACAATTGGCTGTCAGCGTGGGGTCAGCACTTAATTATGGGTCCTGGCCTGCTAATTGACCAACCCGAGCACAAAGGCCCAACCAGTTGGCCAAAAAGCCGCAGCTGAAATTATCAGCATCCAAATATGGCCCCAACCGCAGCTCCAGCTAGTCACAAATTGCAAATTGCATTTCGGTTGCGTTATCCTTCAACCTTGTTCAGCTGCGGTCATTGCTCCAGCTGCTGCAGCGCACAGAGTCACATGACCAGCAGCAGCAGCAGCAGCAGCAGCAGCCAGTCAGCAGTTTTTAAGGTTAACGCTGCTGCAGCGCCACCTAGCGGGTGGCCAAACACTTTCGTTGCACATACACACACGCACACTTGCACAGCGCGTAACCCCTAAAATTGCACACAGCCAACCCAGGCAAATCAACCCCCGCCTCGCCCCGCCCCCACAGCCACGAACTCCCCCCGAAACCCAACGCTCAGACCTGAGCTCTCATCCGGCCGCAGCAAAAGTTCAACGCACGCAAAGTGGGTCAAAGCAAAGTGTGCAACCCTCCTCTGCAGTCGCCTTCTCTTTCTATCTCTTTCTCTCTCTCTCCTTCTCGCTCTAAAGCCAATGCGCCCTGTGAAGCAACAGCAGCAAAAGTGAAACGGTTTCTGAGGCGGTGGGCGGCACTTTCTGTACATTGCTTGACATGGCACAGGTGTCTTCCATTGCGAGCGCGCCAATTTTAGCACGACGAGCTGGTCTCGACTACCATCACCCTCTCCCCCCATTCAGCACCCCTCCTCCATTACCCTGGCCCGCCTGGCTGCCTGACAATTTGCTGCTCGGCACGCTTTGAGTTCATTGGACTGGTTAAAGGACAGTTTGGCTCGCTGTGTGTGTGTGTGTGTGTGTGTGTGTTCGAGAAGGTTGTGCAAATACACAAATATATAATTATCAAATCTGGAGTGAACAAAATACATATATATTGTCTATTTATTTAGACTTCTACAATTTTTCTTGATAGACAAAAATTTGTATAAAATTTTCACATTGCCAAAAGTGAACCGATTTTAATGTTTGTTCTCTAAATAAGTTCTACATTTAAATTATATGCAGTATTAACAAAATACATTTTTTTTCTACTTACTAATTTTGAAAAAAAAGCAAATTATTTTTAAAATTTGAAAATTTTTAGTTTTTATCGATTCGGTTTGGCAATGTTTGACAAAAATGTTGACATGCAAAGCTCTTGGATATATAGCTGAAACATTTTTCATCATTTGTCAAAATTGAACCTATTTTCATGGTTTTTATCATGATTTGGCCTCTACATTGATTCTGTAAACGTGTATTGCACTATCGGTTACACCCGACTGCAAAGCTCTTCAAAATGCTATCTCTAGTTTAAGCGATATAAATTTGATGTTTATTTAATTATGTATATAATTTTGGAAAAGAAGACATAAAAAAGAGTTCAGATTTTTATGTGCCATATAAGTCAGAGATATTATTTCGATGGAGAGAATATAGATTTTAATTGCTCCCCAGCAAGATGTTATCTTGCAGCCATTTTTCTACTACTTGTTCCAGACAATATCCATTTAGCAAGTTTCTCAGTTTTACCTTTTCCTCCCACGCCAGCAACAACAAGAACAACAGCAAGAGCAGCATTTCTATAGCTGTGCATATTGCATACACATTGGGCCAATTAAATGCATTGCATTTCCTTCCTGAGGTCATTTCCTCTGCCCAGTCGAACTGGGGCTTTCTAACTGTGCACACACTCACCTCGCTTGGCTCGAGTGCTCCTCTAGGCACACAGTTCGTCGTTTCGTTTTGTTTCGTTTCTGTCCCGTTCCCCGTCTTATGCAAAATATACATACATTAATATACACATACACATATATGTGTGTGTGTGTGTGTGTGTGTGTGCATGCATATAGAAAAAAGTTCTTTGAAGCAGGCACAGTTTTGCTGAGAGAGCGAACGCACGAGGGCTGCTCTCAATTGTGCTCTCGCGCTCTCTGTCTTTGTTTCTGTTTCTGATTCGGATTCGGATTCTGACTGTGATTCAGCCTGTGCTGCTTCTTTAAGGTTATTGCGGTGCAATGTCCTCAATCGTTCGGTCTCCTTGGCTTTTTGTTGTTGTTGTTGACTGTGGTGTATTTTGGGCGCTCAGATGCTGTCCCTGGCAGGATAATTTGTCTCTTTCTTTACATATAAATTTTGTCGTGTGTTTTTTTGTTTTTGTTGTTTTTTTTTTTGGTTGCCCTTCGCAGCGCTTGGCTGGTGAGAAATGTGAAAGGTATTTCCGTTTGTCCCATTAGCGAGTTCAATATGTTTTTATGTTCTCTTTATTTTTTATTTTTGTTTTCTTTTATGCCTTATGCTCGCCTTGTATACATAACACATATGTATATGTATTTGTATGTGGGCTTTTGACCACTCAACATTTGTCATAGCAATTTCGGGAAATCGCCTGCTGATAACTCAGCTTGTAAATTTGACATGAGGTTGGCATTTTCGAAAATTAAGCTAAAAGCTTTGTTAGCCCTTAATAATACAAAAATCTATACATTAATAACAATAAATTGCACCTGTTTGCTGATAAATCAAGAAACTCCCAAATAAGTCATTAGAAATTGGCCCCAATTATTTATTAATGCTGGCAATTGGTTATTGATCGAATTGGTATTTGTGGTTATTAGTGCCAAATTCAGGTGTTTTCACTTCACCTATTGATAAGAGCACTTCCTGTGCTCAATCAAACGCCAAGAGGCCAACCCACAGCCGAAAACAAACCAACCCCACAGTGAACCGCAGTCCACAGCCACAACCACTCGAATGCAGGCGACCATGAGGCAACGAGTTGAACGAACTGCAAAAGTGACGTCAATAAGCGCGAGGCCAAAGGGAAACACAACGTGCTCTCCGGGCTGAGGGTGGGTGGGCGTGTGGTTGGGTTGGGTTGGTTTGGTTGGTTGTGGGCCCCACCCACTCGCTCGCTTGCCTACGTGCGGCTGACCTCGTGTTCCTTTTTACTACGGCAATGACGAGTACGCAGCGATGTTGGTGTAGCTGGGTGGTGGTCGGGCTGGATTCGAGTAGACACTCGCCTGCCTGCCTGCCTGGCCAGGCCAGGCGCATATCCAGGCGAAATATCCTTGCACGGTATGCGCGCACCGGCCAGTGAACTTTGACCTGAATGCGACGGCTCCTCCAGTTGTAATCCCAACATCATTTATTTATTGTACATATTTTCGTCAACTAATTGCTGGTCAGCTGGGCACCGCCACCACGGCTCTAATGACTTAGCCAGCTCGGCCAGCACTGAGCCATGAAATATGAGCCAAAAGGTTCGCCTATTACTAATTCGAATTCTAAACAGCCAACCGTCGACATAACTCTGGCTCGGCCCTGTCATATACATAAGCAGCTGAGCGTGAGTCGAACCTCGAATGAACTGTAAAGCGCCATAAAGTTCCGGGATTTTGTGCGTCTGTGTGTGTGCGTGCGTGTGTGTGTGTCGGACATTGGATAGACACGTGCTAATTGCTTACGCATTGGACGAGCCCAAAAAAAAAACAACATATACCTGAACGTAAGCCAACAGTTATGATTGGAAGCAGCTTAAGGAAGCTTACGAATGACCAATCAAAATGATTGCTTGATGCGTGGGCGGGCGAATAACAGAACACAAAGGAACTAAGAGAAGTCAATTGATGAAGAGCTATTAAAGTGTGTTAGCTAGAAATTTATTTCGAAAAGTGATGTTAAAAAAAATTTAAAAATAAATGTACAATTCTCAATAATCGATCGATAATCGATTTTTACTCGATTATCTTTTATCGATATATCGACGCATCGATTATGTTGTTTTCAGATTTCCAAGACAATCATATCATATTTTAATCATAGAATAAAAATGTCGATTCAATGGGTTCTACATTCTACATTCAATTTTGGGCTCACATTGATGTCAAGTTCTGACAGTAGCCCGCAAACTGATTTCAACGGACTGTCAAGTGGATCGGCAGCCCACATAAGATGCAAGTCAAGTGGTCAATTGCTCTACTGATCGAGCATTGGGAGCAACAACAGGTAGGCCATCTGGGCTCGGATAGCTCGATGAGATCGCTTTGATTTTCATTCATGACTTTTCGATGGCTATTTAAAAAATGCTTTGATCGATCCCCCCTACACCCAAAAAAAAAAACTGATAAAAATTCTTTACAAAAACAAACAATGAATTATAATGCTTTCTATAATGCCCATGGTTCGGGCGATGATGATGTCGAATCATGCAAAGGGGGAAAACGCTTGGCTGCTTTACGGCACGTTGCCTAACACACGCAAGCTCACACACACACACACACACAGACGCTGCCAGCTAGACGAATGTGTGTAACGTGAAATGCTCTCACTTTCCTTTGAAACTTGTTATTCGCATTGCAGCTGCCAGCAGAGTTCATTCACATTTGGCAGCCAGACCAAGAGAGCTAAACTGCGAGAGAGCGTCCAAATGCGAGCTCGTCATGCAGGTGATAGAAGCAAAGACACAAAGTGCGAGACAGAGAGAGAGAGATAGTGGGAGAGCGTAAAACGGGCACAGCTGTTCCCGAAAGTTCTTCGTCGTCGCTCTGGTTGCAAAAAAGAAAATCCCGACTTGACCGAAGTTCGTTTGCGGGGGCCGTGAGGCATTGAAATGAGTGCAAATTGTCGCTGCTGAGTGCATTGAACTCGCTCACAAATGGGGCTCGAGTCGATGTTTGCTAAATTAGTAACGTATTTATAGTTTGTTATTATTATATAAATGCTCAAAATGCAGCTTGAGCGTTTTCAGCGTATGCTGAATGTTGGCTGATGTAACTCTTTCGAGCCTATCCCACTAAGCCACTCAGTTACAATTTTAGCGGGCTGCATTGCCACAGATTTCCTTGAACGCATTTTAGCCATATAGTCGCCGTTGCAATTGCCAGTTGCAGTTTTCTGCTGCCCGCCCCACCCTCTTCGGCCAAGCCCACAAACATGCCGTCGTCCGCGTGAGGTTTCTGTGTCGTTGACCGACCGCCAGCTCAAATGAACTCCAAACCAAAAAGCTAAAGCAATGGCTTGCAAACTGCAGCAGCAGCGACAACAACAAATTTGCATGCAAATGCACTGAGAGAGCCCTGAGCAATTGAGAGCGACCAATTCACGAAAGCATGTTCGTTCGTTCGTTCGTTCGTTCGGTCGCTAGTTGGTTTGCTCGTTTGGTCGCTCGTTCGGTTGTTCGCTCAGTCGTTCGTCGGCCGTTGCTGGCGCGCTGAGTAGCTCCACATTTGGAGGTATTTGACCGAAAAGTAGGTCACGACAATGGCGGGGTTCGTTGAACTGAACTGCCTGTCAGCCAACCTCTGCTGACGTCGTCGTATTATGTTGACGTCGTCGTCGGCGTCGTTTGGGGCTTTTTGGTTACGTAGTCTTCCAGCATGTGTCGTTGTGCAGCCGAGGAGCGGGGGTTTTGCTTTTGTGTTGCCTCTTACGTTTTGTGTGGCCTCAAAAAAAAAAAAGAAAATACAAAAAAAAAAAAAAATAACACACAAAACAAAAAGTAATAAATAACAACTGCGCGGGACCATAATATTATTTAATATTATTAATAACGAAGCATTAAATTATGTAGTTCATAATTTGAGTTGAGCACATTTTTGAGTGCACATACGCGACTGTTAAATAATCGAGTTGTCTTCCAGCTTAGTTGCACACTAATTGGGGGCAACATTGTTGTCAACGATTTTTATCGTTAACAACCAAAGTTGAATGATTAATAGGTTGAGTTGAAAGAACTACATAACCCACTTGCTGGCAATCGTAATCCCCGGCACTTGACTGAGTCTCTGGAAACTTCCTCGAATTTCAAAGCAGCCCAACCAAAAATAGTTCACTCTTGTTAAGAGCTGTTCCACATCTGAGATCCTCTTATGCCTGTCATATTTATCGATAGCACAACCCCCATATCAATATGCCCTCACCCGCCCACCACTCAATATCAATTAATCTTATTTGTCACTCAGTTTTCGAATGCGCTAACTAAGCTCCTTCCCTAACGCAAAGCATCAAACAAGCTTCATACACCTACACTTGTTCGTCTATGTGTACGTGTGTGTGTATGTGTGTGTCTATGTTGGCATTGTTGTTGCTGCTGTTATCAAACAAAGCTGATCAGTCAGGTGGCAGTAGCAGAAGCTACCTAAAATCTGCGTCGTGTAGGTGTCCCAAGAATTGTTTACAATGAAAATAAAAAATAGAAGAAAAAAAAAGCGCCCCCACCAAATGCAGCAGCTACAGCAGCAGCGCCAGCGGCGTCTATTGTTAGCTGTCCGCGTCGACGTCGGCGACAGCGTTGGAGTGAATGTCCTCAGTTGGTGCACAAAAACAAAAACAATATGTGGCGCGAGGTTGGCAGCGGCAGCTATGCGAGAGAGCGACCGACCCCAGCAGCAGAACGAGAGCAAATTAGCGAGACAGAGAGGGAGAGAGCGCGAGCCCATGCGAACCGAAGCATGCCGAGGCTTGAGCCGAAGCACAGCTAGCAGCCATGAGTTGTTGGAGCTGCTGGCGCTGCTTTCATTCGCAAATTGCTCGTCGTTGGCAGCGGTTGTGCAGAGCAAGAAAAGCGCGCGAAACAGAATAAAAACTGAAACTGAAACTGAAAAAAAACGGCAAACAAGAGCAACTAGAACAACTATACAAAAACGCTAGAAACAAATCGTTTCAATAATCAAATAACAAATATTTTTATTTTTTCTTTGTGTGGCAGTGCAGTGAGCGCGTAAACAAAGAAAGAGCGCTAGCGGGCGAGAAAGAGAAAAAGAGAGAGATCACAAAGACTTCCATTTCCGTTCCTTGTGCCCGGAAAGTTTTTGGCGCTCAAATTGTTGGTGAAGTGCATATAAATAAAATTGAGTTTCAAATCGAAATCAAAGCAAACGCAAACGCAATGTTCCTTATTAGCAAATTGTAGAGCAAAAGCAACAGCAGTCTAGATCGGTGGGGAGAGCGAAGAGATATAGAGAGAGAGAGGGAAGTTCAAGTGTCATTGTAGTACCAAAAAGAAAATAATATTTAGCCAAAATGGTTTGTGCAATGGAACAGCAACAGCAGCAGCAACAGCAGCAACAGCAGCAGCAGCAACAGTTGCCACAACAGCAGCAGCACAGCACAACAATTGTGCTGCTGACAACCGGCAACAGCAGTGTGCACATTGTCAGTGCACCGCAGCAACATCAACAGCAGCAGCAGCAGCAGCAGCAGAAACAGCAACTGCAACAAATCAAAAGCCAACAGCTAAAACAACAGCATTCGGCATTGGTAAAGCTGCTGGAGTCGGCGCCACTTAGCAAACAGCAGCAGCAGCAGCAACAGCAGCAGCAGCAGCCCAGACAGATTGTTTACCTGCAACAACAGCAACAGCAACGCAAAAGACTGAAAAACGAAGAGCAACAGCAACAACAACAAACACCTGCAACATTAGTAAAGACAACCACCAACCAGACAACATCAACAGCAACAAACACAACAAATAGTATTAGTCAGCAGCAGCAGATTGTTTTGTTGCTGCAGCAGCCAACTGCAACTGCAACAGCAACTGCAACAGCAACAGCAACAGCAACAGCAGCAACACCAAAGCCATGCGCCGATCTCAGCGCCAAAAATGATAGCGAATCGGGCATCGATGAGGACTGTGCGAACAGCGACGACGACCTGCCGCCCAAGGCCAATGTTGGCGGCAGCGCGGCAACAGCTGCCGCCGTCGACTATGAGCAATATCAGTGCCCCTGGAAGAAGATACGCTATGCGCGGGAACTGAAGCAGCGCGAGCTGGAGCAAACGACGCTGGCGCGACAGCAGCATGAAGACAAAACAAACACAACAGCAGTAGCAGCAGCAGCAGGAGCAGCAACTGCAACAGCAGCAGCAGCAGCTGCAACTGCAACTGCAACCAGACCCACCAACAACAGCAACAAGCTCAATCAACTGCATTGTGATAGTCCTTTTTCCGCGCAAACACACAAAGAAATTGCCAATTTGTTGATGCAACAAACCCAGCAACAACAGCCACACCACCAGCAACAGCAACAGCAACAACAACAACAGCAGCAGCTGCAGCAGCAGCAACAGCAACAACAACAACAACAGCGACGCGACAGCTCTGATAGCAACTGTTCGCTGCTGAGCAACTCGAGCACGCAGTCGCTGACAAATAACATTGGCAATTGTTGCACATGCAACAGCAACAGCAGCGGCAGCGATGACGACCAGCAGCAGAAGCAGCTCGAGGATATGGATGCCCAGGACTCGGGCTGCGATGATGAGCTGTGCGAACAGCACCACCAGCGCCTGGAGGCATCGCAGCTTAACTACTTGTGTCAGAAGTTTGACGAGAAACTGGACACGGCCCTCAGCAACAGCAACAACAGCAGCAGCAACAACAGCAACAACACAGGCGCAGCCAAAGCGACAGTAGCGATTGAGGATGCCAGCGCCGATGTAGGTCCCAAATGAGTCTAACCAGAATATAAACTTACTATTTATAGGCAGAAATTTGAAAAAAAGCAATTTATTTTGAAATACTTAAACCAAGCAATTATTTCACTATTCTTATTCATATCATAATTTATAATAGTTATTTGTATGATTTGTATTAAATGTTTGTCATTTACTTTGCTTGCAGGGCTTCTTCCGTCGCTCCATACAGCAAAAGATCCAATATCGCCCATGCACCAAGAATCAACAGTGCAGCATTCTGCGCATCAATCGCAATCGTTGTCAATATTGTCGCCTGAAAAAGTGCATTGCCGTTGGCATGAGCCGTGATGGTGAGTACATTGTCTAAATCTTCTAACTAAATCCTAGCTCACACACACACACACACATCCACGCACACATTCTAATCCCAAAAGAGAGTCAAGCTCAAAAACAATAAAAACAATTGAAGCTAACCAAAAACGAAGCGTAACGAAACGAAACTTGACGAAACGAACGTCACTTGAACGACACCCGAACGAAAGACAAGCGACAGCCGATGGTCGTCGGCAAGCGACGAGTTCATTGACCAGCCGTGAACGAAATTTTAGTTGGGTGTGCATGTGTGTGTGTGTGTGTGTTTGTGTGTGTGTTGCAACATTTGTATAGCGCGCGCGATTTCACGGCAAAGTAAAAGTTGTTAGCTGCCTGCCCTGAAAAACAAACACACACACTCACACACACAAAAACACACAATCGCAAACTATATGTAAATTTTGTTTAAACAAATTTCCAACACCCGCATGATAAATGGGAGCAGCAGCAGCAGCAGCAGCAACAACAACAGCAGCTACAGCGACTGTGCGCCATTTCGAAATTGTGTTAAAAGTTGAACGAACGCACTTAACCCAAATTCATAAAGGCAGCGAGGCCATGCCCACGCACGCCTGCCTCTCTCTCTCTCTCTGCTATCTTTGCCTCTTTCACAATTTCTCATTGTGTTACGCTCGTTGCATTTGCTTTTATTAAATTTTGTAATAATTTGTTTAAATTAAACGCAAGCCCCGGAAAATTAAACAGGAAATGCTGCGACGTCCATATCGATTATGAAAGCAGGCAATATAAATGCATATAAAAATACAAAAATACAAAAAGAGAAAAACAAAACACTCAGGCACACACAAACACACACATACACACACATAAGCGCGCGCGTACGTAACGTTCATTGACTTTTGCCAGTCGCTGGGCTCTTCTTCTTTCTGTCAGTGGCGGCCATGTTGCTGTCGAAAACGAAAGTGGTTCATACTGCGCACATGTGCGAGAGAAAGAGAAAGAGCGCCTCTGCGCCTGTTTTGTAGGCAGCACGCAGACGCAGCCTGTGCTTAATAATATTGTAGTAGCTGTTGTTGTTGTTGTATATAAATATGTATGTTGTAATTGATGGATTAGATTTTGTTCGTGTGTGTGTTTGTTTTTTTTGTGGGCAATTGAAAGAAACACAAATGCAGGGCCAAAAATATATGTATAATTATTTCAGATAAAGTCAGATAAATACTATTCATATGCTTCAAAAAAATTAAAATTAAAATATAATTAAAGCAATAAAAATTCTTTATAAATAGTTATAAAACACAAAAAACAAAATACATAAAACTAAAACTATTAAAACACAGATTATTTAGAAATTGGCAAATCCTTGAACTAGTTCTGCCCAGCGCTAATGCCAAAAATCTATATAAAAAAGTAACCAAAAAAATATAAAAAAAAAAAAAAACTAAACTACGACCGCCATCAAAATAAACAGCAGCGAACTCAAACTCGGCAACAGCTACGAAAAAAATTCGAATTGTTTATAATAAAAATGACCGTGTGCTATTTAAGCGCAGTCGCTGCTGGCGCTGCTGTCGACGGCGCTGCCCTCGCTTGCCTTATCTTTCAAGGAAAATTAAATTTATATATACACAAGCACACATACATACACATACATACGCACATGTAGACAGGCGGCATATGGGGGCCGTTGTCGAAATATTTACAGTTACTTTTGACAACAAGCACTGACCTAGAAATTGCTGCGCTGCCCGCGGACAAAATTGATAATATTATTGAATTTTTGGGATCTTCACTTATGCACTGTGCATAATGTGCGAGACTTTCACTTTCCATTTTGGCCATTTCGAAACACTTTCTTTTTGGTGGCTTTCATAATTTCTTTTTCGTGTGTAGTAATATTATTAGGCGCCATTTTGTTTGTGTTTGCCTATTGCAAAGATACGAAAATAAACGCAAGACGTGCCGTCAAAATGAAAACGAAACCGAAATTTAGCGCACACACACACACATACACACAAGCATACAGCTACTCTCCCACAGAGCGCCCCCCAAAAAAAAGAAAAAGAAAAAACAACAGCAACAAACAAACACGAACCAGGCAACAACCGCGGCCCGCGCGCCCGCTCTCTTTCTCTCTCCTCGCCACAAAACATTCAGCCTCGAGAGCAGCGTTCAGTTCATTGACCGACGAAACTGGGTCACCCACAGCAGCGACGTCGCTGCTGGCAGCAGCAGCAGCAGCAGCAGCTGAGCAGCAACAGTGAAGGTGCTTGAGAGTGTGTGTGTGTGTGCGAGTGTGTGCGCGTGTGTGAGTGCGCTTGATAGTAAACAAGCTCTTTTTACTCATTTTATGCGTTCATTTTGCATTTGATTTTGTGAATTGTTGAAATTTGTAGTTGTCGCAAAGCAGGCATAGAAATATTTGCAGTTATTTATTTTATTTCATTTTGAATACATTTTTATTAGTTTTCACAAGCAGCATGTTGATTTTAATTGAAATGAACTTAAATTAGCGCGAGGCTAAGCAAATTGAAAGTAAATACGCAATGAAATCAGAAAGAAAGAGAGAGATAGAGCGAAATAAGCGAGCTGTGATACAGTTATGATTAATGCAAAGAGATAATGCAAGCCTTAAAGTTTTTTTTAAAAGTATTTCTGAGGCCAAAGTTGAAATGAAAATTAAAATTGGTTAAAAATGAAAGAAACAAAACGAAAAGAAATTTCAATTAAATAAATACTTGTACAATTTTTATTATCTGTGTAGTTGGGGCAAAAGCACATAACAAAAGTAATCAGACAATTGTCAATTATCGAAGACACAACTTTATTTATTTTAGTTGTTTTTAATGGTTACATATGAGTGTGTGTGTGTGTGTGTGTGTGAGTGTCTGCTCATGAACAACAGTCACAAGCTGTAGGCAATGTGACGTTTTTGTTGTTGTCGCAATCATTATTATTTTGAGGCTACACACACACACACACACACACACACATAGCTTGCATGTAGATTTCGCCTTGTCGTCATCGTTGTTGCCGCGGCGAGTGTTTTGAACTTTATTCAGGTCAATTACAAATACATTAAAATGCCAGTGCTACACACACACACACACACACAGAGACACTCACGAGCGAGACGAGGTGTTGACTAAAATAATATTAGAGGCTACCACACAAAATAATGCACAATATTACAATAAAAACGTTTTGGGAAGGGGGGGAATTGCATTGGGTTCTGGGACGCGGAGGACCGAGTGCCCAGGCACAGCTTAGGTGTGGGGTGGGTGGGTCATTGCTTCAAGTACAACTAGCTAATGATGATGTTGCAAGCGATGATAATGATGATGACGGCGATTGCAATAAGTGTGGGCGAGGCATATGCTCGGTGCTAAGCTGGGCGCGGGAAGGTTAAAACTAAACGCTGCGATATGGAAATGTTAATGCATAAGAGATCTCGCCCAGATTCGCACTTATTATACAATTGACTTTTGTTTCTTCTGTCGCCAGTGAAATCATTTTTACGCGTGACACGCATCATCAACACTCCAATGAGCAGCGACAAGTTTCGTTGCTCTCTTTCTGTCGGTCTGTCTCTGTCTGTGTTACATAAAGTTGTGCGTGGTGTGCGCTTCACCTGCCTTACAAATTGTATTTGTTGCTTTTTGGCTTAACGGTGAAATTGCAAAGAAAAGAGCGCAAAGCAAAACAGCCAAAAGCATCGGCAGCAGCTGCTGCAGCAGCAGCTTCAACGTAACAAACTTGTTTTACACGGCAAACGTTGACGTCGACAGCGACGTCAGCGTCGCCTACTACGCAAGTTGAACCTTCAAAAGGTTCATTTACCTCGGACAAACGAGCGGCCGACGAGCGCCAAACGAACAGCAGCCGCCAGTCGCACGAGCATGCACGAGACGAACCGCGGCGAACACGACCGACGCGACGCGACGGGCAGCAGAAAAATGTACTTTCGCTTTTTCAATGCCTCGGCATCAAACTAGTTTCAAGCTCCAAGTGGAGCCGAGCCACAGCCAACATTGCTGCAATGCCTGTGTTGTTGATGATGGCGACGTCGGCGTCGCTGCCGTTTTGGGGCACAGTTAAACGACCGACACATGGCGAGTTCAACGACTCTTGTAAAATTTCTCGAAGGTTTCGCATTGCAACATCGGTGATGGCGTCGCAACTTGTTCGACTGCAGCAGCAGCAGCTGCAGCAGCAGCAGCCAGCAGCACTGCATTTGCATAGGCTGGCTCTCCCACTCTTTGGCTCTCTCGCATGCACATGCACTCACAACCACTTACAACTTGTGTGCGCTGTGCGCTCTCTTGTGTGCTGAATGCTGTTCATTGCACTCGGCCTCATTTCGACTGCGCGCTGCGCTTTTTCTTGTTGCAATTTTTGTTTTTGCACGATGACGACGACAACGCCGTCAACGGGTGAGCGAGCGAGCAGGCATTTGTCGCCTTTGTTGGCGAGTGCAGCGACTTTTATTTGGGTCAGGCACGGTCATTCGCCTCAGTCGCAGCGCTGCGTTCGAGTTCGCATTCGCATTCGCATTCGCAATTGCAATTGGCGGTTGCCTTGGCGCGCATTTATTTGAAAATAATTATGAAAAAAAAAAAAAACAAAATGCGAGGTCCGCTCGCTGGCTGCAGCTAGCGTTTGGCATTCCCTTGGTGCGCGTTCGATGTATTCAATTTATAAGCGCAGGCTGACGTTTTTTTTTTGTTTATTCGTTTTGCAATTGTTGTACTATTTTCTAGTGTTTTAAATATTTACTTTTTCAAAAAGTTTTATTTTTGCACTAGCAGCCTCACCTTAAATCCCTGGCCAAGCAGTGCTCATTGAACAAATTACGTAGCCGACAAGTAGTACAAAAAACATACAAATAAAAAATATATTTACATATGGACTCTTTTGTTTGACTTTGCCTTTGTTTCTTGCCTTTTATTGATGAAAATATCAGAATGTGTACATGTACTGTATATACATACATATATATGTATATATGCACATATTTCATTTATTTATGAGCGTGACCTTTTCACGAGATGTGAAATTAATAATTGTAATATGGCACAGGGTCCCCCCCTGAACGTATTTGTTATTAAGCGGCGCCCTCGTCGCTGCCTTCGCTGTCTCTCTGATGACCTCCTCAGCATCTTGCATTGGGAATTGTTTAATTTGGTTATTTTTTTTTCTTGTCTGTGACCCACAAAATAAAATATATGTGTGTACATATGTATTGTACATAAAAATACGTATGCTTTAAATATTCGGGCGATCATTGGCGAACAGAGCTTTCTTTTGTCGTGCGCTTCCACGAAATTTCTGGAAACTTCAAAAAAAAAACAAACTTATTATGTCTTTATTTCTGTTGTTATTATGTATTTCTTCACATTTGTGGTCGCCCCTCTTGTGTTTTGTTTTTATTACATTTCGTTGAATTTCTTCTTTCTACGCCGCTCTCTAGCTTATTTTCGGAGTCTCTTGTGTCTCTTTCTGCACTTTTCGATCATTTTGTAAACAACTTACGCAAGCAGCAACAACAACAATTGTGTCGCTTATTTGATTTTACGTAAATCCGTGAATCACCCAACTAACAACCGAAAGTAGGCCTACCCCAGCCATCCATCCATCCGTCCGTTCCCCCTCCCCCAAAGCCCCCATCGCTTTATTCGTTCGGTGCATTGAACTTTTTTCTTGGTGTTTGCCTCATAAAAGCGAAGAGAAAACATAAACAAATTTTGTTGTTGTTGTTGTTTTTTTTTTTTGTATTTTATGGTGTTTTATTGCCTTAGTTTTTGTTTTTTTCCCGAACAACTTGGCTTGCAATTAGCGCCTCAATACGGGAAGCCGCAGAGCGAGCCATAATACTATGATAATAACAATAACACTAATAACAATAACAACAATGCTAACAATTGCTATTCAATTTTTTCATTAGAGAAAGCAGTAGGGGGAGGGGCAAGGGGGAGGCGTAGCTGCCATCGAGGTTAGAGCCAAGTGAAAGTGAAATGTTGCTGAAGACCTGTTAATTGGCTTTTAATTGTTGACCAAAATATTGTCCGCTGCAGATGATGGGATAATTACGAATTGCGAACGGGTTTTTAATTGGAAACGTATGCGATAATGCCGCAGAATCTGCTCACTGAATATGCATATTTTATTCAAAATTATTTGTTCACTAGTTTTACATTTAATAAATAATTGATAATGTTTTTTTTTGTTTTAAATCTTGCTCGCATATTCCAGTTTGTTTTTTTTTTGTAGCGTCTTTCTTTGTGGCTTGTGTCTTATGCAATGGACACTATTTCTTGCCCCTTTCGTGCCAACCTGCCCGACGCCCAATTGTGTTTATAGGCCTACTGCCACTACCAGTACCTGAGTTGGCCAACTTGTCTTCTTTAACACGCACGAAAATTTCTACCCAAAATGCACGGCGCAACTTTCACTTTTACTTTCGTGGCGAGAAATATGCGTACAAATGTGAGGCAATGTGACGTTGAAACAATGACAACAACACCAACAACAACACCACCAACAACAACAACAACAACAACATGATAAAGCCTCGCTTCGATTCGCTTATTTTATTAAGTTGGTTGGTTTTTTGTTTGGCTTTTGGCTTTTGTCGTTGTCATTGTTTGTTTGCTTTTGGCCCCATTTCGAACGTTAAGTTCAACGACCGTTTGTTTGCCGTTGTCAGTTATGACTCCTTCTTCGTCTTCTTCTTCTCCATCGAGTGGTTTCTTTATAACGTGCGAAATGCGTTAACTTTGTGATGCTGTTGCTGCCGACGCATTAGTTTGCATTCAATTTGAATAATCAAATTGCGCGCATGAGTCAACAAATGTGACTCAAAAATTCGACCTCAATAAATCACAGATTTTGAATTAGTGTTTTCAGTTTGAATTCGCTTGCAATTGCATTGCAATCAATAATTTGGAGCGTGTGCATCTCAAAACTGTCCCTGACACAGCTCACAGCTAGCTCCTGCCAATAGCTGCCGTCTCGCTCGCTCGCTCGCTCGCTCGCACACGTGACTCAATGCAGCGATTTGCATTGTCTGTGGCCCTCTCGCTCCGGCTAACCCTCAGACGCTGGACCGAGACGGGGCCAGCGTAGTCATAAATTGAAACTGGCGTAAAAAGCGCAAATGACAACAAATTCGTTTTAACGACGCGTCAAACGGCGTCCCATTACAAAGCTGCATGCAAATGGGGATAATGTGCGGCGGCGAGGGCCGCAGCCTCCACTCTGCTGCCGTACTAGGCGTATGCGTGATCTGCTGTTTGGCGCCTTAAAAATGCCACAATTGTTGCGAAAAAAGCTCGCAAAAGCTTCGCGGCGCTCTCTTAACTTGCAGCAAACTCAACACGGTGTGTTGAAAAGCTCTGCCGCACTAAGAGCTTGCCGAAGAGAGCGTGCGCTTAAAAGAGCGCAAGAGCGCAAAAGTTGCGCTGCTCTCTTTAATACACTCGGAGAGTATTTTTTTTTTTTTTTGTACTATTTGTTTTTGGCGCCACGAGCATTGAACTTTTGTTGCGGCAGATATGGAGATAAAGACAAAGCGTTGCTCGAAGAGCTTGTTGCAAGCTTATCAACATTTTGAGCTTATCACAGTTTTCGCTTAAGAATCGTACAGTGTTATTAAAAAATTAAATTAAATATTTGTACAATTATTTGTATTATTTAGAAATAGTTGAATATCGAAAATTAACAATTAAAAACCAAAAAAAAACACTTAATTTATAATTTCCTTCATGGGGCCTAACATGACTAACACACTTGTGCTTATCAGCAGTGAACGTTTAGAGCGGCTGCTTTCTGGTTTGTTGGCCCCTTCCAATTGCGCTCAGTGAGCTTTGTTGCCGCTCTCTTGTGTGCGTGCGTGCGTTCGTTCGCTCTCGTGAATCGGCTCTCTTTGGCACTTTGCGTTGGTCGTTGGCTCTGCCGCTTTTTGTGCTGGTGGCGGTGGCGGCTTTTTCAGTTGCCTTTTCTGTTTTCTGTTTCTGTTGTTGCTCGACTCAGTCGCGGTCTCAGTCGCGCTGCTACCTTTGGGTATATTCGTAACGTGCTTTGCTTTTTACAGTTAGTCGCATTCGAGACCTTGTCGAGTTTTGTCATGTTAGCGAATTATTTCAACAAATCAAAGAACACACAACACAACGATTTATGTGTGTATTTCAACGTTGTTCTCACCGTCTACAACAATTATAACTAATTCAATTACACAAATAATAAATAAATGAAATATACTTAAATCAAATTTTTAAACAAAATATTACGAGCAACTCTGTTAATGTGAAGAAAAGTCGACCTGTCTCAAATCTTAAGTTCCAGTCCCAGAACCCCGTTTGTTGGATTACGCGGTATAAAAGAAACCCAAAAATATAAAAGTTACAAAATAAATTGCTGCAAATTGAAGCAAATGAAATTCCAAAAATTATAATTTATTGTTATTAAAAAAAATATATATATATACATATATATTTACAACAACCAATTTTTTTTTATGTTAGAAACAAAGCAAACAAAGTTCCTGCATTGATAACAAAAAAAAGAAAACAAAAGAAAAAAGAATAAGTGCAAATATATAAAAACAAAATTTTACAAAACAGAAATATTTTTGCAATTACCTGTGGAGTACCTGAGCTACAAGTTTTTTTTTTGTTTTTTAATTGTTACCCTCCCAAAAAACAAGAGGAAAAGAAAACTCAACCAAAGTCAATAAATTGTGTGTGCCAAAAGAAAAACCAAAAGGAAATTTAATGAATATTCCAAACGGAAATTAAATGCGCCCAGTGTGCTGCAACAAAAATCCTGAATCTCTCAGTGTGTGTGTGTGTGCATGTGTGTGAAAAACATAGAGAATTACCAAAAACAAATCTAAAACCCCAAACACAAAACACACAAAAAATGGGCGAAGAACTACCAATATTAAAGGGCATACTCAAAGGCAACGTTAACTATCACAATGCGCGTAAGTTTCAAATAAAATTTAAGACTCAAGCCCAAACTGCAACTTAAGTCTCGTCTGCAACTCAAACTCAAACTCAAACTCGAACTCCAAATCCAACTCCAACTTGACATAGATTCGTTTCAAACAATTCGCTTTCAATTTCCAATCGAACAAGCAATCAAAAGCTTTTACTTCCCATATGCAGACTCCGAACATCGAGTGCAACCCACAATTTTTTATTTTGACGCCTCAGATTTGACTTTGATTTGCTATTTCGTTTTGTTTACCTTTTTGTCTTCTGCTGCTGCTGCTGCTGCTGCTGTCAAACAACAACTAACTCTTTGAACGCCATTGAAGTGTTGACCTCGTTTATAGACGCACACAATAATAATTTTTTTGTTGTTTTTTTTGTGTTTTTGTTTGTTTGTGCAGCCGCGGAAGAGCTTTAAACTTGAAATGAAACTTAGCCAGCGACTTTTGCTATTTTCTAAAAAGCAACAACGAAAGCTGCTCTTCTCCTCTCTTCATGTTTGACCAACTTTGCTGCGTCGAAAGTTGGCGCAGGCGTCGCCGCTGCCGTCGCTGGCGCAAGCGTCGCGTCGCGTCGCGTCGGTTCGCATTGGCTTCGTTGTGCGCTCGCTCGCTCGCTCTAATTTCTACGCGCAGTCGCAGCTGCGTTCATTTTCCATTTCGTTTGACCTGAATTTCGCTGCCAGCCAACTGGGTCATGCAGTCGGCTCAGCTAGTCAGTCAAGCGATTTCTCGGCTGCTGTGGAAAAAGTAGTGAAAAATCTGCAAAGCGCCCCGTTTGCTGTTTGCTGTTTGATTTTGTTGTTGTTGTATTGCTGTTTCACTTTTGCTGCTCATTTTGTTCACTGTGCCAGTTATTGGTGGCAGCTGAGTGAAATTGTAGAAATCTCATTGCATTGACATTGAAAAGTTGGCCAGCATTTATTTTGGGCGGTTCGCAAGCACGCATAGTTAAGGCCCAAATGTTTGCTAATCACTGCACAGAGCATCCAATTGGGTTTGGCAAATTCTTGCGAAGATAAAGATGGTAATACAACAGTAAATGCTCGCTAAATAGATCAAACTTTACATTTGAAGCATATAAAAGATATTTAATATTTTCAATAGATACATTTTTGTATTTTGTTATTATTTATTTATATAAAAGTAAAATGTAAATTTAAAATTACACAAATCAATTCTAAATTAATGATAATTTTGTATCCAAACTTTGCTATAAATATAAAAATAGGGTATTGTAGGTTAAGAGCGGGTTTTTGAAAGCCAAATCTGCATTTCTGCTATTCTCTCAGCTCTGGCTGAAGCCGCTTAAAACACTTGGCTCAATTAGCGCCTACAACTTTGACAAGTTTGGCCTAGTCTGCGGCCTGATCAGTGATCGCTGATCCGCGAAACGTGACCAGAAACGTGTCGCGGCTCTAGCTTGGTGAAATGTGAAAGTTCACCCACATACAAATTCGTTAGTGCAAATTAAAAGCAACAAACAAACAAAAATCAAAAAAGCAAAAAAGAAGAAAAAAAAGAGAAAGTGTAGCAAGCGTGAAGAACGAGTTCAAACAAAACAGCAGACGAAACAAAAAAAAAAAAAAAGAGTTGAACGACAGCTGAGCGCTGGTCGAAACCAGGCAATGACCCAGTTTGAAGGGTCTGTCCGTCCGGCCATAAATTAAAGTGCCTGCGTACAGTGGGCACTGACAACAACTTCCTGCGTGACAAACAGAACAACAGCTGCTCCTTGCACCTGCTCGCCGAAGTGTGACTGACCCACATACAAACAAACATACACACATACACACATACATATATATATATATTTAGTAGACCACAATTAATACTTATTTGCGTCTCTTTTTTTTTGTATCATTGCAGCTGTGCGCTTTGGTCGCGTGCCCAAGCGGGAGAAGGCGCGCATTTTGGCCGCCATGCAGCAGAGCACACAGAATCGCGGCCAGCAGCGAGCGCTGGCCACCGAACTGGATGACCAGCCACGCCTACTGGCCGCCGTGCTGCGCGCCCATCTCGAGACGTGCGAATTCACCAAGGAGAAGGTCTCCGCGATGCGACAGCGCGCCAGAGAATGCCCATCGTACTCAATGCCAACCTTGCTGGTAAGTCAAATCAGTCAAATCAGTCAAACCATATCGTCCAATTGGATGTTTCGTGTATGTCTCCAATCAGATTCAAGTAGAGAGTTGTAGTTTTAGTTTTGTAGCTGTGGCAAAAGGTTGTCGCGTAGGCGAATGTCAAGCACATTTCCGGGCACATTTATTGGCATGCATAGATCAGCAACAACAACAACAACAGCAGCTATTCACAACAGTAACAACAACAAACTAGTTACTGGCGCGTTACTCATACGCCAAGGTGAACCAGTTTGCATGATTCTAAACCAGGAAATCAACGGCATCGCACGTAGACGCGCTCCGTCTTTCTGTTCTGCTATGCGGCAAGACCTCCGGCATGGACAGTGTTGGCCATAAACACACACAGACACACACGCACACACACTGAGACACCGACACAGCCATAGATCGGGGCATTGAAGCGTCGCGCTTTGGGGTCAAGTTCTTGATGGCCCTAAAACTATTTTTTTTTGTTGGCTTTGGCTTTTCGGTTTTTGGTCTGCTCTTTTTTTTTGTGTTGTTGTTTTTTGTTTCATTTGGCCAAAAGCCGTCAATGTCAATGTGACTGACAGACTGACAAACAAATGATAAATGGCTTGTAAATTCTGTCGCTGACTCAATGCTGATCTCGTTGTCTCTCTGCTTACAACTGACGTCATTGTTCGCACTGCGATATCTCTGTACATTAGAGGCGGGAAAAACGATACGATAGATAGATATGCCAAGGCCTCAAAATGTTGAGCAGTGTAGCCTATATAGAATATCAAGGCTAAACATTGGTATGCTTTGATTCTGAACAAAGTAAAGGTGCTGATTTTCGAATTTTTTTCTAAAGAAAAACCTCCCAAAAACTTCAACTATTACAACTTCGAATTTGTTAACTATTTTAGTTTGCTTCTTTTTTCACTTTAATTTTCTTTCGATATATTTTGATATATTTCTTATCTGCTCGCTGAGATACACTTTAAGCCACGCTATATATCCGATCGTAAGCATTGAATTCGTAGAAATATCACAAGTCCCAACACTTGTGGCTTTCAATAAATATACGTACGTATAGCTGAAACCCCTATAATTATCAAACTGGACGATAAGGAAACCAACCTACGTTAAGCCAAGCGAGAAACGTGTTCCGACAACAACGAAAAACAATTTTAAAGCTCAAGGTCAGGCGTAGCGTCATTATTAATGGAACAGAATAGCGCGCACACACACACCAATGCAATGCGAGCGAAAGAGATGGCGCGCACGGCATAAAAGGGGCGAAAGTGCTTAGGCAGGCAGGCAGAGGCAGGCACATGTGGCGGCTGTTTAAATAAATGCGAATTAAACAGTAAAATAATCAAAGGCAGGGGGAGCCGCATCATCTCTTCTTCCTTTCTTTATTTTCAATGTTTGCTCTTTATTGTTTTTTTTTTTTTTTGGCTAATTATCAGGCAGTTGCGTTAATGATAAGAGAGAACGCGATAGTAAACAATGTATTTCCATTGTCAAAGTCAAGTGCAAGGCTCAACCAGCAGCAACAACAACAACAACGACAATGTAAAAGCTTTTTACAGTGTCAAAGAGAGTTCAAAACGATCAGAGAGAGTGAGTGAGTGAGTGAGTGAGTGTGAGAGAGCGCCGAAGCTGCCAAAAGAATAATTTGCACATGTCTGCAGCGTAGAATGAACAGCGTAAAACGAACACACACACACACACACGCACACAAAACTTAGAATGCTCGCATGTGAGTCGCGAGACGACCTTGCGGCGAGTTATTTTTTAACCTTGGAATGAATGAAATGGTTGCGCCTGTGTGGCGTATTTTTTTCCCCCCTTTTTTTGCGCATGTTGTTGATACGAGTATTATATATAGAACTTATGTATGTGTGTATGAGTAAACCATAATACTTACATAATAAATTATAAAAATTATACAAATATGCACAGAACTAGGCATGTGCGCGGGGCGGACCGCCCACTTGTGCACAATCGTTAATGTAAATGTAAATGTCATCAGTATGAGGAAACGAATGCAAAAGCCAGACAGCAGCAGCAGCAGCAACAACAATTACTACTAGCAACGGCACTTTTTACGACAAGCGCCGTCAAAGAGCGAACACAGAACTAATGCCAACAGCAATCACAACAACAAACATTACAAGCAATTTGTAATGCACGAGCGAGAGCGAGCGCTGTGTGCAGCTGAGCACGAAAAGAACAGCAAGCACAAGAGAATGAGATTGAGAGCGAGAGCGCGAGCGAGAGCAACGTCGCAGTTCATTTTAATAAGTCAGGTGGTTGTTGTTGGTGATTTTGCTGCAGTGCTTATAAGGAAGCGCCTATGAGAAATTCTATTGACTTATGACTGCATTTGCGACAAGGCGGAAGCGCTGCACCAAAAATTGCAAGGTGAAAAGGGGCACGAAATCAAGATCTGAAAAGAAAAGAAAAAAAAATATATATATAGAGAGAGAATCATGCATGGCAATTTCTAATAATGTTGATTGCGATTGTATCAGCTACAAGAATTCTACGAATTATTTTGGCAGCCAACAAATTTAAATTGAAGGTCTTGTGATACGCATGGCGAGCAGAAAACAAAACCGGGAGTCATAAAAGAAAGCATACAAATAAAGTACATGCATATAAAATACTCACACACACACACACCGATTAGTATTTTTGCAAAACTATTTCCGCTTTTGCGCAATTAAAACGCAAATACATTGAAAAATATATATTTATAAAATGATACGAGTCCTAATGCCGAAGAAGAAGACGACGACGACGACGACGACGACGACGACGTCAAAATGCCGGCAATCGGTTTAGAAAATAGAAAATAGACAAGAAATGTGTTATCGTTGTTGTTGTTGTTTTGCCGGTTGCCGGCACATTGTTGTTGCTTTTGCTTGCACTTGACGAAGGCCAATCGCGGCGGGGGTGGCGGCGGGCGGACGCGGCAACTGTGGATGGGCCGGCATTTTGGGGCGCAACGGTTTTCAAGGTTAATCAGACAAATTCAGGCGAAGAAGAACTCAACGTGTGCTCGCCGAAACAGAACGAAACACAAACATAATTTTATAAATTAAGAATCAAGACAGGGGGGAGGTGGGGGGGTGGGGTGGCTATGTGGTTGGCACGTTCGCGTTTGTCTGGCGCGTGCATGTAATTCAAAACCCGGAAAGCGAAATGGCAAAATAACATGAACAGCGCTTTTGCAATAGACAAAAACAACGGCACAGCAATAGGGTCAGAATCAGTCAAACCGCTGCTTACCCCTTGCCACACAAACACACACTCACACACACACACACGCCCTGGACAAGCGACAATCTAAAACGCCAACCGGCACACGCGCAGGAAAATAAATATAATGAAACAAAACCGAACAACAACAACTAGCCGGAACCTTGAACTCTGGTTCGTCGACCTTGGTGCTAATGTCAGCGACAGGCGACGAAAGCACAAAGCAACAGAAAAAAAACAAATACAAATACAAAAAAAAATAACATACAACTGTCATAGTGTGCGAGCGAAAGAAGGAAAGAGAGCGCGAAGTGAGAGCGAAAAAACCGCCCCTAGAAACTAAAAACTAGCTGACGCGCGCGCTGACGTCGACGAAGCTTTCCCAACGAAAAAACAACAAAAAAAAAAAAAATGTAAAAAATGAAAAAATACGGGGAAAAAAGCTTCCAGCGAACGTATGAGGAAATGCGACAACGTTTGACAACGTTTGCGAGGGTTGGGGTTGGCAGGGGGGGTGGGCGTGTGCCCGTGCCCGTGTGCATAGGGGGCGTGCGGAAGTACAAATCGTTATGATTATTGATTGCCGCAGGGGGCAAACACGGAGGCGGCGGCGGTTCGGCGACCTTCGCGTGAATAGCGCTTATAAAATGCCGATGCCGATGACGATGCGGGAAATGCAACAGTTTGCAACGGGCAACTGTGGGAAACGACAACAGTGAAGCCCAGCTACAAAGTTTAACACAAAGATTGACAATATCGAAATGTTGATAAATAAAAGAAGCTATTTATTATAATAAATATAGATAGAATTCAGTTTAAATTTAATTAAATTAATTTTAATAAAGTAAAGAATTCAGATTTTAATGTTCGGCATTTGGTTTGTGTTTAATTGCAGGCTTGTCCGCTGAATCCCGCACCCGAGCTGCAGTCCGAGCAGGAGTTCTCGCAGCGCTTTGCGCACGTCATTCGCGGCGTGATCGACTTTGCGGGCATGATACCCGGATTCCAGCTGCTGACGCAGGACGATAAGTTTACGCTGCTTAAAGCGGGCCTGTTCGATGCGCTGTTTGTGCGCCTGATTTGCATGTTCGACTCGTCGATCAACTCGATCATCTGCCTGAACGGGCAGGTGATGCGCCGCGACGCCATCCAGAACGGAGCCAACGCCCGGTTCCTGGTCGATTCGACGTTCAACTTTGCGGAGCGAATGAACTCAATGAATCTGACCGACGCCGAAATCGGGCTCTTCTGTGCGATCGTGCTGATCACCCCCGATCGGCCCGGCCTGCGCAACCTGGAGCTGATCGAGAAGATGTACAGCCGGCTGAAGGGCTGCTTGCAGTGCATCGTCTCCCAGAATCGGCCCGATCAGCCCGATTTCCTGGCCAAGCTGCTCGACACGATGCCCGATCTGCGCACCCTGAGCACCCTCCACACCGAGAAGCTGGTCGTGTTCCGCACCGAGCACAAGGAGCTGCTGCGCCAGCAGATGTGGAGCATGGAGGAGGGCGACGCGGCCAGCAAGAGTCCCGCCGCCAGCTGGGACGCGATGGACGTTGAGGCCGCCAAGAGTCCGCTTGGCTCCGTTTCCAGCACCGAGTCCGCCGATCTGGACTACGTTACGCCCAGCAGCACCCAGCTGCAGCAGCATCAGCAGCAGCATCAACAGCAGCAGCATCAACAGCAGCAGCAGCAGTCTGTCACAGTGCATACTCCGCATCACGGCGCACCCTCCGCGCTGGCCAGCTCGGCACCGCTGCTCGCCGCCACGCTCTCCGGCGGCTGTCCGCTGCGCAATCGCGCCAATTCCGGTTCCAGCGGTGACTCCGGCGCCGCTGACATGGACATTGTCGGCTCGCACGCGCACCTCACCCAAAACGGTCTGACAATCACGCCCATTGTGCGTCACCAGCAACCCCAGCAACAACAGCAACAGCAACAACAACAGCAACAACAACAGCAGCAGCAGCAGCAGCAGGTGAGCCAACATCAGCAGCATCCGCAGCTGCATCATCATTTGACGTCGGGCGCCACACGCTACCGCAAGCTGGACTCGCCCACAGATTCGGGCATCGAGTCCGGCAACGAGAAGAACGAATGCAAGGCGGTCAGCTCCGGCGGCAGCAGCTCCTGTTCGAGTCCCCGCTCGAGCGTCGACGATGCGCTCGATTGCAGCGATGCCGCCCAAGCGGCCGCCGCCTCGGCCGTCGTCCAGCTGAGCGTCTCCGTGTCGCCAGTGCGCTCGCCGCAGCCGTCGAGCAGCGCCAATCTCAATCTGAAGCGCCAGATTGTCGAGGATATGCCGGTGCTGAAGCGGGTGCTGCAGGCGCCGCCGCTGTACGACACCAACTCGCTGATGGACGAGGCGTACAAGCCGCACAAGAAGTTCCGCGCGCTGCGGCATCGCGAGTTCGAGTCCGCCGAGGCGGACGCCAGCAGCTCGACGAGCATGCCGGCGCACAGTCCGCGCCAGAGTCCCACGCCCCATACCGCCCACATCAGCGTGGTGCAAACGCCACCACCAACATCAGCAGCAGCAACAGCAGCCACAAACAACAACAACAACAGCAACAGCAGCAACAATAACAGTCAGCTGCACATGCATCTGACACGCAACAGTCCCAGCCAGCAGCAACAACAACAGCAGCAGCAACAGCAGCAGCAGCAGCAATTGGGCTCCATGGCCAGCACGCACTCGGTTCTGGCCAAGTCGCTGATGGCCGAGCCGCGAATGACGCCCGAGCAAATGAAGCGCTCGGACATAATACAGAACTATTTGATGCGCGAGCCGGCGACAGCGGCCAGCAGCACAACCGGCGGCGGACGCAGTCCGAGCAGCCATTGCCCCTCGCCCTCGACCAGCTCACCGCCGCCGCCAGCACAGCAGCATCAGCAGCAGCATCAACATCAGCATCAGCAGCAGCAGCAGCAGCATCTGCAACAGCAGCAGGCGCGTTGGGCCACCAACAGCTGCCAGCAGCGACAGCAATCGGTTTCGCCGCACAGCAACGGCAGCAGCTCCAGTTCCAGTTCCAGCTCCTCCTCCAGCTCCTCCAGCAGCAACAGCAGCAGCAACAGCTGCCAGTATTTCCAGTCGCCGCACTCCACCAGCAGCAATTCGGCCACCTCGTCGACGGCCACCTCCACCTGCATTGTGGCGGCGCCGCCGCGCGCCTCGCCGATGATCGAGCTGCAGGTGGAGATCGCTGATCCGGTTCAGCCGTTGAATTTGTCCAAGAAATCGCCGACGCCGCCGCCGAGCAAGTTGCATGCGCTCGTTGCCGCTGCCAATGCTGTGCAGCGTTATCCAACACTGTCCGCCGATGTGACCGTCACCGCTGCGAGCAGCGCCGCCACGCCCAGCGGCACACCGCCCCCCAGCAGCAGCAGCAACAGCAGCAGCAGCAGCAACGGCAACAGCGACAACAACACGCCCAACGGCGTGCCGGCCGTGCACAAAGTCATGTTGGAGGCGTAAGCCGTTCCACAGCTGAGAGACTGACGCGCGGGGGCGTGGCTGCAACTTTCCTTAACAGCCAGCAGCAGCAGAAACACAACCCCCACCCCCACACCCCCCGCCGGGGGTGCAAAGAGAACGTAATTTGTTGCGGCAAAGAAACCCAAAAAAGAATGCCAGCAAAAAATAAAAAAAAATGAATTAATGAAAGAATAAAAATTTAATTAAATTATTTTAACTTTAATGAAATTCACAAAAAAAAAAAACAAAAAAATATGAAAACAATGAGCAAGTGTACAAAGTTTCAAAATGCATGCAATTTAAATATTTAAACTACAAGTTATTAATTAAAAGCAAAAAGAAAAACACAAAAAAAAGAAAAAACAAAAACCAATTTGCACGCAGCTGCGTCGAGGTATTAAAAAGTTGGCAAATGCAACAATGCATATGAACCATATATATTTTTTTTGTTGCACTTTCAAATGCAAAAAAGCAACAACAACAACAATAACAACAGACACACTTACAGTTAAACAGACAATTAATGATATTTCCCAGCGGTTTCCCTTTGCAGACGCCAAATGTTTTTTTTTTTTTTTTTTTCATTAATTGTCAAACGATTTTAACGCTATTTTCTATCCAAGTCGCTTGGATTTCCGAAGCTTCTTTCAATTGTTTTTTTAGTTTTAAGCTCTTGTTGTACATACTATTAATATAATATTTACATTTTAATTATATTATTATTATTATTATTATAATTATTATTATTAGTATTTAATGACTATTTGTAGGCAAGCAAAGCGTTCAACTACTTGCTTTTTTTTTTTTTTTTTGAAGAAATGTTTTTTGAAAAAACTGCAAATGAAAACAAATTTTTTTTTTTGTCTAATTCTTTGGAAAAGCCCCAGAAGAATATAAAAAAAAAGAAAAAATTGTGTGAACTTTTTTTTTGCGATCTCCGTTAACAAAAGCTGTTTTTTAACATGAGAACCAGCGAGAGAAATTCAACTACGTTTAAGTTAAAAATTCAGTTTTTTTGAATTACAAAGTATAAGATCATAAGCGTTTAACTTTATTGTTTTCTAATTTTAAAAATCTAAATCTAAAAGGAAAAAAAACTACAAAAAACCAACAAAAAAAAAACATACATATACTTATACATATATGAAAAATGAAATCAAACAAAAAATGCTTAAGAGTTTTAGCAGCAAAAACCCAACGTTAAAAATATTTGTTGTGTACATAGTTAAATGTTAAATTAAACGTAAACCAACGTATTTAAAATATGATATATGTATGCTTAAACAATTAAATGTTTAATTGGCGTAAAAATACAAAACAAAACAAAAAACAACAACAACTTAGCAGCTGGGCAAAAGCTCGGCAAAAAATACAAAAAAGAGAAAGAAAAAAAAACAACAAAAATTATAATGATATAAATATTATTTAAAAGTAAAATATACACTTGCGGTAGCAAAAAACTATTACATTAATTCTACATATTATAATTATGCAGTACTATTATGATTATTCTAATTCTTATGATTAATTAATTACTATTTCTTGTGGTAAGCAACAAAAAACCAACAAAAAACAAAACAAAAAAAAACAAACAAAAAAAAAACACCGGCGCAGAAATTTGTATGTCAAATCAATAAAAGAAAATTGTTTAAAAAATATAAAAACACAATTCCTTAGTTCTTTTTATTTAATTTCAAAATTTTGGTTCCCGTTTTTTTTCAGTTTCAGTTACAGATGCGATCGATTTTCTTAATTTCAACGAAAGTTTTCATTTTTTAATCAACTGCTTTGAAAACCATTTGCAATTATTTTTTCAAGTTTTGCATATTGTATTGAAAGTATACTTATATACTATATATCTATATCAGATTGAAATTGAAGAAACATTGTTTGAAATTTCACTTGAGGAGATTGACAAATGAATACAATAAGTATAAAAAATTATGAAATCTAAAATACATACATATACATACATATAATAAATATATTCTTTTAAAATTTATGCAAATATGCTGGCAAACTGAGGCATCGTCGAATATTATGAGCGGAGAAGAGGGTTATAACAAAAACCATAAATAAAATATCACACTTCAATAATAATATAATATATATATATATATACATATACACTTACATGCATACATATATGTACATACCAATGTATGTCGAAATTTTTTTTTTTTTTGTGTGTAAAATTGTCCGTAAATTTTAGCAAACAAGTAAAAAGAAAAGAAAAAAGTTAAAAAAAAATGTGTATTTAAACTGAATATTTTATGTAAAAAAAAAGAATAGAATCAGCCAGCCTGTGTCTGGACGTGTGTGTCTATCGATAGGGATAGGGTATTTGAAGAGAAAGCAGGAAGCAGCGACAACTGAAACAATGAAATTGCGACAATTAAGCGTATAATTAACAAAACGTAAATGTTTAACATAATAGCATCTAACGTAACTGAGCCGAACTCCAACTGAGCAGGCGCATACATATATAATATAAATAAATATTATATATCGAACGATGCTTGGCAGATCGAGTATATAGTGGTGTATGTACATACATGCAAAGTACATATATTTTCATCAGTCACAGAAATTTATGTGAATTGAGCCAATAACAGTTTTTAAAAGACAAAAAGCAAAGCAAATCGCGGCGCTTCGAGCAGGTATATTAATAGAGATGTATCTGGGCAACCGAGAGAAAAGGAACTCCTCCACTCAAAAGAACGAAATTTGTATTTGTGAAATAAAATAATAATGCAGTTTGTTTTAAAACCAAAATGGAATATGTGAATAAAATATGAAAATAAGTATTTAAAATATATCAACAGAAATTACAAAAAAAAAAACCGTCAAGAATCGTTTGTTTCATTTCGCCACCGAGTATTAAGTTCATTTTTACTATATATATTTATTTCAGAATGTGTCATATTGTGTACACTAATGGGGCTTCTGATGCCTCTTCCTCTTCTTGTTCGTTAGCGATAATTTTCAATGTCGCCGCCTGTATGTGCTTTGGAATTTTGCCCGTGACCTTGAGCGATAAGTGTCGCGAAATGAATTTGCCAAAATAATCAAATAGGCGGTGACTCGACGGAACGGGGGACGAAAGGGAAAGGGAACCGAACGCTGGGCGAGCGTAAATGCCTCGTGTAGATAACAGCCAGCCAGATAACGCCAGGTCCGACTGGATAGCGGCATGGGGGAGTGGACGCGCTCCTGAGCCAACGTGCACACACAAAATCATTTTTCTTCTATTTCAATATATTCTAATTTTAAATAACTAGAGATAGAGAGAGAGAGAGAGAGCGAAATTTTCTTAGTTTCAAAGTCAATGTCAAAGCTGAAGCAGATCGAGATGGAAATAAGTGAAAAGTGAGATACAGGCATAGATAAGGAGGACATCGCAGCAATTAACAAGTTGTACAATGCGGCGTATGAGCAATCTTTGAAAATATATCAGCAGGAAATGGAACTATTATAATAAACAGATGCTAGCTAAACTATCAATTACAATTTGCAGAAAAAGAGAGAAGAGCAAGTAAGCATGAGAAATCATGAGAATCACATAGAAGGGCATCTGCCTGTCAACATGAATGTAGCAATAAATGTTTACTTTAGACCCGAGGGTAACTTCCAAGTCAGACCCAAACGTTCACTTGTTTCATTTAAAAATTTCTTAGGTTATAAATTATTCTTCTTAGTCGATTCTTATATATGCATATATATATATATATATATTTTTTTTTGCGTATTTCACCTTGAAATCAAACGAGCCTCAAATAAATTAATACACACAACGCGCGCAAATTCCACGACAACAAATGAAAAAAAAAACAACAACAACAACAAAAATACAACAATACGCTTGTGTGTATGTATTTAGAAACAAGAACAAATACGAGGGGAAAAAACAAAATTTCAAGGTTAACTGATTAGACGAAATTAGCAAAGTTCTAGCAGATGATTGAACGAGCCAACAGCGCGAACCGAGACCTGGCAGCAGCGCGCAGGGAGCAGAAGAAGGAAGCGCTGCCCGGGGAGCGGGCGCAGGAGCGGGCGATGAGAGCACGCGCTAAATAAAAGGCCCACGCAACGCGTTTGCGTACGGTGCGTGTGCGTAGCTCGGCTAACCGAAACCGGCGAATCCGAAACCGAACCCGAACCCGAAACCGCGACCGCGACCGAAACCCGAAGTATTCAACGCACAGGCCGAAGTGAAGCCCGTCGAACTCACGCACACGCTCCCCATATACCCCGCACGCCGCCTTCCCACCAGCTGGAACCACATCTTTGGAGAGCCGCAGCAGAACAGCAAATATCGGGGCATAATCTGCGTTTTATTGTTTGTTTTATTGTTTCTTAAGTTTTGATTTTGTATTACAAAAAAATATAGATTTTAATTATTTCTGTTGTAAGTATTTTATTTAGCCTGAAAATTGCAGCTGAGAAAGTTCTAGACTATGAATATAAAATTAAATAATATTTATTTATACTAAATACAATTATTCTAATCTATTAAATTATATTACTTGGTCTATACTTAAAAAAGTTTGGTTTTTTTTTGGGTTTTCCAATTGTTTTATTTGTATTTAATCAATAATAAATATATATAAATATATTTGCAGTCCACTTTTTATTGTTTAGAAAGTTCTAGACTATGAATATAAAATTAAATAATATTTATTTATAGTACATTAAATCTTGCTAATCTATTGCATTATATTATTTCAGCTATACCTAAAAAAGTTTGGTTTTTTAAATCAATAATCACAATCATGTTCTATATTTAACCAAGATTTGAAACAATTATAATTAAAATTAAATAATGCACTATTATATTTATATATTTCTATATATACATTTGTTGTTCCAAATGAATCAAAGTTATATTTACAACTCGGCCAAAAAGGCTGAAAGCAAAATGTGCAAAGCAGCAACAGAGTACAATAAAGAGTAAATTGGACTATAAACAAAAAAGATTTGCGTTTATGGAATAAGGTAAATATAAAAATAAAACCATATGCATATACACGTAAAAGACAACAATACAAACACACACACACACAAACACACACGCGCACACAAATACAAACAAATACAAAGCGAAATCCGCTTGACATTGAACTTGAACTGCAGTGCAGTCGATGACGATGACGATGACAGTGGCGACGACGTCGAAGTCGACGTCAGCGTCAACGTTAACGTGAACGTCAACGTCAACGTCAGTCAGAGCAAGAGCAGCGCTGATAGCAGAATCGACAACAGCAGCAGCTGTATTGTTGTTATTGGCGCTTGGCTGTCGGCGCCGTTGATGAGCCAGCTGCTTCGATGAGCAACTGAAAATGGTAAAAACTCAAGTAAATATGTGAGAAAGCAATCACAACAACAACAAACAAACAGCAACAACGATCACAGGAGAATTGCGTGTAAACAGAAAATTGAGTTTACAAAATGTTTAAGATAAACGTGTAGCTAGAAAAATGCAAACAGTTATCGTTATATGCTGGACTAATAGATACCACATAAACCAATTATTGAATTGTTGAACAACTAAACTGAGACAAATATGTTTTAAAATTTATGTATATTTTTAATTTATTATTAAAACCAAAAATAAAATATCCATTAGCATAGATCTTTTATGCAAACATTTTGTGTATAAAATCAGAAACCCATTTTATTTATTTATATTTATCTTTGTTTTATTTGAAATTTACAAAGATAACATTTTGTTATCTGGATCTGTGGATAACAGCATTATACCACGCATATTTATAATTTATTTAAATCTTAAACATTGCAAAAGTAAAATTTCTTTTGTGTTAAAATAAATTTCATTGACTTGTGGTAAACGAATATAGCTATATAAATGTATATATATATATATATACCAAATTTGCTGTCTGGGGCCTTATGGTCTTCCAGATCGTATAAAATGGCGAATAAATAGACAAAAAGTGCTGATAAAGAAGGTTGTTGCACAGCAAAGCTCTTTGTTCACCATTCCTGTTGCCTGTTGCAACCATATTTTAGCTGAAGAATGAAATGATATATATATATATATATATATATATATTTTTTTTTCTCAAACTATATACATATTTATTTCAATGTAATTTGGTTACAGCTGCTGTTGACCTGCTATTCCTGGCGTATGAATAATTTTCGTGATAAAAATCTATTGCAACGAAAACTGTGAGTCACATCGGAATATATACATATATGCATGCATATAGAACTTATGTGTTCTATTATATACACAAATTAGCAGATGACCAAGGGACTTTTTTTTTATTATTTTTTGCTTTAAGCTATTAGTCATTGTGGGTGATAATATACATTTTAAATGGGAATAACAAGTAACGCGCACAGAATTTGAATAAAGTAAATTGAATTTTTTTTTAAAATATTTTCTCATTTTTTTTTTGTTTTTGAGCAAGAGCTCAAATATATTTATTTATGATAAAGTAAACTTAACCCTTGATTGGCCAACAAATCATCAGTTTGAGTGACTTCAAAATAGACAAATAAAGAAATACACTTTGGCAAGTTTTTTTTTTTTTAAATAAAATGGAATCAATTGTGGAATAAATGCATCAATAATTAATGGAATAAATGTGTCACAATTAACATTTCTTTTACAACTTTTCTGGTTGGTTAAACTCTCGCTTAGAGCGTAGCCAAAATTCGGTGGTCAACTTTGCAGCTGCTACGCCAAAAAAAAAAGAAAAGAAAAGAAAGAAAAGAAAGAAAAGATATGCTAAGGGCGCAAAAGGCAAAAAGCCCCCCTGTTCGGGCGTCTGCTGGCATTGGCAGCTACCAAGGTCACATTGACAAGTGTTGCACGCGCCTGCTATCGACAAATTGAGGTATGGCTTGGGTGGGTGGATGGGTGGTATTCTCGTTATGGGGAGGGTGGGGGGGATGATGCGTGTGCTTGCGTTTTGGCACTTGACGTTTGTATTGCTCTCGTTGTTGTTAGCGTTTACCTTCTTCCTTTAGCTTTTCACTTGATTACTGACACGCGCCTGCCACACACGCAAATACGCACATAAAAAACAGGCACACACCCACCCACCCACACACACACACACACACACACCACACACACACACACTGATGTCGCTAAGTCTGAGTCTGTTTGCTTTGCGTGGAGAGGCGCTCGAGTAAGTTTTTGTGTTTTAAACTGATTTATTTAGAGAATTTTCTCGATTCGTTTATTTTCTTTGTCAACAGCAGAATATTGAAAATCCGCATTAGAATCTGTTCTGATGTCGCATCAATGTAAGCACGGTGAGTTTAATACTCTACAATACTTTTATAACGAAAATAAATAAAACGTGTTTATATATATTTATATATTTAAGAAGATATTGAGCAAAAACATTAAAACTCCCATTTATATATTTTGCACAATATATTTTCATTTGCAATCTCCAGTTTTGGGCCGAGTCAACATTTTGCTGGGCCATCAAATTGCCAACAAGTAGCACAAATTTCGCAGTTCAACAAATCTCCTTCAGAAAGGTCAAAGGCGAGGCAGGGCAGCATCCCGGGCAGGACGAGCCGGGTAGGTGACGAGGCTGACGAGGGTGACGACTACGCGTGTGTTGTATTGAAATGTCCTTGACAATAACATTGGATGCCTTCAACCCACGCTGGCCTGGGCCGGCGTTCTGAATGCGGCGCGTGGAAAGCCACCTCATCCAGAGCACCAGAGCAGCGGCGTGGGAGTACTTGTGGCAAGCATGCTTGATTGCTGAGCTACACGTGGCACACATTCGGGAATATGTGCGCCTCCCACTCCTGCGCCCGCTCTTCTGTTCCTTGGCTGGAGGCTGTGCCGCAATTCACGCAAATGAAGTTCCGCGCCTGGAAGTCGTTTGGCTAATTGAGTTTTGGTAAGTGAACAAACTTCTACGGGCGGTTAAATCAACCTACTTATTTTACAATAATCTAACAAATATAGGTGCAGCATATATATTTATATATATATATAAATATATATATCGGCTGGGCGCCAAGGCAAACAACCGCACAAAATACACCCGCGCTAACCCCACGAGCCAATAACCTAGAGCCATTTTGCTATTTACACAATTACAATAAAAAAATATTTACCCTGTCCATGCCCCCACCCCTGCCATCTAGAAACATCCCCCAGCAGACAAAAGCCAAATTGGAGCGCAACGAAATTGCGTCGAAAATGTTTTTGGCGCACATTCGGCGCCTTGGATCGGGGGGGACAGGGGGGGGGCGGCAGAGAACTTTTACCAAAATTGTATTGTGTGTGCCCAACCCCCACCACCCTCTCCCCCTCACCCCACAAACTGCTGCAGGTTTGTCAAAGCTTTACATCAACCCCCAAAATGTGGCTGCTTCTTCTTCTCCTTTTGTTTTGGTTAGCATTCAAGGTCAAAGTTGAGAACTGGCCGCAAACACAAAAGCACAGAATAACAAAATGCATACCGAATTTGCAATACCCTTAAAAGTAAGTTATTGTAATTGTGTAAAAGCAAACAAATAAAAAATAATATACTTTAAAAATACAAATTTTCATGTATTTTTCTTCTCCCTTAATTTTGGTAAGCATTCAAAGTCAAACAATAATAACAAACATAAATATTATACAGTAGAAATATTTTTATTTTTAAAATATTTTTTTTTTTTAATCAGTATTATTACTATATATATTAACTACAATAGTTAATCAACCCTTTTAATAGTGTGTAGTTTTGTATACAGAAACAAAAGCTTTCTATGCGCCGAATCCGCCGGCGTTAACATTATTAGCCTGTGGAGCCCACAAAATGTTCGGAACAATCCCAAATGCGCGAGGCGTTCCACACAATAACTTTTCAATTCAAATTTTTCGTTGCTGTCACTTGACCCAAATCAAAACAGTGTTTTAAGCAAATATTTCAAAGGTCGACATTTTGTTTAATTGTCTAATTAAAATTTGGAATATTTTACAGCCAGCATCATTTCGAGAGCTGTAACTGACACGGGATCCACTTAAAAGTTTGGACTGACAGTGGGTTAGCTTACATGTATTCATGTCAATTGGAAATATCCCTGATCTAACCTTATCAATCCTGTCAAATCAATGTCGAGACATACCTCATGTTTAATTAATTTTCTATATTATCTGTACTACTACTGTTAATGGTCTTGCAAGGCAATTTAGGCCTCTCTATGCGATTCTCATAAATTCAAGTAACAACCTTTGGTGTTTCTTATATAAAAGTTGTTTCTTTTATCTGTCTCATAACTCTATCTCTCTCTATCTATATTTGGGTGTTTTGCACCTGGCTAAAGAAGCTGGTCAAGTATTCTCGATTACTATGATCTTAACTGTTTAATACGATAAACGTGTTCGTGTCACGATTCTGGTCATACTCCACCACAGAAACAAAACAGAATTCAAACGGGAGCTGGCATCGATTTCGAAGAGCTTCGAGTGGTGGCATAAGCCCAGCTATAAATGCGTCTTAAGCACATTTCAAGGACTACTCCGGCCTGAAGTGGGCGTGGCCATGGGCAGAGTCGGCTATTCAGATGGGTGGTCGGTCAAAGGCGTCTTGAGTTTCAACAAAGTCAGCAAATGCGGCAGCTACTGTGGCAGCTGCTGTGGCAGACACAGATGCGTCTCATAAGCTGGCCGATTGCCATTTGCAAATGCGCTCTGGCATTGAGTCTACGCATTGTTGACTGTGAAAATGGAGCGGAGCAGTTAATGAGACTGACGGCAATCGATTATGGCACACGAGGCAAATATTGTTGCACAATCGATCAGTCATATCGATCGCTGCGATATGCAAAGTAAATCAAATTACGTAAATGAAATTTAAGTGTTTATTGTAAACAGAAAAGAACTTGCAGCGATCATCAGACGAAGGCTGCGAATTACGTTTCATAAATATTTAAATATGTTCTCGATATTTATACGAACCGAGGGCTCCGATTACGAGCGAGAACGAGAACAAAAATGCTGATGCCGATGCTGATGCTGTCGATATCGTAGACGACTGCCGGCATTGAGAATCAACATTTTGATTGCGGAGGCGTCCGATTGCTTACCCCGCCCGTCCGATTCCCGCAAATCGGATACGTGATGAGCGCAATTTTAAATACTGTCAAGGTTGATTTTAGTTAAAAAAATAAATAAATAAATAAATAAGAACCCCGTGCTAACAAGTGGGTACGATCTTATTTTTTGTTCAACTTCTGTCTTGTAATTTTCACATTTACAATTTGAACTAATAACTTTTTACTATGTTGGCTCGTCCTTGGCGACAACAATGATATCGACCGCGCGCTCTTTTATGGTATCCATGTGCGTGCCACGGGATGGCGGCATTGGCAATGGCAACCAACTGTTGCCACCGATAAATATCTAAGAGATGATGGCGACAGTCGACGGGCGGTTGGTGGTTGGTGGTTGGCGGTGTGGGTGGTTAGGTAAAATTGCGGCGCCGCCTGTCTCCAGTCGCCGCCTGTCAAGGACATCGCTCAAATTACCAGTGCCCGACGAAATGCGCATAAAATTTTGTGAACCGGAGCCCTCTTTTCTTCGACTCTTATATACATATATATATCTATATATATATATCTTTGTACTGAATGTTTGAGCGCATCGCAATGCATTTGCATTGCAAACCATGGCAAACATTTTGATCGATTTCAATGTCGTCAATTGATCGATTCAGGAAGTGCTGCTCAATATGCCAAACTTTTGCCGGTCGAGCGGTGAATAAAATGAATAACTTTTCGATTTGGCTATTGATCAGCACTTGATCAATGTCTGGCTATGAGTGGTGCGAGTGCACGAAAGGTTTTTGCTAACAATCGATTCAGAGAAATGTTTAATTTTGTTTCAGTGCGACAGGAAGCTGCCACGAGAATTGAGTTTAATGTATGCCTCAAATGTGAATGGAATATTATGAATAATTGACTCTTTTTGTTTTTTTTTTTTTTATTTTCAGTAGCGGCTAACCTTGGGTATATATGTATCTGGCGACGAATTTGGGTAAATTAAAGGAGAAGCGTTGCCAGCGGATGAGAAGCAACAAGAAAGGTGGTAAGAAAATTTATATAAAATAAATAAAAATATATATAAAATATATAATATCAAAAATATTCCCTAAAAACACAAATTGGAGGTAAAAAGAGCAATTCAGCAAGAATTTCCTTCAAATAAACCATAAAAAACACAAAGAAAAATAAATTTTAAGAACTCTTAGTTTTTTATTTTTTTAGCGAAGCTTTCAATTTGGGCATGAAAGAAGTTTGTATTCGCTTTCAAGGCTAAACTGAACGATAGATGTTCATGATAATAACTTATTTTTACTGGCGTCTCCTACTCCCCGTTTCTAATCGTAACCGTATTTAGAAGCATCCCTTTCCCGTCTGCCCGCTCTCTTTGCTATCTATTTCGGCCTCAATTCATGCATGAAATTTGCAATCAAATGTAAATAGAAAGCTCATAAGCTCTATTTTATGGGCATATAAAGCAAAGCTTTACAAAATTCAGGCCAACTCGCAGGATTCCGACAGTTTATGCGAGCTGCTAGAACATTACTTGATACAATGGGCTGAGTTCATGTTTTTATTTTGTTTTTTGGCTTTTTTTTTGGCGTAAAATGGTGCCAAGGATGCGGCGCGTTAAAGAACCCGTCACGTATACGCCGCATACGCCAGTAATTATGTATTATGTATACATATATATATATATACATATATATTATATATATATGAATGGGGGTTGCACAAAGTTCCATAAAGTTAACCAAAATAAGCCGAAGGTTATGTTATGATAATACGCGGTAACACACCACAAAACGCGACCCGCCGCGCAATTCAATCAGTTGCCCGCCAGAGTTGCCGAGCCTATTCAGAACGTAGCCGGGGCTTATGTTTATGCTTTGGCTCATAAACTACGAGTCGACAATAATGACAGGCAAATTAATACCTATGGGGTAGAGTGTATGTGCCATCAATCAGTATATGCCATAAACTCTTTGATCCCACCCACGTCCTTTTTTCTTCTTTCTTTCCCTGTCTAACTGTTTAACCTCACTCACACACACACCCACGCACACTCATTTATATTTCAAGGTTGTTCTTATCCTGTTTCAGCAGCCGCTGATTAACCAAATAAAATACTTTGTGGGCTGTGTCTTTAGGCTGTGCAAACTGCGTCATAGCCGAAAAAAAACACAGAAAAGATATAATTAAATTTGGTGTGCCGACTATTAAATACCCTTCCCAGCCCAACAGTGCTAAAGGCTTACATCATTACATAGATATTCCCTAATCGAGGCAAACATATATCATAATCGAATGTTTATACCCTAAATCGGCCAGCATAAAAGCCGTTGTACATATATAAAAGTAAAGAAAAACAATTCGACGGGTCAATTTACGTTGTCCTGTGCCCTGCCCAGTGACAATATTGATAAACTGATAGCTTGTAATTAGTGTTTAGCGTAGGCGTTGTTGTTGTTGTTGTTTCAATATCATTATGATGTTTTATAAAAATTGCTGAAACGCAATTTACGGCTTAAAGCTAAAAATTGAGAAATACCCTTGGCCCGCGACGCGAAACAAGGATAATAATAAACCGAAAATACGCACAATGAAACATAATATTATAATTGGCATGGAAAGGTAAAAGGAACTCGAACTAAAAGTCCTAATTTGTTGCAAATTTGTGTCGAAGATATCATTTAATAATTTAATCATTTAATAAGCTTTTAAGCTCTTGAAAGAGAATCCTCTCTAATTATAATAATTGATAATACTCAAATATCAGACTATGCCTTTGATAGATAATTATTTACTAATTAAAAGTCCCAATTTAATGTAATTTTTCATTAAATTTAACATTTAATATTTAGTTAAAATAATTGTTTATGACTTTTATATATATTAATATTTACTATATCGGACATTAAAATGAATAAATTTGCTAAGAAATTAAATTTAACAAAGTGCGCGTAATAATAAAAATTTTCACTTTTAGTTGGCAATAGTTATTACCACCATTAAACAGTAACAAATGCAATGACAACAACAAACGATACGCGGCATCAATTTGTTACAACAACAACAACAACAACAACAACTATAATAGAAAAATATCAAGAGGGGGCCACTGTGCGACCTAATTTTGAAATTCACTTTCTTTGCTTTGGATATATCAAAGTTTCTCTTCTTTATGTTTTACAGTTCAGTCAACTCGGCTAAGTTAATTTTGTTTTATTTTTATTTTTTTTTTTTTTGGGTCTCTCTAATTAAATGCTCAAAATCAAATAATTGAGACTCGTGCGTTTTTTGTTGGGCATCGCTGAGTGCAACACAATCATTTCCATATGGGAGACAAAAAGTGGGGGGAAATAAACAAGAAACACTTTCCACACACACACACACACATAGAGAGACTTTTCGTTGACCCAGAAAGCGAGCTGAAAACCCGTTTTAGTCGCTGACGGGTTAAAGAAATGCAACAAAACTACAAGAAAGTAAGACTGAAAAAAACTTTAAAATTTAAAATAAATGGAGTACACTTTCGCTTATGAAAACGAAAGTCAACGGACTTTTGCAACAACAGAAACAACAGCAACACGGCCAACAAAGCGCCAAAGAAATGCGTCGCGTCGGTGAAATGGCGGAGAAATTTGTCAGTCTAATGGGGGCCAAAACAAACTAGGCTGTGCAACGGGCCAAAGCAACATTAAAAAAGTAACAATGAACACAAAACTAAACAATACACAAGCAACAATAACAACAACAACAAAATAAATGCAAAATACGCGTACAAAACGCGCAAAGTTCAAAGCTGCAAACGGGCAAAGTCGCGAGCGCGATTCCGACGCGACACTGAGGCGTTTTTATGTGCGCCCCTGAAAATCGCGGCGAGCACGCGACTTTTTGCAAGTGACCCAATTCCAATACATACCGCAAACATTGAAAATGAAATAAAAATTAAAAACAAAAAAAAACAAAAAAAACAATATGAGCAGTCGGCTGGCCTGATGACTAGCAGGCAACAATAAATTATTTGGAGGTTCCAACATTCAATCAGCCATTTTTAGTTTAGGTTTATGTAAAAAAAAAAACAAAAAAAACGAAAATAAAAATAAAAAATTAAAAATAAACAAATACAACAAAAATGAAATAATAATAAGACCAACTGAGCTGAACTGAACGCCTTTTGTTTTGTGGCGGCGACAACATCGGACAACCTTTAGCCAAGGTAATGTTTAAATAAATACAACAACAATGCGATTTCTGTATTACTTTTAATGTCAAGCACACCCATTGCAATTAGCTTTAGGCGCTAAATAGGCGCTAAAAATACACATAAAAATTCTTGAGTCAAATAGCCTTTTCCAATCGGCTCAAATATGAACTCAGTTTTGTGTGGGAAATTTGTGATAAACATAATATAAATATATAAATTTAAAAAAATTAATAAAAAATTAAGAAAATATTCATTTTATGATTTATTTAATATTCAATTATATTTATCAAATATGTTACATATAATCAATTCGAACACACTTCAAAGTGTGTTAATCTGTGAAATTATGTATTTTTTAAATATATTTCTGTATTTAATTTAAATGATTTTCTTCGAATATGCGTGCATATTAATTGCTTGCCTCACGTGATCTCAGAAAACCAAAACGATGTCAATAACCCAGGTGAGGCACTCAAAATGTGTTTGCTACACAAATGTTTTGTGCATGTTTTTTTTTTTTATTTATAAACATGTATACATATTATATATACATATATACATATATAAATCGTACAAAATTTCACTTGCAGCTGCCGACAGCGAAAGTGAAACTCGAAGAGGTTTTTGAACTCAACAAGTGGACGCCAGTTGGCTATATGTTGGCATAAGGGGTACTAACACGGACAGAGGATAGTGTTTGGTGGGGTGGGGAGGGGGGAGCCACAGCCACAACGACAGCGACAGCGACTGGCCTCGAGTAACTGGAGCGGAACCAAAGGCAGCGGCAACAAATTGTTTAATTTTACTTTCTTTTCCACATGCAGCTGAAGCACATCGCGACTCTCTGCAGCGGCAACTGGCGCTGCGTTTCGGATCTGTGCGGCTGTAAGCCAAAGCCAGAGTTGGCTTAAATGTCAATGAACCAAAAATTGACAACGTCAAAAGGAAAGCGCCGCCGCCGTATAACCTAATTATGCTGCAAACGTGAAGTGCGACTACTGCACTGGCATATATGGATTTGGAGTTGGTCCGGTTTCTGGCTACGCTGTTCGCTGTTTTTTCAGTTTTCGGTATTCATTTTGGCGCCAATTTATGCGCTTGGCGTGCACGACAACCGAAAAGCCTCGCCACTGAAATATGCCAAAAAAGGTCAGAGACAATTAGCAAGTGTCGTTTGTGTGTGTGTGGTGTGGTGGATGTGTGTGCCTTTGTTGTTGCTGCTGCCAACATACCGCCTCCACCTCGACACTGGCATGTGCTCTGCTCCAGTGCCATGAGCCAAGCTCAATGTTGCAGTAGCTGTTTAACGAGCGCAAAATAACAACAACAACAATCACAACTCTGTACAGTAAACACTACAGCGGCAGAGGAGGCCGACGTCGTAAAAATAAACTCATAATTGCCGCCGAGGGTCTTTGCAATGAATTATGCGAATTAACCTCAAACATTGAAATGTTTTTTCGTTTTTTCGTTTTTTTTTTTTATGAACAAGCTACAATTTTTGACAAGTTTAATAAACTTTCAATCACGAGCGATTTTTCATTTATATAAAGAATTGAAATATTGATAATAACAAGGAAATATGGTTAAATTAACGAAAAGATATTTTTTATAATTTATGCCAAAAAAAATAAAATGTTCCCATAATACATTTCCTAAAGATGAACAGAATAGTATTGTTTTTGTTATTGTTGTTAAAAGCTAGTTTTGGATAATTCAGTTCAATTACTTTTTTTAGGGTTACCCTGGTAAAGTTCAACGCCCCATGCTAACATTTTGAGCTTAAATTACATGAAATGCGCCACAAGCCAAAAACTGAACGTAAATTAACCAAAGCCATCATCACAATTCCGTGTGCCAAAACGCTGCCAACCCCTGCCCATTCACCGTTAGCTCGTGCCGCGCATGCGCAACCGAAACGCAGCGACTGAGAGAAACGGCAGCAGCAAAACGGGTAAGCGGTAAGCGGCAAGCGGGCAAACGGTTAAGCACATTTGAAATGAAATTGAAAGCAAAAGCGAAAGTGTATTGCTTTCTTGCTTGTTTTATATTTTATTTTATTATTGTTTTTTCTTGTTTTTTTTTTTTTTGCTACTTTGCTTTGTACTGCCAACAATTCTTCAAATTTCTTTTGCCATTCAATTTCGTTTGTCAACGTTTTCACTTTCTACTATAATAGTTTTTTGTCTGTTTGTCGCCTCCCATTCATTTCGTTTCTGGCCAGAAGTTCAGGCCAACAGATGGCTTCTGCGATTCTTTGGCCAACAATATTCCACGTTCCCATCTCATTAGATAATTACAAAAGGCAGCCGCACAAAAGTCCAAGCCAAGTCTATAATGAGAGTGAAATTTGGGCATTATGTTGACCCAGTTTAGAGCGCATCGCCCATAAAAGTGTTATAAAGTACATAAAAAAAATGAAACAAAAGAATAGTTTTTAGATACTATTAGAATGGTAATATACACAAGGTTTTATAAATTTGGAGAGCTATATAATATAGGGGATTGATGTGGATTAATGTGTTAGTCATGCCTTGACAAATTTTAAATAAAAAAAAACTGAGACAACTCTAAAAATGATTTTTTGTTTAAAAAAGTAAAACAAAAATTTTATTAAGCAAATCGTGTTTTAGACAAAACTTTCTTAATGTAAGTTTCTTATAAACGCTTTGCATGCTTATTTTTTGTGTCACTCAATAAATTTCATTAATAAATTTTATCACCAAGAGGATAGATAATAAATAAAGAAATCCATTTTTATTTTGTGTTTATTTGTAATCTATTTATTTTATGAATTGTTAAATAAATTTGAGTTAACAAATGTAAATAAATATAAATAAAAAAGGCAGTTATTAAAAGTGTTACAATTAAATTCAAATTGAATGCGCGGAATATATATTCTTAAAGTTTTACTCAAGTTGAAGTCCCACAGCATATGATCAGTTCCGCTGTGAATAAATGTTGCTTTTGTATGCATATTATATGTATATGTGTGTGTATTAAATATTATCCTCCCCACAAAAATAGTTTTTTTTATACGAAACATTGCACCTTGTGACGCGACTTTCACTGACGACGCTGCTGACCCAGAAACTCCAATGACACATCAACCTGGCCGGCCGAGCGAAGCGTTTAAAAACTGTTTTATGCAAGCGCATAAAAAATGCAACTGGTGTTGCCGCCGCAGAACCAGTGCCAGGAGAAGACTCTGCATAGCACATATAATAATAAAAATAAAGGGCCTAAAAAACTGCGACGTTACGGAAATAAAGACGTCGACATCCTGTGCCCCGTTGGCCTTTGTTGCCCCGACTTTTTGCAGCCGGCGACTTTCTTAATGGCCAGCGTTGGCCCTCAAGGCTCCGGGCTGAGTTCTCAGGGCTTGGGACTCAAGGCTTAAAGCGCGAGCGCGCTGGAAATATTAAAGATGACATTAATTTCTGAGACAGCCAACTGGCTCGTCTCAACAGTTAACTGTCTGTTAACTGTTTTAATGCCGTGTAATTCACAGCGAGAGGCAGCATCTGTTTAATGTTTTGAGCTGCAGAGTCCGAAACGACATCAGCTTCGTATAGACGATTTTTGGCGCTTTCGTTTTTCGTATTTTTTCTGGTACACACCCCGAAAAGAAATATCTGCTGATCTACAACACTTTTCCCATTAAAAGCAATTCAATGTACGCCGCGATAAATACAAATTTCAAATTGAGACATAGACAAAGCCGGCCGAAGACCACGAAAGTTCAACACTTTCTTTTCGCCAGTTGAAGTTCAGCTCTTGTTTTTTTTTTTGGTCATTTTTTGTTTTTTTTATGGTAGGTGGGCATCAATTACCCTACTCGAGAAACTATAGCATGCGCCGAAGCGAACCTTTCTGAACCGAACCGATTCGAGTTTAACTAATCAGAAAAAGAAAGTGAAAAATGTTGAGAATTCAGTTGGTATTTTCTTCTTATTTAATTTATTTTATTTCATTTATTTATTTATTTTTTTTGGGTTTTTAAAGAAAGTGATGCAATGATGACAATTACCATTATGCTCGTCATAATGCATTGGCAACGGGAAGCGGGTGTCATTGCTCCCAATTTGTGTTTGGGCGGGTTTGTTGAACCCAAATTTGAATTATTTTCACCGCAAACGCGAAACGAACTCCGATTGGAGCCCTCGGCGATCGGCAAAAGTGAGAGTTGAGCGCCGAGAGTAAAAGATTTGAATGCTGTTTGCCTATTGGGGTCACCGAAGAAGTGAAGTTGAAGTTGGAGCTGGGCCCCAGATGATCGTTATCGAGCACAGTCTACACACACACACACACACACATACACACACACACAAGCAAACATATTCATAACTATAAAAAAATATAAAACACTTTTCACAGTTTCAGCTATTTTGGCCGTGACGCATGCGCCGCACAACTTTCTTTGGGCGCTGCTTTTGAAAGAGGTCACTGAACGAAAGCAGACACGACTCTTACCATAATGCAAAAACCAAGAAGAAGAAGAAGAAGAAGAAATGATAGGCCATATCAAATATCAGCTGGCCAGTGAAGCGTTCGCAACGGCAACAGCTGCACCCAAGTAGCTTGTCTTTTTTTTTGGGCAGATGTGAAGCATGCATCTTTATGAGCTGCAAGTGCCACAAGGAGCAACAAGCAAGGCTTGAGTTTGAGTTACCGTTAAAGTTCAAGTTGAGGTCAAAGATTAACAGAAATTTGTATGCTGACTTTAAAGTAACTTTATTTAAATTTTATTAACCACACATCAAAATTTAAATAAAGTTATTTATTTTTTCTGAATTACAAATGTTATAAAATCAAAAATTAAAAATATAAATTTTATTTTTGTTTATTAAGCTTTATTTTATATATTTTATTTTTTTAATAATTAAGAGCCGCAAACAACGTTAACAATTTTTAAATTTAAATCATTTTATTACTAAGTAAAGTAAATAACGTAAAAGTAAATCGCAGTTGGAAATGTAAATAAAAAGTTTCGTAGAAGACTCTTTTTTGATTACGACAAACAGTAAAATGCTTTTTCCATAAACCTGAAATTCTGAAAAACTTGCACGTAATAAAATTAATTCAAACAAACAAATGCCATTCAATACTGTAACTGTAGAATAACCCTTAAAATACTACGTTGTATATAAAAGAAAAACACACACACACACACACGCACACACACACAACCGACTATTAAAATTTCAATGTCAGCCCATGACAACAAATAAACAAGGCACCCCACTTCGGGGGCCCTCTGGTGTATTGGGGCAAAGGTCAGGGCGAGCAAGCAGTGTGACAAATTTCCATTTCAATTATAAGGTGCCTAGAATAATCTTTGTTAAATATTTACAAAAGAACAAAAAACACTAAAACAAAACGCTGACAGCGCCAGTCGAAGTGGAAGTGGAAATGGAAATGGAAATGCAAATGGAAATGAAGAGGGTTAGGAATGGGCGTTCTGGGACACAGCGAAGCCGAGCGCTGACAAGTGACCGCCCAATCAATGACCACATGCCTAGCTCCACACTATTTTAATTGTGTTAAGACTCGCATTTCAGCCCCCCTCAACCCCCTCCCCTGCCGTTGGCAAAGCGGCCCACGGGTCATTCACGCTGTCCGCGAGTGCCGCGAGTGCGAGTCTCAGCAGTTTCGAGTGCGTCATCAGCGTCGCAATTGTCTCGACCACGACTGGCGGACATTGGTCATTGGCCGAACCCCTGTGGCAGCCCCACCCCCTCTGGTTAGAGACCTGCCTTAGTTGGCATTTCGCTGAACTTGAAACGTCGTCATGCAACGAAAGCGTGAAAACTGAAAATTGTGTGAGATATAATTTTTTTGTAGTTTTTTTTTTTTGTATTTTTTTTTTATTATTCGTCGTAGTTCTGTTTACATTTTAGCTGGGGCCCGTTCCAGGAAACGCCAACGACACCACAAACCCGTTGATGTTGGCACATTTGCGGGTGAGAAATATGGCGGGAAGGAGAGGGGAGAAGGGGAGGGGGGCGTTGTGTATTGAATAATTGCTGAAACCTTGAAATTGGCACAAGCAACTGAACTGAACTTAACAAATGCTGACAACCAATTACATAAAGATAATTATGAAAAAAAAAACGTTTGCGCTTTATGTGACAAACAACAAATTCCTGCTTATAGTGCACAAAGAAATACAAAAAAAAGTGTTTCTATATTTGACAACAACAACAACAGCAACAACAACAGCAAGCGGCGCATTTCCAAGAACCATGCCTGAGTTTTGAGTTCAACAAGAAGCTACGAATAACATATAAATATATATATATATATATATATATATAGATATTATCGCGATGTGAAGCGTGAGAAATCTCGCTTTGTTACGCGCTGCGGTCGAAATGGGTCACTGGATTAGAATTTCCCTAGAATTTGCTATAGCCAAGTGGGGGGAAACCGCAAGATAGCTGTGGAGTTACATAGGAAATGGGGGAACTTAAATGGAAATCGAAAGCAAATACACTAATAAATACTTTTCGCATTACCTAACATCTAACGTTTATATCGGTACGTAAAAAAAAGGTCATGACCTTAGCTATTTCTAGGAACTGCGTTAAAGGTCAGCAATGAATTATCTATGCGGCATTAGCTACACCCACACACACACACAAACACAAAGTACAAAACAAAAACAAAAATGAATCAATTTAATGTGAATGTCAAGACAACATTTAAAACTAAACTATTCGAAAGTAATGCTAATCGCCAGCGCAAAAGTTGTGGGCGGAACTGCGAGCGGAAGTGAGAAAAGCCAAGACATTGACCTCAAGCATAGTGAGAGGCTTTCGTACGCTGACCCACGGCATATCTGAGCGGGAGCGAGAGTGTCCGGCGAGTGGCTGAGCGATCCCGGAATTGTGGGATTGGCAAGATTAATGGCAGCAGCAGCAGCGAGTTGAACGAACCGACGACGCGGAAACGCCTACGCCCAGTTGGACTGGGTAGCCGGGCAATCGTTCCTAGGATTACATAATGGCAGTGGCAACAATATGGCGTCTTGGATTGTTGCGGCAGCCGGCGCAAGTTGGCCAACGTTGCGCAAGGGTGCCAAATGACAACAGGAAGTTAACCTTGAAGTTTTGCCAGCGAAGAACCAAAACCAAAACCAAAACAACAACAATAACAAGGCGCAAAGCTCCAACTACGCATCAGGCCGAGCATCCAAGCCAATGCCCCGGACAGGCCCCCCCACCCCCCAAAAAACGACTCACCCCCGCATCGAATTATTCCAACCCACACCAGATGCCCCGGACACGTGTTGGAAGTGAGTCAGTTTTGCGTGTGCGGGAGCTGGCAGCTCGGAGCTGGGGAGCTGGGGAGCTGCCAGGGGTAACTGTTTGCCTGCCGGAAGCTTTCGCATTTTGTTGCTGGAACCGGAAGCTGGCAACCAAAGTCAGAGACAAAATGCGCCCCCAAAAATACAATTCAAGGGTGACTTTTTCCTTGGCAGAGAAGCACTGAAGCGGACCAAGCGTAAGTTCAGAGCAAACACTTGACATGGAATCGATAACAAATTCAAAATGTTCACCAAAAACAATACACGTGAAATGTGCACAACTTTGATTTGTGATAAGTCTTAAAACCGATCCGGGTAGAGAATTTGCTTTATTAAGAACTAAACTTGAACCAAGAAACTTTAATTATAATGAGAAAAATGTACAGTTTATTACTTTTAATTGAAATCTATTTTGCGAGATAGAAAAATTGATTTTATAAGACTTTTAAATCCAATGTTAGTGTAAAAATAGCAACTAGTTTGATTTTTTTACAGTTTCTAAACTAACACAAGTTTTTTAAGCATATTCGCTTTAAATTTTAATAGAAAACAAAATACTTTTATTTTTCAAATAATATTTAATAACAATCATAAGCAAACCTCATGCTAAGCTCCCTGGTAAACCTCATGTTAAATGTCTTGCCATATAGCTTAAAAATGGTCAAGGCTTTAAAAGAGTTCTGTATTTGTTTTGCGTGCGTACAGGAACTTTCCAGGATAACAGTAAACAAACTAACGGAGCACCATTACAAGGACAACTCGATGGAACGACTCGTCGGGGTGGCCATAAATAGCGACGCTTCATAAACAAGCCCTAAATTGCGGCCAACTCTGACCTACGCCGCACGCAGTTGATTAGCCGAGGTGCCGCCGGGCACCAGGGAGGCGATTCTCGCACATTCCCAGCGACATGTTCAGCATTTTTAGCGCCGCGTAAACGAGCTTCGAACTTCATTCACAAAAGTGCGCCGCATAAATGTTTGGGCCTGGTTCTCCCAGCGCGCGACTGGAAGGCGTTTTTACGAGGCGGCTAACAAATTGCGCGTTAAGTCAGCCCATCGAAGGGGGTGGGGGGGTGGTAGGCTAGCGGGTGGCTGTAAGGTTACTTTCCAAAAAGGCACGCCAAGAAGTTGGCTTCAGAGAAATCCGCGCCTTTTTACGCACGTGGAGAGCGGCTTTTAGTTGGGGCTGGTTTTACGCATTTCCTGGAAAAACGCTCATATTATTTAGAATGCAAATTGAATTTGCGTGGCGCGAGTGTTAGGCTCATTAGGGTGGGCGGATCCACAAGAGGGGATTGAGGAATGGAGGGGAGGGGAGGGGCCAAGTGATAGCGACAACAATAGAGATGACGCATTTGGGTTGGTTTGGTAATGTAACAGGCGCCAAATTAGACAACAACACCAAACACCAAATGAAATGCGCAACAAGAGCGAGAGCGAGAGCGGGAGAGAGAGCGAGGGAGAGCGGCGAGAGGTGAGCTTTTTTCCGGCAATGAGCTTTCCGGCGGCCTTGCCGGAGAGCGGCGAGCAAAGTTGAAGCGCGTGCAATGCCAAGGCAAAAGTTCGAGCGGTGTCACAGAAGTACAGTCAACCTGGGGAAAGCTGGGCGAAGCTTTTGGCTTTTTGGCGGAGAGCGACACGCTCCCCGTATTGGGGTGGCAGGAGAGCGCCACGAGCTTTTAGGGGTATTGGGTCCCAAGGCTTTACAAAATGCCGTTATTATTTAGCGTCAATCAACGTTGAATGCCCTTCAACTTTGGGGCGCGAGCGAGATGGAAAACAACGGCGAGCGGGCAAAAATTTCCATAGCCATAGGGGGATGGAGCGTAGGCGAACGCATTCAAGGACTCGGCCACTACGGGCCCTGGCAAGGTTAACGTAAAAGCACGGCGGGAAAGAGACAGCACGACTGGCAGCAGCGTCAGCAGCGGAAAGCTGCCACCTCGTTGTGCCTTAGCAACGGTGAAGTTCAAGGTTAAAGCCGAAGGATTTCTCGCTTTGACACTGCCAATGCGCCACCCCACCCCCTCGCCCCCTCTCCCGTGCAGCCCACACGTGGCCACCGAGTGTGACCGAGACGTGTTTACGCTTTCCCTCTCTCTCTCTGCAGTCATTCTTTGCATACTTAGCGGCGCATGGAGCTGCTTATTGTTTGACTGGACCTGGTCCTTTCTCTCTGCCACACCTGCAGCCCAATAGCCTTGAGCTTCTATATGCCACACGCCTGCTGCCTGCTGCCTGCTACTTGCTGCTTGTCACTGTCCCAACCCCTCACCAGCCCCGCTCACAGCACGCTTGCTGCGATACACGGGTCGACTGTTGATTACATATTGCGGCGCGTGACTTTGATTTGATTTTTAAATGATTCTTTTCGCTTCTCTCTGCTCTCACATAACCTCCCACTTCACCCCCCGCTAGCCAACCACTTCTGAAATTGGAGGCTGCGTGCCAACGCACACAGGACTGCCGAACGGTATACTTTCTAAAGGTCAACAAAAGGACGATACTTTTAGGTGGCTTATTATCGCCAAGTCAGGTTACCAACAATGTTGCACCGGGCCACGTGTCGTCTTGGAAGTTTGTTTTATTAACTTATCCACCTTCGGGAAAAGAGAAGCGGCTTACCACCGAAATTACCTGACAGGTTTATGAGATTTTTAGCTTGACTTGAGAATGTTCTCATACTCTTGGCTAACCAAAAAGGCAAAAAAAAGGATGTGGACACTGTGCATAAATCGCACTTTACTTGGAGTTATCTTATGTAATTTAATGGTATCCAATGTTCAGCTGCTCCAATATAATAATAATCTCATTTTATTAACATCTTATCATATTAACAGCCAATTAGCCATGTTACTGCTAAAATTAACATTCGCTTTAACATAGTTCATTTCATCACTACAATTACAATAATTAGAATTCAGAAAAATAATTAATAACATTTATTTTTGATTCCGACATGGACTTGTACTTAATATATTTAAAAATAGATTCTAAAAATAGTTTCTGAAAAGAATATTAAAAGAAATTGAAATATTATGGTTTATAGAACTTTTAAAATTAAATTTTTTTTAGACTGCTTGTTGAATAGTTAATAGGAATGAAATTTAATTGTTGCAAGATGAAGCCTTGTAATAATTATAATGGGAATTAACTATTTAAAAACTTGACAAGTTGATAAATAGTAATCAATTTTAATACCTCATAAGCTCACATTTAAAATATGGAATATGGAAATAGTATCCGGTTTATAATTTGGTAGCACACAAAACAGGTAACTAAACAATCTGATTTGTAGTACAACTTTTAGATACACAAACAGGAAAATATTGATCATTTTTCTAATAAAACCAAATCTAAACTTGACAAAAAATTCCATAAATTTTAATTAAAGTTTAAGAGAATAAAATTGTATTCTAACAATTTAAACTAATTTTTTATATTTTTTGTTTTTATTTAAAGCGTTTGTTGAGTGTATTTTTCTTTGCCGCAACTTTGACGCAAGGCAACTCCAAACAAACTCGTGTTGCAATTAGTAGCAAGTGCATTGCCTGAGTCCGGGCTCATCAATAAGCCGGCCAGAACAGTATAAATAGAGATGGCCATGGGGACCATTGGCCAAGAGGCCGGCCGGCAAGCGAGCACTAGAAGGCAGGAGCCGCATCAAACTGTATTCTAATGGCAATGGAGCCAATGGGTGCACACGCCCACTCTGAGACGTTCACGGCCAGGGTCAGTGCGTCAATGCAGGGGCGTGGCAGGAGTGGCGGTGTCATGCAACAAGGCCAACGCTGGCTGCTCGGGTGCAACGGCAACCCTTGCACTTGAACTTGCGCACGCGGCAGTTGCATGTGCCTCATTGAGTGGCGCTAATGCCACTGTTGGGCTGCTGGGCTGCTGGGCTGCCGGGCTGCCTGTCTGCCTGGCTGCTGGGTGGGTTTTTGACCTTCAGCATGAGCTTTTCACGCTGAGCTTATTTTTAGTAACAAGCGTGCGAGGGAGATGGCCAAATTGAGCCGTTCATTTGCCGTTGCATTCAAAAGGTCATTCGTATAACTGTGTACGGGGTTTTGCCCAGCGCCGTTCAAGGTCATTGCTGCAGTCGCAACTGTTGGCGCAATGGCAACAACATGCACACAGTAATTACCTAACACCTCACCCCCCTCTCACACTGGGTTCGCTTAACCATTAGAGGCGAGGGGGCCAGTTACATTGACATTGACGCAAATTGTTGAGGGTCAAGTGCACGGTCGTGGCTGTAATAAGAGTGAATCAAATTAGTTGGGCGCCCACTCCACCCACCCACCCACTCACTAAGCACTCACGCACACACACACACACAGACCATGTAAAAGGTCTCGTATGTCAACAAAACTTCAATAGCGACATTTAAACAAATTAATTGGGTTCACTGAAGTATTCCATCCCGTGGATTTTTGTATAAATCGTTGTATTTGGATAACAAATAATATAATCCCAGCAGTTTCAGAATAATGAGCAAACTTTTCACATTCGCCGCCGTTTAATCATCGCGTTAATGCAACAGTGCACAATTAATCAACAACGCACAAAAGTCAACAGAAATGATTTCTCTACCCTCACTTAGGCACAGAGTATCACAATTTGGTTACAAAATTTGCAGCGTTTTTATAGATAGCAAAAATTTACTTGATATAAAGTTTGAGAATCTTTAAATAAATCAAGGAATCAAAATCGAATCTTTAACAGTGACAAATTGTTATCTTATTGGAATTTATTTTTTAGTAAAACTTTTGAGAATGTATTGTTTTATATAATTCATAAAAGTTTGATTTTATATGAAACATTTAGTATATAATGTTAGCAAATAATTGTTTAAAAAAAAAGAATAAGAATAAGAATAATAAGAAGAGCAATGAAAACTTATATAGAATGTATTAATCCTTACAAATTGATCAAATTTTATCAAAAAATTGAAAAATATTGAAAAATATTTTATCAGAAAATTAAAAAAAATATTATTCACCTAGGAAAACTGATCGTTTGTTAAGTTAAGTTAGATGGAGTTTGATTAGCCCGTGAAACATTATTTATTATTATAATTATTATTATTATTATTATTATTATTATTATTATTATTATTATTACTATCATTTACATTGTATATTATTATTATTATTACTTAAATTGATTAAATCATTTACAAATTTTCCATAATACAAAGACAAGAGTATTAAGTCTTTGCCATGGCGCAGTTGACTTTACGCTTTTGTTCGTATACCAGACTATATATGGCTCCGGAGTGCCATTGTACGTCACTGGACATAATGTATGCACATACGTACATATGTCTATGTGTATGTGTGTGTGTGTATACAAATAAATATGTATATGCATGTGTACTTATTTAATATCAAATGATATGCAGCGCACAATTAAAAATGTTGACGCGCGTGGCAGGCTATAGACGGACCGACGGACCGATCAGACGGCTGGGCATTGTTGTACTTACTTTAGGGGTTTCGAGGGGTTGACGTTGACGTCGACGCCGACGCAGACGCAAACGACTGACGCATACAAAGCAGAATGTCGGAAAGAAGTGCTTACACGGTCTAATTAAGCGGTCAATATACGGTTCAAGGGTGCAGAGAAGCCCGGGTCCTTGTGCGCTTTATGCATTAGGAGCATTATGCAGACCGCAGACTGCGGCACAAAGGCATGCTGCAGAGGGGTTGGACTGTCGCATGTTGTTGTGTGTGGGGGGAGGGACAGGAAATGCGTTTAATCATTGGTTCAGTCACTCAATTCAAGGCGATGCAAATACAAAAGCCAAAGGCTACAGCAGAACTCAAGTGCTCTGAAAGTGGCAGGCACAAAGAGATGGAATTGGAATTGGTTGTGGATGTGGATGTGGATGTGGATGTGGCATCGGCATCTCAATCTGGGAAACTCACAAGCTGCACTGACTCTGTCTGCTCTCTGCTGTCTGCTGTTGGCGAAGGCGACAAAGTTCAGGGTCTGCAGCTGCCACTTCTGGGCTGATCTTTCTTTTGTCCGCAAAGTTCTGCAAAGGAAGCAGCTAATAAGTGCAGCGAAAGACAAAAGACACAAAAACAAAAACAACATGAACCGAATATTGATGCCGGAAATATGTTGGCGATGCGACCCGGCGACGATCTCTTGCTCGACTCCGGCCAATCAAGTTGTCCTTGGCTGCATTCATGCCGCTGATGATCAGTTTGTGTGGTCAGCAGTTGGTTTTGTGTGGGCTCACCGGATGCTTAACCATATTAAATGCTTCTGATTTGTAACTATTACTGGGAGGTCAGCGCGATATGATGTGATATACACACTGTTTTTTTTTAATCGGAGTATGCTGAATTTGATTTGGTGATCTATTCTGTATTGTATAAGATAAAGTAATAAGATTTCTCTTAACAGACACAAATTGCCAATTATTTTTAGATGCACAGCTCGCAGATACAAATTTAAATACTGTATTTAAATATATGCATTTTTATAATTTATTTTTTTTTTATATTTTTTGAGGGATTACCCATTTTTGGAAAAAAAATTATCATTTTAAATTTCAAATTGCGTGTTTGCGTTTTTAATCAACTTTGCTGGTCACAAAAACTGTCACAACTGAACCGATTTTGATGGCATTTTTGAAGTGGTTTATCCTCCAATTGATTCTGTATTTAAAATATATGCATTATTAGATATAAATTTTTTGCTCTACTTGGAAAAACAATCACGTACTCCCCCCTAATAAAAAAAAATATTTATTTTTAAATTTTGAATTTCGTATTTATGTTTTTAATTGAATATGGTTATTATAATAAGTAAAAAAGTAACATTAAAATATTATTCTGAGTACATTATTTTGTTGTTTAATTTTTTAACAACTGTCCTATATAGTTTGGCTAGAACTGATTTCGGAAAATCATCTAGTGTTCAATAAACATCTCATTTGATTTGAAATTCTCGTAAACTTCCTAATAAGAAACTTGGTTCTCTCTTGTAATATATTAGACTCTTTTTTTATTGAAACTAAAATGTTTATAAAAGTTATAAATATTAACTTTAAATAGTTTAAGCTGGTGACTCAGTATGAAAACTTCTCGTTCCACCCTCCCACGTACATAATTTTCTGTTTCTCCTCAGTGAACTCTGGTTCCTCTTTGCTCTGTGTTTTTATGCCTTAGCCTTGACATAAATATTTGTATATTAAAAAAAGGAGAAGAAGAAGAAAAAGGCAGTTCTTCAGTGCCCGCCGAGGCTTCTTTTGCCTTTGGTGGCAGCGGCTTCAATTTCTGGGTGTGATTTACGTCGACCCCTTTATGAATTATGCAAAATGTTTGCCGGTTTTATTTCATTTCATTTCATTTCATATGCGGGGCACGTTGTCTGTCCACAGAATCCCAGGATATATAATTCGGGCAATTATCGCTGGATGTAAAGATTTTTGTGCCTGGTAATGCACATGCAGCACCACATGGCGGTTCAGTGACAATCTTAATCGGAATGTGGGCGTAATCGTAGCAGAAAAAGAACAACAACAACAAACACAAAAAGCGCAATGTCAGGCCTCAACCGAGCCATTGAACCCATTTGCAGAGTCTATAAATACACATGAGTACATAGAATTGCGGAGGAACAAAGACAACGATGTAAATCTGCCAAAGCTACGTTGGTGTCCATTAACAGTTGCCGGGGTCCGGAGTTCTCCGGAGTGAGCTATTGTTTATTATTGCGGCTACTTGTATATTATTTTGTTTTTTTATGATTCGACGGCCTTATCGGACACTCGCCAGGTCGCTGTTTATAAGAACTCCAACAACACCAACAACAACAACAAACGAGAGTTGTCAACGCATGTTTACATTTTACAGAAAAGCGAACAAACGCCGAGTTTGTTGATCTTGATCTGGCTGGGATCTGGAATATGGTATCTGGAATCTGGGGTCTGCATTGGCCAAACAGCCAAACAGGAAATGAGCTGAAACGTGAGCCGCCTTGGAGCACAACAATAAACGTCTGACTCACTGTGGCAACCGCAGACCACCATCGCCGCGACGACAGGAGATCAGGGTCAGGGGCCCTGCGAGTGGCAGCCAAAAAAACACAATTATGGCTAAATTTGTGCCCAGAAAACAACAACAACAACAACAGAAGCAGCACTACAACAGAGTTACAACGACGTCAAGCCATGCGGCATATTTTCCACGCTCGAAATTGGGTCAAGTTTTAATTGCCAAGCGAACACACAGAGCCGACGAGGATGAATTGAAGTCAAGGTGTCGGCGTCAACGGCGACAAGATATAGCTGGTTTGCCAGCGAAGGTTTTTCCGCGCTGCGCTCAACTCTGTCGGCTATTTAGAGCGGCAGCCAGCCAGTAGTCAATATTTGGATCGGGGCGTCGCCAAACAGTCGAAACATTTTCAACGCCGCCGACTGACCTTAGCTAACTAATGTTATTTGGTTGCCGAAGGCGAAGCGATCCAAAGAGTCAAGAGCTGAGATCAGCTCGGCGGAGTTCAGTTGATCTTTGGGTTGGGCTTTGAACTTGAACAGCCAGCAACACACAAGTTCAGACGACGGACTGACAGACAGACGTACAAACAAATTGGAAAAGCAAAACGAATGGTAGCAGCACTTACAAGTCGGACGCTCGCCCGCATATTGTTAATGCCACAGATACGGATACAAGCATACAGATACAGATACAGATACATTTACAGCAACGAAACCAGTTTTCCTTCGCACACGCTCATTCATAAGCGTGCATGTATTAGCTGCATGAAACACCGTTAGACGTGAATAAACTACATACACTTCCGATATACTAATATAAAAGATAAATTAAACACAAAAAAAATCAAAAAATCAAAAACTTCACAAAGCCACAGCCCTCGCTGGTTTGTTTATGTTGTCGATTCCGTTTTAATTTGCAACGCCCAATGACACAGAGACTTGGCTGAGCGGACCTTAGTGTGTGTGGGGCCGAGCACATCATGGACTTCCTCAAGAAATGAATCAAAATTCATAGCGAAAATCGCACAGTCGAAAACCCAATAAATTGCCAGCTAATCAATGTTGATGAGTGGTCATCGCATGTGGATCGATATCGCATTAATAACAGTAAATATTCATTTAAAAAAAAACACAAATGTGAGGTGCACCCACTTAAAAAATTAAACCATGGCCAGTTTAAAGTTTGACTTGATATACGAGAAGCAGCTGCAAGATAAATATGAAAGCATAGCAAAAACGTATAATATAATTAATTAAAAATTTTATTTTATTTTATTTTTTTGATTATCGATTTTAATCTTATTGTTTTTTTTTAATTAGTGCATGTTTAATTTTCCCAACTGAAATTCTTTGATAATTAAGCATTCAGATTAAATAGATATAAGAGTTTATCTAAGATCAGGTATATATATCAATCGATGTGCACATCAATATTCTATATATAAAAGCATATATACGACATTACCATAAATCTCGAACGTTTAAATGGCAAAATACTACATACATAATTCTCTCCTGAGCCAGTTTTCAGAAGCTTCGCATGTCCGCACACCTTTCGACGATCTGTCTGGCAGAGAGAGATACACACTCACACACACACACACGCATACATATATGGGTAATGCTTATGCATATATGCCTAACGACTGACAAATGTCTGTCGCTATAACAACAGCTTTAGTAGTCGTATAGCCTTGATCTTGGCAATATGATAACCCTAACCTTGAGCAACGTTTTGTGTTTGATTTTTGTTGTTGGCTGCTTAAACGTGTGTGTGTGTGTGCTTTTTTGTGTATTTTATTGCTGTTGTGTGTGTGTGCATATTTTAATGCCTTTTTACTTTGGTCTCGTCGCGTTTATTAGAATTTGCTTGAAAAAAAAAAAATGTACAACAAAAAATTTAGCATATACTTTGACTCGTCTGCGTTTTCAATTAAGCTGCTGCCGCCCCCTCGCGCCCCGCCCCGCCCATACGGCAATTGGTCAGCCAACTAGCGCACGCTAATCAGCCGAAGATGCTGACGAAGGCGGACAGCTGACCGCGTCAGGGCAATAAGATAAGAGCAACTTGCATTCGGTGTCAACTTCCGCTTTGCTGCGGCTTTGCGAACCGACAGCTGAAACCGAAAACTAGTCGAACGTCCGATCTGTCCAAGTTCAGCTCATTAATTAAAAGCACGAGCCCCCACGGTTGATTTTATACTAAAAAACATTTGTATGTATTTGCTTTGATTTTTATTTTATTATTATTTGTTGTTGTTGTTGTTTTTTGTAGTCTTTTTTAATGAGTTGCTGATAAATCAGAGCTAATGGTCTAATGGTCTTCACGGGGTCTTTTCGGGGTGGTTCGGCAATGGGCCGATCTCAAGTTCAAATGAATAGTTCTTGAAAAGTGCATTAAATGTGTGCTGTCAATTCGATTTGAGTGGGTTCGATTCCGTGCGGAAAGAGCATTCGCAGATCGTGGTGTGTGTGTGAGGCCGATTTTCACCGTGCGTCCTTGACCATAAACCTGAATATGGTTGTTTATTGTTATATTATTTTTGTTGAAATTCTGTTTTCATTTGAAAGCTGTTTTTGCGCGCAATTCGTCTGGCGGCTGACTTTTTATTATTTGCTAAATTATTGCTTATTATTCAGTGCGGCATTTGCGGAGTTTAATTTGTTAATTAGATAAATAGAAATTTTATATATGTGCTCGGAGGTGCGGCAACTTTTACCAGCCCCATCCGCACCCCCGCCCGCACCCCGCCCCCCAACTTCCTCTTGAACTTAACCTTGAATGTACAGAAGGCAAATATAATTTTGTTATTTGTTTTTTTTTTTTTTGTTGGTTTGCTTGCGCCCGGCAAAAGTAAATCAAGATGGCCATAAAATATGCCCCGAAAAAGCGTTAAAATTCTAAATAAACAATGCGAAAAAGCTCGGCGACAAAAGCAAAACAAATGCAAAGTTCGAGCACATTTCAAAAAACAAAAAAAAAAAACAAAAAATAAAATAAGAATACAAAAAAAAAATACATATTAAAAATTCCATTGCTTGATTCAAATTCTGATTGTGATTTCAATGCACTTTTTGTTGTTGTTTTAAACGGCAATCGCGCTGCTGCAGCGAAGCCTCCTCGCATGCGGGAGAGCGCGAGTGGGAGAGAAAGAGAGGGAAAGGCAGCAACAAAAAGTCCAGACAATAACAAAACAAAGCGACGCGTCCTTGAAATCGCGCACAGGGCCGCTAAACTCGAGCGGCGACGCAAATATAACTCACAACAACAGCAACAACGCCGTCGCAGACTGACCGACAGGGGGGCAGGGGCTGGGTGGGGGGGTAGGGGCATAGGGGAGAGATTGTGGACGGTATGACAGACGGATGACGGAGAGCTGACTGACGTATAACGACGTGTGAGTAACTGTCGCTAAACGTACAACAATGCAGCGAATGAATAAATGCGACATCGCAATATGCACGCCCAAAAATAAAATATGTAAATATATATATACATATACATATATACATATATATAAATTATATAAATATGTAGATAGCCAAATGTATTTTCAATTCAATTGCCTTTACACACCAACAGAATTGTCGAATAATTGCAAATTAAAATGAGACGCTTGCTTAAAGCTTGACTAAAAAATACCCAGGACGAAAGTAGCCCTAAAAAACTATTTGAATATTGTAAGCATGAATTCCGAGTTATTCAATAATATTTGTATCTTATTTATATTTAATTCTATTTTTTAATATATATTATTGTCATTTCTCAGCATTTTAATACCCTTTATTACCCATTTCATGGCCACAGGGTATAAACAGATATATATGTATATATATATATATATATAATAAATTGTTTTTTAAATACTGACCCAAGGTGCAGGCCCCGTATGTATGTATGTATGTGTGTATATTTAAGAAGGCGACGTTTTATATATTCCACGTAAACACTTGTAATATAAAATGCTGACTCTGCGAATTGAACCCGTTGGGGAAATTATAAAGTGCCCGACACCGGGTTGCATCTATAAATATATATTTTGTGCAAGGGCTATATCCAGCTAGACACACTATATATATATATATATATATTGCAAGTCACGCTTAAAATAAAACTAAAGCATGTAAAATTAGACCACAAACAGGATTACAAATATCAAAAATGGTTATCAATATTTTATTGCTTTACAGGGTATGTCATAGTCGTGCACTTGTTAAGTGCCTGCTGCACTTGATATTGCATTTTTATATTATTGCTGCGATTTAATTTCAATTTGGGCTACGCTTGCGTGCAAAGTGCAAGGAATCACGAATGTATCGGGTTCAAGGACTGCTCCGAAACGAAAGAAAGAAAGCAAGAAAGCATTCTGCCATTGTGCCACACGTAATTGGGGCGTTTCCACACACACACACACACCCTTTGGCCATTTAATTCGAGTAGTTGTTTTTGTGTGTTGTTGTTGGATAGAGATCGTCATAAGTCAAAATGCGCATTTCGGCCATCGACTATTCCAAAAAAACAAATTTATTTTGGAAACTGCACGTTTTGTTGTTTTTGGTGCTTGTAGAACGTCGATCTTTTGATTTACAGATCGTTTAAATATAATAACATTTCCACAAATATTGACACGTGTGCGTCTCGAATTGATTAATTCAATGTACATTCGTATATTTGTTTAAATGTATTTGTTATTGTTATTGTTGCTAGGCGAGAACGAGTTTTGTTTTTTTTTTGTTTTTTGAGTAGTTCTTGGCGTACGCCTGCTGAGTCGGAACCCGAAACTAGCAACAACAGCAACAAGTGGGAATGTTACAGTTAAGAGAGCTACAAAATACCCTGCAAATAAATGCACATATATAAAAAGAATCAACTTTCTTTGCCAGATATTCGACTTCGAATATTTATAAATTTTAAGCTCATATTAAAACTGACTTAGCTTATCCATTTGTCGCATTACAGGGTATACAAACGGGAATGGCGCAAAACGCACTTAACTCAAAAAAAAAAAACATATATATATATATGGCAGTCGCAACAACAACACCAAAAATAACAAACAGCAATATTAATAAACAATAATTGCTCAAGGTCAATATGCGAAATTTGCTTAGAACAAAACAAATGAAAAACAACAATAACACAAACAAGAACAAGTTAGCAACATTTAACGAGAATTTGCTCAGTTTTGCGATACCCTGTGCTCAATTTAGTAGATAGCTTATATTTTAAACTTTCAAATTCAAATCTTCTTCAACTATTATTAAACAATAGTATTATTAAACAATAGTACAATTAAACAATACTACGATTAAGTATAAGATTTATTTTGAATGCATACACCTTTTCAACGCTAATTATAGGGTATTAGAACAACAGGTTAATGGCGTGTGTTAACTTTGGGGCTATTTGGGAGAAACTGGAAGGGGGCTTGGCAAAAAATTGAAGTAGGTTTTATTTGTTTGCAGGTGGAATTATTATGAAATTAAACGAGCTACAAGTGTGAATTTTTAAGGGTACATTAAACAGCTAATGGGAAATGCAATTAGGAAACTGCCGCAAGCACATTGATAACGAAGTAGGTGGAAATATGATAATGCATTCGAAAAATATCATTTAAAATTTATTTAACAAACACACAAAATAAGAATTTGTACAGCCGATAGACATGATCAAAAAGGAAACAAAAAACAGAAATTGATTTCGAGTAAAGATCATACGAAATCTATTCAACTGTAAAGCTGACATCAATTTGTGCTAATCCTATTGAAAGTGATGTCACTGGATTCGTTCGATTTCGCTGTTGTCAGCGCTTAGAAAACGCTCTATTCAAAAAAAAGAAGAAGAAAAAATGAAATAAAACTGCGCACTTTAGACAACTTTGTATTTTATTTATTCAAAACAACCAACTATTTTTGAAAAACTTTGAAAAATCTTTACATAAACATGTGCATATATAAAACTATAAATCCAAGCAACGCAAATACTATACTATATATATATATGTATATATATATGCATATATCTTTTGGCAAATGGGTAATACGAGTAGATGTACTCGTTTCAGTACGAGTATATTATGGATTTACGATCAAATTTTGGCATTTGCTTTGTTGCCTGGCGCGTTATTTGATCGCCAACCAGAAACGTCGAAGCGACAGAGGCAGAGGCAGAGGCAGCGACTGCGACTGCGACAGCGACAGAGACGAAGTCGAAGGCAGCGCCCCAAGGTCAGCGTCTTCTCTGCCGCTCTTCTCGCGTGTATAATTAAGTGCGAAATAAATTAATAACAGTAGAACTTTTTAGCATGCGCTGCCCATATTTAGTCGCATTTAGGCAATTGAATGGACATCTTACAAATATGAATATTTATTTGATTGGCCTTCCTCGCCGAATATTGCCGTTAAGCATGTGAGAATTATTTCTCGTTCAAAATCAAACCAGTTATGCCAAAAAAACAAAACAAAACCAACAAAAAACAAAATCAAAAATCAAACATACTTAAAGGGAAGCAGAAGAAGTTGTTTAAATAAACCTTGTTTCCTCTATAAAAAAAAAATAGCAGGCTGCAAAACCAAATCCCAAATTAGATTTAAAAGCTTATTTATGAAAACAACTGTCGCTAATTTTCTTTAAATTTAAAAAAAAAAAATAATGATTTTAATTGATTGTTTTTAAAATTGTTTGGGAATACTTAATTTATATATTATATATTGTTTTTACGGAAGCAAATGTCAAAATGTCATCAAATTATTTAGCAATACTCAAAATATACATTTTGTTTTTTTGTTGTTTTGCGATCATGATCTATTGTAATTATTACTTAAGATGAAACTTTCGTATAACTGATTTTTAGCGTCGACTTCAACAGGAATCGGATAAATTATTATTAAAAAAAAAGTCGAACTATTCGTTATTTGACAAATTTCAAATTGGAGGACTATAAATATCTTAGCCTGGGCGACAAATTTGGGCCTAAGACTAAGTTTAAATCTTTCGATTGGAATAATGATCAAATTAAAACCAATAAATAAATATATATCGATAAATAATTAGTAGATTCTTATAAAATCATTCAAATTAGTATGCATATATCTCTATATTTTCAAATTCGAATTATGATTATTTGGATCATCGCGCTTCGAGAAAAAGCGAAAATGAAACCGAAACTGACGCTGCGGCAGCGTGTGGAATGCAACAAGCTGCTGCTGCTGGCTGTGGAAATGGAGGCGAGTGGCACAGCTGTGAAAGTTGCGGCCTGTGAAAGTGAAAATGGAAATGTTGCGCTGTTGCCGTTACCACTGGCTAACATGAAAACCCACTGACATCAATTTGGTTTCGTGCTAATTCCGTCAGCGGGTAGGGGAGCGGGGGGGCGTATGAGTAGCTGGAAAATGTGAGAGCGATGCGACAGCGCAGAAAATCGACAAGTAAATTGCACAGAAGAAATATATATATATATTATCAATTAATAACTGTTGCGAATATCTGGCGACTGGCGTCTTAGTTGCAGCTATTAAAATTAGTTATAAAAAAATTATATTTATTTTTGCATTTATTGCCATAACAAACACAATGCCTGTGTGACCTTGAGAAAAAAGAATAATAATAATATATTATCAAACGAAATGTGAGTCAGAAAGTGTTTAAAGTGAATTAACAACTGGTTTTGCCAAGTAATAATTATAAATTATATTATTCAATTTAAGCAAGATGCAAATTTGGAAGTTGAAATTAAAAAAAAAAGTAACACAAAACGGATCAAGCATAAAAACATGTTTATTTAAACGATTTTCAAATTTTCAAATTCGATTCATAATCATCAAGAAATATTTTCATACAATTTTTAAATTATTTTTAAAATTTTAACAATTTCAATAAAAATTAATCAGACATATGTACTTTAAAATTCTCTTATTTTGTTTGTTAAGCTTGCATTGTGCATTTCTATTGAATGAATCATATAAATGTACATATGAACCAATTAATTGATATGAATATGCAAACATATTTCTTGCTGCAACAGCTGCAGCAGCAGCAGTTTTGGGTCATTATGACGTTCACGCGGCAACCAGGTGCCGCTGACGCAGCCCAACTCCATTTGCATGCGCCAATGGGGTGCCAATGTAAGTGCACTCGAAGCCGGCATGCAGCGTGTGTGATAAAAGCAGCCGGCTGTAGCCGCCAAAACTACCTGAAGAGAGAGAGAGACAGCGATGCGATTTAAAGAGAGCCACCAAATAAGAGAGTGCAAGCTCAGCTGGCAAAAGCTTCAACAGAAGAGCGACACAAAAGAGCAAACAACCAAAGCTCTGAAGCGTAAGCTTTGAGGTGAATATAATAAATTTGAATTTCGCGTGCATATCAAAAAACGTTACAGCTAAATTAATGGCATACTAAAAATGTTATAATTAAATATGAGTAGAAAAATATAAATAACGCTATACAAATAAAAAGTAACATAAAAGGACAGGAAATTAAATATTAGTCATATGTTTAATATTCGATCAATATGTCAATAATTTAGGTATATCAAGCATCTATTTTGTTCTTTAATATATATATTTTTTTTTATTAACTGTACCGCTGCGTGCTCGTCGTTAAGCGACGCCGGCGGCGACTGTGACGTTGACGTCGACAGCGGGTGCAAACTCGACCTTGACCGTGAAATTTAAATTTAGAAGCTACGGCCGGCTACGACGTAAAAAAATGCAAAAAGCTTTCGGCTTTCTTTGTGTAAGTGTAAATGTACATATTAATATGCAGGCATTTGAATGCATACACATACAAATACATACATATGTACATATGTAGATAGGGGATGTCTGTAAGCGTGTGCGAGCAATTGTAATTGCAATGGAGGGGCGTCTGGCCACAGGTATTCCCTGCCCACCGACAAAATAACGCCAAATACAAATATATACATATATACATGTATGTATATGTATATGCATTTGTATATATTTACCAATGAAATTCGAATGTCTCATGTGTGCACCGCATGTGCCTTTGAAATATTTGTGAAATTCGAATTTTATTTTTATCAGCGGGCGACGCCAGACGGTTTAATTGAAATTTGAACTTGCTTGCAATTATGCAAAATAGACTAAGAATACGATAAACATAAACAAATATAAGGAACCAACATTAATGAGCTTATAAGGATTTCGAATTAATTAGCCTGCTAATATAAACCGTACGGGCTAAAATTAATCATGTGCTTTAAAAATTTCTGCACAATTCTATAACAATATTTTCAAATTTTTATGTTATATTTTAGTTGATACGTTCAAAAATATATTAATATCGCACCCAACTATTTTACATTAAATTCCTATCTTTTTCAAAAACAAACACTTTTTTGGAAGCCTGATAGATCAACTGAGTTCAAAAGCTATCACGATGTCCCGCGCAACTTGTTCAATGTGCCCACAATACTAACATAAAAATACTAACATCTTGTTGCAAGTTCAACGTATTTAACAATAAAAAAAAAAATGTGGTAATTGTTCGTTTTAGTCACCGTAGGTAAAGCGTGTCCAAATGAAGTGGGGTTGCTGTTGTCTATTTTAATCAGTTTTTTACGAGGATTCCATTTCCGGCGGCGGAGCTTAACATTATTGCCTAGTTTCCTAAATATAAGCAAATTAAAGTTGCCGATAAATCGGTTTCAGCACGATACCAAAGAGCTCCCCACCTCGATACCACTTGACGATGAATATTTAATAGGTATGGACTATCGTCAAAGAATTTGAGATGGGCAAATGAAAGTCGTGCACTATCGATAAAAGTATTGTATATTCAATGGCGCAAATTGCTTTAATACACCCTGTATTCAAGATCATTTATATTGTAAGTAGTTTTATTTTCTTAAATTTTATTTCAAATGCTAATTATATTTGTGTATATCATAGTTGTATAATTATTATTTTATATAAATGTTATTCATCAAATTTAAATTTATTTACATTAAGTTGTCGAAATATATATAGTAAAAAAGTAAACATATATTATTAATACATATTATTATAATATAGTAGATCTATTTAGAAATATTAAAAAGGTACGTGTATTCTTGATATGAGAGCGAAGTGTGTGACCATGAATCACATTTTACACTAACTCTCTATTATGGTACACAGAGGTTTTTTGTACATACATACATACATACATACATACATACATTCATACATACATATGTACATACAAAACAACGAAGTGCAGTGCTTTGCTCGCGCGCGCTGTATGCAACTGTACATCTTTATATATATTTGTATACATATAGTGTATACGCTCCACCCCTTCCCATGCATCGCTGTAACGCATTCTTGTCGTAGGTCATTTACATAAAATATGTATACGTAGGTAAACAAAACTAATTCAACAGCTGAGAATCGAATTGGTAGATTTCAAAGTTTAGGTAAGATTGTTGCTAACGTATACCATAATATTATTTAATTTAATATGATATTCAACTTATAATTTAATCTACCAATTCGATTCTCAGCTGTTGAATTAGTTTTGTTTACCTACGTATACATATTTTATGTAAATGACCTACGACAAGAACAACTGATAATGTAAATGAATTTAAATTTGATGAATAACATTAATATAAAATAATAATTATACAACTATGATATACACAAATATAATTAGCATTTGAAATAAAATTTAAGAAAATAAAACTACTTACAATATAAATGATCTTGAATACAGGGTGTATTAAAGCAATTTGCGCCATTGAATATACAATACTTTTATCGATAGTGCACGACTTTCATTTGCCCATCTCAAATTCTTTGACGATAGTCCATACCCTTAAATATTCATCGTCAAGTGGAGATGGGGAGATCTGTGGGTAATTGTTCGTTTTAGTCACCGTAGGTAAAGCGTGTCCAAATGAAGTGGGGTTGCTGTCTATTTTAATCAGTTTTTTACGAGGATTCCATTTCCGGCGGCGGAGCTTAACATTATTGCCTAGTTTCCTAAATATAAGCAAATTAAAGTTGCCGATAAATCGGTTTCAGCACGATACCAAAGAGCTCCCCACCTCGATACCACTTGACGATGAATATTTAATAGGTATGGACTAGTCGTCAAAGAATTTGAGATGGGCAAATGAAAGTCGTGCACTATCGATAAAAGTATTGTATATTCAATGGCGCAAATTGCTTTAATACACCCTGTATTCAAGATCATTTATATTGTAAGTAGTTTTATTTTCTTAAATTTTATTTCAAATGCTAATTATATTTGTGTATATCATAGTTGTATAATTATTATTTTATATAAATGTTATTCATCAAATTTAAATTTATTTACATTAAGTTGTCGAAATATATATAGTAAAAAAGTAAACATATATTATTAATACATATTATTATAATATAGTAGATCTATTTAGAAATATTAAAAAGGTACGTATTCTTGATATGAGAGCGAAGTGTGTGACCATGAATCACATTTTACACTAACTCTCTATTATGGTACACAGAGGTTTTTTGTACATACATACATACATACATACATACATACATTCATACATACATATGTACATACAAAACAACGAAGTGCAGTGCTTTGCTCGCGCGCGCTGTATTGCAACTGTACATATTTATATATATTTGTATACATATAGTGTATACGCTCCACCCCTTCCCATGCATCGCTGTAACGCATTCTTGTCGTAGGTCATTTACATACAATATGTATACGTAGGTAAACAAAACTAATTCAACAGCTGAGAATCGAATTGGTAGATTTCAAAGTTTAGGTAAGATTGTTGCTAACGTATACCATAATATTATTTAATTTAATATGATATTCAACTTATAATTTAATCTACCAATTCGATTCTCAGCTGTTGAATTAGTTTTGTTTACCTACGTATACATATTTTATGTAAATGACCTACGACAAGAACAACTTAATGTAAATGAATTTAAATTTGATGAATAACATTAATATAAAACAATAATTATACAACTATGATATACACAAATATAATTAGCATTTGAAATAAAATTTAAGAAAATAAAACTACTTACAATATAAATGATCTTGAATACAGGGTGTATTAAAGCAATTTGCGCCATTGAATATACAATACAATACTTTTATCGATAGTGCACGAATTTCATTTGCCCATCTCAAATTCTTTGACGATAGTCCATACCTATTAAATATTCATCGTCAAGTGGTATCGAGGTGGGGAGATCTGTGGTATCGTGCTGAAACCGATTTATCGGCAACTTTAATTTGCTTATATTTAGGAAACTAGGCAATAATGTTAAGCTCCGCCGCCGGAAATGGAATCCTCGTAAAAAATTGATTAAAATAGACACCACCCCCACTTCATTTGGACACGCTTTACCTACGGTGACTAAAACGAACAATTACCGATCTGTGGTATCGTGCTGAAACCGATTTATCGGCAACTTTAATTTGCTTATATTTAGGAAACTAGGCAATAATGTTAAGCTCCGCCGCCGGAAATGGAATCCTCGTAAAAAATTGATTAAAATAGACACCACCCCCACTTCATTTGGACACGCTTTACCTACGGTGACTAAAACGAACAATTACCAAAAATGTAAGTAGTATGAAAGGTAGACATGAACAAAATTTAAATATGAAGACAGAAATAAAAAAGCGCAATTGCTAAACAAATTATCGTTCAGCCACCACAATTCTTGATAGTAAGTCGAACGGTATCGATAACTGCAGATTGTTGCACCCAATTGGCGGATTTGTAATTCAGTCTGTGACTGCTTACTTTTTACTATTTATTTTGATCGGCTGATTGTCATTCAACAAAGTCGAGCTGGCAAATATTATTGATTTATTGTGCAAATTTTAAAGTTAGAAATAAAGATAATTTCTATCGCTTCGTGCCTGAAACGACAGCACAGTTAACGCGCACGTGGGACGCTAACGTATTAAAGATATTCAGAAATCTAAACGTTTTAGATTTCATGTCAAAATGCTAGAGGAAACGTTCAGCGAATACTTTCTATGCAATTTCAATGATGCAGTGCAGCTAGAGGGTAAGCGCAAGAATCCAGAAACAAATGCCAATAAGTACTAATCGAGTTCACTGCAGATTTGCCGGCTGATGAGCGGCTGCGAAAACTTTGGACGAGTCCAGAGCTTTGGACGGTGGATGAGTTGCAGACGATATTGAAGCGCTGGCAGGAGAATCCACAGCAGCCGCAGAGCGATGGAGAGGCAACACAATTACTTAACGATTTCCTGCTATTGATTTTTGCCTTTGTGCAAAACAATTTCACCGGACCCTTCGACCAGCTGGCAGCCTGCACAGAAATGCTGACAAACTTGAGTCTGGATCAGTGTGCTGCTCAGGAGCAGCTAAAGGCCAGCGGCGAGGAGCTCAATCCCAATGTGAAGACGCCGCAATTGCTGCTTATATCACAGCAAATGCTAGCAGCTTTAATTGCTGCCCAGCCTACATCGAAGGTTGGTTTGTTTTCGAATGCATCTGAATCTTTGCTAATCTTCTTTGAATGCTCTACAGCTGCTCATCTGGTGGCGTCTGCGACTGGTCTGCCTGCATCAGCACACACTCGACGACCTGGCCAGCGCTCTCTACGAGCAGTTTAAGCTGGCAGCTGCCGAGCTGCGTCCCCACCTGGCCGCCTTCGAGCAAAAGGAGCTGCAGGCGCTGCTGCTGCTCGAGCTGGCCAACGGCTATTTGCAGTTCCATCGCTCCGATTTGGCAAGCCAGACGCTAGCCGAGCTGGGCGAGCATCTGCAGGTAACACTGCAAGTGGAGGGTCTGCTCGGCGTGCGCACTAAGTTTCAGCAGAAACCGTTGCCCCAACTCTGCCTAAAAGTCGTGCAGGAAGCCGCGGACACGGGCCTGCCCCCGGCACTCGTGAGCAATGCGCAAACAACGCTGCCCCAACTGCTGCTCCTCGAGGACGATACGCGTCTGGAGCGGATACGCTTTATAGAGCCAAAGGATAACGAGGTGATGACACTGCCCAGCGTGCTGCAGGCGCTGGTGCTGGCCAAGGTGTAAGTAAAAGTATATATAAATTATACATTTAGTATATTACACCTTTACATATAATGAGAATATTAGGGGAATCTGCTTCCCAATTTATATTACAAGATGTATTAAGATATTGTAAGCAAGGATAGAAGCCCGGTATGTCCATCTGTTTGATCTCGTCGGTGTTTTTATATCATACGGAGGCATTTTAAGAGATAGCTTTTCTAATAACTAAATTATACAAGAAATGCCCAACTAGCGCATGTTCTGTACCCAACTCCGAGCTGAACATTCTTCCATTCAGAATGGTGCAATATTATTGATCTGTGTTTTACTTGAACTTTCATAATATATTTATGTCTTTAAATTTTATAGTCTCTCCCTGCAACTCTTGCCCTTAGCCAGATATATCGTAATACGAACAAAAAGACTTCATCGTCCATTTATGGCTAAGATTACTAGGGAAGTGGTAAAACTAGAGTTTCATCTTTATAAGTTGTTTTACATTCCATGCTGTAAACTTATTCCAGACAATAGATTATTAGTGTTTTATATTTAAAAAAATATTCTAAGAAGAGCCCAGTCGTCAAGTAAAAACCTTTTTAGGAAACGTTGCAGGCTTATCAATTAATTTCCTTTTATATAGACGCAGTTAAAAGTAAATATACTTTATAGAGTCGGTCATTTGCCAAAGCCTTTTTCCCATTTTAATGGCTCCAAGGTATTTAAAAATGCAACTTATTTTAAAATTTTGATTTTTGGTGCATCTACTGAAGGGGTTCAACAATCTAGTTTTTCACAGTTTGAAGCGAGACAGAAAGACCACACAGTTAAGAGTATAACTAATAATTTTTAAGAGTCTAGAGTATAAGAGTGTTTATTCTCTTTCTAATGCCTTTGAAATGCGCTCCTGCAGCAAGCAACTGAAGCGTTCACAGCCGAAGGATCGCTTGGCGGACGAGCAGCTGGAGCCGTATACGCAGACGCTGCTCTATCAGCAGCACGGACCGCTTCAGGTGCGTCAGGCGGCGCTGCTGCTGAACTGCCAGCAGGAGTCGGGCCAGCGACGCACTGTGGAGCGCAGCTGGAAGCAGTGCGAGGAGTGCGTCAAGCTGCTGGACAACGCTGAAAAGCACACGCTCCGGACACGGCTCTCGTACGGCTTTGCCGCCTGCCTGCAACCCAAGTGGCAGGTGCAGCTGCAGCTGGTCGAGCTGCTGCGGCTCGCTGGGCATGACGAAGACGGCGCTGGACGTGTGCCTGCAGATCCACGCCTGGCAGCAGGTCATCGAGTGCTACACCAGCCTGGAGCTGCGCCACAAGGCCGCTGAGATTATACGCCAGGAGCTGGAGAAGCAACCCACCGTTCTGCTCTACTGCCTGCTGGGCGATGCTATCGACGATCCCCAGTGCTACGAGCAGGCCTGGCTCCACTCCAAGCAGACCAGCGGCAAGGCGCAGGCCTATTGGGGCAACTATTTCTACAGGCGCGCCGACTACGCCCAGGCCATCGGTCACTACGAGCGATCGCTGGAGATCAACGCGCTGCAGGAGTCGATCCTGCTGCGCTGCGGCTACTGTGCCATACAGCTGGAGCGCTGGGAGGCGGCGGTCAAGTGGTATCTGGGCTACACGCACCTGGAGCCCAATGGCTTCGAGTCGTGGAACAATCTGGCCAAGGCTCTGATCAAGCTGGGCGACAAGGAGCGCGCACACCGGCTGCTCGGGGAGGCGCTCAAGTGCAACTACAACAACTGGAAGGTGTGGGAGAACTATATGCTGGTGTCGGTGGACACCAGTCACTGGGAGGATGCGATGCGTGCGTACCAGCGTCTGGGCGAGCTCAAGCAGCACTTCCTCGACGAGGAGGTGCTCACGCGCATTGTGTACGGCATTGCCCGGCAAATGCAGTCGGATTGCCCATCGGAGGCGATGTCCAATTCGCTGCAGCGTCGCATCACCCAACTGCTGGGCCAGCAGTGTGTGCAGCATGGCAACGAGCCGATGGTCTGGGAACTGTCCGCTCTGGTCGCGGCGACGCCGCTCAAAAAAGCCGAGCGTCTGGTCAAATCCTATCGGGCGTACACGGCCAAACAGCTCAACTGGGAGACGAAGTCGGCGCACGCCAAGAAGGCGCTGAGCCTGTGCCTGGAGGTGGCCGAGCTTTCGGTGGCTGCCATTAAGGACCATGCGGCGGACGAGAGCGAGTCCATGATTACCTCGCAACTGAACTCCAGCCGTCTGGCGGCCACCTCCTGCCTGAATGCGCTCAAGCGCGCCAGTCTGGTGGAGGTGCCCCGGGAGCAGGCGGACCAAATGCAGCAGCTGGAACAGCAGCTCACAGAGCTCACCGGCATTGTGAAACAGCGCATGGAGCGCACATAGTGGCACGCCTCCTTGTACATAATGTATACTCTTTATTAAAGCATTTACATAATATCTAATCTAAGCCTAGAGTGTGTTTAACTTTGTGGTAATGAGAACGCGCACACTCTGGTCGAAGGCGCCGGCAACGGCCAGGCCCAGTTTGTCCGGGTGCCAATCGAAGCTGTGCACCGGCTGGGAGCTCAGTGTCACCGCGCTGACCATTTGCAGCTTGCCGGCGACCCCCTCCTTGCTGCCATCGGCATCCTCGATGACGCGCCGATCGGGATACTCGTACTTCCAGAGACGTATGGACCCGGTGCCGCCGCCGGTCAAAAAGACATCGCGATTCTGCGGCACATGCCGCACCGTCCAGACAGTGGCCTTGGGGCCACTGATGACGCCGTTGGTGCCCACGCTGCGACCTGCATTGCGCTCCTCCACGTAGCTGAATCCCTTGGTCGGGTGCTGTGTGCGCATGTCGTAGACCAGCAGTCCGCCCTCCAGTGTGGTCACCACCAGCTTGTTCATGGGTATGTCACGACGATCGAACTCCAGTCCGCAGATGCCGTTCCTAATGGTGGCCTCCCAGCGCACGGCCAGCGCACGCAAATCGAACAGCTTTAGATCGCCATTGTCATAGCCGGCGGCAACAATGCGCTCCTCCGCATTGAAGGTGTTGCCGAAGGCCACGGCCCAGCAATCGCGCCGCAATTCGCTCCGGTTGATGCCGTCACCCATTTGCGAGGGTGGCGATATGTCAACAACGGGCTCCTGTCCCTGACGTATGTCCCACACTTTGACGGAGCCATCGCGACTCCCGGTCACGATTTCCGGTGCGCCGCAATCCAGCTGGGTGCCTCCAATGGCATCGATGCAGTTGATGATGCCGCTGTGAGCCTTCACGTTGTACACGGCCAGCTCCGGGTGCTCCAAGTCGCTGCGAGAGTTAACTTATGTTAATATATGGTAACTTGACTAATTATTGGTGTACTCACAGCACCTGCAGGCGTCCCTCGAAGTCGCCAATGGCCATGTGGCGATTGCGCAAAGAAGAGGCGCCGAAGGTGCCGCACTTGAATGCTGCCTTCTTTTCGACCGATTTCACCTTCTCGAGCTTGGCCTCGTTCAGCTCGTACATGTCCAGAATTCCATGGCTGTTCGCCTTCGAGCCAAGCACCACAAATTTGGCCGATAGCGGTATCCACTTCGTATCGTACACCGTGTAGTTAACGGATTCGTGCAAATGTTCGATTAACTGTGGCTTTTCCATGTTGAGCTGGCTCTATTCTGACATAGACGAATCTGCTTGTCAATGTTGAACTTCCAATTGAAGGGAATTCAAAAGCAAATTGTTTGAAATGTTGCCATAGTTTCTTTGATGACATGTTGCGCCAATTAATCGATACTACAATAGCGCACAATCGCGCATCGATATTACAAGCGATAGTAATAACAAAGATGGTTTACAATTAAAAACACAATTGACACACTAAGGATTCCTGTACCAGTCTAATATACACAACGTCTGAGTGACGCAGCCAAGTTGGTTGCATCTCTAGACATACGTTTTATCATAAAAATAAGTGTAATTTTTTTATAAAATATAAAAATATAAACTATTTATATGGATACGTGGTAATTAAAGAGAACGATTTTCACAAACCAAGTTTACAAACTAAATCTAAAGGCGATGCAGTGATTATAACTGTAAACCAAACTATTTCTGTTTGTGATCAAAGCAAGATAAATTATGAGAAATCATTCTATTCCTGTCTTAGCGATTTGTAATATGTATGAAAACTATCGATAGTTCATGTTGTGTTATCGAACGTGACTTGATGCCGTAACAAAACGAACTAAATAAATTAAAAACTTAATTTCTAAAAGAGAATCGTAAATATAGGCAGAAATGTTGCGCGCAGGCTGTCAATTGCTCAGTCCGTCAATTGTGGCGTCTGCCAAAACGGGTAGCAATAACTTTGCATTAGAGTTTGTACGCTGGCGACGAAAGCCGCGCTGGCTGCCGGTGGCCAAGAGCAAATTGTTCCGCGTGCCGGAGCGAAAGAAGCAGTCGGAAGAGGAGCGCGCGGAGCTGATGCGGCTAAACAACCACTACAAGTAAGCCAGCGTAATTAAATACAATTACGTTCAGTAATAAATTAATTGATAACTAGAACCCAGTTGCGCTCTGTGCGCCAGTACCTCCGCGCGGAGGTGGTGCGTCATGAGGAAACGTCCACGGCGGATCATATAGTCCTGACGCCCGAGCAGGAGGAGGCAGCGTTCCAGCGCTGCCTGGAAGTAAATGCCGCTTGGAATGCACAGATTGCTAGCGAGCGCGATGAGCGTCTGGCCAAGGAACGTGAGGCGAAGGTGGCCTACGTCCAGGAGTGCCTCGACGCGGGCAAAGTGCGTGCTGAGGAGCGCCGCGAACGAGCCGCAGAGCATATACGCCACGAAATCGAACAGTCCAAGACGTTCGTCACGCGAGAGCAGCTGGATGCGGCTATCGAAACGGCACTGGCCAATCCCGTGGATCACAACTATGCCATCGACCTGGGCGGCAACCTGTACAGGGGGCGTGGCACACAGACGCTAACCAACTAATTCTAAACATTTGTTCTTGTATTAAAGAAGAGTTCATTTTTACTCGTAATCAATGCAGTTAAATAACTTAGAATTAGGTGGTCTATTTACAAAATTAATATATTCTCCTAATCTAAAACAAAAAAAAAAAAAAAACGAATGACCTCGCAGAAGTCCAGTGCTACGTGGGGGCAGCACCTGTGACTGTTGTGGGCATTGTTGTTGCCGTGGACATAGATTGCCTTTCGGCTGCCTCCTGCTGCTCAAAGAGAGACACCCAGTCGGGCGTGGCCTTCAGCTTGGCCTGGACCGGCCCGAGGTTGATCATGTTACCGCTGCGCTGCTCCCGATTACTATTGATGGACATGATTTCCTGCATCGAGCAAAAAAACATAAGAAACTTTGTAAATGTGAATGTTAATTTGGACACACCTGCAGAAAACCCGACTCGAGGCCCATGTCCAAATCGAAGCGCGTCTCGCCCAACACCAATTTGACGCGACCCGAACGATAACGCAATATCTTGCCAATTTGACCTTCCTCCAGTTGCGACAATAGACTAAGCTTGGGCGCACCATTGCCGGCGGCTGCAGACACTGGGCTACTGGGCTGCTCCACCTTTCCATCCACTGGCTTTGGCTGCTCGGCGGCTGCTGGAACGTCTTCAGTATCGTCTGCCACACAGGGCAGCACGTTGGGTAACTGCATGACGAATAGCTGCGACTGTGGCGCATCGAGAAAGCCGCTAATACTACGCGGATAACGGCCGTATTGTGCGGGCGGTTCCTCCAGGCTAGCCACGTGCAAGCTCTGTAGATGCTGAGCCACAGTTTCTGCTGCAAGAAATATATATTTTACATTTTTGTTTAATTCACGAATGAGAACTTTTCGGACCCGGTTCATCCGCCATTTGTTTTGATGCGGCCACAGCTTCCTGTTTTACGTTAATCTTCTCCGTATTCCAAAGTCCTGCAACGTGAATTAAATTTGTATTCAGTTATTTCTTGTTCAGTTGCACTCACCTTCGGTTAGCATCACCGGTTTGAAGGCCAATTCAGTCTTATCAAGCTCTGTTTCGGTATCACTGGCGGAATCGCCGTCGTCGCTGTCGTCGCTGCCCATCAAATCCTTTACTCGCTGCTGCTCCTGAGATTTATCATCCTTGCGATCGGTGCGCTTACGCGTTATAGCCACCTCATCGCCGGCACGGGCATAGCTCGAGCCGCTGCTGGAGGACTTTCGCAAGTGCACAGCGCCCGCTCCCTCGGAGAAAACGCCGGTTGTTTGGATGAGGGTCGAGTTGCCGTTGCCTGCGCCACGTCCACGTGTGGCTCCCGCTGCACCACGTCCACCACGTCTACCACCGCGTGGCTGCGTAAAGTCCTTTGAAGTCTTAACATTACTGTGGAAAAGAAACAGTTTCATTACTGTAGATTCTCAGCCAGCTGTTTCCAAACTACTCACGTGTTCTTGTTGCGCACCGCGTTCAGATTGGGGGCAAAGACTTTCTTTGCGTTTGCTGCGGCACCGCGCCCTCCCAGCGTCAAATCCCGTGCTGGTGTCAGGCGTGACATTCCGTTGGACACATTGGTGAGTGGCGGATTTGCGGATGTTGCAGATGCCACCGCTGCATTGTTGCTAGGTACGGCGGCTGGCGGCGCTGTTGCGGCTACTTTTTTGGCTGGCATCGTTGACTGCCGCTTGGCAGTGTCGCTGGCCATGTGCGGCCAAGGGAGTCGATTTTAATAAGTGTTGTTTATTAATAAGAATTCTGTGAGCTCGGTTTGGCCGACGATTTGAGGTTAATTGCAAGTGTTGTAAAATGCGCTGCAGACGCACATGCCAAATATCGTTTGACCGATATCAGTGTTACCGTATAGCTACAATTGTTTGGTTTTGGCTTTACTAGAGATGTGCGTCGTAGCTCAATTCAAAATGTAAGTTTAGTTTAAGGTTGATTTGATGAAGAAACTGTTCACATAGTTTTCCCGGTATTGCTCGTTTTGTGCTCCTTAGACGCAACATAAATACGTCTTAAATAAAGATATTAAAAAATGCAAAGTACCAAACGAAACAATGAAAACATACCAAACGATGAACCATAAGCTAGGATTTAGTTCGATAGTTCCGTTAAGTACTTCTTGCAAACTTATTCAGAACCATTCGATACATCTCGAGCATGTACCATAAGCTGTGCGCCATTTGTTGAAGTGAAATAATTGCCGGTTTGTGAATTATAGTGCTTTTTTTTGCATTTTTTTTGTTTGTGAAATGTGTAGTGTTATTATTTGTGTTTGTATTATGAAATCATGCAGGCTCTCGCTTGAAATCAAATAATTCAGTGTAGCGTGCTTTGGCATTGAGACGCCGATCAGCTGTGTGCTTAATTTCCGATAAATGGTCTACAAATATCGATATATCTTTTCGCCTACAATCGCGTTCGCGTCTCTACAGACCGGCGGGACAGTTTGGCCCATTATAGTTATTATTATTAAATTAGCGGAAATATATGATTTAATGCATCAAAATCTGTGGTGTGTTCGCTCTGTTGTGTTACTGTGATTCGCGTTTTAAATTACCAATTCAACAGCCGCACCTGCGTGCCGAGCTCTGAGCAATCAGCTGTAATAGTAAGTAATGCATTTTTACTATGTACATTCTGTACAAATATGTTTTGATTGCGATAAGATCTTTTGCAATATGAAAATATAGTTATATCTATATAAACCGGGTTTTAAACGAAGCATCGCATTTTCAAAGCTTTTCACCAACCTTTAGATAACCTGTTGCCTAACCTAAATTCAGAGAAGATCCAAAAATCTGAACCTCAGAAAAGTTATAATTTTCTCTCAAATGCAAAGTAAGGTGACGAACCAAGGCTCAAAGTAGAAATATTGATATGCAAACCAATCAAAAATGTAGTAAACTCCTATAATTATAGTGCTATAATTAGTTACTATTATATTTGACGAAAAATTAGATGTTTGAAAACTGTGTTTTGTCTCGAAAAATGAAGTAAGGGTATTTATTCTTCGACTTTCCAAATCTGTATTTATTAGTTTGTTGTCACATCGATGTGTGTGTGTATGTGTGATCATAGTTCAACTTTACCAATCGTACTTGTTTATTTCACAAACATCATCAATTATGCCAAAGCGTTAAAAGTTAACAGACAAAGCTCTTTGATTTTACGGCGAACCTTACCCCCTTTTTGTTTCGACACCTTACCAAAAACGAATATTATCGTTGTTCGCCTTGAATTAAGATTGTGCATTGTGAAATTATCATTAAAAGCACGCTTTTCGTTGAACTAATAAATATCTTTTTTTTACGAAATGTTTGATTCCGATTTGATTACCGGTGCTTTTCCGCTTTTAAGAGAAAGAGCGCAGCTTTCGGCATACTCTCAGAGCGCATTAGCTCATGTTATGAAATTGCTTCCACCAAATTATCAGTAATTCCGATAAACATTTGTTCTACTTAAATTACGAGTAAAAATCATGAGTGATAAGCTTCGTCGTGGCGGGCTCGCTCAGTTTTATAACGCGAATTTCATTAGTTCGAGCGGTTAGTATTTCGGAACTACTTGACGCCGACGGACGTGGAGCAGCAATAGAGGAAAAAAAACAACTATGGATCCAGCAAAAGAGAAATCAGAAGCAAAAGCAGAAGCCACCCCAACACACTGTGATTCCGACTATATAGCAAAAGCTTTGGCGAGTGCCTACAAAAGCGAAAACTTGCGTGTGGAAAGTTTTGAGAGCGAGCTGCTCAATCAGCGCGGCGAAAACTTTTGCAGCGTCATCTACCGGGTAAATGTGGAATATCGGAAAAGCGAAAATGCGCCGCTGGAGCGGGGCAGTTATATATTGAAGGATATGCTGCCCATGGTGGCCGAGGTGGGCTCCAATGAGAAGCTCATGTTCGAGCGGATACTGCCCGCTATGGCGCAAATTTTGGAGAGGTCGCCGCTGGAGGACCGAAAATTGAGCGCTCAGTAAGTGTAATCCCACTCATGTTGTACTTATTTTAATCAAACCGCATTTATAGATGCCTTTTTGCGGATCGTGGCCCAGCCAAGGAGGTATATTTGCTGGAGGATCTTGGCACATTAGGTTATGGTTCGTTTAACCGTCGAATCGGCTTGCCCTACGAGGATGCCTGCATTTGTGTGCACAAATTGGCGCAGTTCCACGCCGCCTCCATGATGCTGTTGCATGAGCAGCCCGAGCTGGTGACGCAATTGGCGCCCTCCCATTATGCCGAGGGCGTCAGTGATTTCTTTGCCCAAATTATTGTGTTTGATGGCACGGCCTATGCAGCAGATTTGGTGGAAAAGATGCCGGGCCTGGCGCCAATAGCCGCAAAAATGCGTGCTCAACTGTCAGAGGATTATTCGAAGCGCATGAGTGCAATAGTCGATGGCAAAAACAGCGCTATTCCGGTCATAAGTCACGGCGATCTCTGGATAAATAATATGATGATCAATACGAAGGAGAAAAAGACGATTATTGTGAGTAACAAGGATAATACAAATTAATTGATAAATGTAAAATAATGCTTTTCCCGCTTTTAGGTGGATTTCCAGAACTGTTTTGTTGGCAGCCCGGCAATTGATCTGCAATTTTTGTTCTACACCAGTCTGCAGTTGGACGTGCTGTTAAATCAGCGGGATCAGTTGCTGGAGCATTATTATCAGATCCTTTGCCAGACGCTAAAAGCTCTCAACTTTTCTGGATCGTTGCCAAGCCATGCACAACTAATTGATGAAATGGAGCGTTGTCTCTTCTATGGCTACTATGCCGCCGTCTGCGAGCTGCCCATCTGCTGTGCCTCCGAAGAGGCGTCTGAGGATTTCACCGTGCACACCTTTGTCGATCCTGAGGCAATACGGGATAAGCGACGGCTGCTCTTTGGCAACGAGCGTGTGCTGAATACCTTGCAGGCCACCTTGGGTCACTTTGATCAGCAAGGCGTACTAAATACCCTTTAAATGGCAGCTACTTTTCGTATTATCAATAGTATTTCAAGTGTGGAATATAGTTACATCCGAATATGGTGCTTCTTTTGGAGATATCCATCGAAAGTAGAATTTTCTATATGCACTTGCAGAACAATTCAATCTTAGACATAGACATATAGACGTACAAATATAGCTGCAAGGGTATAAACATATATGAATAAATATAGACTTGTAAATTAAGCTGTAAGCGGATTTTTGGTGGTGGCGAATTACCCTTCTTTTAGGTAGCCTCTGATATTTCTATGACAGCTAAACAACTTGCATTACTCAAGTGTTGTTTCTTGTGTTTATAAATAAATTTCTCGTCTGCCAAAGTTTCTGGCCAAGATTTACGAGTAAGTGGTGGCAATTGTATGCGTATGTGTGCGTGTGTGTTTGTGTGTGATGCATGTGCCTTGTTTGGCTGCATAGAGTGCGATAAAGTTGGCATCGTCCCCTAACCCCCCTTCCTCGACGAGGTGCAAAATATGCAAATCGCTTTACAGTTATTCTTAGAAAGTTGTCAGTTTCGAACTGGAGCTGAGCCAAGCGTGCAACGGCGTTGCAAGCGTTGCGTGGCAAGCAGACCAAAATGCACTTGACACCCTGCAACTTGTAAGTTGTAAGTGTTTAAAAAGCAATTTATTGTTTTGCCCAAACGTAAGCACCCAAAACCCCACTCCAATTGTTCGCTCGAATAGGGTATGCTTTGGTGGAAGTCTGAGTGGTCTTCTTCTTCTCTAGTTGAGTGTCAGTTTCTTGGCGCCTGCAGATATACGGTTACTTATATGCATATATGTATATATGTGTAGCCTTATATGATCAGGGAACATAACATTTGTGAATTCCAAGGGCTTTCCATTGCCAGGAAATGCATTGAATCCAACTGCTCAGCTAGTCAACCCAATCTATAGGCAATTTGAGTCGTGTTCCCTGACTTGTCTCGCTCGCTTTGAACTCGAACGGAAGCAAGCATCAAGTTGGACTTTCTCGTTTCTTTTTTGTTGTTGTTGATTTTTTGGTTACTGCATCTCGCATTGCACTTGGAATGGAATGGAAATATACAAATCAAAGACACGAAACCCTCCGTTGTCTGTCTGTCTGTCTGGTGACTGGCCTCTGCTGCTTGAAGGCATTAATTGCATTCTGCAGCATCACATTGCACTTTCAATTAGTTGCAAATGCCTCAACTCCGACCTGCATAGCCGTCGGCAAAGTAACAGGAAACGGAAGTTAAGTGCTGAGGCGAGGCGTTAAGTAAAATCAACCCCAACTCGCTCGTGCTGTCTGAGACGGAAGATGAAAGCAACAAAGCAACAGCCCAGCCATGACATTCGAGAATTATGCATTAATTGAAAGGTGGCGTTGAGTTTTTTGGGAGGGGGGGTTTGACTTTCGCATAGGTGCAACTTTGACAGCGAGTAGATCTGTTTTGGCAGTTCCTTTGCCCAGCAGAAAGTTGACCTGTGTTTGTGTCTGGAGTTCAGTTGATGCACCTTAAACTCAATTCGCCACCCCCCGCCAACCCCCATCGCCAATTTACATGCACTTTGCTGGCGGGCATTTGCGGGTTCTTCCAATGTAAACACCAACGGACAGTCGGCTGCCCACTCTCTGCCACATGTCTGCTGCATTTCAAAATAGATTTATGGTTTTCTTTAGTCCGTGCATTTAGAGGTGTTCGAATGGGCTTTTGAATGGGGTGGTTGCAACTTTGTTGGTTTTTGCCGCACACGCATTTGTTTGTTTTCAATGTTAATTAAGGCTTACGATTACCAAAATTGGCCCAAGGGGCTTGTCTTATATGCTATCAATTTAAATACGTAGACCTCTCCATTGTACTTGCCGAACTGACCTGAGATTACCCCCTCCGACAAGTAAAAGGATATTACAAAAGTGTTGGTCTAAAATTGTTTTATGAGCTTCTCGCAGAAACCAAAAGTTTTTTCAATTAGCTAACACCAATTGAGAGAGAGAGAGAGACTCGACTTAAGTAAGCCAAATACATAAAAGGACACACAATTAAAGGCAATAAATTTGCGCATAAAACCATAAATCAAAGTCCGATCATAATCGCAAAGCGCAAAGCAAAACAAAACAAAACCAAACAAATAAATGGGGAAAAAGTGACAGCGAAAACTTCACTTCCGTTGCTGGATATATCAGAGCTAACCTCCCCAATCAAAGGACCCCACTGACCACAGAGAGCTTTGGCTTCAACTTCGCTTCGTTTATTAATTGTACAACTGTCTCCAATCATAATTAATGAACTTGGGGCACATCCTCCAGTGCGTCCGGAATTCAAATAAAACTAAAATCTATGTGTGTCTAAACACAAATGTATTTTGGCACACCATAAATCTTCAGTTTGGCAAATCTGTTCAGGGTTTTGGGTTTCGTTTCAATTAGACACATTAAAGGATTTTCTGGGATTTTATCAATTGTTTTATGGGCTTTAAATGTTCAGTGGCAACTAAAAGTAAATCTAGACTAACTTAGCTAATTATTTAAACTTTTGTGTCACACAAAGTTGCATTCTAAATTCTTTGGATTGTGCTTGACATTTTCTGTATTTTTTATTTTTTTGTTCCATTCCATCACCAGTCGAAACAAACGAGTTTCAATAAATAATTTTTAGGCAAACAATGAGCTGTCTGTGGGGCAGATTTAACAAAAAGAACCCACAGAATTTGCATATGAATGCTCGGTATCTTATGCTCGTTTTTCCGACTACCTCGCCCCGCCCCCCAGCCAATTGGTTGTGAAAAATGGGACAACCATAGCAAACAGCAAGCACACATGATTACCATTTGAGTGTCAGGGGTGGGAAGGCGGGGTTGAGAATAGGGGTTTGTGGGGTGTTCAACTAGCCCTTTCACTCTGCTAATGACTAATGATGCCACAATTTATCTTGGATGATTTGTAAGCAAGTGTTAATGTTTTTTAATTTACGTTACGTCTTTTGCACTTCGCAACAGTCAACTCCTGCCACCCCCACTCCCCCTTCCATCCTTTGCACATGTGTGCATAATTACTTAAAATGAAACACGATGTGTGGAAAAGCGCTTTTGTCATCGTTTTGAAATTATTTAAATTCTACCAACTGACTTGCTGATAAATGAGCTACTGATGCCACCAACCAACCCACCCATTGCCGCCCGCTTCTGGTAAACACTTCTGGCATTGCAGCTGCATGAAAAATTAACGCAATTTTCTTGTTTGCTTTTAAGCTTTGGCAAGCTTCTCAAAAAAACCAAGTGCTTGTATCATAAGAACTTGCCTGATAATTATGTGGGATTTTCATATGTAATTTTCCGCATGAACGCCTCCAATTGCCGAGTCATTGGGATAAATGCACGGGAATATATTAAGACAGCCCCCCAACTCTTACCCCCGCTCACAGCGTCTTTCTTATGGGCTGTAGCAATAGAACTATATAGAGACAAATATAAAAATAAATAATTTCTGTAAGTATTTAAGCGAATTGTAAACTTTGCAAGGATATTAAGCTTTAATTCAAAATATCCTCAGCTACGCAAATGAATGTAATGCAATTACCTTAAAAGCGCCAACCATAAAACCATATTTCGTATACGCATTTATTTATATGCGCTGGTTGCATTTTACACGAAATTTTTATGACATTCGCGCGCGACAATAAAAACTAAACAAATCCTCCGTTTTTATTCCAAATGCTAATGGCGCCGGCGTCCGACGAGGAAGTCGAAGCCTCGCCTGATTGATGAATTGCCTGGCTGCTTGTTAGATTTTAACTGCTTACATATATGGTAAAGGGGAGGGAGGGGGTGCTGTTGTAACGACGACAGCTTTTATGTGACGCGCAGACATGGGCCAAAAACTAATTACCTTATCCTGGACCAGCGGGACAGTGCTCGTCCGGGTTTTACGGCGTCCGCTTTATAGACAAGGCTGCGGTTTGGCACTTGGCTCGATATGCATGTGCATGATGTACATAAACATATTTTTAATGGCGTTTTGCATACGATTTAAATTTTGTGCACCCTGCTGCACTGCATCGATAAAAGGACGACCCTTTTAACGCCATTTACGAGACTCGACAACAGACCAGCCGGCAAATTTGGCGCATAAAAACGCATCGTCGCCACTATAAAAGTGTCTTGGAAGTTTTCGGGGGGGTGGGGGAATATGTGTAACAAATATATATAAATGTTATTCATAGTGCACAGACACGTTGTGTTAGATGATAATTCAAAATGTGTGAAAAGGTTTTTGACACTTGTGCAGAATTTATTATATGCCAGTTGGCCATTGTTTTTATTACCCACTTGTTTTGATGAGGATGATGAGCCCCATTTCTTATCTCTCATTGAAAATATTTGTACTTATAATTCCAAGAATATTTTTATTTCTTTATATATATATCTGCACATTTGTTTATTGGATTATTATTTATTTGATATTTCGTACAATGCATCTCAACATTATCTGACCAAATATGTCTTCCATTCGGGTGTAGTCACGAAATGCATCGTACGCAAAATTTGAATTAGTTTTGAAAGCCTACGTTTTGGGGCTTTTGTTAAACAAATGTTTTGGGATTATTCGACTAATTAGTGCTGCTTGTTGTGCTGATAATCTTCGCTGGGCATGTCATTCTCCTGCCAGTTGTAATCAGATGTGGACTCTTGGCCACTGGTTGACTCATAAGAAGCAAACTGTTTGCTGGTATTATCGAGTTCATTGTCCATATAATTGGTCGCCTGTTGTAGGTCTGTTGCCAGAAATTGTGGACCCACAGCGACAGTGGGTACAACGTGCCCCTTGCTTTTGGGGGCGAGAATCTGGTTCTTCAGCGATTGCAATTGCTGCAGTCGCTGATTGATAACCGATCGCTTCCACTCGTACAATTTGGGCAGAGTGAAGAGCAGTACGAAAGCTAAAACAGTGCAATCGAATTGGTGATCCCATTTATCATAGGGGGCTACATTCACTTACCCAGTACCACGATGGTCATTCCATTAACGTAGTCGCCCACAATGTTGAGGGCGCAAAGCAGCATCAGGAGCTTCAGTGAATCGAGTAGATCCTCGACCAGGAATAGTGAGCGCAAACGCAACAGTATTGGATTCAATTTGAGCACAACAAAGTGAGCCAGTTGCTCGGCAGCTTCCTTCGAGATGGTCACATCCATGTTCAGAAAACGTTGCAGTGGATGGTCCACTGCCTTGCTCTTGCCCAGCTTCCGCATGCCCCACACATAGCAAGTATACCAAATGCATATCGAAAGTATTATCGCCCCAGCCACGCTTACCACACTGATCACCGGATTGGCCGCCATGTCCACCAGCAGCGTCAATAAGAGGCTAAAGATCAGCGCCGTCTTGCGCCAGTCGTGCCAGAGCAGCAGCTCCTTGCAGGCCTGCACCGAGCCGCCAACATTCTCCTGCATGCGTTCATCTGAATCCATATTTGTACCCTGTTTCAATGTATTTTATTATATATTTGTATCTGTTTAGACAGCAAAGTTAGTCAATATCTTTATATATATATGCTGAGCCAACTGCGTTAATTTTTGTTTTTAAATTCTAATGAAGTACAGGGTGGTATTTAAACCTTTTTTTTTTTTGGTATTTTTAAGACTAAATACATTTGAAAACTATAAAGTCAATATAGGAATTATATTTCAAATCAAACTACAGTTGAAGAATTTTTTGCTTTTCGAAAATATAAATAAATTTCTCCGAGTGGTTTGAGGTTTGGTCTTTTTGCCTTTTGGCCCAACTGACAGGACCATGTGGTGCCAGGTGCTTTTAGCAGCCAAGAAACCAGACTGTTTGTATATTATATTTTGTTTTTTTGAAGCTACAATTTATTTGTTTTCGATCGAAATTGATTTGAACAAAGGGAGTGTTGCGGTTAACCGCAAATATGCTCTGTCGTATGTAGTCCCCTGTGGATTGAAATTGTGTCTATTTAGCATAAAATGGAATTCGTAATATGTTTATTTATAAATGATTGATTTTTCAGTTAAACCAATGTGAAATAATATGTGTAATGTGCATTTGCATAGGTGCATAATTGCTTTCCACAGTTTTGGGCACTCCGCGCACAGCTTCTTCGCGTTTGATCTGTTGCGCCAACAAGTGTCAAGTTTAACACTCCGGCAGAACCTATTGAGTCTCAAGGATTTCGACAAACACTCAGTAGTGGCGAGGTGTCACCGTCAATGGGTCACTGAAAGCCCTCAGCCTTCTGTGGCCCCATCGAGTGCCATTTGCCAATTGATTTGTCAAAGGAATTACGCTGATATTTTGGGCAAATAATACAAATCATTGGCGTTAAAATGACATCAAGTGGCCGACAACCACCCTCAAAATTATAATAAAAAATTTAGATTACTCGCCGGAGAGATGGTGCACTGCGTACTTGAGCGCGACCAAGTGGGAAAAATAAATAAAGGGCATTCACTTCGCCTTTATAAATTAAATCAAAATCTGAATTTTTGTTCGAACAGTGCTGCAAAACGTGTTTGCTAAAAGTAGTGCTGTAAAGCGCTATGAAATAAATATTCTGTATTGTATTTAACATGCAAACATTTTGCCAAGCAGAATGAATAAGTAGTGCAAGAAGTAGTAGAATAGTAGATACCCTTGCTAATGAACTTAAAATACTTACAAATATTTGGTATAAAAAATAAATACAAAAAAATTTTCTGAAGTTAAGGAAACGTTTTCCCTGCTTCATGTGTACAGAGTACCAAAAAACATGCAACAAAGTATGCCGTGGCAAGAAAATCAAATAAGAAAATGTCGCAGAACGCCAAAACATGCCAATAGACAAAATTGTCAGCCATAAATTTAACTAATATACAAGGGATACTCGGGCCCAACCGCCTACTAAGTCGATAGGAATGTGCCACAATAATCAAGCCTAGAGTCGGACCAAGTCGAATTACAGTTACAGTTACAGTTACAGTTAAGGTAACGCATGGCAATGGCCATAAAATGACACTGAGTGTCAGTTTCAATTAAACATGTTGACAGCTGTAAGGGCAGCATATCCAAATACTTCAACAACAGCAACAATGGGGCTGTGTCTAGGAGCAAATATATGTATGAATGTGTGTGTGTTTGAGGGTTGCTCTAGCAATTTCGATTTTAATACAAGAAATTCCGAGCATTGTCTGGCCAAACAGTCCTGTCGTGTGGAGTGGGCGGACTCGATTCGTAAAGAAGAAGAAGAGCACATATATGACAACTTTATCCCACAGTTTCGCCCCAGTTCTTTTAAACCGCAGCAGGCATCTTACAATTTTTGCATTGCATTTTGGTATTTTGCTGAGATGTCTTTGATTTCTGACAGCCAATTGTAAGGAAACAGCAAAACTATTACAATTTAAGTAATTTTATGTGTTTGCGAAAAGCCGTATACCATTTATTTGCTTTCATTTATTTATTTCATATTTTCTGTCGCCAAAAATTACCTCAAGTTGATTTTCTTGAAGATTTTTCGCAACATTTTATGCCTTGCTTATGTGTGCGGTTGTTGCTTTACGTTTGTCCTTTTGCTGTTGAGACGCATTGACAACTTGTCAGAGCCTATATTATGTGTACTCATGTGGCCGGCAGCAGCAGCAGCAGCATTGATGTCCTGTCTCTGTGCTCTAGGGAATTTAGTTTAATTAAACGGCTGAACATGGTAAATACGAGTATTTTATGCCTTGCATACATGACTTTTGCATATTAATTTCCTGTAATATTGATTGAGTTTTGCATAAATTTATAGACTATCAAAAATCAAAATCAAAAGCCATATGAACATGTGCTGCACAAAACTGCCCGTCTACTTCCCAAATATTGGCACTCGGCCAACTAACTGTTATGTTTATTACCCAATACGGCTCGGCTCTGGGTTGTCTCTAAGCAGCTTCAGGTCCAACGAAACGCATTTAATTGCAGGCTAGCAAATACTCAAGAATTTTTCAGGCAGGCAATTTTTGTTGTCGTATTTGCAGTTGTTTTTCCTTTTTGCTTTTTGGCTACAAGGGAACCTGGCTCTTTGTTTTCGTCACGGACGAGTGGCAAAAAGCAATCACAGAACAGTTGCAGCTACCCCACACAAAATATCTGGCAGATTTTTGTGCGCAATTTTTTTGTTTTTTTTTTTTGCCGCTGTCGAGGGTCTTTTGTGTTATTGGTGAAATTAGAATTTCTCATTAAAATAAGTGTTGCCGCTGGACCCGGTTGACTTGAGACATTCCATTCGAGGAAGGTGCTCGGCCGTAGCAATGGACTTAAGTTCCACGTTTCTCCTCAACACGGTCACTCATTAGTTGCGCCTCAATTCGGACTGACAGTCTCTCAGATTTCTCTGTGTGTGTGTGTGTGTGTGTGTTTGTTGTATCTTTATCTTTTTTTGCTCCCCAATGTCGGCGCATTGTCCTGCTGCTGCCTGACAGCTTGCCACTTGAGTTGTTTCTGGTGGGGCGCATGGCTTTTTCAATTTTTAATGGGTTTTGTATCCAATTGCGAGTTGCTTGCTCGTAATTAAAACTGCAACTTCTTTTCTCATTTCCTTTTTTTCTTTTTGGTTTTTTTCGCTAGTCATTATATTTGTACTTCTTGGTTACGCAATCCTTTGGCTGCTGCGGTTTAATAGGCTTAAAAACTGAAACACTTAGCGCTAATGCATATAAACCCCGTTTGCACTTTGATTGTTGAACCAGCTGCTGATTTATCATGCGACATTTTAAGTTAAAGATTCCATCTGATTATTTGCGGATGGGCTTTCAAACCTTTTAGCATTTTTGTGCCCTTAACTTTTTCTGCACTAATCCAATTTGTGGTTTTAAATCTCACTTTATAACCCTTTAAGCATATTTCGAGAAACTTTTGCTCGAATTCATTTCGAATTGAATTTATTATGCTATTTAATAAGCTGGCGCAGACATCAAACTTGTTTCAATACTATCAATTGGCAAAAGAACAAATCTGTGATAAAGGTTATATGTTTTGCTGTTCCTATTGTTTGCTTGAATATTATTTGCTTTTGTTAGTTCCTACTAAAATAAACTGTATTCTTTGTTTTATTCCAATCCAAACGTATTTAATAATTTATATACCAGTTTCTTCGTTTTATATATTCAGCCAAGTCATTTCTATTGTATAGCGATTATATATATTAATCGAAGAGATAAGCCTCTCTAAAGTCACGGGAACTTCGCTTATAACGCTGAACTTGTTACCCAACTTTTGCCCATATTGGTCATTCAATTGGGCGCCCCAATCCCACCCCCTTTTTGGCAACATTGTTGCAAGTGTGGCAAACTTTGTGGCTTGGCTTTTGGCTCATATGTGTGTGGCTTGTTGCGGCCCGGCTACATTGTTGCTGCTGCCAAACGAGCTGGGAACTGTAGGCAAAACTTTGGGTTTTAACTTTTGCTTGTTTCATTCAAGTGCCGGTTGCTGCCATGTAAAATGTTTACAAACAAAACTTTATCCAAATCCCGCAAAAAACACACACACAGTGGGAAACTGTTGCAGTTGCAGTTGAACTTTCAGTTGTTGTTTCTGCTCTGCTCTGTTATTGTTTTGCGGTTGCGGCTGCCTTCCATTGAGTGGCTGGGTTACATTTGCAGCTGACATCTTCGATTCCCCAACGGAGCTTGGCTGCCTTCATAATCGCACACATAGATAAATACAATTTAGCTGTGCAATTTTTGTTTTTAATTAATTCTGTATTACTTTCTTTTTTTCTTGTTTGTTTATTTATTTTTTGTTTGTTTTTTTGTTTTCGCTTGGAACGTGCTTCGCATTCGTGTGGCGTCTGTTTAACGTCTTAACTGGCCAAGTCTCTACTGGTCTCTGGGGCGTTGCCAGCTTCTGGTTAGGGTTTATTTTATACCCTGAAACCATTGAATATGGCCAAACGGGGTATACTGGTTTGGTGCAAATGTTTTGCAAGAGAAATAGGTGTATTTTAATTTGTATATTGATTATGGTGCTATTTCACGGCGAAATGAAAATCAAATATCATTAAAGAAATTATCAAATAGTTAAGAATATTATATAAACTAAATGTATTATTATATATTCTTCTTGGCTTATTTTTATTTTTAAATGGTTAAAAATCGGATGAGCAAAGTCCGATATTGAAAAGCTATGCCTTTCTGACCCCATAAAACTTTAAAATCGAATAACATCAAACATTCTTGATTTTGGCATGATTTTGAATGCGAATCGGCAATCCCGATGTGTCCTATTCTAAAATTTATATCATTGGATGATTATTTATCCTATATATGCGGCTTTTAATTTTGCAAAAGACTTCTGCTTCTTCTTTGACTTTGAATCATTTCTTTACCAATTAGGGTATCTTCTAGTCGAGTCTCCTCTACTAGATCACTCTACTTGTTGTTGTGTGCACCGCTGCATTTGTTTATACTAAGTTTTTTTTCTTTCCCCATTTTTTGGTATTTTTTTTTGTTTGCTGTGCACTGTAATTAGCCCCCGCCTCCCCCTTCCCGCCCTTGGGCCCCTGCCAGCGGCAGTGACTGTGGACAAGACAGCTGCTGTCTGTTGTCTGCTGGCCAAAATTGTTCTGCATAAAAAGTTTAACTTGACATTTTTAGCAACAGTTTGTAATTTGGTCGTCGCGTTTGGCGTAACCCTTTCGAGATATTTGCTAATTTTTTCCCTTATACTTACATTTTACTTGCAGACTGGTTAATTGCATTACCAAAGACCCGCCCGTTGCTGTTTTGCATTTAGATTTAATTTCCCGAATTGTTGACAGCGTTCAAGAGAAAAAGCAACAGGAAACATTTCAAAGGTAAGTCCAAATGCATTTCACTTAAATTTAAGTTTCACGATTGAAAACTTCCCGAATCCACTTTTTCAACAATACTTGACTCAGCTCTTCTCTTCTTTTTTTTTTTATAAATTGACTTCTAAATTAAAAAATCATAAAAAAGCTTTATAATTTTGGTAGGCCTGAAAAATATATATACAAATTATGCATAAATGTTTATGGTCCAGTTGCATTTTTATGGCTCAACCCTCAGACTTGTCTCACGGTTTCAAATTAAAGCGCTTAACCTAAAAGCATGTTCCATATTTTACGATCTTTGGACATTTTATGAACGTTCGCGTTCCTTAACCCTCAATCCGCCGTCCGCAACCCTTCCCACCCCTTTTTGGCACCCGCCATAACTTAATTATCCATATGAATCCTTCAGTTTTATTGCGCCTTAGCCTGCAGCGGGCCGCTCTTTTAATTATGATGAGTACTCGGGTTCGCTCTTCCAGCTGTCATATTTTTCTGTATCTAAATTGTCAGATCTTCACGGGTTTTGATCATTAAAATGACATCAATTCGAGCCTTGGCCTCTGTGTGTTCGGTGTGCGTCTGGCAAATATTTTATTGTTAATTGTCGTTGCTGGCGCTTTCCATTTGCACCGTTTTATGTCCGGCAGCTGTACATCATCATAAGTTTATTGTTTGTGCCGTTAATTTTATAAGCCTGCAGGCTCGGTTGCGTACAGGAATTATGTTTAAAATGTTAACGAGAGTCTCTCGACATATTTTATACACTAGATTTAGTTGAATAAGATGCAATACCCTTTCCCTTGAGCCAAAGTGCGTTTGTCTTTGCGGTTAGGAGCCGCTCTTCATGGTCAGTGGGCATTTGTCATTGTTTTGTGTGGAGGCGCCCCAAAGGGCTGCCACACATGCCGCAACTGCAAGCAGCGACGCAACGGTGCGGTTGCATTTTGAGGCAGGTGGGTTATCGTTGCCGTCGTCTCTTTGAAGTAATCGCCACCGACGTTGCCTTAAGGCTAAGCCTCATTTGTGGTCAAATTGTGTGCTCTGCGTCAGCTGAAAGTCGATTATGTCAATATTGTGCCATGGCTAATGGCTAATGGGTAATGGGCGAATGCCGGTTGTGAGTGTTTGTGATAAGGATTTGTGTAAGTTGCGGCCGCTGCCTGCGTCTGATGATAGCCCCGGCTCATATGCTAATTAGTGCGCATTGTTAAAGCGGCTCCAAAACGACTTAAAGCAATACAATTTCAGAGAATTTAATAGCCCGAATTTGCTCATAAAATGCCCATATGGCAAACTTTTGCCAAGCGAGAAACGGAGACGCCTCCTTACAACAACAACAGCAAACAACCATAAACTAGCTGTAAAAACACATAAAAATCAAAGCATACATTTAGGAGTCGAATTACAAATGCTCCGCGTAACTGTATGTGTGCCAAAAGGGGTGGCTAAGGACGGTTTAAGCCACCGGCAAAATAAAAAGGAGTAGCTGCATTTGCACATTAAAAACGCATAAAAATCGAGAATTGAATTGCCAAACAACAACAAGCGGCGCATAAAGTGGCCATGAAAATAAAAAAAAGCGACCGAAAAGGAAATCTAAAAGTAAAATTGACATTCGGGTAAAACCGATTGAAGCAATCAATTAAAATTGATCAATGAAATTGAATCACGTGTTACAATTTTCTTGAGGAGTTGGCGTCGAGTTACATTGAGCAGTGGATTGTTAGATTGAAAGCAAATAAAATGTGCCATAAAAGTCTAAGAAAATGGCAAACACTTAAAATTGGTAACCACTGTGTAGATATATATATATCAAGTGTGATAATCAGATACAAATATACATATAGACAATCATAGTGTATCTCAAATTATTTATTTCAAATTTATTTGTATTCCAATTCAGTTTCAAAATTTATTTAAGTTTGATCTTAGTTTATATTTAGCTTAGAAGGCAAGGCATAAATTGACCCCTGCACAAAAGAATAAAAAATCAGAAAGAGTTCAGTGCCCTCGGTTAACCCGCTCGTCAGGAGTTGCCCCCCCCACTCTGCCACATTCCGCGCTATCAGTTGGCAGAAGCGCAAGCTTTTATGCGCTTGTTAACAAAAGCGTGAAATTCAATGCGGACGAACACAAATTTACGACACTGCAAATTAAACTTGATTTTTATTTAAATAAATTGCATTTTATGCGCTCGGCTAGGATATGCGAAACCGTCGACGTCGACGTCATCCTCGGCGTCGTGTCGTAATAATAAGCAGGCTACGGCCATAATTTGCACCGGAATATGACGGGAGGATATGTGGCTGTGACTGGGCGACGGACTGGCTGCTTTATGTATTTTTATTTATTACACGCAGCATTGCCAGGAAATGTTTGTTGATTTTCCGCAGCGCGCGCACAATAAAAATCGGGGCAGAAAAAAGCAAATTATTTTCTAGACGAACGCGCGTTTCTCGAATAAAAACCCAGAAAAATATCCGAATTGTACGGAGTGTTTTTCATAGAGCATACAAGGCTATTATGACTATAACACGAAATGTGTCACATTTTCACAGAACCTATTCTGAGCTTGTAACGTGTTTATATGCTCGATAAACTTTGGATAAATTAACTAAAAATATAGTTTTTATACAAATTTTCGTTCAAAAGTTAAATTTTTTGTCTTTATTCCGCTGATGAATTTACCAAAGTCGAATAATAGTATTGTGATTATTATTATTATTGTTATCATTATTATTATTATTATTATTATTATTATTATTATTATTATTATTATTATTATTATTATTATTATTATTATTATTATTATTATTATCATAAATTATAAAATGATTTTTTTCCCGCAATTTTCAATTTTTTTATATGCCAGCAAGTGTATTCACCATTCGTCAATTCGAAAATTAAATATATTTTTATTTTTTATATACGACCCCGTCGCCGCCGTCATTAAAAACGGAAATGTAATGCGTAATTTGTGCGCCGCGAAGTATGCAATACAAAAAATTTGAATGGGGCCAAGCGAAGCGAATTGATAAGGGCTTAACAAAAGGTTCAATGGCAAACGGAGATGCATCCCTCAATCATTATGAGCTAGTCTGAGCCGCCGAGAGCTGTTGAGCATGAGACAGAGAGAAAGAGAGAAAATACTTAAAGTTTTCTGTTCGATTTATTCTAATGCTACCTATTGGGAGTATCATATGTGTAACATAGTCTTTTTTTTGTTTTACTTTTATATAGTCCTATTCGATTGCTCGAATTTTGCAATAGTAACGATTTATGGTATGCAAGGTCATGACAAAGATGAGTCGCGCCTTTTCCTGCCGCTCCCCGAGGGGCTCAAAGTAAAAGTTTCGAAGTAAGTGCGCTAGGACTAGCTTCATCATGACCATGGCATAACGCTGGCCCAGACAGCTGCGGGCGCCCGTCATGAACGGTATGAAAGTGGCGGCTTCTATTTTTGGCTCCGCATCACGTGCCCAGCGCTGTGGCTTAAAAACCAGCGGTTCGGGAAAAAAGTCCTTGCAGCGACCCATGTACATGGGGGAGATGATCACGTCACAGCCCTTTGGTATGAAGTAATCATCTGCGAAGAGGGAAAACTTTATCTAAAGTCTGGTCAATAAATAAAATACTTTTCTTACTGATTGTACAATTGGCGGTGGCTCGACGGGCAGTTAGTGGCGCTGAGGGATATAGGCGCAAGGTCTCCTTGATGCACATTTCCAGGTATTCCAGCTTATACAATTGCTCCATGGTTATGGGTGCAGCCGTATTCCGGCCACATACCTGCCAGATCTCCTCGCGGCACAGCTGCTGGTATGCCACATGCAACGTCATGTTGTACATGAAAAACGTCATCGTGGTGGCCGTCAGGTCGAAGCCACCAAATATAATCGTGTCCACCTCTTCGCGTATATCCTTCACCTGCAGCGGCTGCCCATTCGGTGTCCTTGCCAGCAAGAGTGTGTCCAGCAAACTGAGGGTCTTGCGTTGGCCCGACTCGGTGCAATTGCGATTGGCCCGATCGCAGTTGATCTGATCCAAACGCTCCGTGATAATGCCCTCCGTAAATCCGTGGAGTATTTTGAGTATTTTCCTCTCGCGTGCCGCCAACGGGGTGAATCGATAGATCAGCGGACTGCGGTACAGCAGGTTCTTCAGCCGGCAGTTGAACACGTGAAAAGCTCTACACAATAAATTGGTCAGAGAGTCCCGTTAATGTACAGCATTTTACTCACGCTCTGACCGCATCGAAGTATTCCGACTTTTGACCCGACTGCGAGTGCACCATCGCGCCCAGCGCCGTCTCGCAAATGGTGTCCAGGGTGTAGCAGCTGATGAACTGCAAGAAATCCACGGGCTGGTCGGTGTCGGCCAGCGTGGCCAGGCGGGACAGCAAAATGCGCGCCTGACGCTCGTATACAAATACAAACTGCTTGATCATGCCGTAGTTAAATGCCGGCGTGATCATCTTTCTGCGATGCGTCCACTTCTCCACGGAGCTGGTGAAGACGCCCTGGCACAGCCAGTTCTCGAACACGCGATAGTCCGAAGTCTTCTGCAGCAGCTGCTGTGCGCTGCAGAGCGCCTGAATATCCTTGGGATTAAAGTCGAGCACATAGAGCTTAGTGCCCAGCCAAAGTTTGCCGCGATGATCCTTCAGGTGACAGTTGATCAGATCAGCGACGCGCTTAAACGGCCTTGGACCCAAGATTCTGGCGAAGATGTGCAGATGCCCGATAATCGGCAGGGAGGGCGGCCCCGGCCAATTGCTGGTCAGCCGATTGATTTTCGCCTGGTACAAATACGAGTACATCAAATAGGCAAACACTGCACTCAAAAACAGAAAAATCAGCAGAGAATCCAACATGACGCTTTCAGTTCTTAGAATTAACTGGCCTCAACTCTGGGACCATTTGCGAATTTAAGTGAGTCGCACCTGCCTCAACTTTTTCATAAACTGCCATCAATTGAGCAAAAAGTGTATTACAGCATTAACATTTATATATTCATATATATAGCGATGTGTTTATATTTAAATTTAACACGTATTGCGCTGTACTAATGAGCGAGCTGCACACAGATGTAGGACGTTCAGATATATTCAAATTGCTCGATTTGTCAATGTCTCGATGCGAAACAGAAATGACTCTTTTTTCGCGCCCGCCAGCGCTTAAGTACCCAGCCTGTATTGTTTGGGATCTCCGTCCAAATGTAAACAAATACTATAGAATCGCTTGGCTGAGACTAAAGACTTGTGTGAAATACACTTCAATACCATTTTAATAGATGGATATGTTAGAAATGCAAAGAATTCTTTGCAGAAATCCAAAGTTAATAACAACTTTCGAAAATTTCTCATTTTCCATAATTTCTACCGGCAAGAACTTAAATGTTTACAATATTTATATATAAAACAATCAGAATATTTAATATTTTTCAAATATTCCTTTATTCTTTTCTTCTGGAAATATATATTATTGTTTAAAAAATGTTCTTAACGTATTTGATTATGTCATAAAAAACCTTAAGATTTTTTATATCTGCTAAAACAAGAAAAAACATTTTTATTTTTAACTTAATCTGGAATATTTTAAAATTTTAAAATTAGCTTATATTACATATATATATACTTGTAAAATTAGCTCGTACACTTTTGTGCTAAAATAAATGCGCCAATAATAATATTCTTATTGAAAGTGTATTTTCTAATAAATTTGCTTTGAGTGTAGAGAACAAAGTGCTTCCACTCAGCAAATAAATAAGTTCAATATTGTTATTGCGAAATTATAAATTTTATGAGTTATCACGTCGAATGAATACAAATGCCCATCGAGCGAGTGAAAATGACAGTCGGTCCACTAGATTCGCAAATATATAGTCTGTATCCCGAACACCACCCAGAAATCTGAGAAAACTCAATTAGTTAATTTATGTAAATACTGAATTTAATTTAATATTCAGCGAACGCACACCAAGTATTTGATGTCATCAATTATTTATTTATTTGCATACCAAGAATTTGTATTGATACCCTGTATGTAAAATTTAATTTTACAAATTCGCATAGCGGTTTTGACAGCATGCTCATCTTAGCCTCGATCTTAAGCTGGCATTATAATAATAAAATATAACAATTATATTGCAATCAGAATTTTAAGTACCTTATGCACACATTAGGGTGATTTTTAGTCGAACACTTTCTGCTACATTATTTTCTTCCTACTTAAATATGTATTTGCACGATATACTTAATACGATGAATTCGCATTTTTACATTCATTGATTAAATCAATGTGGGTTGCATCTAAGACAGGTTTTTTTACCGCTAATTATTCGAAGTACTTCGCTTGGTGAAAAAGATTTGATAATGGCTTATATAGTCACAGCTCAAAGACTTCTAAATATTTTGGAAATCCCAGATTTGCTATTAAATTGATTTAGTTGATTGATGAATTTTCAAGGCTAAAGTAAGAGTCCTGGTAGTCTTAAATTATTAGAACTATTTTATGTTGCTGATTTAACAAACTTTTGCCTGAAATATCATTTGTAAAGCTGAAACCGACATTTTATTATCATTGTTTATTAAAGTTTTCGCACAGGTCATAGCTCATTTATGAAAGTTATGGCAGATTTTTTAATTTATCAAGAACAAACCTTTTTTTTTTTTGTCATAATAATTAATAAATTAAGTATTTGCCATTTATTTGCACTTTTTATGAACGGAAAAAGTTTTTTGCAGCGCTCTTCATTTACAATAAAAACAAAGCAGACGGTCTGCATTTTATTTTATTGAATTGAAACAAGTGGACGTCGAATGTTGACGAAGAGGAAATATATATATATATAAATATATATATATATATATATTTATGATTGTATGAGCAAACAGAAATTTCAACATACAAATTTATGAATACACATACGTATTTATATGATATGATATGATGGTATCCATGCAAGCGTGTTAATTACAATTATTCACGTTTATTTGTGCGCTGTAACTTTTGTGTTAATTAGTGTAAATACATAGTCCTGCCTGTCCGACTTGTTTTTCACAGGTTCTATTGTGGCTCTATTGATATGCAAATGTTAAAAAGTCGAAATGAATTGAATGACAGTTGCTCGAAATGCAAATCCAAACAAGGACTCAACGTCAAGGATCTAGACTCCGCAAATGCCAGTAGCAGACTTATATACCATATGTTATATGATCTCATTAAATGCATTTCACATTAAATATTGTTTCTGTTTTAGGCATTACACGTTAATTTGCCTGGATTCAATTCAATCGTTAGGCGACTTTGTCGGAAAATGAGGTCCAAGAAATGTTTGACATAAATTCCATTATCTAATGGATGCCAATAAACAGCGCATTCAAATAAACACACACACACACACACATAGACAGAGACAATCAGTTGTAGATACGGTTGTGCACCTGACAGGACCAACGAACATTGTCTTACATTCAAAATTAAAAGTGATGCGAGAGTGGCAAGGCAATATAGATAGGGAGGGGGGTGGGGAGTGGCAGAGAAACGATGCAAACTAATTTGAATTTATGCTAAGATGTCGAGCTGCCTATTATAATGCCTAATGTAGCTATATCAGCGGGCATATCAGCTTTGTCATAAGTTTTGTCAAATGAAGCGATAATTTGGCTGAGTTTGAAATCAATCAATTTTCTTAGCAGTATACTTATATATATTCCTGGAAATCCAAAATATTTATATTTGTATACTATAATTATTATAAATATTAAATGAGTATTTATAAAGATTGATTTTCATAAAATACACCTGCAAGCTAGTCGGGGCATCTTTTGTATAATTTGAAAGGTATTTCTCGAACGGTGCCAAATAATTGACAGCCTTTTCTTGTTGTTATTGTTGTCTGTGTGCATGTTGAACTCTGTAATTAAACTGCACATTATCAGGAGACACGCATACGCACACACACACGCACACATATACACATGTATAGAGATACTTAGATACGTATAACAAGCACTTACACAGGCACAGTCACCGCATAATTATGCAAGCATTTCTGTGTGTGTATTTTGGACTCCGCCCAGCTGTCACTTTGAGTTTTGTCCGTTTGCGCAAAATTAAATTTGGCCACATTTAATTATTGTTTATGCCAACCTTGTGGACAGCGAACCATAATTTCAATATTATCAAATTTGATAATTCGCTAAATATGCTGCCCAATAATGCAATTAGAAATATTATTAAATAGTATAATTCATTGAGCTGTAAACAAATATTCCATTAAAAATAAAATCAAAGCCTGGCACACAAGTAAAGTTGGTGGCTTAAAGGGTTGCCTAAGACTTCACCCCAGTAATTGGGACGGCAAGAAAGACGACCACAAGACTCGTTCCGTGTCAACATTAATCGCATCGAATTTAATTTTACAATTAAATGCAAAGACGCGATGCGTTTAGCATAAATTAACAGCGTAGCAGTAGGCGCTGCGGGGTGCCTGAAATGAGAGGGATGAGGGGTTTTCTGGCTGTAGGTGTTTCGTCGTGGAGGATGTGGCATCAAATAAGCCGCCTGGCAGCGCTTCCGTTTCCTGCCCTGTCCATCTTGGCATTGCGCCCGGTGTGGGTAGCAATTTTCCATTTGTGTATTTATTGCAAAATGTAATTTAATTGACGGCATCATCTAATGCATTTAAGTAAAAAGGAATTAAATGCCTTTAATTGTTCACTTTAATTAAATTAACCAAGATATAATCCCAAAACAGCTTTAAACTGTAAAGTTAACAAAAACAGACAAGTGAAAATTGGTCTTAGCAAAAAACTGTTGAACATTCATCAAGACCAGCTGTAACAACAGATGATGCTGATTGGGACTAATTTCGCTTACTGTCCAAAGCCAGACAGAAGAATGCGCTGTGCGTGCTATTCCGATTTGAGAAATCGCTTAAATACCTGACCCGAGTGCAATCAGTTGATATATAAGTTCCAAAAATCCATGTATATAAATATTATACAAAAAAAACAGCACAAAAGAATAATAATTTTAAAAAATAATTACATAGGATAATAATGATATAATTATATAGTAATGAATGAAATTGATAAACACACATATTAACATTTTTGATAGTTTATCATTGATTGCTATTGTTGCTATCGAAACTATGTGTTAACGGCTGGCCTATAGCCAAAAATACACAAAAATTGCCGGTTAAGTAACCGCAAGAAATGCCAGAAAACTTAATCAGCTTTATCTACACCGGAGGTTCGTGCATTATAAACTAAAAATAATAATTTTAAATAATACTTTTTAGCCTCATGCTTCACTGCACAGACAGCAATGAAGTTTTTGTTTTTGTTTTTATCTTTCTTCATTTTGGCGTCGACTTTGCCGTTAACCTTCGACGCGAAAATTGTTTTGTATGTACTTATTTTTTAGCTGGCAGCACAAAATGTTTAAAGGTGTTTTTCAGTTTAGTTGTTGTTGTTGTTGTTGTTGTTTCTTAACGTTTTGGACAGGGCATTGCTGTGTTATGGGAGTACGGGTTTGTAATTGAAGGACGTCGGCGGCATTGGAAGGCGGTTCGAAGGCGAGCGGCTGGAGATCTGTGGCAGCTTGTCAGAGACTTAACATTACCAGTTTGCATAAGAGCAACTGGCCAGTTAGTTACCTGCCGTTAGTTAGTTAGAGCTCAGCATGCGATTCGAGTCAATTTCGAGCCGCAATTGAAGTTGCAGTTGCAGTTCCGATCTCCTCACTTGACTGCAATTTGTTGTCGTTGTCGCCATTCTTGTTATTACCTTTAATTTAACTTCTTTGGTGATTGTTGGTCGCTGACAAGTCACGTTCCGCTGAGCGTTGAGCCGCGTTTAAGGCGCTTAACCCAACAACTGTCCGGTTATTTAACTTGGATTCTTGTTCTCGACATGTTTGGCAATTGCAGCACTCACTACTAACCGCTTGTCAGTCACTCGTTCGCTGAGTCTGGCAGGGTCAGACTGGTTTTTTTTAACAGGCTCTCGCCCAGGTAATGGATTTGTGCAATCATAAAACATTTAGCTGACCTTTTACCTGCTGATAGGTGTACAATGTACAGCTGCTGCTCAATGGAAACATGAGTGCCACATTTTGGTGAAACGTTTCAAAATATTTACATTGCGAGTGCCTACGTGACCAAATGCACATTTTGCCACAAGCCTTTCTCTTTATTATCCTGCAAATAGTGCCAAAAAATTGAATAGATATATATATTATATTTCTTTAAAACGAACATTTCAGTAAACGAATATACCATTTTTCACTATATAAATAGTGTATACAGTGTATTTTGCTGTTGGTTTGCACCACAGCCTTTTTTGCTTCAAAATAGTTTCTTAAAATTTAAGATGTTAATTAATGTAAATAATTTGTATAATTGAATAAATTAGCTCACTACTATATATTTTTCAACACCATTGATACTTTGATTTGTGCCACTGTGCAGTTGAACTGTGGATCAGACTGCACTTTGCCAGTATCAGCGACGGCCATTAGCCCGGACAGGTAATCGAACTCAAGACACCAAACTTGTGGCTGTCCCTATATGTCGGTACATATGATTACTTCTATATGTATATATATATATATATACTATATAGGAGAATTTCGAAAGAAAACAATGGTATTTTTTTAATTTGCTAAACAGCTGCTGTGGCGACTGCTCGCATATAATTAACACAACAGTGAGTTTGAAAAGTGTACAGCCAGTGAACAGCAGGTAAGCCGCTCTCTCGAGCTAAAGATCGCGCGATGCGAACATTTTCTCGCTCCCGCTCTCGCTCTCCGTTGGCCGTCAGCTGTTTGGGCCTTCTAGTTGGCCTGAGCTGAGCTGTGACGAGCGGAGCGGTCGTTGTTTCAGTTTACTTGAAAGCCGCCTCCGAGTTGGACGCGTCCGTCTGCGGTGGAGTGTGTTGAAACAAAGTCGCGTGTATTTGCTGCGGATCTACAGTTACATTTTACTAACGTGCTGTGTGCGCTTGAATGCCAAATTTAATTGCCACTGTGCTACAGCAATAACAACAACAACAGCAACAACATAGACGTTAACGGTAACTGGCGTTTAATTTGAAAACGTTTTCAAAAAAATAACGCAAATCGCGGCTTTCGTTTTTCCAACTTTCATTTTTTTTTTTTTTTATATTTTGTTCACTCACAAGTTATCATTGAAAAAAGTGTCGCTGTCAAAGTTGTGATATATATTCACAGACCACACAAAAAAGGTGCTAAAAATTGAGAGTAACAACAGCATAAATATATATATATATATATATACATATATATACATTTATTTAAATAATAAACGTGCAACAAAAAGTTAGCTTCCACTAATCCAAAATGGCACTCATGGACACCGCCTGGCGCTGCCGCATCATGATCTTTGGCCTGTTCTCGCTGCTGTTGCTGGGCGATATCTTTGGCTATGGCAGCTATACTGTGCGCGGCGTCAAATCGGACCATGCGGACGAGGTGGGCGTACAGGGCGGGGGCCAGCCAACCGGACCCGCCGCCGCTGCTGGCAAGTTTCAGCAGAAGAATGCCGAAATCGACATAGGCGAAGGTGAGTGACATTTCCAATTCCCATTTTGCGTTGCATTTCAGTTTTTGTAAGCGAGTTGATTTTTTGTTTTGCCATTTTTTTTTGGGTTTTACGCAAATTTTATTTTATTTACTTTTTGGCAGTTTTAATTTTAACAAACTTGGCGCATCGCATTGCAAAATAGCTGTCTCTCTCTTTTTTTTTTTATGGTGCGCTTCATAAATTCAAGTCTCTGTTGTTGTTTTTGTTGTCTCATTTTTATAAGTCGCGCTTTGTTTGGCTATATCAAGGTCAATTTCGATTTATAAATGGAGGTTTCATGCTCTTTTTTAGTCTATATAAAAAAGCTGACAGCACGTGTAAGTGAAATAATTGATAAAAAGCTTTACCGGTTACCCGGAACTGACTTAAATTATAACCTCAAAACTTTTTGTTTTATAAATTTTAATTTGAACAGTTTTTTTTTTCAAAAAGATCATTTTTTAAGTTAAAGAGCTGATATTGTTGGCATTTCGTGTTTACGCATGTTTCGTCATACGCATTTAATGAGCCAGGTGTCTAGACACTAAATTTTTGACATTTAACTGCCTTGTTAAATGTTGGCTCAAACATTGCTCCGACTTTGAAAGCGACAGTTAAAAAGTTTCCATGCTAGTTACACATAAAAGCCATTAGCTTTTTCTTGATAGTCCAGAACTTGATTTTAACAACTGATATTAAATGTTAGATTCGTGTGTGTGTTTTTATAAGACAATATCTTTCTCCAGGCAACAAACATCAAAAGGGGGTTCGCAGAAACTTAACAAAATATTATTATTTAACACTAATGAATATGTTGAACGCATGTTTGAAGCATTCGTTTCGAAAAAAAAAAGAAAAACAACTGAAACCGTATTTGTGACCACTTTCCAATGCGCAGCAAAGATTTGCATATTTTTATAGGTAGACAGGTATGAAAGTGACATAAGAGACGCAAATGGGTTTTGTTTCTTTTTGTGAACATATATGAGTGTGTTCAGAGAGCTTTGATTACGCAACGCATACCACGACTTGGGCCAGTCGATAGCTATCGAGCGGCAGTAGATTCAATGACAAGAAAAAGTTAATTTAATCAATTGAAAGTCAAAGTGCAGCTCGGGCCAGTTATTCGTGTTTGCGGAACAGGAGAATATATAAATAACTTGATAAGAAGAGGTCAATAAGCTCGTATTATCTAATAGATATATTGGTATTCTCATGCTTGACTTAATGTTAATTGGCAAGTGAAACTGTACATTAAACTGTCTGTTAGCTTAATCGTAAACATGCGATTTTTAGACCTAACAGCCTTTGCTACCACAGAGTCTAACCGGAATTTACACCAGGTCATTAACATGATCTCATCTCTGATCTGGTCTCGCCTGATTTGTGTGTGTGTGTGTGCTTGGGTCTTTGTATATGCTCGCAGAGGTGAAAGTGGAAAATGCCAAGCAAATAAATTTCACGTAATAAAATCAGCGGCAACAACGAGTTGTTTTTCTTTCTTGTTAGTTGCCTTTGCATGAGCTGGAAATCTTTGTGGGAAACTGTCGCTGAACTTTCCCAACAGGTTGCAGTAGGGGTATTTCGCAAATTTTCGATAGCGCTTTTATTTAAATGAAGTTAAAATTCCGAATCAATACACATTGTCTAGACTGCAGAGCAGAGCATTGCTGATTATATCAAGTTATATAGGAAGTTGAGAGAATGGACAATGGCAAAATCAAACAACAGTATGAAAACTTGACTGGAACTTATACTATTTAATTTATTGAACTGATTTAAGCTAAACGCGATCTAAAAATGGCACGTATTTTTAAAAGAGATAATTGTAAATGCCGGCTGAAAACCGGTTTAAATACGTAATCCAGTCAAGCGCCGTTTTATAAATGATTAACTGGAAACTAGTTCTACGGAAATCGAGAGTGCCCTGAAATTAATTCTGCGCTCTTGCATAATATCGGTGTTAATGCTTTGTAAATGGTTGGTTATTAGGTCTACGCTTTACAGGTTTCATTCAGTAAAAAGGCCAGCTTGAGATTTGTGTATTCACACTTCTCCCAAAGTTGACGCTGCATTGGCTGTTTTTTTTGGCATGAACCGCACGTTTCTTGGCCAAAACGGGTTGCTGATAAATGCAGTGCGTGATAAAAATGCGGAGCTTGCATTTTATTTGTTTCGAGCATTCCGAGGGCTAATCAAGCCATTGCACTGTACGTGCAATTGTGTATAAAGTGTTTTAATGTTTTTGATTGCATTAAATCAGCCTTTCGAATATATTAATTTATTTCAAATGTTTCAAGTGTCTATCTATTCTTAGTTTCGTTTTGAAGTTGCATTGCGATATCCACTCGACAGCAGGTTTAGATTGAAATTTTTGCCCCTCCATTTGAATAAACATGCTTAAAATATTCATTAGGCGATAAATTAAAATGAAGCCCGCAAAAACGATACCATCCTAGCGATTTGCGTCACTTTCGACAGATTCCACGTTAAATTCGGGTCTGGGCACTCTTGGCTACCGCAACTCTTTTCCGCGTTCAAAGTTCACGTGTTGTCTAGGGTATACGCAGGCTGTTGACGCTTTTGTGTTCTGGGTAATTACCAATAACTGCCAGCTGGTTTCGACTTAAATTCAATATTTATACAACACCATAATTAATTAAACTAAGCATAGGCCAAATGACTAAGTAAATATTTGCGTAAATTTTCATATAGAAAAAAAAAACAAAAAATCAAAGTTCAACGCACGTTTTGGCCTTGCCGGGAGCGAGCAGTCATCAGAGTGACCGTTCGCGTTGTTTATTAGCAAAAGTGTGCAAACAATTTGCAACATCTGATACAACGAAACTCCATTCAAATATTTGACTTTGGCAGCTGTTTGTTGGCAACAATAAAAGTAAAATGTGTTTGCATTGTTTCTGAACCTGCAAATACTCGTGCAATACATTTAAATACTTTGTATAGAATATTTATTTTAATTTGTTTAGACTCTAAAGTTGTCAATTATTAAGTACTGTTCGCTGTTCGAGCCGCACACGAAATATTCATTTATTTTAATTTGATATTGGAGTTGTTTTAATAAATGTTGAAATTCTTGACCAAAATATATGTAAAAGAAACAAATTCGCATTTATTGTTAAACAATGTTTATTTATAAACAAAATTGTTTACACTTTAAAATTAATTCATAAAAAAGATGACCACATTTTAGATAATTCGTTTTATTTAGAAAACATTTGCTTTTTGTCTGAAATTGAAATTGTCGAGCTTAGTCATATTGAGAAGTGCATTCAATATTCGGCATGACGAAGCGTTCCTTGTCTTCTTTTGTTTTCTGTGTACACAAAGCATTACTGAATTTCGATTCTGTGGCCTTGATGTCGTTTTTGCGCAGTTGCAGGCTAAAATTAGAAAGCAGTTGAAATTGATGAGCGGCCAGTAATAAACAATTATACTCAAAAGCACCCAAAATCGAATGGCAAAACAAAATGCAAACAAAAATTGATTATCTGCGATTATTGATTTAAAACAATTATATACAATTTGTAGAGCACGACTTTGATGAGTTCTCCGCAGCAGCTGCTTTGAAGCCGGGGCCCGCTGGGGTTGTGACCGGAGCGAGCCTGAAGACCAAGTCGCAGTTCACCGATACCATCAAGGAATCGTGTCTGCCCAAAATGCTGTGCGAACTGTCGGCCAAGCCGGAGTATCAGCTGAGTGAAAAGGAGCGAGAGCTGCTTAGATTGATAAGGTAAGTGCAAGTCGTGACTTCGGTTGATGTACCAAAACAAGCCCATATAAAGATCAGAGCTTGCGGGGTGACTGAACCTTTAACTTGTCACTTGGCACCAGACCCCTTTTAGGTGGCGTCAACTAAAAATAAAAACATTTCATTTGCGGTTTTACTTGTTTGGTATAAACTTTTCACTGTTATTAATCTCTGGCCCGGCGGGTTGGGACTTTATTTTTGTCACTAAAGGTTTAAGGCCATGAAAGAGGTGTCTCCAATTATGACATCAATTTGATTCCATAATAAACAGGAAGTTTCAGTTTAGTGGTTATTATCATTCACAAAAAGATTAGTTTTTTGTTCTCCATTACTACGATATTAAATAGCCTTCAATAGAAACATTAAATTAACCAATATTATTTGCAAGGGTAATTTAATCTTAAAATTCTTTCGGTTTTTGGAGATCTTACGAAAACATCAAGGACTGGCCTTGTCTGAACAACATCTAGTATAATAGCACTTTTAAGTTGTATCTAAACGGGTCTGGTTGTAATGCGAAATCAGACCTACCTCACATAACTGACGGCGCGTCGCACGCTCCGAGCACACTCAGTCGGTTTGTAACCTCGCACTTGAGTCGAAGGTGAGCGCAGCGACGTAAAAACTGTTAAATTGACTTACTGACTGCACAGAATCGTTGTTGTATTTTGGGTTCTATTGAGCTGTCTGACTCTGGCCACAAGGTGTTTTAAGCCAGCTTTAACAACACGACCCGAAAACAATAAATAAAGCCATGAGAGGCGTTTTCTTTATATTGTTGTTCTATTAACGCGGTTTCCTACTTTTATTTATTTGTTTATATATATATATATATTATTATTATTTTTTTTTTTGATTTTTGCAGATCTCCAACCATGCCTTGGATGATGAATATGCCGCCCAGTAAATGGTATTTTGCGGCTCACATGGGCGAACTGATGCGCCATACTGTCGATAATCTCAGCGGTCCCATGGGCTGTGCCAATCTGTGGCCGAATTGCCCGATTAGCTCCAAGAAGCTAATGAAGCTGAGCTATAAGGTGCGCGTTTAGACGCCGGTTAATGTGATCACTACATTTTAATTTAAGTATTAGATTAGATAACACACACACATACACACATACACAAAACAGACACACCTATTGTACTATATGTTTTCATTGTCTAAGGCGCCTCCTGGATTAAAAAAAAAAAAGCAAAAAAAAATAAAAATAAAAAAAAGTGCCCTCAGTTTCCAATATGGATCCTGCGGCATGACTGATATGACAATCTTTGCAGTTTGTAACTATCATCTGTTAGCTGTAAGTGCTAAGTAGTCATTTAAGCATGGCTAGTCTCTCAATTATATGTTAGTGTAAGCATTATGCCTAATGTAAGTTTGACGTATAATTGTAAATAAATGCATATTGTTATATAATATGAATCCTACTTGCCTCTGCTTTTCCACTTTTATATTTACTAGTGTCTTACTAATGATAGTTTTTAAGTGTATTTATGAATTCTGCTGCGTCATCTTTGAATCTTTAACGCTGTAATCGCCCTTCGAAAGGCAAATGCATTCGAAAATGATATTTAATTGTCTTTAAAGTGACAGGAAATGTTGCTTTTTACAGCTGTGTATAGATAATTTTAGAAATTGTAATACGTTTGGAAGGTCGTATTACGAAAACTCGATACAACCTCTGATTAAAACCAAGTTTGCAACCTGAACAAATCTCAAATCACGATATCTAAACAGTGAGTTAACACTTTCAAGTGCAGTTCCCATAATGAGCTGTTTGAAAAACTTGTTATCTTTTCATGTCTGTTTTATTGAGATTTCTTAATAATAGAGTTGATAGTGACTTCCTCATATGAATTATAATCTTGGGGTCACTCTCAACAATATTTGGTTTTGGTAATTGCAATGCAATTCCACAAATCAGACTTTTGTTAAAGCTTATATGAAAAATATGCTTTTATCAATTTGATTACTTAGCTTAAATCTAAAATGTGTAACAGATTGATTGAAATATTTTCTGGAAAAAGTGTTTCTACAGATAATTTATCTAAAACAGATTCTTTTTCTGATTTTGAATAACTAATGATGAATAGTTGACTGTGTTTTGATTACAATTTATTAGCTAAGTTTATTTATAGTGTTATATTATTAAGACTGCGCGAATAATGAAAACGTGTAACTAATGAACTTTTAATTTGATTATTATTGAAATATATATATCTATATGGACTGTATTAAGAAGTTGGGTAACGTTGGGTAAATGTGTTTTTTTTTAATTTGTTTATTATTTTAAAAATATTTATGAAATGCGAAAAGAAACAACGATAGTGAGTAAAGTTTGTAATGCATCTTTAAATATGCAAGTCCAATTCCATTGCATACTTTTGGGTGTTATGCAAAATATGTCGCAGAAAGCGATATCGCTTAATATGCAAATCTTTCGTTTGCTGACATTGCGCACCTCGAACGAAAAGGTACTAAAAACAAATACAATATTTGTAAACATTGATTGCTTCATTTAACATGCTAAAGGCGTAAAAATTGCCACACACCAAATCGGAAGAATTTGAGCGAAATTGCTGGAATATGACACACATATTTATTGGCTAATTAAGAGTTAGGCAATAGGCAAAAGGCTAGAAAGTAAACAACTCGATTAGATGAGCAATTCTGTTGAACTCAACGGCATAAATCAGTCAGCGACATGCTATTGTTTGTTTTCTAAATGGCTTTTTTTTAAATTTTGATGCGACATTTGTTAATGTCCTACAATTGATACTTTTGATATTAAACTGATTATAATCATTATCACATTGGATTTGGCAAGCGTTTCGATGGGATTTTGCCGCTAAAGTTGCAAAAGACAAATCGAAAAGGGGCTAAGCAAGAAAAAATAATCACGAAATTGCGATGTTGCCTTCATTGGATGGCTTAACAAAAACAATAAAAGTAAACAATTTGTAATATCAATGGAATTGGGTCAGTTTGTCAGTTGTTACGCTCGTTGCGTGCCAAAATTGGAACCCGGCGCACTTTCATTGTTTCGTTCGGGCGCTCCGATTTTGGGATAGAGACCAGCACTTTAGTTTTTGGTCTGACGTTTGACAAGTTGTTTATTGTTGTTATTGTTGTTGTTGTTTTTGTTAGTTGTTGTGCAATGCCCGCCGAGTGCAGACAAGTGCAGCTTTTGAACGGAGTATATTCGTAACATGACTTTCAACAGCCGTTGCCGGCACTCAAACTTCTATCAATTTGTCAGGTTGCCTAATATTTCCGCATTGCATTGCCAAAACAAAAGAAAGGTAAACGCCAACCCAAGCCCAACACTCTCCCCAATAATCCCAGTTCCCCACTCAAATCCGGGCCTGCAAGCGAGCAACCAAAACGGCAACAAGTGCCAAACAACTGGAAAAACATGAAAATTACGCGGCACAGAAAAAGTAATAACAAAAAGCATGGTAATTGCTGTCGAACCGATGATTTAATACCCTTGCTGAAATATTGATATTTTACCGTAATAGCTGTTAGATGGTATATGGTAGTAAGATATTAACCCAAAAGCTTAGTTTATGATATTCGTTAACATATTTCAAAGATAGTTAACATTTTTTTATCAGCTATATATTAAGTTGGATGTAGCCCCTTAAAAAAAGCGCTATATATAATTAAACTTAAACTACACAAATTTTTTGATGATGCTTCATATTTAATATTTATTATATAGCTGTGTGTTATTTATCCAATTAGATCACAATATTTACTAAATATTACCTGACCGAAGCAAAAAATAAAATGATTGCCTTTGACCACGCCCATTCCAGGGTATCATAAAGCCGTGTTTTTCAGCCCACATTGAGGTTCGTGCAAACAAAAAAAGTGTGCTGCAAATGTAAGCCAGGCTAAGAGTGGGAGCTGTACAGCTGCAGCGCTCTGTAATTGCGGCTTAAGCCGCAAGTGTTAAGAGGCGCCGTCTTGCGTAACCGGGCAACCGGCTGATTAAATGGCTGGCCAACTTGTCGGTCAAGTCGTGGCCCAAAGCCGATCGACCGACTGATCGAGCAACTGATTGAACCGGTATTGTGCCAGTTCTGGGTTGGCTCTTTCAATGGTCTCAATTGTCTTGCTAACTGTAAGCACAGCTAGTCGACCACCTGATTAAACTGATTGTTATTAGTCTTGCAGTTGTCCATAAACTGCGCAGCCAAGATCGAATTTGGCCGCTGGTTTTCCTCGTTCTTGAAGTCGATTTCTCGAACGGTCATTTAATAAATGAGCTTGTAATTGAAAGTCATGTGGCACATCAATTACGGCCAATAGACAAACAAGTTGCACAGACCGAAAACTATGGAAAATGGCACGTGCTCTAAAAATCTGACCACGGACTTGATAAATGATTGGGTAAACAATTGCTAAAGCTAAATTATTTAAATGAACTGCAAAGTGTGTTAAATGACAAAATAAACAAAATTCACAATAAAAAAACTGTTGGCTGTAGCAGTGTGGAAATGGAAGTCGGTAACAATTTTGGCATTATCTACGCCTAACTTGAATGAATAAAAATTGAAATGCTCTGGTCAAAGAATTGTTAAATGAATGGACAATTGTTGGGGGAAGGTATACAATAAAATAATAAAAAAAAACAACAAACATTATTGCTATATGTACAAAAGTATTCGTACCATAGATATACCGTATCGTAAAGAGTTCATTGAACTAAATTATATATATTTTTTTTATTTAAATAGCCGTTTACAACGATCATTAGCACGATATAAAACAAATATTTTGCAAGTTTTATGTGTATTTAAAATTACCTCTTGCTAGTGTATAATTAAATACTTATACGTAGCAAATACTGAAATAACATGTTTAGTTTATTTTACTATTTTGTTTTCCGACAGCAAGCACATGAAAATTGCCAAATCATTTAACAGCTGTTGTTGTGTTAAGTTTTTTTGTAGGGTTGCCTCAGCTCGCACCTCAGCTGTTATTTTAGCCAGCTAACGGAAACGTGGTGAAGTAATTGATATGCAAAGCCAACTTTAACGCAGACACGTTACCGAAAGGAAATCACAAGTGCAAAAGTAACGGCTACTAACATGAAATATTTCATAACTATTCATAATTACAGTCAGACAAAGGAGAGCGAGAGAGAGAAAGAGAGAGTGAGGGAGAAATACTGAAGAGAGACACAGTTTGTTGATGGGGGGCAACAGCTGAGCAGCAGCTTGTTTGTCCACTTTAAAAGTTGTTGGTGTGTTGGAGGCACACACACACACACACACATGCATATTTTATTTAGGCTCGGCTTGCGCCCTCCACTTGACCATATTGCCTCACTTTCACTTGTCTTTGGCTTCTTTTGCTTCCGCACGAAACTTGGTCAAAATGCAAAGCAAACTTGGCCGCCAACTTTACACAGCGTAAAGAGAGTCGCTTTTATCTGTGTGTGTGTGTGTGTTTTATTTTTACACTTTAATTTTGTCATCCTCTCTCTCTGTGTGTGGTTTAGTTTTTTGTTTGCTGCGCTTTGGCGGCTCGAAGCGGCCCCAAGTCGCGTCAGTCACCGAAAGACTTTAAACGCACCAAGTTGCCCAGTTGGTTGCACGGCTCCTCTTTTGAATAGTGTGTGTTGATTGCATCGACCAGAAGCCATGAATCTACGCTACATTTGCACCTTGTCGCTGTTTCCCACGCTCTATGTGCTGCTGGTGCTGCTGCTGGAGTATGTCGAGCAGGGCTTGGCCCAGAATGCGGATCCGCTGTTCGAGCTGCCTGTGCAGCTGGTCGGCTTCCCGGTGATCGTCCTCTCGGTGCGGCTCTCCCAGTTTGCCAAAAAGCTGGCCTACTCCCTGAATCCAAGTAAGTCGATCGACAGCTGGCCAGCTGGCCAGTTTGGCCCTTTGTTGGGTGTGAAAGTGCAACTGCCGCATTGGGGCATGATTCAGCTGGTGGGCATTTTAATTTCTTTTCATTAAGTGAAAGTCGAAAACTTGTGCATAAATTAATAATTGGCCATTGTTCAAATCAGTGTTCGTGTGTGTGTAATTCGTAGTGCAAAAGCGAAAAGAAAATATATTGATTTATTTTACTATTTAAGTTTTGATTTTTGTTTTTTTTTTTTTGAAAGACTGATATTCTGTGCTTAATTTTTTTTCAAGTTTTTTTTTTATTTAAGTGGTCAAAACAACTTTGACAAAGAAATAAACAAAACTTAAGTCATATAAAATTTTTTTAGATACAATTTGGTAGAATTTATTTGCCAAATAATAAATATATAATTATAAAACAAAACTAGTTAATAATACCAAATACATCAGCAATGATTGAAAAATTAATATATGAAATAAAACATTATTCATTTAGGATAATAGATACAAATAAAACGTTGCAAATTAAAATGTTAATCAAATTTCTCCAAATTACATACAAAATAGACTTTTTGTTGAAATAAACCTTTTAAGTAGCCTAATAAACAGCCCGAGTCTTGCAACATTTGTTGACAAACTCCAAGGCAACTCAGCTCTGTTGGGCATCTCAGCATCAGTTTAGGCGCCATGAGGTAAACGCACTCAATTGCGCCGCATCGCTCCAAACCAGACTCTGATGTGTGACAGCAGTGGCGGGGGGGCGAGCAAGCGGGGCGGGGCAGCTTGCTGGAGCGTCGTCGTCGTGCACGTCCACTTAGCCAAGCTGAATGGGGTCAAGGCTGTTGAGGCGACAACTGAAGTCAGCCAAGTTGTTGGCCGGAATATTTTACAATCAGCCGTGCGGCTAGTTGTTGGTTGAATTGTTGCCAATGTTTTATTTATTTATTTATTTCTTCTTTTTTTGTTTTTTGGGGTAATACCACAAGTGGTTGATGACAAGCAATCATGAGTGGTAACAAGGGAAATACCAAAGCTACCCACGTTGTGCGCTGCAAACTGATGCAATCAGCCATTGAAAAAGACGCTGGGTAACTTTGGCATTCTCATCTGATGGCATTTTGACTAATTTCGCATTTTATAAGCAAACAGCCAACAACAGCTAACTGCCAACTGCCAACTGCCAACTGAAAACTACAACCATAAAACTTCCCCATTCCAGATACGTACCGTTCGCGCAGCAGACGTGACGCCGCCCACCCGCTGGCGCTCGACGCAGAGCTGGCCCAGAAGGAGATACTCCGCGAGTTCGGGCCACAGGCTTGCATACTCGAGGAGCCGTGTCGCGTGCACGCCGCACGTTCAGGCAGTCAACGCCGGCCTGGCAGCGAGGGCAAGGCTGCGCCACATGCGCCCTGGTCGGAGGTCTTGAGGTAGGTCAAAGTATTGGTTCAGAACGTGGAGAGTGTATTTTGGTAACGGTCTTTCTAACGAATGGTGAATGCTGCTAAATTTTAACTATTTGCGTTTAAATATATATATATATCAAATATTATCAGAAATTTACAGTTTGAATATGCTTTTGCCACTAGATTGTGAACACAAGTAATAATAATTTAGCAGCAGTATTTCTATTGCATAATATTTACTTATAGAGAATGCTATTGATCCATATGTTCCCATATAACTGCCCATTTATCTTAGTTTAAATTTCTAACTATAAATTCCTATTGATTTAGAGAGCATCTCAGTTTCGGTGTTGTTTAAGCATGGATAATTTTCTTAGTTATTTCTTGTTCAAGTGGAACGCTGACTTTATGGCTTCCCAACTGGCAACTGACAGACAGTAACAACTTGAACTTTTGTTATTTACCCCTCTCTCTCTCTCTCTTTCTCTCTCTCTATTTCTCGCACTATCTCCTGTTCTCAGTCGTCGCACACGCTCTCTTTCATTTGAACATCTCAGATTGCATTCGTTATTGCTACGTTGCAATTTGGCGCTGCTGTTGTTGTCATTTGGCAAATGAATGGTTTGTTTTTAGCTGAAAATGTTTTCCAATCAATTTTTATTATTTCTCTGTGTGTGCTTTTTTTTGCCTCGAACCAGCAAAGCCATTGTCATTGCCAATGCTAACTCATCTGCGCATAATTTAATGTCTTCTTCTCTCTGTCTGTCTGCAGTTAGAACCACGCACTCCCAAAGCTTAAATGTGCATGTCATTGCATTGGCATTGGCATTGGCTTTGGATTTCAATTTGTAAGTTTACATAAATTTTTCGAGTTCCTGATGAGTTAGTTGCCCCTGCATTCGCCATTGTCATGGTAATGCAATGTACAAGGAAATTATTCTTTTCCGCACTGGTTGACATTTCTTTTTCCGCTTCTGCATTCTGTCAATCGGATATAAACACCCGTCGTTCCGCAGTGATTCATAATTAATTCCTCTTCTTCATTTATTGGAGTTTTGTACAATAAAAGAGCTCTTAAGAGTTTTGGCCTGGCTGGCCACTGATATTGAATATTTTCTGATTTCTGCTGCTGCAAACTATTTCAAATATTTAATGCTTATTTATTTTGGACAAACAATAGATAGTTTAAACCTTAAACAAAAGCTTTTTGCAAAGTAATCTATGGCATACGTGTCGTATGCGCAACATTTGGCATTCATAGTTTTGGCCATTGTTGTAAATTTCATTTAATATTGTGTCATATCGCACTCGCCTCAGCCCAAATGTGTTGCACATGCATCTGACATTTTCGCACTTAACATGCAAAATTTTCAACACTCAAAGTTTCTTTTGCCCCACCGATTGGTCTCTGACCAGACCCGGACCTGAACCCGCTCCCCGACCCAGACCAGCCATCCTAGACGAGTGGCGGCCAAGTGCTGGCCCCCAACGTGTCAAGAGCAAATATTCAAAATTATTTTTGAAATGTGCTCAACGTCTGTCGTTCGTCGGTTTGTCTGTCCTGTTTCCTTTACCTTCACCTCCTCGTTCATGCCACAGTTTCTGTGTGTGTTTTGTTTGCTTAGTTTTCGTTGCGCTGCAAATGTAATTGGCATTAGAAGTTTTGTACGTTTGCCCACGACGTGTTTTGTAATAATAAAATATGATTAAAGTTTTTGATTAAATTTATGCAAGCACACAGTGGGGAGCGGTTCCAGTTCAGTTCAGTTCACTTCAGTTCGTTCCAGCTCAGCTCCAGCATTGGTCAGTTTCTATTTTTGTATTTTTGATGCTGTTGCACCTTTTTATAGTTTCTGGATGCGAGGGGGGAAAACAGACGGCACTGCAGATGTGTTTGTTACTGAGTTGATTAAATTATCCCATTGCAGACGTGCGAAAATTGTAGCATGCATGTGTGTGTGTGTGCGTGTGTGTGTGTCTGGGCAAAGGTGTTGTTAGCACATGGTAATCAGCAACAAATTAAATGAACTTATATTTGTATATAAAATATTTCTATTTGTAAAATATAGTTATATAATTATGTATTCTATCAGAAACTGAAAAGCATTAAAATTAAATATGCAAAATTAAAAAAAATAGTTAGCTTGTATATAATTTTAAGTTCTGCACAAAACATATCTATTATTCATTTAAAGGGGATTAAATGGCTAAAAGTTTTTTCAATTTTCAATATTACATATGTATTAAATATTATTATAAATGCGAAATCATATCAGCTTACACACACACACACACACTGACTAACTAAAAACCATATTTACAATGCATTGCAAATCTTTAACATGTCACTCAATTCATCGACCCAACCCGAGGGTAAAGCCTGAAAACCTTTAAAAACCCTGCCACATTTTCTGAAGCGCAAATTACTTTTGTTTTTAATATGGCCCCAGTGCGGGACAAGAATCGGGTTTTGGTGTTGCACGGAAGGGGTGGCTGTCTTGTGTATATTACCCGCTACTTATAAGTAATTATTTTTGTAATCCGCTTTCGTTGCCGACTATTGTGCCTGCTGCTGCTGCTGCTGCTAATGATGATGATGATGATGATGATGACTGAATGAACAACAACTCTTTGCATACGCCGCACTCAACCACTCAGGAACTACAAAGTGCAATCAACCGGCGGCATGAAACAATGGTATCTGCTCTCGCTTTTTATCGGCGATGCTGTACGGGATGTGCCGCTATGCAAGCACCTGGCCAAACGGATGCCGTGTCCAGGCGCCGGACCACTGCCGCCGCCACAGCCTCGCTAAGGACCGGTCGGCACTCCAATATGGGCGGGTTCTATTTGTTACATTGCAGATGACGCCGTTCCCGGGGGCTCTGCATCATCTGCATCGCATCGTGTAGTCAGTCAATCGCATGGACATCTTTGTTACGTTCTTTCCAACTCCAACTCCAACTCCAGCTTCGTCTAACTTCACTCTTCATCAATTCCCACTGTTAGTTGTTTTTAAGGGTTTTAATTTAAACAACAGACAACATAGGCTTAGACTTTTATAAGTATATGTATGAAGAATAAGCAAATAAATCAACAAAAATCAAATGAAAATTTTGTGTGCTCCTATGCCGTGTCATGCCTGCGCTTTTAAGAGCCTGCAACTCCCCTCACTCTCCCCGGTCCAGTTTGAAGTTTCATTCGCTCGGACAATGCATTTTGTTCCCCACCTCCTCCTCCTCATCCTGCTCCTCCCCTCCCCACACTTCTTGCTAACCATTTGTCTGGTTGCAAACGAAAATTGATACGCCAAAAAGCATGCAACGGAAAAAAACGGTTGCATACTTTGCAGCGGCGCTCGCAAATTGTTGACACAAGGCATTAAGCTGCAGTCTTGTTGCGGATACCCTGTAATCGTTCAGGAAGGCTATGATATGAAGCGAATGTATTGTTTTAAGTGTTTTTTTGTGCTGAAATATAAACGAATAATTTGTTGGCATAAAAATGCATTCAAAACTGCTTTAGTTTATATAATTGATTATAGGTTTAAATTTTGATTAATTCTTTTGCATACCCTGTAATCTTGCAGAAATCTCACTTGCTGCAGGGAACTTTAAGATTTTTAATATAATTTGTTTCTAAGCTATTTTAAATTACAATTTTTCATTTACAGAGTATTTTGTGGTACATCTTTGATTTTTTGGGATTTTCCACTTGTTTTTGTTTTGTGTGGCTCTTGTTTGTCTCGCTTCAAGTATTGCAACTACAGCTTTTGGTAAAATACACAGCCCGTACCCCGGCTCTATTGGCACCAGTTCCCAAACTCCAGCAGGCAGCGCTCTGCTATTTATTAACTCGTTGCATATGTTTGCAGGCACTGTTGAGCGCCCCAGCGCGAGTGCTGTAAATAAAACGACCCGACAGCGACGACGCAATGTAGACAACAACAACAACAACAACAATAACAACAACGAAGACTACAACAAGCACAGCTCTGAGCTTTGGTGACGTTGACAACCCCGTTGTGTGATGCCGCACAAAAATATGCTGCACTTTTTTGCACTTTGCATTTTTGTGTGATTTGGCTCTGTGAAGTCGTGAGTCTGGCAAAACGTTCGTCCCATTTGGGAAAACGCGTTTGGGGCAAAAAACTGAAATTGTTTTTTTTTTTTGGTTTTTTTTTGAGTACATTTCTCTGGCGTTTCTCGTTTTATCACATTTAATTTTTCAAACGTATTCCCGTTTGTCGCTAGATTTATGTGCCATTTCTTTTGCATATTTCATTTGCTTCGAATACTTGTTGATTTGTTGTTTTCGCTGCAAACAATGCCATCAGATAAAAGAGTCTTCTGTATTTTTTTGCATTATTTAAGAAGTATTTAATAAATATTTTAGGGCATTTAACGCGATAACGATTATTTACAGACTTACGACTAATGGGAACTGCCTCTCGACTGATATATATTTACACTCTGGCAGCTCAACCGCTGCCCAGATACACCTTGCGTCCATCGGGCCTTATGTAATACTCCGTTACGCCCTGGGAATTGGTGACATATATGTTTTTATCATCCTCGTGTTTGGGTCTCCTGGTCGATGTCGATGTCTGGTAAGCGCTGCTATATCGGTTATCGCTTATATAGTTCACATTCGGATAGTTATAACCTGCATTATAGCTGGGCCTGTCGTTCGACTCGCTGAATCGCACAGTGTTCCCTGGCAGGTATTCACCATAGTTCATAAAACTCTGGCTGTGAATCTGATTCTCATTCTGATTCTGGTAGTCTGACGATGTTTCCAGGCGATAATAGGAACTCGGCCTGTGCTCATCGCTCACCACCAGCTGCTGCTCCTCCTTCCTGTCGTTGTACTCATAGCTGGGCGCATAGGTGGGTCGGTTCAGGATCTTTCCCTTGCGTATGTGTCGCTCGTAGTGATCGGGAAAAATGACTCGGGCGCCGCGTTGAGGTGGTGCTGCCGCCTCGTAGACAGCGTTCGGTGGCTCCCGCTCTCTTGGGCTCTCTCTGACCTCTTCCTCTCGCAGTTGTTCTTCTCTGAATCGATCCTCTTCCTCCCTTGCCTGCTCTTCTCTAAGCCGCTCATCAATCTGCTCGAGCTCCTCATTGGTGTCCTTGAACACGATTCGCTTGCCACGCCTCTTTTCGACGCCATAATCATCGACGCCCAGTCCATTGGGCAGCACAGCCGACCAACCCTCGGACAGCTGCAGTTTCTTGGCCTGTCGCTCACCTTCGATCTGGGAATCCTGGGGAAATCTCAATTTACGTTGAGCTGCATCACGATTGAATTCGTAGATAATTTTACGTTCGCTTTCGCGCTGAGCTTCCGGCGTGGCATCCGGGAATCGTACAGCTCCGCTGTCATGATGCTGCTGGTGTTCCTCGCTTTCAATGTTCTTGAAGTGCAGCACACGACCCTCCCCCTCGCCGTGCTCTTCGGGAAATTGCAGTACACCTATCAGTTCGGTGTGCGCCTGGGCTGCCTCCGCCTCGTCGTCATCTTGAAACTTGACTGGCGTCTGGGTATCCAACTCATCTTCTTCATCATGAAAATCAACGGGCATCAAGCGGCCATTATCCGTCTGAATGCTGCGTTTAATTTCCGTTGGCAACACACTCCTCCTCCTTCGGCGACGCCTTTGATACTCCACGCCGCTTAAGTAGTCGGACAGCACCCGGGTAAAGAAGCTGCCGATGCCATCGGCGATGTCAGTGCTGGGTCTTTGGGTGGGTCGCGGCACTGGTCGCGGCGTCGTGCGCGTCACCTGCCCCTGTCCGTACCCCTGTCCCTGTCCCTGTCCCTGACCGCCGCCCGTCAGCGCCGAGAGTATGCTGAACAATGAGCCTCCGCCAGATTCGCTTTGTTGTGCTACACTTGGTTGCTCTTCCGGTTCGCTGAAGAACTTAAAAAACCCGCCGCGATGATTGTTCAGATAGTGAATGATTTCCATCTGTTCAGGGGTTGAGAGTTTTTAATAATCATTAAACACCCTTGATTGGTATGCCAACAACGCTGAGCTTACCTCATTCTTTGGGCACTTCTCATAAGTCCGAACGCAGCTTCGCTCGCCGCCGCTGATGCCCAGCAGAGCGGCCCGTCCATAAATGAGAGCCGGCGATGCAGCTGGGAAGCCGGCGAGGAAACTGTTCCGATTAAAGTTAATGAAAACAAACTTTAGAATTCTAATTGTTACTTTGTGTCTCTCTTACTAAAGTATAACTTTCAGACAACAAATTATCTTAATTTAAATCTAAAGTTGCATTTGTTAAAATTTGCCTTATTTTCAATATACTAAAAACTTGTTGTTATCGAATCTGATTGAAAATAATACGTTCAGCGTTTTGAGAGTTTAACTTAAGAGTTATTATTTGATATCATTAGTTCAATATCCAAAAAATCTTAACACTTTTTATGACGCGGATATAAACGAGTATTTATTCAAAGTTTCAAGTCTTTAGCATTAAACCCAATAAATATTTTTCTTTTGATATAAATATAACATTTAAATTTCAAACTTGCTGCCAGTTTCTTTATATAGAAATCTTTATTGTATTATATTTGTATTTCTCAAAAGTTATTTGAGTTTCTTGATAAAGAATTTTTAGAAATTTTCTGAAGAGACTAAATTGTGTTGTGAGTACGCATCTGTGGTCTGAATATCTACCTGTAGTTAAGCCCAATGAGCCATTGTCTATGCAACGTTGCCCAGCTGCCTTTTGGGCTGCTTATAAAACTTAATTGAGTAAATGCCAATTTGCCAACGAAGAGCCAAACAATATCAATTTACAGACGAACTGCCGCAGCCACCCACCCAACCACTGGCCAAGTCTCAATCAGAGCGTGGCTCATTTCGTAGAACAATCAATATGGTTGGGCCAGCAGATCGGCTGGGTTGCATAATGAATGAAGTCTAATCCCAGTTAAGGCTTGCTTGGAAATTAAGCGGCCGAGTTGCCGTTCGGTTGGGCATGTAAATTTCATAATATTTACTCGCAAGTAAAGCCCTTGCCACATTATTTGGAATGGCAACGGTGGTACTTACTTGGTTATCGCCGGTGACGTAATGAAGCCTGGCAGCTGGCCACGTAACGTTTGACCGGCAATCATCTGGCAGAGCACCTTGGGCACACACTCCAAATCGTCGTTCCGTGCGATGTTCTCCAGGGCTCTAATGAGCTGTGTGTTGGGCGGTCGCCCGTGCTGCTGTCCCGTGCTTTGTCCGCCCGCAAAAGCGCCTAAGAGACTGCCTAATGGGCTGCTGCTGCTGCTGGATGAGGAGGTGGCTCCACCACCACCGCCGCCGCCGCCCAACAGCAGATTCGTAAATTGTGGCGCATATTGTTGCGTCGAAGTTAGCAGCGATGCCAAAGTGGACAGGCCACCAGCCCCACCACCGCCCGCTGCCGCTGCTGACTGCTGCTGCTGCTGGTAAGGTGGCCGATAGACGGGCGCTGGACCGGGAACGGGACGATAGTTGAACTGCTGCTGGGGTGGTATCTCCCCAATCTGATACTCGTAGTAATTGTGTCCCGGTCGCTGCGGTCGTTGAGGCAGCGGCTCATGCTGATAATGCGTGGGCTTGTATTCCAACTGTGGTTGTGGATGTGGGTGTGGGTGTGGCTGGCTGTGGCTGGGGTAGCTGGGGTAGCCGGGTGGTCGCTGCAAATAATTACCAAAGTTGTTTGCATAATTAGACGACGTCGAGTATTGCGGCTGGGGCGCATGTATCGATGAGCCCGCCAATGGACGATTCTCATTGCCGTCTTGGCGGCTGTGCGGCGGCCGCTGCGAAGGCTGTGCCACAAAATTCGATGTCTGCTGGGACGCATAGCTGGGCGGCGGGTAATCATGCGAATCGTATGAGATTTTATTCGATGTGGCCGCCGTGGGCGCCGTCGCCGGCCGACGATACCGCGTGGAGGGGCTCTCATCGAAGACGTAGCCGGGTCGCTTCAAATAGACCTCGTCCGCGCCAGCGCCAGCGCCAGGATGCGGATGCTGGCTGCCCACGAGTAGCGACGACTGCACCGTGTAGACCTGATCGCCCTGCTCTTCGGGCTGCTCCCGCTGCTGGTACTGTATGTAGCTGGGCGTGGCTGTGGGCGTAGGCGTATAGCGATAGTTTTGCTGCGTAAACGGATCCAAGTAGCTGACCACGGGCGTGGTCGGTACTTGTGTGCTGGGATAGCTGTGGAAAGAGGTCGGCTGCTGTGGCCGCGCTGCTTCGTCTGGAAAGGAGAACTGCTTGTCCATGGCCGACTGTTGCGGATTGAGGTTCGCCACGGAGCTGGGCACCTGATGCTTGTAGTTGGGCTCCAGATAGCTGGGCGGATAGCGTTGTACGCCGCCGTGCATCACATCCGAGGGCGTGAATTCCAGCATCTGTGAGGGTCGAAATCCGCCGTTCGTCACCCGTGCGGACGTCTGTGTCGGGTCAATGGGGGTCACTTCGACCAGCGGCTCCGAGGGGAAAAAGTTTTTCAGCTTTGCGGAAATGTGTTTCTGCCTGCCAGGAAGTTGCCGAGATTTAAGTTAGTTGCAATTTTAGGGAGGGGAGCATTCAAATTTGCATAAATTAAGGTAGACGTCAACTCACTCGTCATTTCCGTTGCCATTTCTTATGCACGACACGTCGCCGACTAATGCGATAATTAGAAATGCAATTTTCCATAGCATACTTTGCGGCTGTTGTCGAAACTGCATGCTGCGTGTGTGGGTGAGTGTGTGTGTGTGTGTGTGTGTGTGTGTGTGTGTGTGTGTGGGTGGGTGCAACTTTTGTGTGGCTTGCAATTGGAAATCCCCGGCCAACGTCAGCAATTCATAAGCGTAAGCCACTTTTCGCACGTCGCCTGCAATAATAACATAAAAACTTGCTGTCAGCTCTCTTGACTACAAACTGGAAAAGATTGTGAATTTCTCTAGAGTCCTCGCGGCAAATTTCTCGCTACATTTGCACATAAATTTATAGAAGAAGAGGAGCATGCAGCACATTTGCATTCATATTAATGCAATTCTCACGTGCTCGTTGAGATCTCAAAGTCGACGACGACAACGACAACGACGACTTGACATTTGTTTAATTCCATTTTTTATGATTGCGCCGTGTTTATGCAGCCGCACGCCGCGACTCGGCGCCGTAATCATCATCTTTATTTCGACGATGACTACGCCGTACAATCATATCCATAATCTTTAGCTCTTTTGGGTGCTCGCCTCAGACTGGTGCCTGTGTCCCTCGTCCTTTGCCGTCCCTCGCTAAATTATTCATATTATTGTGACGTTTTATTTGTCGCCATTTGTTGCCAGAGAGCGTTGACAGGCCTTAAAAGTTTAATGCACACTGTCTGACACGTCGACTGCCCCTGATAAGTGTAACTAAAAAATTAAAATTGCGTCTTCCAGTTACTTCTATCTGTTTCTATGCAAATATAGATGCGTCTCTTTTGGCCAAATCATTCCATTCCAGCTGTTACAAGAACTAGTTGACGAAAAATTTTATAAAAATTTTTGTTTTTGATTTTCTTTCATGGTTCAAACTTGGCAATTGATAATAATAAATTATCAAAGTTTTATAAATCTCAGTTCACAAAAACAAATATCCTGAATATGATATTTCGAATAAATTTTATTATTTGAAAAATTAGTTTGCTATTAAAAAAATCATAACCAAACAACTTTTGAATCTGTGAACAATAAATTATAGACATTTAGCACATATTTTCTATAAAATGGTTTTCTGTAAGGGTATACTCTATTTTTGTCATGTTTTAAGTGCCTAGTTGATAAACGGGAAAGAGCTAATTTTTTATAAAATTTAAAATTAAAATTAATTTAAAATATGCAAAAAAAAATTTAATTTGGCCAAGATATAACATCTCACATCAATTCTTGCTTGATTGATAAAATTTCACTATATTTGCTTCACTTTCGTCATAATTTATAAATCAGTGAAAGTCACTTCAAATTGGTTTTAACCACCTTTTGCAGAATATGAATTCATTTGCAATGAACAGGAATTCTATTAGTTTATTTATCACCTGGTCGTTAGCTTAACTTAAGCACTCATTATTTATACAACACGCATTCTGTATTTGGCACATTTTTCTGTCGCATTCGCCATAAATTTCACCATAAAATGTTTTTGCTTTTGTTTTGTTAAGGGTCTCATTTGTTGATTTGTTCGATTTGCATTTAAATGGAGTCAAGGTTGTGTTGTGTTGCGCGCATGGAATTAAAAGCTCATCTTTTCGGAGAGATGACGCACAAAAAAATTTCAAAAATTTCGTAAAAGTTTTAAATTTGTTGCTCGAAAAGATGAAACAGCTGGAAAACCAGCTAAATTTATTATTTATACTTGTCGTAATATGAAAACGACTATGCCAAATGTGTTGGTCGCATATAAAATTTAAATTTCTTGCAATTACACACACAAGCACACACCACACACACAAACACACACACTTACAGTCATGTCATATCAGAAATGACTGACAGACTGACTCGGTTGCAGCTGTAGCTGTAACTGTAATTGCCCAAAATTTTATGGTCGACGGAGATGCCGCAACGAGCAAGTACTAGAAAATTGCATTTGCTGCCAACAGGCAACAGAGGGCGCTGCACTTAAACGAAGACCGGCTGCAGCAATGGAATTTACAACAAGAAACGAACGGCAGCTAATTTCACATGGATGCAGCAGGTGCTAGGATCACAAAATACTTCGAGGACAACGTTTCGATTGTGTGTCGAGGCACGCACCAAGTGCGCCAGAACATGCACCGAAATGCTGTAGGGTTGCCACCTACCCCAAACAAGTGGCAGCTACACGAAAGGACACTTTACGCTTGAGATGAGCTCCAATTTTGGACTAAAGACGAACACGGATATGGACACGGAAACCAAAAAGCACCGTACGTGTTGTGCATTCTTTAGTGCTCCTGTACCCCCGAAAATCAGCTGGGCGTGGCCGACGTGGGCGTAACTGGTAAATTTACTAGCATAATCCACTCACACTGGGGGCCCCCGTTGGATTTTATGCGCGACGCGTGCTGAGGTTCGATTTGGGGTTCAAGCGTTGAGTGAGTCAGTTATTTGTTTGTTTGTTTTTATTATTATTTTTTTTGCTTTTGGCTAATTTTTACGCAATGTTTAATGTTTTATTCACTTGCACAACCCAACGAGCCAAACGCCCGACAGAAAACTTTCTTTTCGTTTCTTTTCTTGGCTGGTTGAACTTACAAATAGTCGGGTCGCAATCTGTTGTCACAATTGCTACGCTTTGTTTAACTCTCAATTGCGGCACAGACACACACACACACGCACACACATACAAATACAAACATAATTGTTTAGCCGACTCTGATTTTGCACACTTTCGGCTTTTAATACCACTTACTGATTGCACTTCTTGGTGTCTTTCGCCCGCGTTGTGAGGCAACATAAAAAAAAAGAAACCAAAAAAAAAAAACGAAACGAAATCTTTTTTGTTTTCCAAACTGACTCGTCGACAAGGCAAGCGCCAGCGACGTCTTTCCGGCTTTGAGTGCGGCGATCGTTTGACACGCGAAGCCGGCGCTGAGCATGCGCCAGGCCAAGTCGAGACTTTGGCCAGCTCGCTGTTGGCCAGCTTGCTGGCGAAAGATGCTCCAGCGAAGAGTGAAAACGTTGCCGAAACGATCAGGTTGAATCAGCTGCTTGTTAGAGAGTTGCCACAAAAGAAGTAGCGAAAGACTGCGAGAGAGCGAGCGAGAGAGATTGAGAGAGAGAGAGAGAAACTGTAATTGAGTAATAACAAAATGAATCGGATGGGGATAAACCCAGGCTTAATTTCAAAACTGTCTTCTCCCTGCTTGTAGAAAAACAATTACAAATTGCGCTGAGTTAAATTTAAAATATGATTGAAAAAGCTTTTGAATGATAATAGAACAAAACTCTATGCATAAGTGTTGACAAATTTCTAAATAAACAATTGACACAACTCTGTTAAGAGTGTTCGACTAAAAGATACCCTACACTTAAGTCTAAATTTAAACAATAGATAGTCGCCTTAGTTGTATTTAAATAATTGAAAATCGAATAAAAAGGTTCGTTTATAAGAAAATTGCGTTACAAGTTGGAAAAGTCTTTAGGATTGTGTTGTTTTTATATAGTTGAATTCGCTTGGTTTCTTTGCAGTCAGAGAAATAGAAATTGAAATCATTCCTAATTAAATTTGTTTTTGCAACTTAAGGTTCGTTGAGGTAATCTGACAGTTCACAGTTCATTCAACCCAACGTACAGGGTAACTATTTCAATTAAATCACACAGTCGCATTGCATGTGATTAACTATTTGTTACACTTTTTTATTAGCTCGATAAATAGCCAGGCGAATTATTGTACAATACTTGAAACGAATCTGGGTGCCGCCAAGTCAGCTCGCCAGTCAAATGGCTTAATTATAATGAGCCGAGAGCTGCAGGCGAACAGCGGTAAGCAAATTAGTCGCTTGAACAAAACGGTGTTCGGAGAGTGAAAGTTGAAACATGGTTTATAACTGAAAGAGCAGCCAGCCAGCCAACAACATGATTCCAAAGACAGAAGACAACAAGACGATGGCATTTTGCCGCCGCCAAGTTAAGCGACATTGAGTAATTTTCTGGTCTAGTCAGAGACCCCAGACCCGAATGGGTTCCCCCACGCTGCTTTCTTTTCCCGTGGCCTGAAAGCAACGTAATAATAATTTACACGTTTTATTTTATTGACTGAAGCTGGGTGAGGTAACCGGCCAGCAGTTGGCTCTCGGCCCGTTTTGGCGGTCATATTGAAAGCGAAACCGAAATCTGAAGATTGTGGGTTGTGCCAGTAACGGCTTTTATGAGTTAAACTGAGCTCAGTTTTTGCCAATTTCGGATCTATGCCAATGCCTGTCATTCAACCAGCGAAATACAATTTTTTTTTTGCCACCTTTTAGTTTGTTTACCCACCAATTCAAAGTTTGTTTTGGTCTTCTTTTGTTTCGTTTTTGGGGAAATTACGCAAAGTCAAAGTCGCGACTTTGGATTCATGTTGATCAATTATAGGTTATTAATATTGTATCCGCTTTTGTGCGGATTGAACGAACTCATCAGAAAAAGGTCACCAAGTGGGTGTGGCTGTCAACTTGCATCATTTCAAATAGATAATTGATTTATAATATTAACTAAAGCAAATCTTATATGGATCTCTTTATTTTTAGCACTGAACAGCAACATGCGTCTCAAGGACTTTCCAGAAGTCGTTGTGGATGAGATACCGAAGCTGTATGAGAAGAACATCAAGGTTGTCATTACGCATCTCTATGGCCTCGAGGAGAAGGTGGAACGACTGCCCAAGCAGTTCTGCAAGATGTACACGACTCAGCCGTTGGCTGATCAACTGCGGCATTATCTACTCTCCCGTGGGGCCACAATTTCGGTGAATGACTTCCACGTAATTAAGGACACGGAACCTTTTACGCTGCGGCTGAGCGATGGAAAGCGTTTGGAGCTGATGCTCTGCGCCGGCAATGAGCTGGGCAGCAGCCTGATGCTGCTCATCCGCAAATTGCAAGGGGGCAGATTGCTCTACTACTACTCGGCCGTGCAGCAGGACGATCTCTGGCGGCTGATGGGCAATGTCACCTACCAGGAATGGATTGCCAAGGGCACCGAGGTGCTCTGTTTGAATCTGAAAGCCGTCGATCAGCCGTTCGATCATGTTGATTTCGATGAGGTTGCCACGGACATCGTCAAGTATGCCGATATAGTGGAAGACAAAATTATTCTCCAGGTGCCGCTCTTGGGCTACGAGTATCTCATCCGAAGACTAGCCCAGACGTGGGCACTCTATGGTCAGATCAAGTTGCTGGACGTATATTTGGCAAGCTATAGTTGCTTGAGCTCAGAATTGAGCTATTTTGAGCAGACCGGCTATAAAATTAATGTCCACGTTGCGGCTGCGAAGAGCGCTGATTGCGATTTTCAAGCAAAACGATATCCACTAAAGAACCTTAAGTGGTCACCAGTGCCGAATCGCATGAATCTCATCCAGCTTTGCAGCCTTCTTCGCCCGGTGCACATCAACGGAATAGTTGCATTCCATGCGACTGGAAATGTGCCGCCAGTGCCGCAGTATTTAAAGCGCTTTCGATTGCAGAACTCGCCCAATCCCAAGGCCATGCTGCCCGAACGCCAGGTGAACGTGCCAGCAACACAGCTGATGCAACGGCCCACAGAGGAGAACGTTCCTCAAAACCAGGCTCAACCGAAACAGACAATTTCGCGTAAAAATCCAATTGTGTTTGTGAAACAAAGAAAGCTCCATTATGTGGAGTGTGATGATGATGATTAAAAGTTAAAGGTAATCAACTTAATCTTATTTTACATTATGTCATATATTAATTTCATATTATTGAGGTTTAATGAGACTTATTTTTTGCCTACACACAATATAAATATGAATTTGAATTGAATTGAATATAAAATATATCTTGCAATTTGTATACTTATTAATTAAATTTAAACAGTTTCTTAGATTTTTACGTGAAAATTGGTTCACTTTTGACAAAGTTATGGGGTTTGATATATGGGAGCTATGGAATCTGACAAATTTACATGTCAAAATTTTTGTCGATTTTGGGATGATTTTTGACCAAAAATTTGACCCTCTCAAAATCACTTTTAATGTTGTTTTTTATGCTAATTGTGACAATTAAAATCGATTAAAACTATAAATTCGCAATTCCAAATTTTGAAAAAATATTTTTTTCCAAAATTCACAAGGGGGAGTACATGCTTTTTTGACAAAAAAATCAAAAAAATTTTATTTTCGAAAATGAATATATTTTGAATGTGAAGTCAATATATAGGACAAATCATGATCAAAATGCTATCAAACGTGAAAATCGGTTCATTTTTGACAAAGTTATGGGGTTTGATATATGGACGCTATGGAGTCTGACAACTTTACATGTCCAAATTTTTGTTGATTTTAGGATGATTTTTGACCAAAAATTTGACCCTCTCAAAATCACTTTCAATGTTGTTTTTAATGCTAATTGTGACAATTAAAATCGATTAAAACTATAAATTCGCAATTCCAAATTTTGAAAAAATATTTTTTTCCAAAATTCACAAGGGGGGATACATGCTTTTTTGACCAAAATAATCAAAAAAATTTTATTTTCGAAAATGAATATATTTTGAATGTGAAGTCAATATATAGGACAAATCATGATCAAAATGCTATCAAACGTGAAAATCGGTTCACTTTTGACAAAGTTATGGGGTTTGATATATGGGAGCTATGGAATCTGACAAATTTACATGTCAAAATTTTTGTCGATTTTGGGATGATTTTTTACCAAAAATTTGACCCTCTCAAAATAACTTTTAATATTGTTTTTTATGCTAATTGTGACAAATAAAATCGATAAAAATTATAAATACGCAATTCTAAATTCTAAATCTCACTTGTTTAAAATTTAGATTTTCAAATCTTAACCGATTTTGATGGTCACAAATAGTATTAAAAAACAACATTAAACCTGATTCGCCGGGGGTCAAGTTTTTTGTCAAAAATCATGCTGAAATTGACAAAAATTGTCTTTTCGGACATGGTTTGTTCTTTAGATTGAATCTGCATTTTAGTTATATGCATTATTGAAAATATTTTCTAAAATTTTCTATTAAAAAAAAAAGCATTTATCCAACATGTTAAATATTAACTTTGCGTAGTTTCGACAAATCATTTGACTGCAAATGCAAATATGAATATGAATAGCGAATAGAAAGCAGTTATTGCAGGGTCCAACTGGCGCATTTAATATTAATATCAGGTTCGGTCTGGGTCCGTTTTTGATGTTTGCGCTCAAAAAGGTTGTTAAAATTATTATGAAATGCCTGTTGGCATGCAGGGTGACCCAAGCCCCCACGCGGCTGTCCCTGTCCAACTGGTTGGACAAATGACCACTTATCAACGTGTAATGAAATATGGCACATGTGTTGGCCATATACGGAAGGCATCCTTTTTGGCATCAGTCGCAGTAGTTGGCGCCTTTGTCCGGCTGTGGAAGCCTTTTGTCGTGCTCTGGCATGTTGTATGAATTATGTTGATAGCCAGGATGATGACACAGGAGCCAGCTAAAGCCGGCTCTCCTCTCTGTATGTGTGTGTGTCCTCTGCCTCATTTATTACATTTTGGCTTTTTGACAGATTGCTAAGCGTAGTAACCGTTTCCGCACTAATTTCCGTGTCCTGCAACTATTCCGACATCGTTGCCGTTATCCTTGTACTCATGCTCATCATTATCATCATCATCGTCGTCGTCGTCATCGTCTGGAGCAGCATTAAAAGCCAAAAGCAAATTACTCATCACATCAACGGTCAGTTGCGCTCCGCTTTTTATATATGCCATACACAGGGATTTTAATAAATCGTTTTGTCCGAGTTTGTTCTCCTTCTCCCTTGGTCCTTTGCCCTTTCAGGAGTCTCTGCTTTGCTTCCTTTGCGCTGTTTTTATTAGTTTGTCAATAAAGTGCCAAAAGACGTTGATTATGATCGCTGCTGTCCTTATCCATTGCCCATTGCCTTATGAGTTTTGCTTATGACCTGCAGGCTGAGACCATTTTAGGCTTCAGCAGACATCTGAGAATATATCCTTTGCTGTCATTTCTGCAATCATTGCCCTGCACTTTAATACACACACACACACACTTTACACTGAACAAAACTTTAAGTATTTTTACTAAACATTTTTGCAGCTTTTGAGTAATTTTAAGGATTTTTGTGGCAAACTGTGCTGCATGCCTCTTAGCGTCGGGGCATGGGTCTCAACGATGTAAGACAAGTTTCTTGCATTTACTTTCCAAGGGGGAGAGACGGAAATTGCTGCCCTCTGTGTGCACTTTGTAATGAATTTTTAATGCATTTTAGCTGCCAGTGCAACACACCCAAAGTCTCTTTGCTGTGAATTCGGTTTTATCCAGCGTGTAACGAAATTAATTTTTTGCTACTTTATGCTGAAAGCCAATTAGATGGCATTACATACACTTTTATGGCCCAAACACATGTGGCCATAATTATGTTTGATTTATAATTGAATTACCTTTAAGTGGCTCTCAACTTGGCCAAAGTAACTTTTAATTGAAACATTATTCCGAATACGTGCAGAATAAGAATAGTTATTAAAATGAGGGGAAAAAGTAAGTTTTCAATATGAAAGAAATTTAAAATTATAAGAGAAATTATTTGGAATAGATTCTGGTATGAATTAAATTTGTGTTGTTTAAATTCATAAATTTAAACGTATTTTCCGTCTTCGAAAACCGCAGGCAGTTAATGAACTTTAATTTACGGAAAATGGCATCGCACAAATGTAGCCTGTTCGTATAATTTTAATAATTAGAATTGGGCGGCGGGCGGGTCGATTGTAATGTTGTTGCAATTGTTGTTGCCTTTGTGGTTAAGTTTGGGCGCCTGGAGTGGGCGGCTAATAAAATTGCCAATGTATGACAATGGCAGCCCCAATCTATTCGTCTGTTGCTGCTGGCAGGCAGGTGTTGAACCAAAAAGTAATTATCATAAACTAGGCGCATTTTGGATGGGAGGGGGCCTGTCTATTGATTAGTTTAGCTTAAAATTTAATTGAAAACTTGTAAGTATTCAGCGGACGGTTCGCATGACCCGAACAACCGGACAAAGAGCTGTAAATGCGACACGCGCTGACGTTCAAATGTCAAATTAGAGTCTCCATTTGGTAAGCGATAACCAGTCGACTGTGTCGGCATACGTTCGGATTTGGAAAACGCAATTCAAATTAAATATGCCAGTTATTTTCTCGAGTCTCGCTTTGATTGACAGCCACACGCTGCACGGTGCGATTGAAGGCGGAAGCGGATGTGTCATATCAGGACGCAGGTTGCCACTATAATAGCGGGCCGAGCCAACAGTTCTGGCGTCATTAACATCGCCTGCCTAAGCCGTTAATAACATATCATTTTTGTGACACGCTGCCCCGCATCCGTGCCGTGTATCCTGTTACCGCGCCGCGTGCCTCAGTGCAGCAATTATGAGCATTTAATCCGCGACCACAAAAACTACAAATTGGCTTTAGGCAGCATAATTCGCTGGTTAAGTGGCTAGCAGCAATCGCACCACCATCCAAAACTCTCAAACGAGGGTTGAATTATCCACATTCGAATTTCACAATGAGTCTTATAACAAACAAGAAATGTTTGAATATTCATATATATTCATATTTATGTCAAGTAAGAATTACCTTATGAGTACAGTATTCAAGTTGACTAGTTAAAAGAAAATTCAAAATGAACAATTTTACCTTGAAGCGAAAAAATGGTTCAATTTGCTATGGAAACATAATCCATTACGGCTAAAAAAAACAGCTGCATAATTTGTTGCATGTTTTTAGGTTACATCCCCAAAAGTATGTAAAAAAAATATTCTTGTCAAACTGATAAGGTGTGAAGAATCACAACTAGAGGGCGACACTTTAAAAAAATACTCGCAAGCAAATGAACAAAACTAAACGATTTATTTGGAACAATTTACGTCCTTGGTTGCCACAATTGGGATGGGAGCATCAAAAGTATAACGCTTGGCCGGAGGCTGAGGAGTTCCTTCTACAACTGGCTGTTCGGTTTGTGGCACTTGCTCTTCTTTTTTCACTTCACCGGTAAAAACAGCGGTATCGGGTTCGTCTATTGCAGTTTGGACTTCTTCTGAGACGCATTGCTTATCGACCGAACTCTTCGAAGTAGTGGCATCCTTGACCTCGGCACAGATTGCCTTTTGAATGTTTCGATAGGCTTTGGCGCAAGACACAACGGTCAAGCGGCAATCCGTGCACATGACATGGTAGCTACCATTGTTGCACGCGTTGCGTTTAGCCTTGGATGAACATTTTGCCCTTGGCTTTGACATTTGACGTTTTCGCTTTGAGCAATGAACTGTTTTCGATTTAGAATTCTTGGTGCAGGCGCGCTTCTTCGCATGACCGCAACTCGAGTGTTCTGAGCTGCATGAACATTTCAAAGAACATGCAGCATTTCTCCTTTTGATTTGTGACGCAAAAATGTTGGCGCATTCAACGGGGAACTGATAGAACCCGTTCTCGGTGCTAGGGCTGCGCGACAAAATGCCCAGGCGAGCCAAGCTGGTCAACGATTGCAGCACGTAGTTCTTCACCGACTCCAAGTTGCGTGTACGTCCCATCTGAAAAATGACCTTTTGTATAATTGCATCGGCCGGAATAAAAGTAGTGTCTCCTCTCTGTAGGCAAGCAATTGCACGTAAAACGTTACGAGTGTAAATTGAAGGTACGTGATCTACCGAAACATCCATGATATTGAATATATTTATACAGTAATTTGGAAAAAAAAAAACAATTTAAAACTTCTACTGGCTGTGTATTTTTACTTAGATTGTGTTTGCTTGAAATGTGTTGAGCAACTGATATTATATGCTTCGGAACCTGTAAAGTCAGCCCGCTTTCACTTTCCACGGCCTACTCAGATTTGTAGGTTTTTTTCCAAATTCATTTTAGAAAACAACAATTCTAAATTTGAACAATAAATGCGTTGTATGGTTTTAAAATTTTTATTTGTTTTTCATATATTTTTTGTTGTGCGTTTGCTTTTATAATTCTTCTTACTTCTTATTTATGCGTATTTATTTCATTTACATACATATATACTTTCGTCTTATGAACATATTCATGAGATCATAGTGATATTATATATATATATATATATATCTTTATGTATATATTAAAATATTACTGCATAAAATAAAATGTACAAGTTATATGTCGTATTGTGCTTGTGCTTTACACCAAAAAAAATAAATGCATATTGCAATATGCATGTCTATGAATACAAATTGAAAATAACGTGGACTTAATCCTAAAAGTAATTGAAATTATATAAGTTCGAATATGTGTTCATTGCAGCTTTCAATTAGAAAAGTTGGCAGCGCTTTTTTAACACACATTTTCACTGTTTTGGCACCAACAATTTATACAAAATGGCATTGAATTTTTGCGCTATATACAAATTACGAAATACTTAATTTTAAGTCGGAAGTCGCATGGGTAAAAATAAACAAATTTTCGCTATGTGTTTTATTTTGTTTTTGTTACTTGCTTTTCTGCCTTGTTTCAGTTTATGGCAACCAAAAATCTTGTTGACTTCTGGGCGCGCGGCCACAAAACTTTACCGAGATCATTGTGAAAACTAATTAGAATGAACCAGCGCAAAATGTTTGAACTACCGTCAAAGAAAGGACACCTTTGTCGGCAAATCACAAATTTGCGATGAGTTCATTTTAGAAAAATTTACAAAATTTTCATTGTTTTTTTTTTTGTTTTTTTTTTTTTTGTTGTTTTGGGTGTGTGGAATAGTTGTTTACAAATTATATGTATGTATAAAAAAAATACGTATGAAAAAATCATAATAAACAAATTTGCTCTATTTTTGCTGCTTGCTGCTTTTACATTAACTAGTGTATGTGGACACCGTTCACTTGCTGTTTCTTGTTGATTTTTGTGTGTGTGTGTGTGTTGTTTTGTGAAATGAATAACTCTTAATCAATAAAAAAAATATTGCGCTACTTACAGGCATTTAACATATGATATACAAATACAAGCAATGATATTTTTGAATTGTCAACTGACAAGCGGAAAACTTTACACAAAACTTAAGACTATAAATATGTAAACTAAACGCTTGGCGATCTTAAACCTAAACTTTTACATAATTATCTCTAATTTATATATATATTTTTCATCGCGTTTAATGCAAGTACAAAATTGTTGATGTAAATGATTAAAAAAAAAATCCATGAGATCAATGCGATTTTTGGGAATAGTTTTTTTTTTTGTAATATTTTTTTGTTTTTTGTGTTTTTGTTGCTTGTTTGTTTTTGTATTTGTAGTTCTTTACTATTTTTCACTGTTCGATTAGCATTGAAACGTCAAGAAATTTGGCAAAAGCGTCTTCGAAATTAGCCCAAAACACACAAAAATTTGATTTGCTGCGTGTTGACTTTTGACTTTGGCTAGCTGTGGAGATCAATTGAGTGGCGCCCTTGCTGTTCTATTAATTTCCAGTTAAGAGATCATGCAACGCTTGGCTATGAGAGTTAACCAAAGGTAAACTTGATAATGTGATACCGTGAAGCTTTGGAAAAATTTCGAATTCACATTTTGCGCAAATTTCTTGTCCACTGAGCTTAAAACTAAATTGTGAGACCAATTTGAAGAATGAACAAAAAGAAATCCTCATGAAAACGATGCTTAACGACTACCAAATTTAACTAAAAACATGTGTGCACAATTATAATAAACCATAGACAAAATCATCACAAAAATGGCATATATACTATATACAAATAATTTTCTTTTTTCTTTTCTTTTTCTTTTGTTTTTTTTTTTTTGTTTTTGTGTGTGGGATTTGTAACAATTAAAGCTAAATATTTTTTATTTTGAATTAGAATTGTTTACAATTTTAACTACTTTGAAGCAACATTTAAGCATGTTGTTTTATTGCTATACATAATTAAGATATATATATATATATTATTTGTAATTTCAATTACAAAGCGAAGACGTTGAAAATTTGTTGTTTGACAATCAAAAATATACCATCGAATATTGAAAATATTTTGGAAGCAATAAATTTGTATCATTTTTCCTTAATGCTTTTAATGTATAGTTTTTGTAATTTTTTTTTTTAAGTTTAATGAAATGCAATGCTAAATGCAAAATATTAAGAAAAAAAACAAAACGCAAACATTGAATTGCTGGGAGACCGGCTTATAAAAGAATCTCAAAAATGGCAGTTTTCAGTTTTGCTTTAATTTTAGTTATAGTTTTTTGTATGTAGTATATTACGTTTTAAAAAGAGTTTATAAAAATATCGGTCGAGTTTTTATCTTATTTTCCTTTTGTGTTTTTTTTTTTTCATCGAAAAAGCGTTTCCAAAAAATATGTACTAAATACTTTCACTCGTATATTAATTTTAGCAAAAATATTTGACTTTATCCATTTGTCGCTTATCGCTTTTAGTCTTTAGCCAGTCTAGAGTTTGCAATTGAGCAGTTTGAATTGTTGTTGTTGTTGTTGTTGTTGCATGTTTTCGTTTCTTAGAGGATAGTCTATCGTTTGAGAGAGAGAAATATGAATACGAATACGAAATACAAATACATATACATTTATATTGTTATTGTGTCCCGTCAACCTCCTTAACTTTATACACACATATAAGGTTCGTTCTTATGCAGTTCACTGTAGATCCGATGACTGTATTGAGCATGTTCTTAAAGATATACAAATATGGGCAAAAAAAAATGGTTTTACTATGTATAACTGATTTCACTATGGATCTTTAATTAAGTATATATGATTATTTATAGTTCTTATCATGGTTGTTGTTGTTATTATTGTTGTTGTTGTTGTTTGGCACTCATCGCGCTGCAAAAAAGCCGCAGCCCATGGCAAGCACAAAAACGGTGACAACTGTTGGCCAAGTGAAGCTCTGCTGTTTCTGAAAGAATAAACAATAGAAAAACACAAAATCTTAGGCATAATTCAATTATATTTTAAATACGCATCAAGTGCGCCGAGCACTATATTAAAAGACTCCCTAGGGCCGAATAAATCTAAAGTCACGTGCCCTCAGTTAGTTTGGCAACAGTTGCAACCCCGCACCACACACACACCACACACACACACATATATACAGAAGTGACCATTCGTAAATCAACTAAAAGCAGAGTCCGGAACTCATGTTAGTGACCCAATATGTGGTCAATGTCTGGTCAATAACCAGCGTAATTATGGTGCCCCGCTCACAATATCGGTGAGCGGATTCAATGGATATATTTAATAGTAATTTACGCCATTTATTTGTAGAGCACATTCACGGTTGAATGGCTATTTTGAGTTGCACGTGTAAAACCACCCTGAGCTACATGTATATAAAATGTATTATGCAAATTATTATTATTATTTTGATTATGTTTTGAGCGCATTATAATAGAATTTGTAGTATTTGTTAAATGAATTGAGAGCTCTTTGGCACATGTGTTAGTATTTGGACATTGATATACTACTAAAGAAAATATCGCTATCGTTTCGTATGTGGAGAACTACGCAACTGTTGAGAATTCGAGATTGTTGAAAAGTTCGCACGATCTAATTAAAGTGCGCCGGGCGATAATGCGAATCGCAAAGAATTCGCAGCTTCCGAAGAGGGCTCGGAGGGGCGGGCCTCCAAAGTGAAGAGATAAGCGCATTACAACAAAATAAATGACACGCAACAACAATAAAAAGATACAGCAACAAAAACGGAATTATAAATTAAAAATAAAACTGAAAATTGTATCAAGCGATTTATGAGCGTGTGTGTGCGTGTGTTTGTGTGTGTGTGTGTGTGCCTGAAGTCTGTGTCATGCGATTCAATTTCTTGAAGGTTGCATTTCTTTTAATTGCGCAGGAAAAAAATGAAATGAAGTAGAATAAACTAAACTAAATAAAAAAAAGTGCGCCAAGTTTTGTCACAATGCAAACTAAAGTGTGTATATATAAATGTTCTTACACACACACACACACACACACACACACACACACATGTGACAGCTGACAAAGGCTGACTCTTTGACTGACTAAACTAGTAGTGGAAGCTTCAGGAGGGGAATGGGAATGACACTTGCCTCGATTAACATAAAGCAGCGATGCCGAAGCCACATTCTGCTGGGGACATGTGCGGGAGGGGGAGGGGGAGTGGCCTGAGCAGTGGAACAGCGCTGCGCAATTAATTTTTATCACACTTTTAGCATGTGCAAAGTTTTTTTTTTTTTCGTTTTGCTTCTTATACATTTGAAATATGCACGAGTCTTGCGGCTGCAACTCCGACACCGACGCCGACGCCGACGCCGACACCGAGTTCGACTTCGACTTTGAGTTCGCCTCCTTGTGGCAATTTGTCATTGCGTGGCACTATTTTTAGGCGCATGTTTTTGCTAGTTGGGCTTTGAAAAATGCTGGCACGTGTCGAATGGGGCTGCCAACAGATGGTCCGAGTTAATGAACTCGTATATCTAATTTGTCTAACCGAATCAGAATCAGAATCCAAATCCAAATCTGTATCTGAATGGAAATCAAAATCAGTTGCTTACCTTCTCCTTGCCTGTTCTATCCCGCTGTTGGGTGTGGCTGTTTTCATTCGCATTGCCACCGCTGCTGTTGCCACCGCCCCCGCCTCCACCGCCGCCGCCGCCGCTGCATGTATTCTGATTGTTGGCGTTGCTCGGATTGCTTGTCTTCTTCTTGCGCGGCGGGATGCGTCCACTGAACTCCTGCAGCCGTTCGCGACCAGCCGTGAAATTGTCGAAACGATCGTCAAACTCATCCCAGCTGGTCTCATGATCACTCTGATATTCACGCTCATCCTCGCCCGTTGAGGTCAATCGCTTGCTGCACACGATAGAAAGAGAGAAAGAGAGAAGGGAGAGAGAGAGCATATTTTTCATTAATTTTGTGCTGTTATCAGTGCATGTATAATTAAGTATAAACGCAATTACGGCAAATATAAAAATACTTTATGATTAATTTGACACTATTTTTCTTTATACTCTTTTTTTCACTTGTTCACAAAGTGAAAAGAGCATATCGGGTGTGTGCAATTTGTCACCACAAAAACCTTTACCACAATTTTAAGGGTAGACACTGAATATCAAATACAAAAATTAATATTTTTTTGCTAAACTAAGTTTTCGAATGTTTTAAGCTGTTATTATTCTGTGCGCGAGTAATGCGTGGTCGGTTACACCCGACTCTAACGCACTCACTTGTTATTAATGGAATATGCGTTGTGCAATAAAATATATGCATAAATTCCATTTCTATCGTGTTTTATGTGTGACAAAGATTCGGAAGTTAATCAACATGGTAGAAATAATAATAATTTATATAAATAATACTGGCGAGTAACATGAATGAATTTGAAATATGATTTCGAATTGGGGCAGGTCGCGGTACTCACCGTCTGGCTGCATCCGATTGGCTGCGCTGCAGACGCATCTTGGGACCGGTTGGCGCCAGCGGTGTCGATGCCATGGACGGGCCGTGGCCGTGGCGGCCGAAAGACGCCGTCGATGCCGCCGCCGAGGTGGAGGTGGAGGCGTTCGCTGTGTTCGGCGTGGGTGGCGGCGTGTATGTGGCGTAGTAGGCGCCAGCCGGCAGGGGGTGTCCATAGGAGGCCGGATGATGCTGGAGCAAGTGCGAGGCCTGCGGGTAGCTGTGGCTGTAGTGCATCGGTGGCGCCGACTGCGGCGCCGGCGGTTGCGGTGGCATTGGCTGCGGCGTTGACGGCGCCGGATACGGTTGCCGGAAGAAGTTCAGCTCCTCCCCGGCGGCAAAGCTAACGCTGGTGCGCGGCGTGCGGGGCGGCACATAAACGCCATGGGCAAAGAATACATCGCCGCCCGTATAGCTGGGCGACTGGGCCATAGAGCACGAGGGGCTGGGCGGCGGCGGGTACTGAAAGATTTGCGGGGCTGCAAAAGAACGAGAAAAATGAGTTGAATGAAATGAAAATGAAAATAAGAATAATAATAATAATAAATGAATATAAATAAAATTACCATTAAGCATCGCCAGCCACAATAACAATAACAATACTCTTTTAATACGATGTAAACAAAGGTGTCGGTGTGTGTTACTGTCATTGGCCCTTGGGCTGTGGCTGCGACAATGTAAGGAAGTATCTAAGGTCGGCGTCCATTGTGCGTTGCAACGGCAACTGCAACTGCGACTGCGACTGCGGCTGGTCACTCTGTTCATAAAAGCTATTTTAATTGCCGCAAGTCTCCGCGCTATATGCCAATCATAAAACTGATCATAAAATCAACAAGTAGCCCACCTTGCCAGCGGCTTCTTTTGTGATGCGCATAAAAAGTATCTTAAAAGTTAAAAATATCTTCCAGTTCACTTCGGTTCATTTGTCTTTTTGGCCACCTACTATATCTGATTTTAAGCAAAGTTGCATCATTTATTTATGTACAATCAAGCCAATATATGTATATATATATGTATATATAATGCAATATTGATGTTAACTTTTATTCTTCTGTTTTTTTTTTTGTTGCCATTTCATGCAAATCGAGAACTGAAAAGCGTTGATAGCTAAGCTGATCACTTGATATGCGCATAAATTTGATGTTGTTGTCGTTGTTGCTGTTGTTGTTGTGTAGTTTGTCAGCTGGGTGAACATTTTCATATGATTTCTTAATGTTTATTTACTTAAAAAGCAATTTAACAGCGACAGATGATTGATTGTAATGCAAAATTTATACAAATCACTCGACAGCACCAACTGACCGAAACGATAATGTCTCAAGCAGCTAATTGCCCCTAGGGCCAACTAACTAACAAACGAGTGGTGCTGTGGTGCTGTGGTTCTGTGGTGCTGACCAGCTTGGCATGTCAGTCCGACAGTTGAAAATAGCTTAAGATGCAGATACGTTGATGCAGATACGGCCAGCGGCATGCTCAAATAATGTCATTCAACGTCAACCTGCAGGCCACTAATTTGCAATTGACCCAATAGCCTTGAACTCGAATAGCGTATACGTAGCGCAGCGAGGCGAATCGAATCGAGTGGTTTACAGCTGTTGCAGTTTCAAAAAAAAAACAAAACAAAAAAAATCTGCGCTTAATTGCAGGCAACTGCACAGCGCCACTCCTTGTGCTCATGCGCGCATTTGTATCTTACAGATACTTTATGCCATTTGAAACTAGTTTGAGTTGGCTGGCGGGCAGGCAGCGCCAGCTGCCTGAAGCTCCAATGCGGCTCACGTGCGCTCAACGCTCGCGCGCCGCAAACGCGAACGCGAACGCGTCGCATTTAACCTTGAAAATCTGCCAGTCCAACTCTGACGCCGAAGTCAGGCATCATTACACGGCTGGTACTTGTATCTTGCGCTGGCCAGCTTATATAACTAGCCAAGCTGGGTGCTGAGGTCTGAAGCCCATGCTGGTGCCTTTATGATGAGGCGCATTGCAAATGTTACTACTAATTGCAAATTGTGTGGAAAATTATTTGCCAAGTGTTAAAATTGCATTTGCATATGAGTATGTGGGCACCACTAACTGTGTGTGTGTGTGTGTGTGTGTGTGTGTGTGTGTGTGTGTGTGTGTGTGTGTGTGTGCGTGTGTGAGTGTGTGTGTGTGTGTACTATTAGGTGTGGTGCAGAGTGATGAGCTTGGACTGTGCATTGCAATGACTGGCGAAAACTTATATCGATACCAATAACTTTTGACAGATGATCGATAGACACAAGCTACTTACATCGATTGTCTTAAATATATTTTTAATCACCTTTCAGATAATGTATTTTATATAGTTTTCTGTATATAAGGTCACAAACAAGGGATCAAATGATCGATAAACACAAGCTACTAATATCGATTGACTAAAATATATTTTTTATTGAAATCCTAACCTTTGAGATATTCGCGTTTGTATTAGTAATAGCAATAGTACAATTTTATACAATCGATACTATAAACAATATCGATCAATCCAGCTCGATACATATTTAGCACACATTTCGTATCTATCAAAATGCATCATATGATTTAGCTTTGAGCATGCCGAATAGATTTAATAGTCACGACTCGGAAGCAAAGTTGAAAAATCACTTTTTGTGGTTGCTTTGTTCCATCTCTAACGTTTAGGACGTTTATGGCACCTTAACAATTTTTATGATCACATCTTGGTGCGGGCGCTGCTGCAATTGTTGCAGTAACAGTAAGTAGTTGTTGTTGTTGTTGTTGTTGGCTGGTGACGAAACGTGACCAATTGTTAGCAATTTTTCTGCATTTGTTTAGACGAATACAACTATTTTTATGGCCGACAATATGGCAAATGTTTAATTGAATTGCGATTTCTGCTAGGGAATTGCGGGTGTGTGTTGGCGGAGGAGGGGGCGGAAAGGGGCAAAGGGGGAATTTGTCGCATCTGTGCGCCGCCTCGAGAACAACAATTATGTGTGTGTAATTTACTTTAATTTTTCATACTCGCCATTCTGCTGCTCAATGTTGCAATGTTGCAACAATTGTTAAGGCCGCAGCAGCAGCAGCAGCAGCAGCTGACAAACATCAATCAGGCGAACAACAATAAGCACAAAGCCCAAGTCAAACTATAAGTTAAACTAAGCAGAACGTTAAAAGCTCAAGAACAATTTACACGCGGCCCGAGGAAAAACCGAGCAGGCTGGCGGAAAAACGTGAAAAATGTTGTGCACACTCTGTGTGTGTGTGTGTGTGTGTGTGTGTGTGTTACGCTTAGCTTGCCACAAAAGAACAAAACGTTTGACAGCGTACCAATGCATTTAATATACCCTACCAAAGCCTTACACAATTTGCAAATCATTTCGTAACGCATATATAAATTATTTATTTATATACATTTTTTTTTTTTATTACTATTTGAAGTTTGCTGTGCTAAAAAATTGTAAAAGAATACTCAAATCGATAATTTGTTTTTAGCAAAGTTGAACAATGGAAAATCCCAATTTTTATCTATAATTGCATTTGCAAGGGTATTCAAAATTCGGCAACGCCAATTTAACTCGTTTTTGCCCGCTTCGTTTTGCAGTTTCGCAGTTGATTACATGTCAGCCCAGAGTCGAGACAGAGTCAGAGCCGCCGCCGCTGCAGCAGCAGCATATGCTGCTCATGATGGCCTTGAAGTGTTTGCAAAAAAAAAAAACACACAAATAGCAACTAGAGAAACAACAACATTTGCTACTAAATGCGAGTGTATGAATATCAGGCAACAACTGCGTCGCACCGCAGAAATCGAAATTGAAACGAGTTTCAATGGATCTGGCATTACGCTAAGTTGGTCACTGGAACTGAAACCCAGATCGCCGATCGACTACTTTATGTGTGTCAGTTAATAATTTCAAACAGACAAAACTAGCGGTACACAAAATTCTTCTAATTGAAAGTAAAAATGTTAGCTAGGAAATTTTATGATATTTGAATTGAAGCGGTAAACATGCATCTTATTTTAATTCATCGTTTCAAGTTGTTTAAGATTGTTTCTAAATTCCATTAAAAACACGCAACTGCGTTAACTGTTTCTGGGATAAGTTGGACATTTATTGATGATGTCAAGCGACTGCATCTTGCAGCAACAACGCACAACAGCTTCAAGCTGACAGCACAAAGGAATGAGTGTGGTATCCAAAAGGGGCAGCTTGTTGCATTGCTTAATCCCACAAAAAAACAACAGCAACAAAAACAAAAAAAAATACCAAAAAAAATGTCAAAAATTGGCATTACAAAATGTTATCCGTCGCCCCACCCCCGCGCACCCCCGCATTGTTGTGTCACACCTGACGCCCACACACACACACACACACACACGAAACGACTCGAAACCGAATCGAGTGGAATCGAATTCGGCATTTTAAGGCGATTTGTTGGCTGTCACAAAGCGACGACGAGCTACAAAATTTGTTGGATCGCTGTTCGCTTTAATTGGGCGTTTATTATTTTGTTTTTGTTTTGTTTTAAAAACTTTTTCGTTTCATGGCCAAAATGTTAACGGTACAATTTGTAAGGCCTCATCCCAAAAAGTGACTAATTGTGTCTGAAATTCTTTATGGCTAAAAAATTCAGGAAGTCGCGAGTTTGTTGCTCACAGATTGTGAAATAATCGCGAACTTAAAAAGAAATCGAAGTCGACAATTGTTTTTTTTTTAGTTTTTTTTTAGCCAAGTTGTCAACAAGATTCTTGTCTATACATATATGTCAAAATGCTCTAGACTATTTTGGTAATATGAAAAACTACAAACGAGACGAGACAAAATACAATTCAAAGTTGAATGTCAATCGGCAGGTGTTGTCCGATCGATCGGTCGATCGATCGATTGATCGCCATATCCAACTGTTAATTACCAATTTTGGTAGCGTTAATTAGCCATTTGTGTAATGCGCCTTACCGTTATACGATGTCAGAACAGTTTTGTTTCGTTTGCGAATTTGGAATCTGCTCAAAATGCGGAAATCATTTCGAGGTTCTCGACGAAAGTGTGAGTGTGAATCATCGGCATGCCGAAGGAGAAAGTTCTTTTGACAGATTAGAAGTAAAAGTTGGATGATGCACACAATACAGTCCAGTGAATAAGCCAATTGATGAAATGCAATTGGAATGTTCTGGACTGAAAATCAATATCAAGATTTGTGTCCATAAGATTTGCGATTTGTTTTTAATTTAGTTTTTGTTTTGTTTTGTTTTTTATAATTTTCAAGAACAACTGCTAATGCTTGGTGAACCATAATTATATCTAATGAATTAAGAACGCGCAGTGCGCGAGGTCAGTTTCAGCCACATATGTGTTTATATAGTCGTCGGTCCGTCCAGATCGTGTGTCTAATGAGGCTGATGTGGCATCTTTTGTTTCCACTCGGCTTTGAGCGTGCGAACAAACAGCCGCATAAAAAACATATTTCAACAAAAAATAAAAAAAATGCTGATAAAAAATAAACAAACTATTTTTTAAACTGTGCAATTTTTGCGTTGTTTTTGTTTTTTTTTTACTGTTTTTGCTTTTGTTTTGATTTGATTTGTGCATATGCAAGGTTAGACGCCTGGGGCAGCGGCAGTTGGTGTGTGCGTGCCGCGAGACGACGCGTGCCCCAAGCGGCAACGGTTTCTATTTTTCAAATTGAGCCCACTTTGTGGACCACGCAGCACGCAATCGTGTGCATTGTATAATTATCATTTAGTTTAGTTTGATTTAATTGCTGCATTAATTAAACGGGCATTTTGTGCAATGTGAATGAAATATTTATGCGATATATATCTGTGCACGCTTTTCATTTTTTTTCCCAACGGAATGAGGCAGTTGCCAAGCTGAGGGACAACCAGAAGAGAAAATCCGCCGAGAAACTGAATACCAATGCGAATAGCAATTGGCTGACATATCAAACAAATGTCTGAAAATGGCTCAAACGCTTATCACAGACCAGACACTTGGTCGGCAAGTCGAATAACGACAACCGGATACCCTATATATAACAAGCAGATAATACTAGTTGACTCATCGAGTAAAACATATATACCCCGTGCAGGGTGTTTAGCTGTCGTCACAACAAACAAACAAACAAAAATAAGAGCAGAAACTGGAAAATGCATGCTCAATATTTTATAAACGACAGACAAATGCAATTTTTCAATTTCTCGAGCTCGGCGAGGATACAGCTTAAAGGGCTATAAAACATATAGTCAAGCCAAAGACAGGATGGCCAAAAGCCATTGATTTTATGTCATTTTTTTTTGTTGTTGTTTGTTGTTTCCGAAAAAAAGCTGATGCAGAAAACTGCTGTCGTGCGAAAAGCGGAAAAGCGTCTTTGCATAGTTATTTGGATTTTGGAATAGCTGATGCAAGACCTAAAATATATTTTGAGCAGCTGTTTTTCTTTTTGCCGAGGACATCAAATAAATAATTTAAGCTAGGGGACAACTTTAGAAGTGACTCTGAAATTTAAATCTATGGCAAATGTTTAAGCTGCTTTAATCGGGTTAAAAGTTCGATCAATTTTTTGCAACTGATTCAAAAATGTGCAAAATTATATATAAAGATGATCGCAATTTTGTCGCAGCAGAACTGATTCATTGGACACGTAATTTGAGCCGCGCGACAAGCAATAATTGCTCAACTTGTTGACCCAAGCAACGCAGTCGGCTATCAGCTTCTTCAATAAACAATCAAATGCGATTAGCGAATGTGCAAACAAAATGCTAACAACAATTAACGGCGCACATGAAACCGAATGCGCGCCTGGGGTGGCGAGTGGAGGGGAGGAGGAGCGGAATCACAGCAACGAATGGGCAGTTGGGGAGGGAAACGGGGGGGCAACCCTTGGACACGCCACCGTCGAGTGGTCACCAGCGGATGACGCAGCGAAGACAGCGCGTCTGGCAGCGTCGACTGCTGCTGCTGCTGCGGGTTGCTGCTGCTGCTGCTGCTGCTCATGTTGTTGTTGTTGTTGTTGTTGTTGCTCTTCATTTGCAATTTCGTTTCATTTATTAATAATTTTTTATTGTTGTTATTGCTGGTGGTGGTGGCACATAAAACGTGCATTTTGCCATTTTGCGGCTACAGTTTTTTAATTATTTTAATTGCGTTTCATCTGATCGAATGCTGCCCAGCGTTTTGCTGTAAAATTCATTTATTGTTTAATTGTAAATTTACTCTTTTTTTGCCTTCGTATTTTTATTTGCGTTGTTAATTGCAGCTTGCGCTGATAGGTTGTTCAGCAGGAGGCAGCTGGGGGCGAGCTTTAACAACTGCTAAATGCTCCAACTAAGTTTTTTATTAATGATAATGCACATACATATATAGTATGTATTTCTACTTTTTGAAATCACTATAAATTGATTGTACGCAAACTGATAAGACAAACTGTTGAACAGTGCTCATAAATGCTCCGTGGGGGCAACTTTGGCGGTGGGCGGCATTAAAGTTATTCCCTGCTCTCGACAACTTGGAATTTCTTCTTTTTTTTTGCGAGTGTCATTGCGGACGCCTTCGCTTGTTGCCAATTATAACAAGTAGCTGTAGAGTCTGGCGGCATATCCTGTTCTTAGTTTTGCCATGCTTTTGATACATATCCTTTTCCACTTTGCCTTGAGCGTCTCCCAGGCGCATTTCTTTTGTCTGACGCTCAAGCGCCGGCTGTCTAGGCTCAATTTCATAACAAAAACTTGAGCACGTTTCTCGCACATCTATACAAACACAAGCACATATATATATATCTATATATATATATATTCTTCTATATATATGTATATAGCCAAGTCAAGACCACTAACTCTGGCCAGGCCAGCACAATGTCTGTTCAGTTCAGTGCAATGCTTCAATGCAAACAATTTAGCACGGCCTCAGACGTGTGAGACTTAATCAAAAGCCAACTAGACACACATACACTGAGAGAATCTGGCCCGAACGGGCCAGACAGCCAGCCTCTTGGCTGCATACTACTACTTAGTGTTAGAGCCTAAATAGGTAGAGCTCATTCCTAGTGTCAAGTTTATGCACCTACCTAACAGAAATTCATGATGTGTGTGTGTGTATGTTTTTTTTTTACTTTACTTCTTTTTTTTTGTGCTGCTGCTTCTCTCGTGCTTTACTTATTAAGCAAAGTGCCTGGCGGGCATTTAAACTTGAAATGTGAAAAGTTCATTGCGCTGAATGGTGTGAATAATAAACAAACCCCGGCTGCTTTAAGAGTTTATAGTTTATAAATTGCAGCAGCAAACAAACAACAACAACAACAAAAAAGAACTGGAAAATAAATATAATAGCCATAGCGAAGACTAAATACTCTAACTTGAGCTACAACTTTATGGGCAATAATTGTTTAACAATTTAGAAGAAACTTTCTCAATTTTTACTCGTCTAATTTGTATATAAAATAAAATATGGTAGACACATTTTGATATGTTTTGCATTTCATCTGGCAGGGTATAAAAAAAATGTGCTGCAATCATAAAAATTGTGGCCCAAATGTGCAGCACAGCTGTGTTGCAGCTAGTATAATGCCAAAAAAAGTTCAAACTGCAAAGAAGCAAAAATATTTTCGTAGAAGAAGAAGACGAGAGGCTGCTGCTCCCGTTGGCAATGTTCGCCAGCTGCGTTGATAGATTTTTCAGCCATCAAAAATGTTTATAGCAACTGGCTGCATAAAATCGCACAATCGTTGCAACACCGAGCGAGGGAAGGGAATGGAGTGGGGGATGGGAGGTGGGGTACTGGTTGGCACCGCAGGCAACATCCGCAGTGGAAATGCAATCCTCAAATTGAATGAAGCAATTAATGAAGCATTTGCTGCAGCGACAAGCAACATTTCTGAATTTGCATAAAACAGCGGCAAATAAATTCACGGTCAATGTAAAACCAAATCACGAACAACAACAATAACAATAACAGCAAGAAAACAATGCATAAAGCTGAGCTGAGCTGAGCATTGGCAGCCTCAACTCAAAGCATGGCTAAAACGAACACACACATATACCCACGTATGTGTGTGTGTGTGTATAAAGCAGAGACTGGCCTGGCAACAGGGCAGAGTAAATTTGCATTTGGTTCAGCCGCAAAGTGGAAAAAAGAATATGTAAATGCTGATGATGACGTTGATGATGCTGATGATGATGATTGTGCTGAAGCCCACAATTCTCTGTGTAGGCTGTACAAAAATGAGTGAACTGAGCCTGGCAATGAGATAATAAGCAGCATCAACTCTCACTATCTCCATCTCCCTCTCTCGTTCTCTCGCTTCTTCTGCCTTTTTTTTTATTTTTGTTGTCTGCGCACAATCCTGGACAGTCGTCAGCTGTTGCTAGGTCAGCAACAGCAACAGCAGCGGCAGCGGCAGCAAACGAACAGGAACAGGAAAAGGAACGCCAAAAGGTCGCCATGTTTGCCGCCATTTTTTTCATGTGCGGCGCTTCGCTGATTTCCGCCAGCGACGCTGCGAAGTTGCTGAGCAAAACAAAATGGTGGAAAATGTCAAGAGCGACAGCGCTGCCAGCGCTGACTGCGACAGCGACTGCGACTGCGACAGCGGCAGCGGCAGAAAAACAACGCCTAGCAGCAACAGCTGTTGGCAACAGCCAAAAGGAGCCGAGCCGAATGATGCGAATGGCCAAACCAAAAGGGAGCAGCCAAAACGGCGTCGCTTTTACCCCGCTACAGTGCGGTTTTTTGGACGAGGGGGGTAGGGGGTGAGGTGGGCCAGTCGCACTGTCATTGCACCTTTTGTTGGGTGCCCTGTGCTTTCGGGCGTTCAAGTTTAGGGGTGGGTTTTCGGAGCCGCTTAAGCAACTTAGGCGCACAGCCGCACAAAAGGCTCCCAAACGGGAGCTTAAAGCGGCTAAGGTGGGGGTGAGTTTCATATGCACACACACACACACACCACACACACACACACATACATACATACATATATATGTTTATAAATACATATTTTAGGCTTTGGGGGTTGGCAGTTTGCGTTGATGACTAAGCGCGCTCCAACTCTGGAGTTTGGGCTGTTGCCTCGCTGAAGATGCTGCGGCAAAAACAATGTATAAAAAAACAACAAAACTGATGTGTGCAAAAGGGTTTGTGTTGAACGCGATATAGGGTTAGGCCGAACTCGAGTTTAGCCTGGGTGTTGTCAAGTACCGAAAGCATTGTTCAGTAGTTCAGATGTGTTACTATTAGATAAATTATGCACTTGAGTAGGGCAGCTTAGCGCTGCGATTAGATGGGCCGCAATTGTATGCATACGAATAGGAAGTGAATTGAAATGCCGTTAGAAGACAACGGCTTAAGAGATTAACGGGAATGCAATCATATCGAAAAGTGAATTGCGTCATTGCACTTCAATTATTTGTGAGCCAAGTGTAGACCGAAAGAAAACGCAAGTGCCTGGGACTCAGCTCGATCAACAAGCTTGTAAGCCAACTCGGATTGCAACACACTGGCGGACAGACAGACAGACGGACAGACGGACCCCAGTGGACCAAAGAAACAGGCCCCCCGACCAGGGCAATTAGGCAAACGGGCGGCGACTGCCAACGCGTTTTAGACAGGCCAACAAGTTTCGGTTGCGCTGCTATAATAAATTTATAAAACATAAATATGTATACGAATCTATATAGTTATATATAGTAAAACTGCAAGTAATACTAAATGTGACTCACGCTACGAATCAAAGGTTCTGCTTAGCTCAGCCATAAATAATAAATAATAAAAAAAAGAACGTACGTCACAGCTGACAGTTGCGAAAAAAAAAAACTACTACTACAATTCAAAATTGTTTTTATCGGTGCTCTCAGCCGCAGCGGACAGGCGATGACAAGGGGCCGGGTCCATTGCGCAAAACCGGAGAGAGACCGCAAATAGAAAAAATCAGCAAACAATGCGTTGGTCGCCAACGCTGGCTACTTAAACTACCGTTATATTAAACACATTATAAATAGCCGAAACTGGCTACTGCTGCAACGGCCAGACAAGAGCCTAAGGTCAAATGGCGTTTAATAATTTGGGTTACTGGCTCGCGACTGGCCGCAGCTAGAAACGTGCACACAATACAGATACACAGATACATATCTAATAGATACACAATTCGAATAAGACATTCGACGGCAATCGACGGCCGAAGCTGGAGCTGGAGCTGGAGCTGGAGTTGGAGCTGTTTTGGCGCGTGCCAATTAAACGTGCCGAGCTCTTTTTTTCTTTATGGCCACTCGAAGCGAACAGCAACGGCTTTTGGCCAGCACACGCCCACCTTTTGGCCGTTTCGTTGCTTGGCTGTTAAAATATCGCATGACGGGGCATGCAGTTGCAAATAAATTTGTGGCTTACCACTTGAAAATCAACTCGAATCGGGCAGCATTTCGTTAAATTGGTAATAGAACTGACTTATCGCGCCTGCTTAGGCGTAATCAGAGGCGTGTCATTGGCCATATTTCAATACTTGAATCATATATATATATATATTTGCATAGTTATTGAGTGAATGAAAAGGAAACTTCAATAATTGCATCATTTTGTATTCGTTTCTCAATTGGCGGCACTTTTTTACAGAAGTGGTTACAAAGTCGCTTCCTTTAGCTTTATTCCCTTTATTGTCCCCACGCTGACATAGCGGTTATTTGATACTCTGTTATTGTTGTTGTAGTTGTTGTTGTGATTACTTTTGGTTCACTTGCTTTGCTGTTGGCTGATAAGCAGACTGAATGTGCTGACCATACGCAAAACGAGTTCGCATGCGCAGCTAAACAAAAACTGAGAAACAACGAAAACAGCAACAACAACAACAACAACGAAAACAAAAGTGGAAGCAGTTGTCTCGGAATGAGTCAACAACCTTGAAAACTGAAACCTACAAAAAGAAATGCAGTCAAGTTGCAACGTGGTTAATTAGCGCTGCTAAAACTGACCCATTTAGGGGGGAGTTGGTTATCGATACCCCGCCGGGTGCCTTAAGCAAATAATCGTAATCGTTTTTTCAAGAAGTTTGACCAAAACGTACCTGTTGTGTTTGCGCTGTAATTGTTGTAGCGGTGGTGGTGCTGGAACCACTCGTAGATGGCGATCAGGACCTGGTCCGTTTGCATCGGCAGCGGCGATTGCATCGGCGTCTGCGTGGCCGAGGTGGTTGTGTTTGGTGACTGTGAGGCGACGCTGCTGGCGCCGTCCGATGCGCCCGACGAGGAGGAGCCGCCCGACGACGATGACGATGACGACGATGATGATGATGATGATGATGATGCGCCCGACGAGGAGGAGGCGACGCCCGAGGTGCCCGATGAGCTCGCGGCAATGTCATCGGTGCCGCCCTCGGGCACATAAAAGGGCACGGCCATTGTATGTGTGTGTGTGTGACTGTGTGTGTGTGTGGTTTTAGGTGTGGGTGTGTGGATATTCGTGGATGACTGGGTTAGGTTTGCAAGTTTTGCTGGTTGGCTTTTCGGTGTTTGATTTTCGGTTTTGGGACTTTTGTCCTTTTCTGCCTGGCTGTTCTGTTCGTATTGTTTTTTCTGTCTGTCTCTCGGTGACACTTTTCAGGGCGTGCACTCAATTAATTTTGTATTTCTTGTGCAATATTTTGAACATTAAAAATTGCAGCATTTTTTATTGGTAAACTCGTTAAATGTTTTAAAGCACAAACACTCAAATATTTCTTTTTAAATTGTTTATTTGATGTTTTTGTTGATCTTTTCTTGGTAATTTTTTTATTTGTTGTTTTTTTAGTAAATTTTGTTGTATTTTGTTTTTAAACTTTTCGTTGAATCTTGAATCTGGGCAGTTCTCTAGTTTGTTTTTCGATTTTTTCGCATTTTTCATAAAAGCTTGCGCAAATTATTTAAAAACACAAACATTTCTTTTTCAAAAAAAAAAAACTCTCAAGTCGTGTTGAAAGAACACACGAAGCACTTAGAACGTGTCGCAAACTCAAACTGCGATTCGATTTCCACTTTGCTTGGTTTGAGGAGAAAACACGTCTTACTCGCTTCGCGGCTGAACTGAACTAACACAGCGTTGTGCGGCGCAATGCGAGTATCTGCAAGATACGCGCGTTTAAAAAACGACAAATTAAGAGAGCACCGCATCGAGCATGTGAGCAAAGGGAGAGCCTCTGCCTCAGTCGCTGCCGCACTCGCAGAGTGCGGTGCCGCTGCCTAGGCTTATGCTTATGCACATGCACATTGCGGCAGGTAGTGTGCAAGTAGTATGCATGTGGTTGTTGTTGTTGTTGTTGTTGTTGTTGTTGGTCCTCTGTGTACGCAGCGGGGCACCCAGCGTCGGTGTCGACTGCGACTGCGACGGCGACGTCAGCGTCAACGTCAACGGCAACGTCAACGCCAACGCTAGCAACGGAGCTCATACAATATACAAAGAACGATGTAAAAATATAAAAAAAAAAAAACAACAAGAACAACAACAACAACAACAACAACAAGAACCAGTGTGAACGTTGCGCTCTTCCCAATGCGAGAGAGTAGACACGCCAGTCTCCCTGAGCGCGCTCGCTTGCGTGTGTGTGAGTGCGAGGCAGCACAAAGATCTTGTAGTAGTTAGTTGGCAGAGCAGCGAACGTCGAAGCAAAACAAAAAGTCCGATTGCAAGTCGGTTTCGTTGTTGTTGGCGTTTTCAGATGGAGCAGCAAGAAATAAAAAAATAAAAAAGAGCGCGAACAGAGTGCTCGCTCTTAGCCATAAAGGAGGAGCTCGAGCTGACACGACTGTGAGATACTATGCATATCCCATACACATTTATTTTTTGTTTTTTATGATCCTTTTATTACTGCTAACGTCTTATTGACCCAAGCAATTCATTGAATTGATAGCTAGACAAAATTCACCTACCAGACGCCGAAAACAGGGTATTATAAGTCAGGTTGCCAGCAGACGAGTGAGTTAAATTTACGCGCCAAAACTCGTAGCAGACAAACTGCTCCGCAGCTGGGCCTGAAAAAGTAGTAGAAACGAACAAAAAGGTAGTTAAAAGTGGGTAGCATAAAAAATATGTATGTAAATGTTTACGTTGTTTATACCTTTTACACCTTAATAAATTGGAATTTTAAATTTAATTTTAAATTGCAATCAATCCTAAGATTAAAGAATAATGTGAGAATATTGTCATCAATATTTCAAATATAGTGGATAAATATTGACAAATGGAAAGAGGCAAATTTGTGAACTACCATAAAAGTTTCCTAATACCTTATTTAGCGTAATGTTTAAGACGCTCAGGAAAAACGCTGATAATGCCAAAACACGCGATAACGATAAGACACACCTACACACCCACACACACACACACACACACATGTTAAGCGCATGGCGTGATGCAAGGATTGTCCAATATGATGAAATTAAAAAAAATATGAACATGAATGCGCATGCAAGAAACGAAGTGGATTAAAGAGGACTAGAAGAGGAGAGGAAGGCAGAACACAGAAAAAGAGGCACGGCGTTTCTGATTTATACGCTGCCTCCTTTTTTTGTTTTCTTTTTATTTAGTTGTTTTTTTGTTTGTTTTGTGTTTGGCTCAGTTTGATTTGGTTCTTTTCGCTTGGTTTTTGCTGGCTTTATCACAAAGCTTTTTCATTAGGGATTCCAATTACTTGACTACGATTCACGGCGGCGGGGGCCGCATCGGTGCGGGGCGCACAGAACTGGTGTTACATATACAGTGACGCACTAAAGTGATGGCACAGTTGCATCAACTGTTAAGGGGTTAAGGGGAAGTCCTGTTAGGAATTTCATAAGACACTGCTCTGACCAGATTCGGCTTAAGATAAAAATAATACCAAAAAGTAAGGAAACTGTGCCAAGACTTTTGTTTCACGAAATTAGCTCTTTTAAAAAAGTTTAAATTGTTTTAAGTTTGTTAACGAAAATACCAAAAAGAAAGTGCCTCTTAATTAAAAAATGTTTACTTTAAAAATATACAAAAAGAATTTAATCATTAAAATGCGAAATGAGCCTGAAAATAGCATTTGAAGTTGATATTTGCAACTGTGCCATCACTTTAGTGCGTCACTGTACATAGTCTGGCTCGGTTGCTGCTTTTGCAGCTGCCTGTTGATTTCTTTTGTTTTTGCAATAAAACTGATTAAGCGTAATGTGAGAGCAATGTGATCACAACTTGCCACTAAGATTTCTTTTTTTATCCCCAGAAACTTGTATAATATTCGTATTTCAAGCGTTCGAGCATCTGCGTAGCTTAACATACCAATAGATTGAGGATTGACGTCAGGACACGAAACTTACATAACGGGGACCACGAACAAAGCATGTTCAACCTTGGTTTCCTTCTTAACTATATGTATGATAATTATGCAATTTTCAGGACTCATTAGGAGCATTGAACTGTATGTACAATGGTTTTATGGTTTTATCGATATTGGGGGTGATTAAGGGGATAAGGGGATGATATTCGAAGGTATTGAGATCTACCTCTGGTTCACACAAAAATTACGTAAAGATATTGTAGGAAAATAAAAGATTGGTATCGACTTTTATCGTTATTAAGGAAACGGAACAAGTTATCGAAAAAAAACGATAGCCTTGTTCTGCATGATATGATATCGCTGACATAGCCGATATCGCTGCGTTCGACGGACATGGTTTAATCAACTCAGCTTCTGATCGTCCTGATCAAGAATTTATATACATTATGGGGTCGGAGATGCCTCCATCTGCCTGTTACATACAGTTGCACTTTATGTTGCCCTATTCATCCATTTTCAATGGGTTCAGGGTATAATAATATGAACTTCGACTTGTGAAGTTGAGGAAAAACATAGAAGAAGAGTTTTGGATCAACAAGTGAGAATGCTTTAATTGTATGCACTTATCTAAACCGCGCACACACACATTTTCGTCAGACTACACACATACTACGTCAATTTAATATCCATAATTTATAAACATAAAAATAAATTTTTGTGACTAAAGACGAAAGACTCAAAAAGAAAAAAAAAACCAAAGCTGAAAATCGATACTTATCGATTTCGGAAAAAGTTGTTGATAATTGCGGATATGGTTGGATTAACTTGCCTGTTGTTGCACGGCTTTTATTGGATAAAACCAGAATACCCCTTTTGACCCATTTTCAATAGGTACAGGGTATTGAGCAGCCTATTAAAATGGTATTGACGAATGTAATCATGATCAAATCATATTATATAAAACTTATACATTATTATAAATTTATTGTATGCATCACCTTATCAAAACAATAAGAAAAAAACGAGAACGATGCTAAATAACCAAAAATAAAAAAAAATAGTCAAAAACAAATTGAAATCACTTAAAAAATTCGCATAAAAAAATCAAGCAAATAATAATAAAAACATATATGTATGTATGTGTGTGTAGTGTGTGTGTGTGTGTGTGTTTATGTATGTGTGTATACAAATTAAAAGAGTTCTCCGTTGACATTTCTGGGTCAGCGACCCAAACAGCTAAACGAAGCAGCAGCCGCAGTAAACAGAGTAACGGAGTGCACCAGCGGGAGTGAGAGAGAGGGCGTGAGAGAGAGAGAGAGAGAGAGAGAGAGGGGGGGAGGTAGTATCCAATGCCCAACCCATGTTTATGGGCAGTTGCTGCTGTTGTTGTTTTATATTTTTTTATTGAATATGATTATGTGGCACGCTGCAAAAGCGAGCGTAAATTATTTATTACACAATTTCGCAACAACAACAACAACAGCAACAACAGCAGCAGCGGCAGCAGCAACGGCAGCAACAACAATGAAAACAAATAAATTTCTGCATTTGGCGGCAGCCACGCAAAATGTGACGAAAACGCCGCCGCCCGCTTCAATAAAAAATAATAATAATTTATATTTACAATAAGTAGCAGCAACAACAACAACAACAACAACAACAACAACAATAACCAATTAGTCAGTGCTGCAGCTAAACAACTGCAGAAGCCTGCAAGCCACAATGCAGATGGAGACGATGGGCGGGGGGTGGGTGGGTGTGGCTGCTGCATAGACAGGGTATGACAAAGATGCGAGCTGAGTTGCCTGTTCGACACAAATTACCGTTAAATGAAGCGCTCGTCGTCACTCACTTAACCAGCAAGATAGCGAGAGAGAGGGAGAGAGAGAGAGAGAGATGGGGGAGAATGGGAGAGCTGCATAAATGTGGAAGCTAAGCTTATGTTATTGGGGCAGTACTACTACTGAACGATCTAAGGGTCGCTTTGTTACCGATAACATAAAAATAAATATTATTTTTGAAGTTACACTTTCTATGGCCTCCCAACAGCCAGTTTTCCCCCCCATCTTGATGACCTGCTCTTGATAAGAGCTGCAGCAGCAGCAGCGGCAGCGGCAACAGTTGCCCTCTCCCAAGCCAATTGCAAACGGGGAACTCAAATGAAGCGAGCGGCAAAAGTTGCCTGCAGTTCGACGGCGGGCTCGGCCTGGGGCAAGGGGCCAAAGGGCTAAGGGCCAGGCAGCTAGCTAGGCATCAAGTCAGCAGCAGCCAACATGGAGAGCCAGCAGCACGCGACCACAGCGTCACATGTGCCGCAATCTTCCACAGCCCGGCCCCCAATGCTGCTGCTGTCCCCCTTCCCCCCACCCCACGCTCTCGCTCTCTGTTCGGGGAGAGGAGGCAGCAAAAAGCAGCTGCGAAAACGCCAAGAACGTTGACTTTGTGGAAAACGCAAAAGAAGTCTGAAATAAAAACAAGTAAGAACATTGCAATCGGGTGTAACCGACGGCGCAATACTCGTTTACAATTTGCATTTTTATAAAAATTATTTTTTTTTTTGTGTGGTAAAATATACATTTAAAAGTGGTCAGCAGAAAGTTTTTGTTGTCAAATATGATTTTAATTTACGGATTCTCTCAGGTTGCCCGCTCCAATAAATTTGTTAAAAAATATACAAAAGCTAACAAAAAATCTGAATAATTATATATTACGTTTTATTATAAAAGAGTAAATATTTCATATTTCAAGTCTCATTGCACAAATCGAATATGCTCAATTTCATTACTTGAAAGAGTATAAAAAACAACACAGGCGAAAGAGAAAAGGCATAAGACGATGATGATGCTGCTGCTGATGATGATGATGATGATGATGATGATGGTAATGATGATGATGAAATGAGATGGAGTGGAAAGCAGGGGACGCATAGGTTTATGCAACTTGATGCTGTATACACTTTGGTGGGGAGTAAGGGTTAGGGGAGGGGAGGGGGATTGGTTTAGGGGGCAACCGCAGTCTGCACACAGCTGTGTACTGGACCGTTGACAATTGCCAATAGTGGATGGGCATGAGCCGGGCCGGGGCTGCCACACCTTTTGACTTTGATTTTTAGCCATAAGCAACGAAAGATTCAATCGAGGTTTCAGAAGCCGCAGCGACAAAAGCTTCTGTCAGCCCGTCGCCCCCGCCGGCACTGCCCTGCCACAACAGAGCCGAGCACATCAGAGAATCCGCATCCACATCCACATCCACATCCATGTCCACATCCACATCCACATCAACTGGGTCACTGACCTATCAAGTGCAAGACCTATTGAGCAGCACGCCACGCAAATGGGAGAGCGCCAAAGAGAGCTGGCGAGAGGGTTGCCGGCTGTGGCAAATGTGGCAGCAAATGTTGCCGAGGGGCAGCGCCACAGAAAAACTCGGGGGAAACAAAAAAAACACACTGGAAAAAAATTCTCCTCTCTGATACATAAAAACGAAAGCGCAGGCGAACAAAAAATTAAAATAAACGAGGGGCCTGTTGAGGGGGCGGGCGGGGACGTCGCGTTGCGGAGTTTAGCCCCAGCGAAAAGTGTTGCCAGGCGAGTGAAGGGCCCTGCGGTGCAGCAGCGGCAGCGGCAGCGGCAGCGGGAGGGGGTGGCAGGGCTGGCAGGCTGTGCAGCCGTGCCGTATGCGGAGGCGTATGGGCGCACACTTTAGGTGTCAAAGCGTGCGAATGCGGCGGGGCCAGCAAACAGTTCAAAATTTGTAATGTATGTGCGCGCGCCTCTGTGCCTATGTGTGTGTGTGTGTGTGTGTGTTTGTTGAAAATAAATGTGGCAATTTTATTTACATTTGCCCAGCGCCTTTTGACTTTCGCAGGTTGCCCAATGCTGCGAGGGTCAGGTCATATCAAAAGTAGGCCCCTGAATTGGGGTAATTTTTCATTTTCACAAACTTGGCAACAACCTGGCTAAAAGGGTCGCTCCAAAGTAGTTAGCTTTGTAGTCGTTGAGCTTTTTGACGCTACTCTGATGAAGTACCAACTGGAACGGGCGGGAAGAAAGGGGGAAATACAATGCAAGGGGCTTATCAGTAAAAGATGTTTTTAAGGTAAATGTAAATAGGAACAGGGGAACAAAAAGCGAACAAAAAACAGGAATTTACTTATTATGCATATATAATAGTTAGTTCTTAAATGGAGAATAACCTCGCCTTAAAAAATAAAGAAACAATTTAATTGATATACTTTTAACATTTATCAAATATGAATCTGAATAATCTAAAATCTATCTAGCTATCTGTCTATCGATCTTTAAACGTTCTGCATTCAAAGATCGATGACTTCTGTTCGACTTAAACGCTTTAAAGACCTGAAATCTTGTGGTAACGACTGTCCGCCCCTCCCCCTCGCCCAAACCAGCCGTGGTGCGTGGTGTAGCAAATCAGACGTAACATTGAAACAGTAGCCGGACAAGCAGCCGCCAAGTTAAAAGTAACAAAATGTCATGATTTACAATAAGAAATCATATATCTCGTCGCTGTTGGTTTGCTTTTTATTTTTTTTATCTGGTTTTGGAAAGAAAAAACAACAACAACAACAGAAAAAAAGACAAAATAACAAACCTGAGCTGACAATGAGCGCCTAAAGGGTTTCAAACTGGACTCCCCTCCCCCCGCCTTTCGATCCGCAAACTGCACGCAACGCACACAAACACAAATACAACAAACAGACAAACAGACGAACAGATGGATGGACGGACGGACGGAGGGACAGTGGGACAGTGGCGGACAATCGAATGAAAAAAACTATGTTACAAAGGCAGAGAAAAGAAAACATTAAAATGGAAAGAAAAAAAAAACACAAACTGACAAACTGAAGAAACTCTGGCAACGAAACTGGGCAACTGCCAAGAACAGAGTATGGCCGTGTTGAGGGTGCGGGGTGCGGGATCGGGATCGGAATCATGGCATCGGTAGGGGTAGTGGTGGGGGGTAGGAGTCGTGGTCGGAGAACGGGGAACGGGGAACGGGACGTGCGTTTATTTTGTGTAAGACAGGTAGCGCGTCGCCGCTCGGCTCGGCCATTGTCTGCCCCTGTCCGCCTCAGACCGGGCTCGGAGCTGGCACCGGCACCGGCACTGGCACTGGCACTAGCACTGAAAAGTGCGCAGTTAAAAAATCGGTCGCCAGAGAAACCCACAGCAGACAGAAAAAGATCAACATAATCGATGATGTGGTTGTGTGTAGTTGTTGCTGCCGCTTCGCTCCGCTCCGCTCTGCTCCGCTCGGGTCCGCTCGGGTCCGCTCACTTCGGTCTGCTCGCCCTGCCGTAAATGTGTTAAAAAACGCGCAGCGAGATTAAATGAGCATAAAATACAGCGCAGCAAACGTCGAACCGCGTGTAGCGAAAAAGAGTCGAACCAAAAACAAAAAACAAAAACAACAACAAAAAAAAAACAAGAAAAAGCAAAAAGTATCTTTAAGATGCCAGACACGAAACACGTCGTCGGCTGGCGTTCATCAGCGGCGACCCTGCTGACTGCCTGACAGACTGCCCACAGTTGAGCACAGGCCGAGTCCCAGTCCCAGTCCCAGTCCCAGTCCCAGTCCCAGTCCCAGATCCAGTCCCACTTGAATAGCCCGGCCTGCCCTCGAGCCTTTCGCCAATAAAATATGCATGCTGAGCCCGGCTTGAGACCTGCGGCTCAATCGCTGCTGCTGCTGCTGCTGCTGTTGCAGGGACGGCGGGCTGAGGGGCAATCAGCGAGGAGAACTTCATAAAGTGAAAATGTGTAGCATATATTTTGATGATACTTCTTACATAGGGTAGGCCCTAACGATTCAGCCGATGCCCTGCGATCGCTTCAAAAGCGAACAATGAAAACTTTAAAAACACTTGGAAAAATACAATTGTGTATCCTGATATTGATTTTTCATTTGGTAGAATAGGTTTTGAATGGTTTAAACCATGCGACCTTTTAGTTTTTTAGGCAGCGCACACAGCTGCAGTCTCTCCTCTGGTTTTCTTTGTTTTTGTTCCAGAGAAGGCAGACAAAAGCTCATCAAAAATTATGCCCCGCAGGCAAATGATGGCATGAAAAATACAACACCAACTAAGCAGGCGACCCACCAAATCCGCGCCAGAAATTATACGCAATCGAAGCCAGTGAAGCAGCTTCTGTGCAGCAGCCAAAAATAAAAAATAATAAAAACGAAAGCTACGTTGGGGGAGTGGAGGGGGGGGGGGGGGACACAAGGCGAGTGCACATCCTTTAGTGCAACTGCTCGGGCTGGCTAACAAATTACGCTTGGCCCGGCCATAAAACATTTGTGTTAGCCCAAGAGCTGAGCAGGCCGCGTATCACGATCGCCTGGGCAGGCGTGGCAGGGGCGAGACTCGGGCACACGCATCGAGAGCTGGACAACATGGAACCAGGGACCTGGGACCTGGGACCTGGCCAGCTAGTTCTCGATCTTGACTGCTGCATCAACGCCTCAAACTGCGGGCTGCAAAGTTTTAATCATGCGTTCGTGTTCGCCAGGTTTTAGGTTTGTCTTCTCTCTTTCGGTTTTTAGCCAACTTTTGCCTCATCATCATCGTCTTCGTTTTGTAGGCTGTTGCCGTGCTTTTTATAATGATTGCATTTATCATTTATTCTGCGCGTCAACCAAATTATATGCCTGAGCTTGCCAAAGAGCGGGGACTAGCCACAGCACAGCAAACCCATATTTAAGTGGTTCGATCGATTTGGGCCAAGGGTTGCATTGATTTCGGGTTGCCAAATTGTTTGGCATTTCCGATCAGCTAAAAGTTTTCCTTATATATATGTATATGTATTTAGTATCTCAGCAGCAATGCTAAAAATTAGTTTTAAATGTTGTAGCTTGAAATTTATATTAAAAAAAATAGCTGATAGCTCCATTTGACCCACAGATACAGCGAAGTTAGCCAAGCGCAGCATTTGCTCCAGAGTCCCCAACGCCCATTCCCAACAGCGGCTGGGCTTTGATCCCAGAACTGAGTCGTCATTCTTTGAGGTCAACATTTACTAGAGCATGGAGCTGGACGTGGTTTCGCTTTCAGTGCATAGATTTCGCTAGAAACTCAAGAGAAAGGGTGAGAGAGAGAGAGAGAGAGATGCCGCTTGATGGGCTGAGAAGCACGCTGATAAGAAGCTACGTGCCGCCTACCCAGCTGGATGCCCGGCTAGTGGCTAGAGCGGCAACTGGCTAGTGGCAGTAGTAGAAGAAGCAGCCGCGGCCGCGGCCGCAGCAAGTGGACCGACTCACACCTCGGCCAGTTTGTCAGCAATTACAGTAATTCCAATTAATACGCAGCAGTCGTCGCCTACTGCCTGCCCCCCCACCCCCCTTTGGCCGTAGCCCTGTTTTGTACCGTACTCGGTAGGCACTTATTTTTTCTAATTTGTGGCGCGTGTTGCATGCCACAAATCTCAAACTCAACGAGGCTCTGCCGTTGAGTGAGTGTGCTGTACTGTGTGTATCTCTACCTACACACACACACGCACACACACAAATTAGCATGAAAGCGTAAAATGTATCTGTGAGATACGAGAGGCAACAGCACGCCACTGACACGGCAGAAAACGCAAAATTATTATATCTAGATGCTTTGCCAGCTGAAATGATAAATCTAAGCAAATGCCCCCGCCTCAGGTGCCGGGGGGCGGGTAGGGGCAACCAACCAGTAGCAGGTTGGGTGTAGGCTGCACCAAGTTGAGATTCGGGGCTACAATTATAAATTGCAAAGAGTGCGGACTGTGGTTGGAGCTGGAGCTGGAGCTGGAGCTGGTGGCACATGGAGCTAGCTGGTAATTGCCCTCGGGGGAAATCAACGAGCTGCTGCAACAGTAACTGCCACAGCAGTTGCTGCAGCGGAAGCTGCAACAGGCATTCTATATAACTTTTACTATACAATTCTAATAACTGCAGGCGCTTTTTCATATCTTTGGCTAAAAAGGAAGCATCCACAGATACATTTCGATTATGGCAGCGCAGCTACAACAAACTCGGCTCTCACTCATTTATTTTTTGCTGTTTTTTTTTGTTTTACTTTTCTGTTTTGTTTTTGTTTTGTGTTGAGTGATAAATGCAGTGCGGATTCAGTCACTCTGTCCGTGGCCCAGCACCATTTGTATCTGTATCTGTAGCTGTATTTGTATCTGCAAGCAGGCATCTGTTGCTGCTGCTGCTGCTGCTGCTACTGGAGAAACCCCTATAATTAGTGTTTAAAAATTGCTTTTCCGGGTTTTATTTCTTATTAATTGATGTTGTTGTTGCTAGCGAATGCAAATGTTGACTGTCTATTTGCTGCGTACTTTAAAAACGCAGCCACTGTTTGGCATCTGTGAAAATATGATAAACAGTCTCCTATTGCCGATAAAACTAAATGGCAAGAAAATATAACACTCAATAATTTGTAGATAATGTTTTGTTTGACAAAACGATGTTTCTTTTATAAAAATATATATTCAATATAGCAAAAGTTCTATTTTAATACTAGATAATATGTGTAAAATATTGAATCTGTATCCTTATTATTATTATTTATTAAGATACTGAATCAATATATATTTTATACATATTTATGTATATAATTTTTATTAAAATTATTTTGCTTTATTTCTAAGGTGATAAAAAGATTATAATTGAAAAAGATTCTTACACAAATTCAATATCTATATGAAAAACTTCTATGATTGATTTTAACACTTTCAACTTTGTAGATTCATCTCTGATTATCTATTTTTTGCCTACTTAAATTGAACTGGTGGATTCAGTTACAAATGTTAATGGCAATATGACAAGCATTATTTAAATGATATGCGTTATAGAAATTAAGTCGCAATCGGTTTAACAACTTTACGTGCATAATTATGCAGCTAATTTGCATGGCATGGCTATGCACATGTTATGCCCGTAAGTCTCGAGCCAAGTTTGATCATAGAACTTCGACTGAACATAGTCGGTATTTATAAACCTGGACGGAGTACGCGACATGCATTTAGTGTTTCATAAATGGCAAAAGCCGTGTGTGTGTGTGTGTGTGACTAGCGGTTGTTGGATGCGAGCAGCGCGCGCATAGCGTGAGCTGTGGCGATTGTATCTGTGAGATACATTTGCGCGATAAGGCGAGCGAACGAGCCAGCGAGCGAGCGAGCGGAACGCGCCCGACTCGCTGCCACATTGTTGATTAAAAATAAATTGTCAACTTTGACAGTGAAGCGGCAGTTTTATTTATAAACTAAATGGGTGCGCAATGGAATTTCGCTCAACTGGCGAAGGGATCCGCTGGAGCTCGACTCGTTGCGTATCTGGAAATTGGCATTTTTATTTTTGGCTCTCTCTCTTCTGCGTTGGCAGACACCGGGGAGACTTTGGCTCCGGCTGCGGATGTGCCTCTGCTCTGGCACGCGCTCCGGCTGCCTGCTTGTTTATTCTTGGCCGCTGACATCAGGCGGCGACCAAGCAGCTAACGGAATGTCTAATGTCTAATGAAGGGACCGCCCGCCCAGGCGCCGCACCTGCACAGACTTTCATTAAAATGCAGCGATTAACACTTTTTGCCGGCCCCTTTTTCTGTTTTTTTTTTTGTTTTTTGTCACTTTTTTCCCTGGAAAAGCCCGCACTAATGGACACAAGTTAGCTTTAACCCCCCTCTCCGGGGGGAGTGGGGCTCGCTTCCGTTGCGGCACGCGTTGCCCGCGGACTTTTAAACAGGCTTTGATCCGAGGTTGACAATTGCATTGATTGTGCTTTTTATTGCTCGGCTCATTAGAATAGAATAGCAGCTATTCGATTTCTACAAGAAACGGTCTAATGGATCCAGTGGCAAGCCAGAATCAGGGCTTCTTCGCCGGACTGCGATCATTTATCAACGCCTGATTGCGTTTGCCATAAGCCATAAAGATGACGCAGCGAAATCGAAGCTGATAATAAGAAAAGATGCAACGAAATTTGTCAACCGGCTACCCAAAAAATGACACAACACAAAATGTAAAATGCTTTTCAGCTCTCTGCTCTGAGAACTTTTTGTCGTTGACATGGCAGCTAATGAATCTTATCTGTCGCTAAAGTAGGCTGCCTTATAAGGTGAGAAAGCGAGAGAGAGCGTGAGAGAGAGAGTGAGTGAAAGAGAGATACCGAGTAGAAGGCAAGGAACTGAAAGGCGCTTAATCCTCGCGATGATTTGACGCTTTCAGCGCGCAATTTGTATACTCGTCTTTGAAATGAGTACAGCATCAAAACGGTACCTAAATAGCTTATAATATACATATAATTAATTATAAAAAAAATTGGAAATTGAAATCATTTTAAAATGTTGTTTATGTTGATCATGTTTTGCCTTTAAACAACTTGGTTGAAAGTGAGAAAAGTTTATGGAGAAGTCATTTAATAAACTCTCTATCTCTTCTTTCTTGTCTATCTCTTACTCTTATATTCATTTCTCATGGCATACTAAATTTCAGCACCTCAGTTCTAATAAGCTCTATAAATGGATTTATCAACGTCAATTTATTGATACTTACGGAACTTGAGATTTGTTCCCAGGCAGCGACAAAAGCAATTTAGAATGTTTGTTAAGCATTTGGTGTAATATCAATTTTCCCAACACCTTCATGAATAAGATCAATAAACCAATCGGGCATATTGAAAACTCATCAAATGGAAATTATGCACGACAATTTGTGTATACGTAATGCCCGGCGTACACCTCAGCGCGACCGTTATTTGACTTTCCCAACATAAGTATAATAATCATAACTCGAATTGGAAATTATGTAGTACCTGACAGCACCCAGACCAAGTACCGGCCCCCAATAAGGGCAATCAAACACAAGACCGAGACAGAGACAAAGAAAGAGAAACAGAAAGAGAAAGGGAGACATCGCGTACGCAGCATAATAAACTAAATGGTAAACAAATATTGATGTACCGAACGTTAAAAAAAAGAAAAGAAGAGAAGTTGGGGCAGAAGAGCTTTGCCTTTTGATTCTTTGTAAGGTGACAAATTGGATGTGTGGGGCGAATTTGACAATCTGTCGGTATCCAAAATTTCAACTCTGTTTAACCAAGTGCAGCGCGAATTGGGTCGGGCTACCTGTCCGGCAGGCATATTCGATTCTCCCTGCCAGTCAGTCTCATATTTCAATAATTCTCCACTTTAATTTGTTTAATGCCTGCGCGTGGGCGTCAAACTTGAGCAGGAGAGTGGGGGTGTGGGGGGGGGGACATTTAACGATAGATAGCCAGATAGTCATCGGGTTGCTTAATTGTCGTGACAAGTTGACAGTTCGCATGAAAGCCCATCCATTGTTCCCCGGGCCAACTTTTGAGCAACTGTCTGTATTAAGTTTCGAGGCTCAGCCAGGCAGAAAAATTTTCTTTCTTTGTTTGCCGTGCTGTGCTTTTCTTTCTTTTCGTTTCTGTTTACATTATTGTATTTATATTTTATATATATATACATATATATATATGTGGTGCTTATGCATTTATCTCACTTGACACAATTTCTGCGTGTCGCATGGCTTATTAAACGCGTGTAGTTCGACTACCAACCAAAAGCCAAGAGCCGTTGCTGCGGCCTGGGTGGCGAGCGCTGCTTCTAAAAAAACTCGGATCGACCGCATCGATGATTCATTTGGTTACATTTCGCCAGCCACTTTGGCTGCCTGGTTTGAAAGCATGCAACCGGAGGCCCGTTGGGCTCTATGCGTCAGACCTTAGCCATTTCAAGAACGCGCGACGCTCGGGCTCGGGCTTTGGCTCTGACCATGTTGTGTTGCCATCAACGAGAAAAGTGAGTAACTGGGCTCTGTTGAAACTAGATGACAGACAATAAACATGATTTTGGCACGAAATTTGATTTCCAAACTATTTGTCAAGTCGATAATTTGTTATAAATATGTTATATAATTATTAAAAATGTACAAAAATATCTCTGCAATATCATTTTCTTATTTTCTATTAAATATTTATCTTGTTTGACTATTGATCACTAGAAATTACAACTACTGTTAAATATTTATCACGTTGGAATGAAATTGTCTAGTACCTTTTTTTTATTTATTTATAATATCACGCCAGCGTAAACAAAGACAGCTTTAAATGTTGTTTAATGCTTTTGTATTAACGAGAAAAAATTAAAAAAAAAAATAAATAAAAACGTTGACAAAGGCGCGCGCAATGATTAATGTGCCACACACTCGCCAAGGGGACTGATAATGGCTTTTTAAATACGATTCTAATGCGCTAAAAGGGGGCAATCGAGCGTTTACAAAGAGAAACGCGACAAGGTGAGAAAAAGTCGCCGATCGCCGGGCCAAGGGGTAAGCCAGTTCTCTGCCGGTAGCAAAAAATAAAAAAAGAAGAAGAAGTAGAAAAAAACGGCCTATTGAATAGTAATTTGCATTTTATAGGCTTTTATGCAACGCACAAAAAAAGTGCGCTCAATGATGACATTAGAGGACGCCGAGACCGGCACGCCTCGAGGGTTTGAGATAAAAACGATTTATGCGTTTTTGATGATTGCAAAACTATGGAAATTATGTGATAAGATTGTCGTTGATCCCCCCCTCGTTGTATCTGTACTATGCACACTGCTCCTGATCGAAGACAAGAGATCCGCAGTTCCAGTCGAGCTTCTTACAGAAAAAAAAAAGAAATGAAAATGCAAAATCATTTGCCTGGCCCTTTGCACGTGCGACGCCCGATAAATGCAAGTTCTTTGTATAGTTACAGATTGTTGTTGCTGTTGCTGTTGTTGCTGTTGTGCGATCATTTATGGGCAGAATAAAGAGTGTTTGTCTCTTGTCATCAGCCTCATCTACTTTATATTCATGTTGCGCATATTGCGCCTAAGGAGGGGAAAAAAAGAGGCTGCGATGATTAGACAACATTTGCGACGACTTTTGTCACGTTTAGTTAACGCCTGGGACGACCCCCTTCTGGTATTGGATAGGGTTTACTTTGTAATCAGTTTTGATGAGGCTGCAATCGGTCTGAGCCTTAACGGTCTTTTGACATAACAAGCTTATTGGTTCGGTTCCGTGTGATGAGTCAAAACAGCCCAAATATCACTAAAGAGTTTTCCATTGTGCCACCCTATTAGGCGAATGTACTTTGACGGTTCCAAGTCATTAAGTTTTTCCAGGCAAAGCGCTTGTCATACTGCTGCCACCTATCAGGCTGAAATGGGCAGAAGAGGAAGAGCCAACAAAGAGCCAGCATATGCACATATACATATATATATATATACATATTATTGTATTAAGTGACCGTTAATTTACTCGACGCATCGGCCGGTTCCTATAATCCGTTACGGCTGGCCGCCGTTTTACATTAATACGCCAACTTTGCTTATTTTTTTTTTGTTTTTGTTTTTCGTTACAAAAGGCCCAGACACAATGCCCATATCTGGCCGAGCCGAGCCGACTGCCAAGTGACTGTAATTAACATTTTTCGCATTATAATTTGCCCCTTTTTTCCGCTTTTCACTGAGTTCGTCAACTCAACTGGGCTGAGCTGGCTTTTAATGTGCGCACATTTGCAGAAGATATGAATGGGAGGGGGGGTGGTGGGCGGAGGCACGCGAAGACGGCGGATGTGGAGACAAGCCGATGTAGTTAACAACAACAACGGCAGCAGCAACAGCAGCAACAACAGTAAAAACAATAAAATAAAAATCATAACAAAAATGTTTTTACATTTAATTTTCATTCGCGATGACTAATAAACAAATGGCAACGTCTGCTGCAGATAATTGTAGACAGACAGACAGTGTCTGTAAAAGTATGTTTACAGCTGAGCACAAAGCGTGGGAACTGCGAAATTATCGCGAGGGCATTCAAACAGCCAATAACAAACAATCATTAAAGTTAATAAGAAATTGATATATATTCAAAATTTTAACTCGATAAATATTGATTATTATTCAATAATATTAGTTTAATTAGTTTAGATAGATAAATTTAAAGAGGTCAGTCAGATTAGTCCGTTGCAGTCTGGCTCGTACGATGCTCGCCAACAAATCTTCAGTTCAGTGTATTTAAAATCTGTCCGTCTCAGGCAAGTGCCATGAAATTTGGCTTCTGCTTATCGCTTATCAATTTTTTGCTATCATTTAGTTTTTAACGTTTTTAACGATCTGTTGCATTCACGAAAAAGCAGCGTTTCGTGCCTCATCCTTACAGGAGCCTGCATCATTTACAACATGATCAGTTAATTGTCAGCGATGAAAATGAATATGTCAAAAATGAGGCCAGAAGAAATGCAGCGTGATACAGAAATCACGTTGATCTGCATCATTATCATCTAGCGGTATCTAAACACAGGACGCCTTTTGCCCAGGGATGCCTACTACAATCCCCAACATTTAGAGCACTATGGCGAATCCTTGCGTCAGAAACTGACCCAATCCGGGATTGGTGCTACTCGCAGCTGAAAGTATCTCATTCACTTGCTGGAGAAACGCACGTGCTGCGCAGGCCGCATACCCAAATCGATTAGTTCTTGCCTATCGATCATATCGCAGCGAGTTTCAACCGCCACACAATCAGCCCGTTAAACCCAACGATATGCGCATCCAGGCGGTTTCAGTTATACCACTAATCAGCTACGATGAACTGTGGATCTGATCAACCTGCTGCACTCAAGAAACTTTTACCACGAAGGTTTCACCCTTTTCGTTTGTCCTTTAAGTGATCAGCAACGGGACACAGTCAATAAATTAGCGCACTTACCTAACCACAGCCGGCGCAGCCATCAATGAGGAGCCCTTTTACCAATTGGACTCATTTATGACCATACTATTCAAGGCAGCAATGAAATAAGGCGAGAATCGTGTGACTTTCTGGACATGATCGGTGATCATATTAGCTTCACAGAACTCTATCACTTTGTTAACGTGGGGCAACAGGAACAATTTGACTTTCCGCTGAACAAGTTGCGGGTTTCCAAGGCCAAGGCTTTAAAAATGCGACTCCTGATCATAGCCACGCCCTTCAACTACAAGGCAAGGCAGGCAAAGGAGCTTCAACTGTGACTTCACACGGTTATCCTTTCGGGCGGTTTGTGGAGACGGATGCCCGCATCTATTGGCAAGAAGTTGAGATATAATACGAGGATTAGAACATGGTATAAATGGGTTATTTAATGCCAAGACGTTGCTAGGTAAATACCCCCATTCCCCCAACCCCTCCGGTTCGCCTTATTTGTATCGTAACGCAAGTCCATAAATAAAATTTAAGTCCAGTATACCGTTGTCTATTTTTCCAAGCCCAAAAACCTTTAACGGCAAGTGACGCCAAATTTGGGTAATTACATGGGACAGACGGCCGGACAGCAGCAGCGGCACCGCGCACTCCGGTGCTCCGGCAATGGCAGCGGCACCGCATGGGACCACAGCCCAACCACATGTATAAAATATTAATCAAAATCACAAAAGAACAAGCACAAAAACGAAGAATCAAAACAAAAATTAAAAAAAAAAATCGAAAAAAGTCGAAAAAAAAAACCCAACAGCAACAACAAGAAAGCGCAGTGGAGAAAAAGCATTAGGAAGGGAGGGGGCGACAGGTGGACAGAACGACAGACAGCAAACGTTGCATGGATGCAAAGCACTTTATAAACTTAAAGAACGGATCGTGGAGGGAACCTGAACGGGAACGAGAAAGGGAAGGGGTGGGGGCAGGGGGAAGGGGAACGGAGCACCTAAACTTGTTATACGCAATCGAATCGAAAATATGGGCGAAATAAAGCGACGCTCCGAGTCGACGGTTGGCGGGGAAGCGGGCAACGAAGTTGTCGACGGTTTGCGGCTGTAAATCTAGAACTAGTTTTATTTATTTTTTGTTGTTGTTGTTGTTGTTTTGTTTTTGTATATGTACATATACAATACACATATAAAGACGCATATATGTACGTACATACGAACGTATTTCTCTTCAACCCAATGACGCGGTATAAAAGAAAATATTGGACACCTGCACGGTTTCGAATCGCAGCAATAGCAACAAATACAACAACGAGGCGTATGAGGGACAAGTGAAGCCCAAAAACCCGACAGATGGACGGCGAGCGGTGCGACGAAGCGACGGTTACGTGGGGCTAAGCGAGAGCGATAACTGATGAGGCGCACAAACAAGTTCAAGTCGAATCGCCTATACACTCAACGATAGTAAATCACAAATAGTTGTACATAATTGCAAGATCAATCAGATAGGAATTATACCCGCTACTTATGTTAAATGCACCGAAATAGCTTCTCTATCAGCTTCATCAGATCTGTTGCAAGTGCTTGGGCAAATCGATATGCTCCGAAGCAGGAAGAGTAAACGTTCAGAAAAAAAAAATAGATGCAGGCGTGACGCGTCTTAGATTTTCGTCTAGGTACTCCTCCATATGTAGCTGCAAAATTTTGCCTGTCCTGTATCTAAAGAATTGAAAAAAAAAACCAAAAAGAAAAACAAAAAGGCAACCGAGCGTAGAGCGATGCCAAAGAAGAAGGACGAAAACTAATGGCCACGCTTTTATTTCCAAGAAATTTAAAACTTTTACGAAAACGAACAAAAAATGGTGTTAGGGTGTAGACGGCGAACCGGAGCCACTTAAGAACACATGGTACACTGCTCGAGGATCTTTTGGGCAGTTTAGATAAATGTAGGCAGCCAGCAGCAGGTAGCTGCTAAAATGGTAACTGGTACCGGGTAGCTCTGACCCTGTGCGTCTGGACAGCTCAAGGAATGGGACTCGGCATTATTTTGGGTTTATTGTTCGATGCTCTCAAAGGTTTCACTCTTATTTATTTAATTTGTTTTCTGTTTTCTTTTTTTTTTTTTTGCAGACAGAGGATGCAGACTAGACATTTTCGTATAATTTATGGGGCAGCATCTATTAAATCAAAAAAAAAAAAGAAGACGAGAGAATCTACTATTATGGGCCTCTGACAGGGCGTGCAAATTAAAAGCAGCCCAGTCAAATTGTTTCTGCAGAAAATTCAGCAACAAATATCGCATAAAAAATATATCTGTGAAGCGCCCAAAATGAATTGACAAAAGAGTCGACTTCCATTTAAGGTAAATCAATTTAACGCGGTTCGCAGTCAAATTGTATTTGTCAGCTTAACTGGCCGAAAGCAGCCAATATGGCTATAAGGCGCTCAACTCAGCGCCTCCTCGTTCAGTTCAGTTTATGTATATATACATCATATATATATACATAACTGTACACTCAAGAACTTCAGTGGCACAGAACTGCGAACTGAGAACGGAGAACTGTTGGCTGTCGGCACTCGAGACGCTGCTGTTGATTGCTTTTTGAACTTTCCGACTTTCCGTAAGGGCCCCCTTTCACTTGGCTGCCCCCGCAGGTCCCCCCACAGGTCCAGTTCAGTCCGAGTGGCATTTATGCATAATTAATAAATTGCCTCGCATGCAAACGAAGACGGGGCGCAGATTGCAGCGATAAAAGTGGCTTGCAGCTCGCCTTATGACTAAAATTAAAATTATCCTTACACGTTATTGACAGCCACTGCAAAAGCAGCAACAACAACAACAACAACAACAACAACAACAACAACAACAACAACAACAACAACAACAACAGCAACTGTTGCGAATCGTAAAACAATCGAAACGTCCCATCGCCTCACAGCGTCCGTCCCAGGGAATGAGTCGGTATCTGCTGATAGACGTCCCCGTCGAGAGAGTCTGACGGGGCCAAGAGCCAATGCCAGAAAAGATCTTGAGAGGCGATAACATATTGGTGCTTAAGGAAGTCAGTCAGAGCTCCAGTGCGCCGATGAGTGGGCTTAAAGACTAAGCAGATGAGTGGAGTGCCCAGCAGTTGCCCGGCCAGCAACCGAAAAGGCAGCCAGCGAAAAGGTTCAACAACTGCAAACCGAATTTAATTGCACAAAAAATTACGTCTTCTTTATGTATATAATAATATATATAACACACAGCTTGAGACAGCATATAAAAAACCTTTTTCATAAATGTTCTAAGAGAATCGTTCAGAAAACAAACTGCATAAAAGCGATCTTATTATTGCGTTTTAGTGTGAATTTATTAACGATACAAAAAGAATTTGTTATTCCTTGTTACAAGGATTCTGTTTCAAAGAGAAAACTATCGTACTAACTAACTAGATAGTAGGTTAATTTTAAATATAAAACCTTTTCAGAGATCTTGTATGAAATTGTATAATCCTAAATATTATAGTTATAGTTATCCAACCCAAGCTTTTTGGTTTTTATTTTATTAACATCTAATAATATAACATTTAATGTAATTGCTTTTTTTCAGATTCTTGAATAATAAGTTTTTCATAGGCATTCAAATTCGATTGTAAAAAATTTAGGATTATAAAAGAAAAATGTATTCAAATTGTAAAGAAAATAAACCTTTTAAAAATTCTTACGCCTGATTTGTTTGAAATTGTGCAATTAAAAAGTAGCCATCATAATCTCATTATTGTATGCGCACTGATTTTCATTTGACCCAGAAAACTGAACGGCCACCTACCCCAACAAGGCCATTAAAAAGCGCCTAAACCAAATGACCCACTTTCACTGCACACAAAGTGCGAGCAGCTGCAGCAGCAAAAAGCCTACTTTCGATGACACATTGTGAAATATTGAACAAAGTGGTCAACCCTTGAGCGAGATATTCAGGGAGAGAGAGAGAGTGCGGGCGGGCGGGCGTTCGGTCGAGTCGAGCGCGTCAGAGATGTCACATACATCACTTATACGACGCATGGGACAGTGAAAACAAAAGGCGATACTGGGAACGCTTCCGCTTGGAGACCTGGAATACAATATTGAAACGCCCACACACACACACACACACACACAAGCTGAGTTAAGAGCTTTGTTGCTAACAAACAGCAACTTGGCAGCTGATTAACGAGACAAGGCCAACGCGCCGCATTTGGAGGCATGTTTCAAAATTCGAAGAACTCGAAACAGACAAACGGAAGGCATTGCATATTTTGTAAGCGACTGAAGGAACTGATAAAATTCTTTATTGTTTTGCCAGAGCAGCAGCCAGGGAACAATTAACAGAGCTCAACCCCCACAGAGAGCTGCTCGCTCATAATGGATCATTATTATGTGTGGGCGGGGCGGGACAAGACCCAACCGAAAGTATGTCAAATTTTGTTTATCGCTCGCCGCGATTTGTGTGTCACCAGCGAATTTTGCGTAATGATTGTACAGTGAGTGCAGCGTATTAATTTTTCATTAGGTTTTAATTAAAATTAACTTCACTTCACGGGAACCGTTCAACTGCTAAACTAATTAAAGAGCCGTTTTATTTGCCTGCGGCAACTATAAATACCTGTTTCATGAATTGGCCATTTGGCAGTGTGCCCAATTTTAGAGTGTGGCGTTAAAACCAAGTTGGAATGGGCTGTTTGTTGTAGCCCATAATTGAATTTGTTTTAATTCTACTTTGCCTTAAATCATTCATAGCTTGCTGATATTTAAATTTTGAATTCATAATTTTTTAAAAATACTTTCTATTTGTCTCTAGTTTAATTTCATAATTTATGCTTTTGGGGAATTTGAAATCTTTCGTGCTTCTTATTTATAGAATTTATTGTATAGCTGTTGACAGATTCATGGGCCCAATTGCAGTTTCTGCACTTTGCCATATGCTAAATTAAATTTTTCACATTCGCTTTTTTCCAACACTTTGGCGTTATTTTTAAAGATTTTTCCAGTTCGTTTGTGTCGCTCACATGAATGGTTAGATCCAGCGAATTTTCTGCACAAAATTCAAATATATTGCAATATATTTTTCAATGAATCGGAGGTGTGAAATGTTTGCACTGCTGCCAAAGCATGCAACAACGAGACGCGTTTAGGCAAATGTAAACCAAGCGAAAATGTTTTGGTCGAGAATAGATACTCAGTAAAACTGAATTGAAATACCAGATAAAATATGTAATTATTAAACACGATTATTAAAAAAAACTTTAATGAATTTATATTAAGTTTACTTTAAAGATGTTTTCCTTTGTGTACATTTTTCTAAATATTTTTTGCTCTACCCGTTTCGCGCTCATTTTTTAGTGCAGGGTATAAATAAACAAAACGACGTTCAAAGCGTAAAAGAGGCGGGACAACGGGGCGGTTCTTTCGAAAAATATTGCTAAACACATTGGATCATGGGCGTTGTGAGGCAAACTTGTCCACTGTGCCGTGTGTTTGCACATTTTGCATTTGATTAAATTTTTAGCAACAAACTGTAAACATATCGGTCAGGTTATATAGCAAAAAATTTACGATTTAAATTTATTATTAGGTATGTTGCACTGAACACCCCGGAAGCGTGTTTTTTAATATACACTATTCAAAGCGGTCTACTATAATCTTTAAATGATTTAATAGTACTTTTTGCAAAACTAATTGCACTTAGAAACCGAAACAAGACTCATATAATTAGGCACGTAACCTTCAATCGAACGATATCATACATAATTCAAAGCGATATCGCAAAACTTGAGAGACCATTCCACAAAAATTGAACTACTTGATCGACTGCCCGTCGCGGCATATTTGTCAATATTTAATTTTCAACTGTGGGCAACAGCTGAGAACCAGCTGAAAACGATACCCGTGCCAAGGATGTCAACTTCTTGGACAGCTCCGCATGGTACTGCATGGCCACAGTTCGTTCCAGTATAAGCGATGTGGTGTGGAGGGAACTGGATGTCAATTGCTTGGTTTTTCTTTTCGATTTTATTTTATTTCTGCTTCTTTTTTTGGCAAAGTGTAAACAAGTTGAGCGATTGGCAGCAGCGTTTTAGCTTTTAACAATTCGTTTAATTTTTGTGCAATTTTAAAGCTCTTTGTGTGCATTTCTGTTTATTATCAGCGGCGTTTTTTGCAGCTACCATTAAATCTGAGAAAAACTCATCGAGAATAATTTCAATTAATTGCCGCAAATCAGTTGGGAAAGCCAAGGCAATTGCTGTTTATAAAACTCGCACATTAAAGTCCAATTCTCGAAACTGATAAAATGTGCAATTAATGTCAAAGATAATTAAAATATCATAACAGATCCTTTGCTATATATGCATATATACAGCTCCTTAAAGTTTTAATCGAACTTAATAAAGAAATTTCAATTTGAGTTCTGAGGCATGCCATTAAAACAGATTATTATATTAAGTCCCTAACCACAAAGCAATCGAGCTCATAATTTGTCGATTTCTGAATAAAGACGCCAAGCAAAATGCTAATCACTGATCAGTCGTCCAACTTAGCTCGCCACGCAGCGAAAGAGACAAGAATGCAATAGTAACACAAGTTTCGCATTAAAAAACAGGCGAAGAAGCCGCAAATGCACAACAACAACAACAAAATATGGCACGAATAAAACAAAATTGGGTTGCCGCCGTTCCCGTCGTGTAACCCAATGCTGACAACAACGACCGAAGCGAAGCGCCCTGCGCTGGATGAGTCATGTCCGTCGCGCAAACCCCTGACCGCTGGGACAGACCCGCGGCTGATGTTCACGATCGTTCAGCTTAAATGTGTGAAGCTTGCAGCAGTCCAACATATTGGCAAAAACAAAAAAGGAAAACAAAACAAACTGAAAAGGGCTCAGGGTCGGCGGCACAGTATGAGTTTTGTTTTGACTGCAGACTACCTGAATGCGGCCCACGGTTCGTTTTGGGTCGTCTGGGTATTATTGGGGTTTGCAACAACTTGCTAATCATATCAAGCTTCAAATTGTTGATTATTTAACTGGCGAGTTAAGAGAAAGAGGGAGAGAGATGAAGATCGCTGCTGGTTGACTTTGTCTTGCGAAGATGACTCACGGGTTGCAGGTAGATCCTATAAATCTAGACAGAGCTGATGTTCATGAGGAGGCAGCGACGGCCAGCCCGTTTGCTGATCTCTGTTTGGCTTCACTTTATTAGATGTTGGGCCCTGGGCCCAGGTAGATTTATTGTATAAACAGCAAATGGGCAAATAAGCTCTGGCCAGGAAGGCAAACTCTAAGCCATAGCCACAGCAAAGGCAGCAACAACAATTATTTCTATATGTACATATATATATTTTTTCTGCTTATTTATGGGTTTCGGTTTGGGTTTGGGTTTGGTTCGTTCTCGGCTTGACCACTTGCCGCCCCAAAACAAAAATTGCATGGTGAGTCACCCGATCGGCCGATCTGTCGAACGCTAACTCAACATGTGCGGAAACTGAACTCCTTTACCAGCAGCACTTTGTTATTATTATTATTATTATTTTTGTTGTTGTTGTTGTTATTAAAAAGACAACCACAACAACAACAAAAGCAAAGAATTGATTGATTTTATAGGCGCGATAAGTTTATTGTAGCCGGGGCCTCGGGTCGACCGTTTTGGCTGGGTCGAGTGTCGGTGAGATGACTAATGTTTAGTGTGCTCGCAATAAATTTGTGATCTCTTTGTTATGAGACATTGCTATATTCTCTATTGTTGTTGCTGTTGTTGTTGTTGTGTGTAAAGTGACGCGTTTAAAAAGCTAGTTATTAGCACTTATAATGTGTTGGCGTGTGTTTGAGACGAGTGTCATTGACACCTGAGTCGCGGGCCCGAGCCCCGCTGGGATTTGTATTCGTAAGTATGTAGTTGAGAATAGCTTGAAGCGGCTAATTGGTAATTAAACAGGCCCAACTTACGGCTAATATGCATATGGGCGGCGTACTGCGATTGCAGTATGGCTTTCAAGCTGGTTTTAGCTGGTAATAAATATTTGTCTTTTGCTTCAGACTTCTTTTTTTTAGCTGCAATCGAAACGATTAAACGATTAAATGAAACATTGTGTGCCAGCCTAATGGCCGCCTTTAACAAAAAATGAATTAATTTAACAAACAAATGGCAAATAGAAGCCATAAATAAAGACCATAACTAATTGCTGACACAGTTAGCCAGACAAAGACATTAAAAGCTATTGGCGTGGGCGCCGGCGCACAGTCCACTGCTGTCAGCAAATGTTCCGAACGTGGCTCTGACATAAGAGTCAACAAAAAAACAAAAAAAAAAAACAAATTAAATCCAATTGGAGAATAACACCTGCAGTGCAAATGTGGAGCGCGTGCTTAGCCAAATGTGCTGACCTGGCAAACAAGAGCAAAAGAAACTTTTCAAAAATTCATAGAAATAAAATTAACAAGAAAGAAGACTTCTTTTCGGGCTTAACGAAAATGCAACACCCAAATTGTAATCTCTATCTAAATTTTAAATAAACTCAAATATAATATTAATTGATCAATCATTTTCATATATATTGAATGCGTAAAGCTTATATCTATTGAACATTTATTTACCACAAGTTTCATAAAAATTTGTTTTTAATTGGTTGACGATGAAATCCCAAATGGCTTGTATCGATATTTTATACAAATCATGATCCAAATTCTCGATTCTCGACAAGTGCATAAAGCCAGTTTTCGAAAGTGGGCGGCCGCGACTCGATTTTGAATTTGTAGAATGAAAATGGGAATGGAAACAAAAATGGGCAGCTGTCATTAGAGTTGGGGCCCATAAAAATCAGTTTAAGTGCAAACAAACAAATTTCCAGTAGCACTTCTCAGAGATAATTTCATACATTTCCCAAAATGACGCGACTTTTATTTACGGGCAGTGCGCAGGCGCACAGCCTCAAGTCTAGACATCCAGACTTGGAGTTGACTTGAGTCGAGTCGAGAGTCGAGTTGAGAGTTGAGTTGAGCCGAGTTGAGTTGAGTTGTTCGAGATGCTTTGATAAATTACAGACAGCTTTTTTCTGTTTTCTGTTTTTGTAAGAGCGATTTATGTGTGTGCAGGTAACAAGAGACGACAGTTGGCACGAGCCATAAATATCCATGCAGACGACGCCAAATCAGCTGCATCATCCACAACAACAATTACAACTTTTGAGGCCCCAACAACGCCCACTTTAAGCACCTATGCAGAAGCATGGAGCCCTCGTCACCTCTCAGCTGCACAATTAAAAAGTAGGCAGTGCCTGGACAAATAAGCCCAAGGCACGTTAACAAAAAGTAGCTAAAATGTATTCTTTTTGTACACCTTTCGCAAAGTGAAACGAGCATATTGGGTTTCGAGTCTTCAAACGTGGAAAAACATTTGTTTTCAAATTCAAATTATTACAAATTTTGACATGTAAACTTCCATAACTCTGTCAAAACTGAACCGATTTTTAATGTTTGATGGCGATTTGTCATCTAGATTGACTCTACATGTAAAATAAAAATAAATATAAATTTAGAGAATCAATAGTGGAAAAGTTTAGCTCTTTAGATTTTGTATTTGCGTTAAAGAACATAGTCCTAATCAAAAGTTAATATAAAAGCAACATTAATACCATTTATCATTTTCTAACTTTCAAACATTGTATGTTTTGGTTCTGAAGGAGTATTGCGTTGACGGTTATACCCGACTGCAGCGTTATTTTATGTTTTTTTATTGCATTTTTATGTTTTCTCTTCTTTTAATTAAAAGGGTTACCAACTGTCTGACAAATCAGAAAACAAATCTAAACAAAATAAATGACTTTTACTTCAACACAAGCCACAGACATAAGCTTTCTGGGCTTTTACGGCTCGGAGGCTCTACGATTAAACGAGTCATGGCCAAAGCTTTGGGTACGGTTTCGAGTTTGGGTTCTTGGCCAGCCTACGACGACGACAGCACACAGAGAGAACTGAATGTGCAACAAGCTAACCAATATTGAAATACACTTTAAAAAGACAATTATACGCAAGTATATATATAAAAGATGCATGTTTTAGATATGTTTATGTTTTAAACATTTAAACTAATAAACATTTATATATTTTTTTAATTATAAACATGATAATCTAGTTAAAGAAGCCCATTTGGCAAAGAGTATTATCAACAGTAGACAGCAAGAAAAGCTAAGAGTCATTTGGTGTTGCCTCTTTTAGGGCTGCTGCTGTCTGGGCGTACAGCAACAGCAACAACTACAATTATACCAACAACAACAACAACAATGAAACAAAAAAAATACAGCGCGGCTTTGGCACGTGCGCAGCCAGTTGGTATAGCCGCCCCCGCCCCCGAGACTCGCCCGCCCGCCGCCCCTTTAAAACTGGGCTGCAGCTCCAGCTTCAGCAATGGGTTCAGCAACAGCTTGAGGTCCAAGCCCCAGCGGCAGCAAGTTGAGTTCCATTTCAGGTTTCAGCTCTTGAAAAATGACGTACAATAGCCAGCTTTTTTTTTACCTTTTTGTTATTTTTTTTATCCACTTTTTTTTTTCTTTAGTTTTTTTACTCGTGGTAAATCAACTTGTTTGTTGTCTGTGCAGAGTGTGGCTCAGGTGTTGGAGCTGGCTTTTGGGATAGTTAGGTAGCCAACGTTTGATGACTCTGTTTCAGTATCTGTTGTAATCGCCGTTTTGGGCTTGGGCTTGATTAATTTACGACATAAGGTCAAAGTTTGCTGTAGTACACACAAAGCGTTTAGTTTAAGCTTTGGCTAATAGGTCAAGGCTCGCTGTCTGGTAATTAAATGGTAGTGCGTACAAGCTTAAGAATCTAAAGGCATTGTCTCTCTCAGTCGGGTCGAGTCGTAAAAATGCCGCAGATTATCCACAAAGGCGCACAATTTACAGGCGATCTCTCTGTTGGTTTGGCCACAAACAATTTTCCCTCATTAGCCGCCACGCATGCGCCACATGAAAAGTACAGTTAAATGGCAATGGCCAACTGCAGATGCAGATGCAGATGCAGATGGAGATGGAGATGCTTGCCAAGATTCACGATAAAAACACAGTCCTGGCGTCGCGTCGGCGTTGACTTTGTGTGCCAAAACGCCAGTAGGCTGGCCAAGCTACTCGAGTTACAGCTGATGAAGAGTCCAGAGACTCGAGCCGAGTCTCTTTGTCAGCTTCTGTTTGCTGCATCCAATAAAAATGAAACCACATCATACTTCATACCTCAGACTTCGTGTCTTCTGCGGCAAAAGCATGGCAAATTTGAAATGTACAAGCACGCCAATGGAGCCGAGATGGTTTGCCCAGCTGTAAGTGAGTGGAACACCTGCTCCTGGGGTCGTCTCTGGCGGATTGGCCGGCTGCTGTCAGAAGTGTGACGAGTTAGAAGCGAGTTTGTTGCCGGCCCGGCCAATTGACTCTTGTTGGTACCCTAATCAAAACATTAAACCTTTGCGGCACATTTGGCATGGCTTTATTAACGATCGTAGCGGAGGCTAATAGGCCTAGCTGCTGGTAATGGACTTGGATTTGGCTTCAAAGAAGCCCCAGAGTGGGATAGTCATTAGCTGAAAGATTGGGGCGACTAATTTACTGTAATTGCTCGAAGAATTTAAAGGTGGGCATCGTTTGCATTCGAATCCCTCCAAAGCCAGGCTCAGATTGGTTATTAGTACAGCCCGATCAGGTGAGAAAATTATTTTATATTCTTTGGTCTGTAACGCATATATATTTTTCTCTTAAAGTAGTTAAGCCTTTGGGGGATTAAGCTAAGAGGATCATAGACCATTAACTAGCACGCCCATAATCCCACCAAAGCACTGCGATGAGATCCCGAACATCAACTGAATAAATCCCCACAACATGGAAGGTGACGCGTTTCATAAATTAACTTTTTTACGGTAAACTGTAAATAGAGTCTACTAAAAGTAGACAAAAAATAAATAGTTGATAGACTAGCAGATGCCCTGTAATAACACGATTTTACATAAAAAACAACTGTGCAGAGTAAATATTGAAAAAACGTAATAAAACAAAAGAAAACAATCTTAATTATAAAAGTTCTTTTGAAAAATGTTCAGTTTCATATTTAAAGGAGGTTATCAGAAAACTATCTGCCAAATTTGGTGACATATAGTGATATATGGATCTTTATCGATTTGCTTTTCTTCCTCCTCCCTAAGAAGAGATCATCAGTAAACCATGTAAAAATCTGATTTCAAGTTTCAAGCGTCTAGCTTCGATATTTTGTTCACTTTGTGAAGAAGTTAAAAAAAGATAAATTTCTTAATAACTATCCCCAAGGACTGCCAAGCACTTGCGCACATCAACAACACACCTTCGGCTCATTTAATGGCTGTAGGGTATAATAGCACGGCAACAAAAGCAAAGTCTCAGACACTTCAAGTGTTGCTAAGCCCAAATATTAAACAAGATTTTTGACTACCAGTGTTAACACACATTGTGGTTGGTTTCCTGCACTCCGAACAGCAGCAGCAGCAGCAACAACAAAAACAGTCAGGCAGCTCAACAATTTATGGCCCTTAGAACAGATTTTAGACACGACGACAGGCCAAGCCACGGTCAAAGCAAAGAGTCACGCGGGGGGGAAGACAACGACGCGACGCGACGCATGTGCACGCAAACAGGCAGAGGCAGAAGCAGATGCAGACGCAGAAGCAGGACAGGAACTGGTTACAGCTAGGGAAGTGCTACCGTCTTACACGCGTTAGTCCCGCGTCCCGCAACCCGCAACCCGCTGCTGCTGCTGCTGCTGCTGCTGCTGTTGCGTTTGTGCCGCGTTCTTGTCAACGTTGCCTCGCCTGAGCTCGTCTCTGCTCGCGTCGCGTCTCGTCTTGTCTCGACAGCCGCAGCGTAACCCATAATTTTAACACCAATAATAAAGAAAACAACAACAACAACAACAGCAACAACAACAACAGCAGCAGCAGCGGCAACGCCAACGTGCAGGTGTGCATCAAGTCGCAGTAGCTGCTCCGTGTGTGCCTGTATCTTGATATCTTACAGATACAGATACAAAACGTAACGCTCTCGTCTCAGCAGCAGCAACATCAACAGCAGCAGCAGCAGCAACATCAACAGCATCAGCATCAGCAACAGCAGCAGCAGCAGCAGCAAGCAGCGCACTTGGTCATAAATTTACGTTTCAAATTGTCTGCCCGAAAACTGGTTTTGCCCACCAAAAGACCAAAAGGTTTTCATTATATTAGAGGAGTTGCCTGCCTTTGCTTTGCTTTTGCCAGTTTCCCCCCCCACCTTCTCCACATACAATAATTGTTGTTGTTGTTGTTGCAACGCAACTTTGGCAGCTTTTGCTGGCAGCTAACAGCAAACAGTGCTCGATCTTCCTGCTGCTGCTGCGGACCATAATTTTAATTGATCCAGACAATGACAGACGCCGCCAACCCTTTGGATATGTTTTGGTATTTGTTTTCCTATAGGGTTTTTCAATAAACTAGAACCTACAATTTCGGTGTAATGTTACCAGAGCGTGTGAAAATGGAGTGTAATAATTCTTTTTAATATAAATTTGATTGTTATTAGGCAGATCCTCATCACATTGCGTGCTGATCAGAGAGGAAGTTGATCATTACGGCAGGAACAATTGTCTAGTTGAGATTATCAACATCACATCAAGTGATCGTAACAGAAATTTTTGGGCTTGATTATTCTCATTTTCGATTCGTAATTAATTCTTTTTGAATTATTCATACTGAAAAAAAAAAAACAAAAATAAACCAACATTCCGCTGATTTCCGGACGTTTTTCGCTTTTTTTCATTGACCCAATTTCAAGAATATTATGCACAGATCCTGTTGCCACACAAAAATTATATTAACTGTAAAATTCTGACAGGTCAGTTAGCTGATTTAAAAGCAGTTGCATGACAACCAGCCATAAAACCCCATAAAGGCCCATAAAAACGGCAGTCAGAGTCAGAGACAGAGGCAGACAGAAAGATTAATTATCGCATTAATTAACTGACCTAAAAAAACGAAAGTTTCGCGAATTTAAATGAGCCAGACGCAAATAAAACCGGGAAAAAAAAACAGTCAGAAAAAAACAAAAAAAAAAAAACAAGCCAAATGAAAGTGTTAAACCTTTTGGTTGTTAGGGATTTTCCTCAAGTAAACGAAATTCCACGAATTCAAATATTATTATTATTAATTTCATGTTTATCTGTTGAATATAATATGCAGCAGATATCCGATCTGTAGTCGGACAAGGCCGCCTCGGACAGTTGTTATCCAGGAGTCGAACTTTCGGTATTCGCAAAAGTCTCGTAAATCAATTGAACAATCCACACAGATTGTCGATAGTCCCGTAAAAAATGTTGACCAGCTGACACAGTTGTCTTGAGCGAAATAACAAAAGGGGGCAAAAAATAAACAATAAAAATGTCAAAACGTATGAGAATACAAGCGAAAAGCGAGCCAAAATCCTTAATTTGCAGAACATGGCGATCGGCGGCGATTGTGCAGTCAGTCACATGGAACAACACTTGGGTCACTTGGCTGGGGCTCCACTCTACTCCACTACCCTCCATTCCCCTCCACTCCCCGCCACTTCACTCTACTCGATTCAAGTCGATTCGATTTGACTTGGCTCACAAACCTGCATTGACAAAGAAACAGACCGAGGCGACAATGGGACCACGTCCGAGCACAAAAGTGCATTTTGCGGTTAAAGTTTGCACAAATGAATAAATTTTCAAATTGCGAATTGAATGCAAGCAATACAACAACAGCAGCAGCAACAACTTCAAAAGCTAGAAACATGAACCAAACTTTGACAGCCAACTGCAAGTGTTAAAAAATCAAACGATTGTCCAAAAAAAAACCTTTGCACAAAAACAAACAAAACATCGAAAACTGGGCGTGTGCTCAACGCGTGCAGGCAAATTAGACAATTGCAACAATGTTCTTTTTTTATCACTTAAAAAATAACAAAAAAAGCACACACACATATATATATGTATATATCTATCTAATATATACAAACAAATATAAAATTTCTGTTCAATGAGTTTTTAATAGGTAAAAAAATCAATTTTTTGACTGCAACTTTAACCCAAAAAATCCTTTATAATTTATAAATTAACTATATTAGATATAAAGAAAATTAAATTGTAATATTTTATATTTATGCATAATTAAATTAAATTAAAATATTACTTTTTCTGGCTCACACTGCAAAAAGTGGCCAAAATGCACAAAAAACTTTATTAATATTTATGCATGATTAGGTTATGTTGGCTCTTTTAATTAGTTTATAATATCATAATATGCCCCAGTAGTTGCAAGTTTTACCCTAATTAATTAAATTAATTTACACCTGAATTTGGTTTAGTGCAAAAAATTGAATTTGAATTCAAAGTCGGTAGAAAACTCTATGGATAAAAGAACCAGGTTCTTGAACCATTGTTTATTATTAACTAGAAAAAGAAGAAGCAATAATTTATATATTCTATCTATTTACTTAGCTATAATAAGATGAGTATAAAGAATTCATATATGGTAATTGTTAAGTTCATTATTTTATTATATAGAATAGCTGTTTTAAAATAGGTTCAATAAAGATATCTTCATTAAACGACTTCAATTTATTTGAGCTGCAGTCAAGTCAAAAACGTATCAAGAAAGCGTAGATCTTGAAATCGACTTACATAGCTTAATCCACTTCAGTTTCAAGTTCTTTTTTTTTAAATAATAAATTGCACGCAGTGCAACGAACCAACGTGGAGCACCGAAAGGCATTTCAACGCTCAACTTGATGACTGCCAGGGCACCGACTAATGACACATAAATATTTAGCTGTTCCAGCCCCCAACCTGGCCCCTCGCCGCAATGCTAACTAAAAGGGTTTCATGCCTGCACAAAGGTTCGAACGTTGTTGTTGTTGTTGTTGTTGTTGTGTTTTTTTTGTCGTCTTCTGTTATCTGCCAGCTACTTGACTTACACACGCAGAACTTCAAGAACCAGTTCGGCCGTTGAGTAATTACACAGCTCAGTCGGCGGAGTCGGGATTGGGTCTTGGAGTGGACCTGGATCTGGAGCTGGAGCTGTAGCTGTAGCTGGAGCTGAGGCTAGAGCTGGGGGTTTATGTGTTGGCTTTTTGGAAGCGAACCTTTTGTCGTGCGTTTGCGTCCGGTCCGTCGCACTGTCGCCGGTCAGCCGCTTAATTGCGTAAGGCAGGTGGCTGACAGAGAATAAAGCACCTACATACATAGAGACAGACAGGGCAGACAAACCACTTTAAAGCTGTTCCCGTAGGTGATTAGTGCCGGCATCGAGAGACGCTGTTACGCTCCGGCTGTACAGTAGCCGCCGCTCTTTCCATTATTGCCAAGTGTCAAATTAAGTGCACACATGATTAATATTTGTGCCCCAGGCCGAGGCTCTTCTGCCATTGTTCCCAGTTGGCCCCCCCCGTTCCGGCAGCAGCGGCTACTGTTCATTTGGCCATGCAATTTTGTCGCTGATTAACCGTGTCGCTTTGTTATTAACTTTTAATTATAAACCCCTGAAATATTGTCTAGCTTCGGGTTCAAGCTCTATTGATGTATTTGGCATGCCAACAACGGACTTTCTTGCAGTTCATTTTGTTCAGTTTTATGTCCTACGACGATTCGTCAGGCTTCAGGGCAAACGGAAATTGCATTGCATAGCCGGCCAATGAGTCAGCGACTTCAAAGGCTGGCGAAAGGAACTTTGAGGCAGCGCAAAAACAAAAAAAAAACTAAATAGGCACATTTATTCATCAGCTAGCCAATTGCCAGTCCAGTTCACACCCGCTGTTTGTCCCTGCGGAGGACCAACGCGTTGCTTGCGTTACACTACAAAACATATGCCAAATTAAACGGGCCTAAACGACAGACAGACCTTTCCCTTTCCCTTTCCCTTTCCCTGTGCTCAAGTGGGTCCAGTTAAATTTCTGAACAGTGTCACGGACCAAGTCGCTGCTGTCGCCGTTGTCTGGGAGGGCGTCTCACGTGTCACATGCCAGTGGCAAGAAGACGCTGCCTCGAGTGGATGACACATGCCTCTGGACTCTCGGGGATCGAAGTTGCAGTCGGAATCGGTGTCGGAGTCGGAGTCGGAGTCGGAATCAGGATCGGAGGTCTCGGGGCCAGCAGGGCTGTTAAGTACGCTTAGAGCAGATTAACTTAACTGTGCATAAAATGCTAAAAACAAAAAAGGAATTTTTATGCGACCGTAAAAATGCTGAAGTACGTCAAGGAAAAAAAAGAACAACAACAACAAGAACAACTGAAAAGAACGGAACAGAACCCGTACAAGTCGAAACTGAAGTGGCTGTCATTTGGCTACATTTCAGTGAGTGAAAATATTGTAGGAATGTGTTAAAAGTCATGCATAAAATTAGTTTCAACTTGGGTGACGCGCTCTGGACCCAGCTGCTGCTGAGTTCCCCTTCTTCCCAACATTGATTTATTTTATTTTCAAAAACGAACCAAACACTTGAGCAACACGTGCGTTCCTCGAAATTTTCTCGCCTGTTTGGTTTTTCTTATTCACGTTGTTGTTGCTGTTGGCGTTTGCAGTTAAAAACCCATAAAAATTTGATGCATATGACATGTTGAAGTGTGTTGAACATATATTTATGAAACTGAATGCCTCAACTATTGAAAACTATAATAAAAAAAAACACCAAAGGCCAACAACAGCCAAAACAGTGGCATAGGTGAAACGAGCCCAGCAACTGCAGCAGGCTACATAATTGCGAAAATTTTGTGCAGCGCATCTAAACAGCTCTATTCGTTTGGTCTGTCAGTTTAATCGAATTTTACGCAGCACTGATCACCCCTATCGCTAGCCCTTATCGAGGGTATCCAAACAACGTATCGCTTACAACGCAATCTACGCACCTTCTCTTCCCTTTGCAATTGTTGCGTTGCGTTCTCACGTTTTATTGTTGTTGTTTAAATAAAATTAGTTTGCTTTCAGCGACGCGAACGTATGTATCCCGAACGAATCGGCCGATCGTCAAAATCATTTTCACACGCCTCCATTTTCATGCGTTTTTAGCGTTTTCGCGTTTCACGCCTACTGCCAATTACGACTGTCAGACACTGTGACAATCACAATGACAGGGGGTAAGGGTTAAGCCTCACCTGAGCCGCGATACCTGCAGCGCGATACCCTCGCAGGAGTAGACTCTATCGGTATATCAATGATCCCCACTCTGGCAAGATCAACAACTATGCAAAATTGCCATACACTGTCAAAAGTTCGAATTAAATGAAATCAGAAGAATATTTGTGCAAGCAGAAATAATAGTTATTTCTTTCCCTAAAGGAAAGAACAAGATACAAATATATAATTTATAGATCAGTTTGCTACATTTTTCGCTCAGTGCACTTACGACAATCACGAACCAAGCAAAAGAGATCTGAACCCATCCTTCCATGCATCCATTATGCGGGAGTTGGTCCCGTCCTTAAACAATCTGCATAGGTTACGAAAACAGGCAAAGAGCAGGGAGCTGTAATGATCATGCTTGATCCGTTGTTGTTGTTGTTGTTGTTGTGTGGCTCACGCAATTTATCTGCACGCCGCGCTATCAATTGCTGACCCCTAATAACGAATTCGTGCTCAACCTAATTGTAAACATATTGATGAATGAGGGGCAGGGATAATCCCCTATGCACGAGGAGACAGAGAGTGCGGAGGGAAATCAGCATTGTGAAAAGGTTCCTTCGCCATTTGCGTGTCATTTTTAGTAAAATTGGCATTTCTTTCATTCGAAAGAAGATCAGATATCACAAAAGGTCCTGTCTAACATCAATCAAACACAGCACAACAATAACGGCAGCCAAAGAACTGAGAGTAAAAGTAAAAAAAAAAAGAAAAATTTGGCCTAGCATTTTTGATCCTTGGCGGGTAGCTGCGATCCGTGATCCCTGATCCGTGAGCCGTGATCACTTGTTTGTTCAAGTGCTTAGCAGGTTCGTCGTTGAAATGTTTCTGCTTCGTTTGCTTAACAAAATATTAAACCTTTTTGGCTGCATTGTTTGCATCTGTTTAGCGCTCGAAAACAGGTGGAGGATGCAGTGCTAATTGGATTATGTATTGCTTAATGATCCTTGCCAGCAAAGTGGAGGCCGCTCCGTTGTATGCGATCGCGTGATTTGGCATTTAAGCCGTTGCCCACATCATTTGGCAGTTGTTTGTGAAATGGGTGAAGGCTACACAGATTCGGGAATGGTGTTAATCTCTTAAACATGTACACGCAGTATTTTGTGGTTTCGGATTGAAAACCCGAACAACAGTGAAAAAAGGGAAAGTTCCAAAGAAACAAAATCTTCGAAATGGGTCAAGACTACAGTAGGGGTAGTTGTTATGATGATTCACTTCGCAATGCGGTTGGTTGCTGTTAATCAAAACAGCACGAAGCGAAAGTTGTCCTCAGATTAAAACTCTAAATACACACACACACACACACACATATGAGTGTTCAATAATATTTAAAACATTAAACGGCCATTATTTCCACTTGATCGGACATTCTAATTAATACAGAATAAAAATCATGCAAAATTCCCACGCGCTTTCAAAGAGCTTCTTTATAAATCGGGACAAGTCTTGCCACTTTTTGCATTTATTTTATGATTAAATATTGTCGTATTCACTGAAGCTCAACCGAAAGCCAATGGGCCGAGACGAGACGCGACACGACGAGTTGCCGAGAACTTGCGTGAGAACTTGACAAGAAATCAAAATACACTTAAATGCCACACACACACACACAAACACACACAAACATAGACTGACAACAGCTACTTTGAAGACATTTCATAATTTTGTTAGTTCCAAACTTGTGGTTGGCCCCTTAACCAGGCCAAGACATCGCGTTCAGCTGGCATAGAGCCAGCCAAAAGATCGTCTGTGCACTCGAGCATGTCTCTGGGCAAATGAATTTGTTGTTGGAAAGGTCTTGAGGCATGCGCACTCGCTTGTTAAATGGTGTTGCATTTGAGCCCGAAACCCCATTCCACCGCCACCGCCACCCCTTCCCTACCCCACCTACGTGTATACGCTAATTGTCTTGGCCAAATACAAGCGTTTTCACGCCATTCTGAGCATTTAGAAGCCAGACTTAGGGTTCTCGTTTCGGTTAGGGCGTCAGCAGTTCCTAAAGAAGCAATCAATGATTGAAGCGTGGGTTCCTGCTGTCTTATGCCACACCCTGAAGAACTTCTTTGTTTATTTAAGAAAATGCGGGAAAATCAGCAAGTTGGGGTCGGTGTGAGAAAAGCATTGCTTAACAAATTGTACAAATAATATTGGTTGCAGTATCTATTTTGTAGAACTTCTATGAGAATTTATTTATAGCTAAACTTCCGGCAATTTTCGATGATTTTGTTTTTGAAAATTATACGTAGTTTTCTCTAAAAAGGTACCGAGTAAAACAATTAAAAGAGGTAAGTTTTTTTTTTGGGATTACAAGAAGTCAAGAAAAAGAAACTGTAATTCGATATAGGGGGAAAAAAACAAGTAAAAAGAAGGTATGAAATCAATAAAAATAAGATATAAGAGATAAGGGTTTAAGCTGGGCCTACTAATTATGTGTACAAATCTGCCATATGGAAAAAAAAAAGGCGATCATAATAATAAAATCTAAGCAAAAGAAAAGAGCGCATTGAAATCAAGATAAGCGTTAAAGTGTGCACAGTGCAAAATAACCAGGAACAAAAAGAAGAAGAAGAAGAATAACAAAATATAGAAGACTCTAACAAAGAAGAAGAAAAACTGCCTTTGCCTGCTTACAATGGCAAAAGATCAGCGCGCAGATCATGGATGTGTATGCTGCCCCATGATGATGACGATAATTATTATGGCTATGATGATGATGATGATGATGATGGTAAATAAACCCAAAAAAGCAGCAAAGAACTCAAGCAACATGCATCGCTTTTGTTAGCTGCAACAACAAAGTGACTCAGGGCAGAGGCAGAACGAAAAGAAAGGCAAGATAACCAGCGCATAAATGGCCTGGGCCTGGGCCTGGGCCTGGGTTTGGGTCTGGGTCTCGGTCTGGATCTGGGTCTGGCCCTGGGCCTCAACGGTCTCAGTCGATCCCAGCTCCAGTCGCAGTCCCAGCCGTGCCAGACAAACTGGCGACGCTTGTGAAATTTTCTCGTCGTCTGCTTTTGCCTGCCTCTTTTTCGTACGCAATAATAAAGAAAATAAATAAAAACACTCACAACACCAGCGAGCACACACACACACACACACACACACACATGTCAAAAAAGAGGAAAAAAATAACCATAAATGCATTTCAACAAAGGCAGCCTGAGGAGCCAATGAACCTAAGGAGCTAAACCAAAGCCCAAACCATAGGCCATAAATAAGCCGGGGCCTCTGCCTCTGCCTCAGCCTCTGCCTCTGCTTCAGCCTCTGCCTCTGCCTAGTGTCGTGTGTGCTGCGCATGCGCAGCCGTTCGCATTCGGTTGCACTTCAACTTGAGGCATGCCACGCCAGCGGCTGTCACTGCCCCTGCCCCTGCCCATGCCCCAAAGCGACTGCTGCTGCACAATTCTATCTTTTTTTTTTCTCTTATTTTTTGGAGAGCCTAAAACGAATTTGCCCTTTTAAAGGCAAACACATTTGTATATTTCTATGTTGGATTTGTGGGCATTTTGCTGCACTTTTAATACCCTCGAAATGGGTAGCATGATTTATTAGCGGAATATGTGCCGCTAGTAAATTCTTAAATGTAACTAAATTCTCTATTTACGCTTCAAATTGTGTTGAATTAATTAATTTTTCTGCCTTTAATAATAAGTAAATACAAAGTGAATAAAAAACCATTAAAAATGCATTTTTGTTATTTTTAATCATATAAATAAATAATAAACAATAAAAAAGACATGTATTACTTTAATTTGAGTTAAGAAAATAAAATAAAATATTTTCCCTTCTTCAATTAAGGTTTTATATCTTTAAGTAGAGCATTTTATTGTCGTCTACCTACTATATATATATATATTTTTTTTTTATTTTTTTGTTGTTGACTACCTTGTCAGCGGAGTGAACACTTATGCTTTAGGAATTTCTACAACTCCTTGGCATTTTTACTAGTGCAATTTTTCACTAATGATGACTAATTCACTTGTTGTGGCTTTTAGACAGGCAACAGACTTTTTTCTCATTTGCATGATTCACACGTTTGAGGTGCAAAATTCCAAGCGCAGGTGGGCCGGACGGGCTGGCCAAAAAACATTTCGCAACAGCTGCTCGCTGCTGGCGTGAACGAATTTATTATGTTTTAATGTTTATTTATTCTGTGAACAGTTTTCTTATTGGGCTGAGCTGCAGCGTGCAACATGAGTCCACATATTTCTAGATTTGACTCTAATTTGTGGCATATTTAATGGGAACTGATAAGCGCGGCTTTCACTTGGCAGTTGCGCCTCGCATTACAATCAAAATCCAATTAAATGTTATCAGGGAGCAACCAGAGTTCAAGTCCCCCCAATTTGGACCGGGGGCCACAATATACGAGAAGCGAGCGCGAGTTCGGTTCGGTTGCAAGCAGAGGTCTCAAGTGTCTGAAGTGGGCAGCAGAGGTTTTCATGCCCCGGGCGCAGTTGCAGCTGTTAATTTGAAAATTAAATAATTGAGGCAGACGAAGAACCAGGCAAAGTTCGAGATGAATATATGAAAGCGCACAGAGCGCTTGACCCGAATATGATAAAACGAAATTAATCGTGGCTGAACTGCGTCTATATAATGCGGGAGCTCAGATATGCTTGAGTCGATAATGGGAGCTGGTCAAAGTCCCACTTGATCGAAACATGTGTAAAAAGTGGAGAAGTTGTCACTATTTATTTTCCTATAATACTTTAATTATCTACTTAGTTTTCAGATTGTAGATTGCCAGACAGCCGAACGTTGCCAAAAGTGGTGGCAGAAACTATAAAATTGGTCCACATTTTGTTGGCTTTAGGCACATTCAAAATCGGCTAAGACCTGCATTCAGCTTAAGCCAGCTCACAGTCACAGAGCCAAGTCAGTCGCTGCTCCACCCTAAGAGCCAGCACGGAGCCAATAAAGCGCACTTGCTGCTCTAATAAAGATGAAAATTATATGGCCGAATACACAGGCAGCAGCAGCAACAACAACTGGCTGCTGCTATTACAACGACAAGTGGAATTTACATAACAATTTAATTAAAGTGCACAAAACAACAAACACAAAAGCCCAAAACCAAAACCAAAACCAAATCAAAATCCAGGCTGGCCGCTGGCCAGTGGCAACATTGCCAAGTCCGGGCTAAAGGAGCTGCGAAAAGATAAAGCGTAAACCCAAAACAAAATCACAGAGGACAGAGCCAAACGGGCATATATGGCAAAAAGTTGGCTTATTAAATAAATAAACTATAATTAACAATCACAAACATCTATATGTATGAGTTGGTCAACAAAAACAAAAACAAAAATCAGCTAACACATAAGCCATGATTAAAGCTGGGGTTGAAATTAGCGAATAGTCGGTTAAGTTGTATACCCTGTATAGCTTGTGCAAAGAGAAAAGAGGGTAGCTAATTTTCAAAATCAAATCAGAAATTTTAAATGAATTCTTTAATTTTTTATGAATTAGTTAATCCTGGCTACTTTCATCTATTTACAGGGTATCTGCGCGTTGAGCACGTGGCTCGACTTTAGCATTCTTGCTTTTCGCAGGTGGAAGTGGCAGCCGCCGCCGCCGCGTTGTCTAAGACCACATAGTAGGCCACACCGAACCAGCCCAATCGCAGTTGACTTTTTGGCGTATGTTGCAAGCAGATCCTCGCCATAATTGGAAGCAGTCGCATGGAACTTGTTGCACGGCGGTGGCCACTAACAAATTATAACTAACCAGATCCCAAGTCCAATGCAATCGCATTGTCGTTGTTGTGTTCGTTGTTGTGATTGTTGTTGTTGTTGTTGTTGTTGGTTTTGTTGCTGATTTTGTTGCTGCTTTTGTCGACGGCCAGTCGATCAGTCAGTTAGTAAGTCAAGTGGTTTAAAATGTAAATATGCGAGTGGTAGCATCACTTTTACTTTTAAACCTGGTCCGGCCAGCGTTTGCCCACTTTTGGCTTTGTGTTAATGTGACAAGTTGGCTGCCAATCGTTTGGATCTGGTCGACAAATTGCCCGACCGGGGGCCGTTGCCGGGTGCCCGATGCCGGTGCCGGGGGCTGGGGGGCTTCTGGCCGATGCTCTTTTGTTGTTGGCTTATGCAATTGACACCTCGTTGTTAATGGCTTACAGCTCTCCGCGGAGAACGCTGCTTAATGCTTAAATCATGTCTGCGCAATTTTTTGCAGTCAAACGATAAAATTAACAGCCAACCATTTATACCGGGCAGCTGTTCTTTCAGCTCGACAATAGCCAATTAGCCGCTGGCTCATCCTGTTTTCCCCCAGATATGCTATACTTAATGTTCCTTCGTTCCTTAAAGGGTTAATTGTTATTTGCGATACTGCATAATGGGTTAATCAAATCGAATCGTTGCCTTTTATCAAGGCCTCTTACACTAAGTAACAAAATTAAATATAGTTTTTTAAAATTTGTTATCCTTACGCTACCTGAGTATATAATTAATCAGTCATAAACACTTTTATTAATTTAAATCATTAGTTTTCCAATTTTCAATTAAGAATTTTGTGATTTCTTGTGTGGTATTTTGTACAATATTCTGGCTACGATCCAAGGCCACTTTTTGAACCTTTAACTTGAATTTAATTGCCATTTGCAATTAGTCACGGTTGAGTGGAATACTTGACATGGGGCAGCCATTTTGACCATAGTGTGCAGGTGTTTTCATCCCCATGAATCATAACAGATACCAAAAAAAATTTTTATAACATAGTCCCGCTTTGTGTATGGTAGCATTGTGGGGCGACAGCTCATAAAATCTACGCAAGGCAGCTAAAATGGATTTATAGAGATATTAAACATTTCCATAAAAGGCGCAGCAGCGACAGCAGTTGACAATGCGCAGACCCAATCCAGATAATTGTCAGCGAGGGAGCTGCAAAATCTAAATAGGTGACAATCGAGAGCAGAGCCGGGCAGACAAAGGAAAGAGAGGACGATCGCTCGTAAAAAGCTGAAGACCGCGTAATAAATGCATAAACGAAGACTGAAATTAACATAAAATTGTGAGACAAGATGATCAGCTAGGGGCAACACCCTTAGGTCCCTTCGATCCCTACATATAATTGCCAAGAGGCGAGGGCAAATCCGAGGCCAGGCCACTCGCACTTGTGCCCAGCACACTCTGCAAGTGTGTCGTGCTGTTCCGACCCGGGTTTTGTGAGTTCGGGCTCGGGTTGGGGTTCAGGTTGACTGAGCTCAGCTACATGATCCCTTTTCAACGTCTTTGTTTTTACAGTGCGATAAGAGACGATCGCTAAATGTGCCCAAGCGCCCTCAGCCCTGAGCCCTGAGCCGTGAGCCGTGAGCCAGCCTCGACCGTCGGCGGTTTTCCTGGCCCTTTTCTTGTTGGTCTGTCGCATCTATTGGGTCCGCAGTCTGTTTGTTTATTTGTTTGTTGGTGTAGGACGTGTAACGACCCTTTTTTTTTCGTATCCAGAGGCTCCACTGGTCTGCCCTATGCTCTGACTGACAAGTTTCACCTGTCCGTATTTGTCTATGGGGTGATCTATCATGGCTGTCTTAGACCGGAGCGTTGGACTAGCCGCAGCTACGAGGCGTTTATTTTTCTGGTTGACGTTTCTATTGCTCTGCGGAACATTTGTTTGAGCAGATAATGGGGCACACAGTGCGCTTGTTCATATGGTAATTTAATAGGGTCTTACATGTGCCCAGCTAGGTGTGCCAGCATCGGCACACAGACTGACCCTTTGCCCCATAGGGTCAGCGCTGAAATTAATATGTCTTGGCTAGATGGTAAACTGATACGCACACATTGCGCTCTCGCCCAGCCCCAAAAACCCCAATCCTCCAACCCAGGCATTGAAAGTGAAATCCCCACAGCAATTCATGCTCATCCATATCGGACAGAGCTTAGCAGCGATATCATCCACGTTCGCATCGAGAACGTGCAAACTGCGTGCAGACCAACTTGACTTGACGATAATGATTGACCCAAAAAAAATTGATAATAAAAAACGCGCCCGGGGCAACGAAAAAGTGAATGTCATTAGAAGAACTTTGTCGAAGCGGTCGCAGATAAAAATTGGGCAAAGAGCTGCCACAACTCGAGCCGAAGCACTCCCCAAGCTGCAGCAGCTGTCAATCAAAATGCAACAGCTAACAGAAAATAAAGAAACAAAGATTCGCTGCTGTGCACGTACCCAACAAATACCCTGTACAAAATATTGAGGATTAAAAATATGCTCAAAAATTTGATAATATATAGTAGAGATACATTTTTTTATCTTACAGCAAAATGTCTTTGAAAACATTTTACAAGTTTGCCTTAATTCAAGGACTGTAAAACTAATTGAGAAGTGAAAATGGGCTTAAAAACCAAATAAATTATATTTATTACAAATATATTTTGTATCATAAAACAAAATGTATTTCAAAACTTTATAAAAAGGACTAAAAAATATAATACTTTTATGATATTGGATAATATTTATTACAAATATATTTTTTATCTCAAAAAGCCTCTATGAAAACTCTTTAAGTGGTAACCTTAAGTTGATCAGTTCGAACATTGTTAGTTTTTTGTATTTTCCCAACGTATTTGTTTTCTATGAAACTTTTCGGTGCGTAACGCGGCTGCCGATGCCGCTGTCCCCATCTTTGGACTGCTTATGCAAGCTGGCGAACACTGAAAAATGCCCCCAGCTTGGTTGCCCCAGATTCTGTGGCAGCACAGCCTCTGCCCTTTTTTTGAAGCTTGTGTGCAACGCACACAATGCCACATAGCACATAGCACATAGCAAATGCTTTCAATCGCTGTGGCTAAAGAAAAGTTTTGTTTACATTTTGTTTTGTAAACAAAGGGAAATAATATGCGTGTGTTTAAGTGTGTGTGTGTGTGTGTATTAATGGTCGATATGTATGCGTGTGTATGGCAATATCTGTGTTCGACACAACATCCAAAACAACAACGACGACGACATGTTGCACTCTAATGGCCTGCGCCAGAAGCCAGAAGAGTTGGAGCTGCTCTGTCTCCGTTGATCATGTTCATTAATTAATGATCAGTCGCCTGCCCATTTTGCTGTTGTTGTATTTGATCTTTATTATTGTAGTTTATGATGGCCATGCGATCTGCTTTATATTCGCTTTTATTTTGTTTCCCTCCGAGCGTATAATTTATGACATTTTATTGTGTGGCAACGCAAATGTGGTGTGTTGTGTCGAACTTGGTGTGGGTAAACACGATCGCATTATGTATGTGTCTTTTCTGAGGACTAAGCAAAAACAAAAAGCACAAAATGTGCATCTTTGTTTTCGTATTATTCATAATATTTATAGGTAAGAGCCCGCAAGTTTTATTTTGTTGTGACATAAACTTAATGTGGAAATTAAATTATGGTAAATGTTTTAATTATTGTCAATATTATAGTTAGTAGAGAATATTAAGAATATTAAAAGTTTGCATTGACTTAATTCTCACTTAACGCACAAATTTACTTTCAGCCTGATCCGCTTAGCGCCCTCTCAGACAAATCAACATAAAAGCTGTAGCTGCCCACTCCGAGCGATCGAACCGAAAAATCCATAGATCACAATAAAGATCTCTGTAACTGTCATAGATTACCATACAGTAGTAGCTGTCGAATCTTTGTTGCTGTAGCCACATTAAACCCAAAACACACAACAACAGAAGACAACAAGAAAAGCGAAAAAAAAAATGAAATTGATTGTCCGTTTGTTGTTGTTGTTGTTGTCGTTATTGCTTTTGCACTCAAAAGATAGATTGCTCATAGATTAAAAGGAAGAGGGAACACTGAAAACGAAAATAAAATCGTGTTACACTGCCAGACATTACAACAACAACAACAACAACAACGATACGGGTTACCAAATGGGCAACCAAACGAACAACGAGCAGCAGAAGAAGACAACAAAAAACCAAGTAAGAACGTTGCAGCCGGGTGTAACCGACAACACAATACTCGTTCACAGTGTAATAAAAACCGAGCATTATTTGCACACATAGAATACAATCTAGGTGATATATCATGATCAATGTGCCTTATAAAATCAAAATTGGTTTAGTTTTGACACAGTTATGTGAGTTTGAATTATGACAGTTATCGATCCGAAAACTTTACATATCAACATTTTTGTCAAATTTCACACGATTTTTAACTTTAACTTTTAATGTTGTTTTTTATATTAATTGTGATAGCCACAATTGATTACAAACATAACTTTGAAATTCTAAATTTTGAAACACAAAATATTTTCGAACCTCCGATTTTTATACAAATCCTGATAAAAATGCCATCGAAAATCGGGTCAGTTATGGAAGTTTGATACATTAGAATGACAACTTTGTTGTCAATTTTAAATATATATTAATAAAAGTCTTTAAAGTTTATCTGACTGTGAATATATATTCACAACGTACATTGCACAAACCCAATATACTCTTTTCGCTTCGTGAACGAGCATAATAAAAAGAGAGAAACGAAAAAAAAAACAGAACTGTTGTAAAACGCATTTTGACTGACAGGTACCCATAGGTCTTAAGACCAAAGACGGACCCTCAGCCGGGGCACAGCTGTAACTCCTCAATTTGATTGCACGAGTCAGCCGAGACGACGACGACGACGAGTGCTGAGATGGTGCCTCAATTTGAAAATCGACAAAACGTGCAACTCACATGTCATACACGCGACGAAGACCCCGAGAAGACGACGAAGTTGTCTACGATGTGGCCAAGGGACGGTCGCCGTCAACAGCTGGTCGGAGCAGCAGAGTGAAACCTCTGCGCCTTGGGACACGGGGTCGAGCTCGGGTTTGCTTCTTTTTTTCCACACTGACAACAGCAGCAATTGGTTGTTGGTTCTGCCAGGGGCAATACCTAAACCAGAGAGAGAGAGGGAGAGGGAGAGGGAGTGAGAAAGGTAGATCGTGCAGGGTGTGCAGGTGTGAGGGAGGTTGAATCCACAAAAAAAGAAGAGCGGATTTATGGTTTACTCAGCGATGCAATTGGGGTTGAACTGGAAAAAGGTTGCCAGATAAAATATGATCACTTACTAAATAAAAAATAAACATCAAAATAATGATATTACAAAAAATTAAAAACTCGAATTATTTTAAAATCACTTCGAAATTTAACTGAAATTTCGCAATCAATGCTTATTTGAAGTTTTTTTCGAAACTCGACTCAGCTGTCAACAGTCTGGCAACTCGAACAAGTGTCAGGCTCAGAACCCAACAAAAATAAAGATTGCGGTAACCTGCACTTCAGCACTCCCGTATTCTTCATAATGGGCAACCCAAATATGATGTGCCACATAATGATGATGATGATGATGACGTTAAGTTAAATGCATTAAGCGAAGACACACTTTGGTAGCCCGAATAATAAATAAGAGCAAACAAGAATACTTTTAAATAGCTGCTAGACTGACAGATATCCTGTAATCGACTGGAATATATAATTAAAATAATTTAAGGTTTTTTCTTTTTAAAATTGGTATTTGTTCATACACAAAATATATTATTATTGTTTGCATTCTTTTGCTTGGTATACCCTTTATTATGCACATCTTGGGCACAGGGTATTAAAACACTTTGGGTAAAGTGGAAGTTGATAAACCGAAATATTAAATCACAACAAAGACTCAACGACGAATCTTGCTTCAGCATTTTGTTGGCCACGAAAACACACCAAGATTTATTCACTTTGTGCGTGTGTGTGTGTTATGTGTGTGTTTATATTGCGGGATTCTAATTATACAGGCCGGTCCTCTGCACCTTTAGGCTGGGCTGACTTGTATTATTATTGAACACCTGTACGTAAGAGCAGCCAATGGGCTCTTTAATCAACCTAGTTGTACAATATTAGCAAAAACTAAAGAGAGAGAGAGAAAGAGAGAGATAGAGTGGAATATACACTATATTTAAGTCCATTAGATTGTAGCAATAAACTTTCCACAACTGAACCTAATCGAGTCATCACCGCCGCCCCCCCTTGTTGCCAAGATCGTTGGCTGAGTGCCCAATATATAACTCGAGAAATTATCGCTGATTATCTTATTTTGGCTAGTAAATAATTTCGTTTCGGTCAGGAGCTATTAAACTGGCAGGCAGCAGGCAGAAGGCAGAAGGAGGCGAATGCTGTGAGAGGAGCGCATCACATTAGTCAAAGAACAAGAACTGGAGTCGGAGCCACATCCGCAGCTGAGTGCAGAGAGACAGATCGGACCGTATCGGACGGACCGAAGACGGCACGAGCGCATCAAATTAAGCAGGAAGAAGACAGCAGCGTCGACAACGGCAAACAGCAAATAAAATACATACTAAAAACCCCTAACCAATGTAATTTGATACCGAAAATCATTATGCACAAACATACATGCATACATCTATATACAAATACATATACATATATATATATATATATATGTTTATAGAGTCGCATGAACAGGCAGCAGCAGCAGCAGATAAAGAGTAGAAGACGACGAGTCGACGACTAATTGCCATCAATTTTTTGCATAAATCTTGGCAATATTATGCATGCAAATGCAAACCAAGCCAGGAGAAGAAGGTTAAGGAGGCGAATGGCGACTCGAGGGTACAGACAATCGCAGCGAACATGGCACAGTTTAATGCCTCAGACCGCACCAACTTCAGGATTGCCCATCGAGCCGGGCACTCGAATCGTGTTTGGCTAACCAATCAAAAGGTTCTTCAACCCGCAGTTGGAAATTTAGCCAGGCCAGCTTGACTCCAACTCCAGATTCAGCTCCAACTCCAACTGCAACTCTGGCTGCTCTTCGTAGTTAACCATTGCTAAAGTGGCACGATCACCAACATCATTATCATACATGGAACGGCAACGACGACGTCGACTCGTAACTACGACAATGGCGCTGCTATTACAACTGCAACAACAACAAGAACAACAAAATCAAATAAAAGTTCTAAAAACGTTTTTTATGCCGAGTGCCTAGTTGGAGTTAGAGAAGAGAGCGCGCGGAGACGCTAAACGATCATGAGGCAACACGATTTGAAAATTGCGTACGTATCGCCAAAACCGAGTTCATTATGTCCATGGAGGAATCGTCGACTAGCAGCAAGAAAGAGAGCGAGAGCGAGAGAGAGAGAGCGAGTGAAAGAGAGCGCGTGCTGGCACAAAGCTAGCTCACTGTGCCCAACGATCATGATGATCATGCAGTTGATATCATACGGCAGTCAGGCAGTTAGGCAGGCAGGCAGGGATAGGCAAGCCAGGCCAGGCCAGGCCGGGCCGGGCCGGGCCAGGCCCGATCAGCCAGGCAGAGGCAGTCAGGATAAGTTCATTGACTTCCATCTAGAAGTTCATTGCAGTTGAAGTCGTACCACCAACAACAACAACAACTACTGCTATAGCTAAAAAGAACCCATGGATCTCACTGTTTGTCTTTTGCTTGGCTTCAGAGCGTGTGTTGCACACTTTCTGTTTTATGCCTATTGCCGAGTCAGAGACACGTCCAGGCCCAGACCCAACAACGAGACAAAACCCGGTGCCCGCTCGACTCAACTGCTTTTTTTTTGTATTTTTTTATTTTTTATTTTTATTTTCCACCACTACACTTGTCCTAGGCTTCTCTTTGTATTATTTGCTAGGATTAAAGGTATTAAAAGACATGCAACGAAGGCACAACACAGAAAGGAGAACGAGCAGGGTAAACAGAAGATCGCCTGTGAGTGTGCGTGTGTGTGTGTGTGTGTGTATTGTGGCAAATAAAACATCTGTGCCGTAAAATCAAAACACTGAGGGATCCGAATACAACTGGCTGCAAATGCGCGCCCGTTAAGTGTGGATCAGTCGTTTGCTCTGCCCAAGGAGAGCTTGCAAATTGACGTCGTGGGGATCGGATGCGAGTGCGAGTGCGAGTGCGAGTACGTTGCTGGACCCTTCAAGAAACAAGTAACATTGTGTATCCCTCTTCGTTCTTCGTTCTTCTTCTTTCTTATTTTGTTGTTGCTGTTGTTGTTGTTGGTGTTGCTGTATTTTTTCCTCCTCAGTTTAGCTCTGAAATTTATTCTGCCGGTCGGTTCGTGGTCTCCTTCGGTTGGTTGTTTCGTTAGCTGGTTGGTTAGTTGGGGTGACCGCATCTCTGGGTCTGTTTGAGGTTATTACACTCTCGCTGCAATTTCAGGCCTGGCTTTTATTTTTATTGCGCTCACTAGCGTCGCCAACAAGGACTATAAATCTATGGCCCTAACCAAGGAGCAGCTAGATTTGGCGCGCTTTTTTTTTCGCCAACCAGGTGGAAACAAATGCTAAAAACTGGTTACTTAACTGGACAAGAAACTAAATAAGTTTGGCTTCTTTCTGATCAGTTTGCGTAGGCATAAATAAACAAATTGAAGAATGTTAGTTGAGATTCTTAAATTGACAACAATCTCCTTAATTAATGATCAACTGATTTAGTGATATCCTATATTTAAGGAAGTTAAATCGCCTGGCCCAGTCTGAAATGAATTTCATGCTGGAACGCAATTGCTGCCCAACTGCAGCACGACAACACTGTCCGCTCTCTCGTTCTCTCTGTTTGCTTAGAGCGGTCACTCATGCTCTTAAGATCATCAGCGTTGCAGCGCGACCGCTCTTAAGATATCTTTGGCTCTTTGGCCAATGCAGCTCTCAGATTTTTTTTTTTTCGATTTTCTTTTTCTTCTCGATTTTCTATACACACACACACGCACACACACTCGAGTGCGCTCCGGTTGTAGTTTTGTTTTGTTCGTCTTATTCCGCTGGCCGTCGTTGTCTTTCGATATGGGGGTACAGTAGTCTCCCGCCAAAATTTAGTGGCGCGCTCTCTGTTTGGCTCTTTGTGCGTTGATCTTTTACGTTTTTGTTTTGATTTCAACATTCTCGTCGTTGCCGTAGTAGCTCTGCCAGCGACGAGCGCTGCTCCGATCCCTCGCTGGTAACTTGCCGGACCGGACTACACACACACACACACACACACACACATGCACAGAGTGCTTGGACAAGTGATCATGACAGCGGGCGAGTGGTGTTGTTCTCTCTGCGTGTGTGTGTGTGTGTGTCTGTGTGTGTATTGTGCATTTTCGTTTTCAATTAGGTTTAATCAAGCAAACGATCGATCATATTGACTTGTTTTTTTGAGCTCGCTTGAGGTGTGCGTTTTGTGTACTGCCTGCTGCCAACTGCCAACTGCCAACTGCCAACTGGCAACTATCAACTGGCAACAACTGCCTACTGCCTGGGTTATTGCTCGCTTTTCATTTTCCTGTTCTGGTTTTTAAGTTTTGCATAAACTTGTTGATTAACTGCGGCCCGAGGGGGCTCAGCTGCTGCTGGTTTTTGGTTTTGCGCTTGTTGGACTCATTACACATACACATAAATACGTATGTGTGTGTGTGTGTATTTGTGTGTACCCAAAGGGTACCAAGGTTATAATCGGTTTAGGATTTAAACTGAGATATATTCAATTAAAGCTTGCAATAATAAATATTCTTTATGAATATTTAAATGTCTATAAACTTAATAAACTTATTGCTTATTTAGAATAAATTTAAAATGTTAACATTTATTTTGTTGAAATTTATGTTTGTTTAAATTGGTTAAAACGGTTGAATTTTCAAATTTCGAATAAATATTAGACCGCGGGGCTTAGCCAAGAAAATCAAACGTCATTATGATAAATACATAACTATAAAAAAATTCCAAATTGACTATAATCGTTGTGCTTACTTTATTCGACGAAGTAGAACTAATTATCTTTGGATCATATTTATATTTCAATTTTAATAAGAATTGTAATATGACTTTTATCGACTTTATATTGGTTATTATACACTTGCATAAAGTTATAATTACGAAATATGTTAATAAGTTTTTTTTATATAACTATATCGTATATATAACGATATTGCGTTTGTCTCTCAAATTGGTTAAAAAATAAGTGTGTTGATAAGAAATTTGTTTGTTTTCCAAAATATCCCAACTAAACTAATTCTGCTCATTTTATAAAGGTAAAATATCACTTAAATCAAACCAATATACTGAAAATACAGATAAAATACTATAAGTATTAATTAATAATTCATTTTCGCCACTTTAATTTTGATTTAGTTCGATTTTATTCTATTAGCAAAAGCTGATGACAGAGATAAAACAGATTATAGAATTACTTGATGAAACGATTTTAGCTTGACTTAGCCAATATTTACACACACACACAGATGGATATTGATGCATATGTATGTATGCATATTGCATTTCGTTGGCTTCTCTATTAACAAAGTGTCAAAGCCCGTACTGTAAGCCCGAAGATGTGATATAAGAATTACATCGACAGTAGCAACAAGACACCGGGGAGGCAGCTCGGACAATCAGGCAGCGTCAGGCATTATCATTATGTTTATTATACGAGTAGTTGCAACCAGCAGCAAAAGTAGCAGCAGCAGCAGCACACAACAGCCACAACAGCTCATATAGCTCGCTCTGATCATAATCAGACAGGGGCCAGGCTCTTCAGGCCAAGGGTACAGGGGCGAGCTCGAAATCGACAAGTTGCTGCATGCACGATCGACGTCGTCGAGAGTCGCTGGCTGGGGACTCGTGTCTCGGGTTTGGGTTTGGGTTTGGCTTTGGCTTTGGCTTGGCTTGGCTTGGCTTAGCCCCTCAGCTGGGTCCGCTCGGGGGCTGAATAAAGTGTTTGAGGCGACTCGTTTGGATGCTGCTGCAGCTCGGCCCGCATCGTTGCGTCGTCGTCGTCGTCGTCGTCGTCGTGCGCATTTAAAGGTCTCCAGCTCCGACTGCGTCTCATCCCCCTCCCCCCACCACATCCTCCTTCTCAGCCAGCCGCTGCTGTCTTCTGCTGGAGCTGTTTAAGTGCCGTTGCCGTCGTTGTTGTTGAATCTTTAAAACTTGATTTTAAGTTTGTTGTTGTTTTTTTTCGCCGCTGGTTTTTTATGTATGGCTGCTGCAGCAGTTGAACACCTGTGTTCTTATGCGCTCCCTCAACGGCTATAGACAATATTATTATTTTTGTTTCGTTTTTTTTTTTTAACCTCATGCAATTTAATGTCATGTTTTTCGTCTTAGTTGCTGTTGGTTTTTTTTATTTTTTATTACTTAAGTGCGTGTTTAGGTTTAAAGGTTTATGTGAGCTGCTTTGCTCCTCGCTCTTTTATGCCTAGTAAATTTAGCGTCTTAACCTATTTATAATGAAATCTGTTTTGGTCATAAACTGGCTGGAGGCGGGGGCAGTATTATGGCCGGTGCCATAATGTTTCACAATTTATGGGCCTATTAAAGCACAGTTAAGGCTTAGCCTCTGAAAATCATCTAGATAATTGCATCAACTGAATAGAAAATGCAATCATATCAACGCAAAGTTATAGCGGACAATAAAATAACACCTATTCCCGATAACGATATCTTAAGCAATATTTAATAAACGACCAAATACAAATGTTGATATACTTTTAATGCAAATACTAATATAATTTTAAATGTTAACTATAAAATATTGCGAAACGATACGTTATATAACACTATTTTCAACTCAAGTTGATAGAAAAGCACATTGTTGTAAATTGAACTCTTCTATGTGATTTTCACAAATTTAAGTAACACAAACAAAGTCAGTGGTAAATTATATAAAATATAAAATAAAAGCGATTTTTTTTTCAGTGTATGTAAAATGTAAGCAAATAATAAAATTGTTCTGTTCTATCAGTTGGGCTAACATGGCGTATGAGTAATCAACTAATTTTGCACTATAGCCAAATGCAATAAAATTATTAATAACGCGACTGTAACTAATCACGTAAACTGAACAATGGCCAAAGTACATTTATGGCTGCTCCAAAGCTAAAGAACCCACCAACTAACCAACGGGCCAGTGGACGGCCGGACGGACGGTTGGACAGACGGACGGTTGGACAGCTGGACTGACTAACTAACAAAGCGCATTCAATCAACATAGCACAAACAACAACGCACAGTTGCAAGTCATAAAAACTACAACAAACATACAGTTCAAATACAAATACTATAAACCGAACAAGAAGAAGAAGACGAAAACGAAAACGACAAAAAAAGAACAACAATATTCAACACTGGCCGAAGCAGCTACTGGGCATACGCCAAAAAGAGGCGACGCGACGCCTCGTAACGCTAAGCAAATAGACCAAAGACGAGCAGCAGAGAGTTCTACATACGGCTATGAAAATGGCAGGAACAGGGGACAGGGGCAAGGGCAAGGGCAAGGGTGAGGATGAGGGCAAGGGCTGAGCTAGGTGTGGAGCCAGGGACAGGGTAGAAGAGGGTATACAAAGCAACTTCACGCCGCAAGTCAAAATGCAATTAAGCGCGGCTACTGGACAACTTCAACACGATGATGACGATGACAATGACGATAATGACGCTGATGATGATGATGGCAACGTTGTAACTATCAACCAGCAGATTGTCAGAGACACACACTACACACACACACATATATATACCCCCATACACAGTGCGTATGTATTTATAAAGAGCGACCCATGAGCTGGGCGTTGATGTTTCGGGCGGAGTTGCACAGATAGAAAACTACATAGTACAACAAAACTCGATTTCAGTTAAGACGCAGTAAAAAGTTGTAATGCAGCTTAAGACGGGAGCGCAGTCGCTTTAAACATAGAGGAAGGAAAGAACCGCATGGAAAACGAAAAGCAGCAGCAGCCGCAGCAGCAGAAAAAATAAAATAAAAGCTTTTGTGCTGGAAGTGGCAATTACACGCAGCAAAATTGGTGGCACGAGGTTTAGACCATAATTTAATATATGCGATGTTTGTGTGTGTGTATATGAAATTAAATGATTTAGAAACTGCAAGGCAAAGGGGCAAAACCAAAGCCAAAGCAACCATCAAAATTGGTAATTACAAAGGCAATGTGGAAAAACAACAAAGAGAAATTCAAGATCAATTTGTGTAAATATATGTGAGAGGATGACAAAAAAAACCTAGCTACAAAGAATTATCAAAATCATAAAATTCCAGAAAATAAGTTTTTGTTTTTAATCCTAAATCAGCTTTAAAGAAAATAATATAAATATTGATATTTATTTATAATATTTCCTTTAATATGTTCTAATGAAAAAAAATGAATAATTAATAATTTAAAAAAATTGATCAAAACACAAAATATTTGAAAAATCAAATTTTTACCTACATCTTAACCCCTCTAGCCCAGATCCTGGCTACGCCCATGCCTTTACTTGCACACAACAAAATTCGTTTAATTAATATTATTTAATTTTGTCAACTGTAAAGTAAACATGCATTTCGCGCAGTGCAGCTGCAACTGCAAGCTACAACAAAGAAGGTTCTTAAAAGCTTTATGCATCGTTGTCGCTGTCAACAACAACAACAACAACAACAACAGCAGCAACAAGTAAACCGGTTAGGCAGTTTCCTACGCGCCAAGACTCCAACGTTGGTGGGTGAGGGGTTGGGTGGTGGGGGGGTGAGTGATAACTGGGGGGATACGACTTGGCTGTGTTGATTTGTTGCGCATGCGCGCGACTTGCCGCTGCACTAAACTCAAACTCAGACTGAGACTCGAATCGACTCGACTTGTACTCTTTCGTACAGTGAACACCCTGCAGCGTTGCAGCTGTGCCGCACACACACACACAAAAGTATGGTGTGTATAACATAGAGACAAAGGCCCACAGGGGCAGGGGAGGGGGAGCGGTGGGCACACTTGGAGGGTTGGCCGGCCAATGAAGGAGGTACAACTACTACAAGCAACATGTTGTTGTTGCTGTTATTATGACGCTCAACCAGCTACTGTGCACTGCTTAACGATCATGCCCGATCATGCTTCAAAACTAAATCCAAAAGCTCTTGCAAACGCGCACGTTTCGTGTTTTCTTGTTGTTGTTGCTGCTGCTGTTGTTGTTGTTGTTGTTGTTGTTGTTGTTGTTGTTGTTGTTGTTATTGTTTAGTGTGCTTTGCTTTAGCTACCGTTTGGATCGCTTTGGGATCGTATTTGGCTCATTGTCAATGTCGCTGTTGGGTCGCAGCTTCTGGGGTGCTGTTGCTGCAGCAGCTCCAGATGATCGGTGCCTCGATCACCGCGTGATTCATTTGTCGTGCTGTGCAGCATCGACCCGCATGCAACATTTGCTTTTTTTCTTCTATTTTTCTTTTTTCTTTTTTTTTTTTGGGCCACAGATTTGACGTTTTTTGTTGCCGTTATGGAAATATGATTGCCGAAAAGAGGGTGCCTTGCCCCGAACAACCATTATCGTAACCAAAGAGTTGTTGCAGCCACTCGACGCTCATTGCCAGGTCAATTTATGTAAAATGAACGGTGATTAAAATGATCGCCAATATTTGCATTGGTCAGCGTTTAAACTTTGGCTTGCATTTATTAACGTCTATTTGCCCGAGCTCCGCACAGAGACAATTGATGAAGTATTGCCCGCCGGGGGTGTGCCCCATTATATGTTTGTATTAGCGATGCACGAGTTCTCCATAAAAGATTTCAATTTGTTTTCAAGGATGCATGCGCGATGCAACTATACAGTGTGGCAGTTGCAGTTGCAGTTGCACTTGGTTTAGTCTCTAAATTGTTGCTGTTCGATAATTAGAATTCTGTGACCCTGAGAGCAACAACAATTATATGGTCAAGGTTGGGCCTAGCCACAGCGATATGATCACAGCTAAGTAACAGACCAATATTGACTCTGGGAAATTTAAGTAGCCAAACAAACGACAACGACAACGACAACAACGACGGCAGCCAAAGCAAAGAAAAGTAATAGGTAAATAAGGACAGATATGTGTATAAATAATGGGTAGACTTACATTTGAACAGACATATATATACATATATATATATATACTCGTGGATTGTGGACACCTAGCCAAATAGAAAGAATCTTGGCTTACGCTCACAGTGCGCATATCTTCAACAAGCACAAACAAGACACTAAGAAACAGTGCTGTGGCGAACGCGAAATACCCTGCAATTAAACAATTGAATTTTGATTAAAGATAAAAACCAACAAATTCTTATTTAAACTTGGTTTTTGTTGGCCCAATAATTAATTTATGTAAAATATATTTACTTTTAGTTAAACTCTGTATTTGCCATAAATTTAAATAATATTTAAGTGAACTACATTAATTATTAAATAAGTAAGAACATTAAAATCGGTTGTAAACGAATGCGAAATACTTATTCACAGTATATTAACACATAAAAATTATTTTTGCATTTTTCTAATCGATATATATTTTATTAATTTGCCACGTTCCCCGTGTGCGTAGTCAAAAAATCTTGATACTGTATATAATGCGAATATGTACTCGTGTATATTCAAAATTACAAGTCTCTAGCTGCAGTAGCGGGAAAAATAATTGCATTAATACGAATAGGTGGGGTACACTAATATACTCTTTTCTGCGTATATGTTTGAGTTAACTGTGCAATGATTACCTCTCAAATCATTTCAGCTTGTTACAATTGTCACGCTGATTAACTGGACAAACCAGGACAAAAAAAAAGAAACAAAAAAAGAAAGAAGGCGAACCAAGAGAACTTTGCGCTAGTCTAGCCGCAGTCACCTACGTTCGTACTGTACCCAACTGCTAGATAGAAGAGCAATCCAGCCGGCGCATCCCAAACCAGATTAAACCGCAGATGTTCTGTCAAACTGACAGCGCCAGAGAAACGACTTGATTGCGCATGAGCCCATGCCCATGGTCAGGCACAGGCACAGGCTCTGACTCTGACTCTGGCTCTGACTCGGGTACGGGCTCGGGTTTTGGGCCCGGCTCTTGGCCAGAATACGCTGGCTTATCCAGCGACGACAACGTTCAACGTTCTAATGAACCCAAAAGATTTTACGCGCCAAAGGCTTTTTTCACGTTGTGAGTATCGACTGCAAAAAAACCAAAGGAAAAAAAAAACCAAAGAAAACGAGAAGAGAAAAAAAAACGAGACCAGGCTGTCTTTTCTGTGTTTTGATACGCGCTTCCAGTCGATATAAAATTAAAGACCTAATGAAGTGGAGGCAACGACAACGCAAAGATAAATATGCACAGGCCACAGAGTATAAGAAAAGAAGAAAAATAAAAAAAAAATAATACAACAAAAAAAAAAAATAAATAAAATAAAAAAAAAAATAACTCGTTTGACCAGTCGCAGGCAGTTGTTGGGGCAAGAATCATCATAATTTTTACTATCAACTTGCAACATGGACACATGCGACGACGCTGAGGACAGACGGACGAGCCGACCGACCGATCCGATTGCGTGTGCCTATCCCTCCGCTGCTGCCGTCGCCGCCGCCGCCGTCTTCCTGCACACGCCTACGCCACACAGTGCCAAATGCGCGGGAGCGAGACAAAACAACAACAAAGCAGGCACACATGAATATACATACATGCATACACACACACACACATATTTAGTTGTATATCTATGTGTATGTATTTCGATATATGTATACAAAAAGAAATGATATGAAAACAGGTCATTGCCTTAATGGATCTGAACACAACGCGCCACTGGCTCCGACTTCGACTCCGACTCCGTCTCCGACTCGGCTGGAACCGAGTCTTATGCTCTATCCCCCTCTCTCTCTCTCTCTCTCTTTCGTGTGTAGATGCAAACGAAGCGACGGCAACGAACGTTGCCTGCATACGAAACGAGGGAGGCGATCCAAGCAGCCCCAGCGATAAAGATTTAAGCAAATAATCAAATACATAAACAAGAACGAATAAATTGAAAGTGTGAGTCGAACCACAAATACTCTATCAATAGAAATAGTTGAAAAAGTAAATGTAATTAAACATGAAGAGGATTCTTTAAAAATGCAAATCTATCAAATGAATATTGTTGTAAATAATCGAACTGTAACTATAGTCGATATTATATAAACCACCTCAATTATTGGTAAGAGAATGAGAACTTCGTGATTAGGGTCCACATAGACATAGACGGACAGTTTGGCAGAGGGACAGCGTAGAGCGAACAGAGGCGACTTTCAAAAGTTTACACAATTTAGATTTATTGTTAAGGCTGCTGAAAACAAAGCAAAGCGCGCTGAGTAAATTGGGTTAAAAGTACAATTGTCGTTTAGACTCTAATTGGAGGCGTGCGCTGGTCGAAATCGCTGATTGGAATGAGCCTGTCACTTGCCCAAAGGCCACAAACAAATCAATTGCAATGCTCGGGAACAACTCAACCGGGAGCTGTAATACAATGAGCTACTGTTCGCCAGCTGTCCAGCTGGTCATTCACTCAATCGTTCACTCTCCAGACTCGAGACTCCAGCCGCCGCGTTGGACTTGTGCTGAGCGCGTGCCCGCCTGCAGCTTGTTCTAGTCTTGGAGCTGTGCAGCAGCTGGAGCGGCCCACTTGTTGTCCTCTTGGTACAGTGCCGCCACCTTTTGCCAGCTGTTTTACAGCGCCCAGCCGGGGGCTTCTACCTTTGCCCTACCCACCCTCCTCCGATCGTAACTCTGACTTCGACTCCGACTCCGACTCTGACTCTGACTCTGATCTTGTGCCATTTTGTTGCCGCGGTTGCAGTTGCAGCAGTTGATCTCTGCAGTTGGGCCAATAGATAAGCCCACTGCTGCTGCTCAATGTTGACTTTGCTTATGTAATACTAGACTCCACTCAGCTGCCGGCGGTTTGTGGTGTTGCGTTGTTGTTATTGTTGTTGTTGTTGCTGTTGTTGCAGTTGCTATTGCAGTTGTTGCATCTTTCTCGGGATGAGGGACTGCCTGACTGCCGGGCTGTGGCGTGTTGTGTTTGATAAATTGCCCAAGTTCAGGAGTGGATCAGGGGTTATGGTTAGTCAAGTGGTTAAGTAAGAGCCAGGGTTGAGAGTTACTTGCCAAAAAAACAGGGTATAAAGCACACAGAAGTTGCGATTTTTGTTTATTTTTTTCTTATTTAACTTAAAGTTGCTTACGCAAAATAGAAAAAGTCGGGTAAGAATCTGAACGTTCTTTAAATTTTTAGATAAACAATTGTTTTTGTTCCTTCAAACTAGAAGTAATATGCAGATCAATCAAATAAGCACAAATTTATTCTAACCTTATTAAAAGTTATGTTTAAATTCATTTTTTCTAGTTATTACTATGAATAACTATCTTAATTTATGGGATACCAAATTACAATTGTTTTCATCATTATGCGATTATCGCACTTAATTATAAATTATATAGTATCTAATAGTTACACTTTAGAGCACATTGGCAGCTGTCAGCAGTAGATACAAATCTATTGTTTGCGCAAATGTTCTGGTAGCAAGAACAAGAACCAGTTTACCCAGTACAAAAACCCGGCGGCAATTGGGTTTACGTCGGCTGCAGTCCCGGGCACTTTCGGAGCAGCGACAACTGCAACGCCGACTGATTACACACATTTGGCTTTTGGCTCGCGTGCATCGCGCAGATGCAGATGCTGCGGTGCGGTGCAGCGAACATTGAATTACTTTTAATGCAGCTGGGGCCCGGGCCGGAGTCGATGCTGGGTTGGGGCCTGCGATCTGGACGTGAATCCAAATTATCTAATTTGCAAAGTTATTGCTATTAATTGGGCGTAATTATTGCGTGTCGTCGGGGCTAAATGGCGCCTTTTATGCAGCCATTATAATTAGTTTCCTTTATGTTGCCTCAACTTCCCTATGATTGCTCTAAATGCTGCCTGCCCGACTGCCTGACTGACTGCCCAGCCGGACAGCGGCGCACTTGTTGTTGCCGGCTTCCCCTGTGCAGTTGTCAATTTTAATTGATTGTTAATCTGCGCCGCGCAGGCTCAGCATGATCTTGGGCCTCTCGGGCTGCGCCTCTCTCTCTGCTGAGGTTAATCTTATAAACGTACCGAGTTAATTGTATTAAATACGCTTCACAGCATTGTTGTTGCCGGTCCAGCTGGATAACTGGCCGGTCGGTTTCGCCGATCGTCGCTATCGACGCCGCTGGAGTTAATGAACCATTGAAGATCAAGGATAAACGACGTGCACATGGCAATTAGTTGATTTTTTATTGCAGCCACTGCGATAACTAAATATAGACGGAGGCCATAAATGCATAAAAACGATATGAGACAATGCGATCAGCCGAGGCGGTTCCAATAAACTGGACAAAGGCGTAATCAATGGACAGCGCCAATATATATTCAAGCCTGTCAGCAGCATTATGTTTCTCAAATATTATCAGATATGGATCCTTTGAATATTCGCAATATTTGAGAAGTGAGAAGGTAGAATTCAATTTTAAAAGTATACTTTTGGGATCATCCGTTAGATAATCCGAATAATACATTATTTATTAATGTATCCGTTTATAATTTATCGGAATCGAAATATCGAACAACAAACTATCCATTCCATCTAACTAAATCTGAACAGTTGCGCATTATAAACTATGCAAATAGAAACAAATATATAATTCATATAATTTATACACTGTACTTTGTATATTGCATATTCAGCTCTTATCTATTACGCACAATTTCACAACTTGTTTGCTGTGTATAAATTTCCCAGCTGCGTATTGTTTATATTACAGAACGACTTGTATTATGAGTAAAGACTCTCTCAAGTTGTAAGCCAAGGCATAAACAACGTTGAATGGCATTAATGAAAATGCAGCTCAAAATAAATGGCAAAGCATTCGAGTCGAGAAACCACTCAAAGCTAACGCATTTGCATATTTTGAAGTTATATTAATAGCCGCCGGTGATCTTGAGTGACAGGCATTAGCATAATCAGCCCAGCGCCAGACCCAACACTGCGAAACAGGTCAACAATTAATGTACACCTACAAAACAAATAGATAGAGAGAGAGGGAGAGAGAGAGAGGGAGACTGGCTGTAAAATAAATCAAACTTTTAATTACTGTGCAATTAAAGTAACGTATTTCAATTAATTAAAAGCAATTTGATTGGGCGCGCACGGCGCAGAGCTGAGAGTTGGCTGGCCCACGTCTGGCCACAGCCCAAAAACCCGATAAGCATTACGAAACCAGAAAATTTGCGCGCCAAAATCTGCAGAAACCAAAACAAGCTGCGCAGCAAATAAATATATTATTAAACAAATTTTGTATATATATATATATATTTATATATGTATATGGGTAAAAACAGCTGGCCACGATGCTGCCGCTGGGGCAGGTGATAAGGCGGCGGCGGCATCGTCGGCAGGTTGTTAAACCAGCTGCTGCAGCTGCGGAGGGAGCCGCGTGGGAGCTGCGCAGCGACTTTATTGCGTTGTTGCGAAAATTAACTGCAATAGAGCACCGAAACGGTGGCGGGAGGGGGAGGGCGAGCTAGCCAGGTGCAAGGGGAGCCCAAGTGCCACTTGGCATAAATGTTAAAAGGCTCGCCACAAAGCTTCCTACACAGGCGTGAGCGGCTTCCGCGGCTTCGAATTCGGCTGCGGCGCTGACTGCAACCGACTCCGACTCCGACTGCGAGTTGGAAAATTTTGTTGTTGGCGTGTTGGCCTAATACGAAAGTTGTTGCCCTTGTGTTGGTGTACGCGGTGTGTTCGTGCCACAAGTGGCAGTGGCAAATAACACTAGGCAGCCAAACCAAACAGATTTTTAGTTCAAGTAACTAAATAATTAAAAAAAAAAAATAATAATAATATATATTTATATAAACAAGATATATATTTATATAAATACGAATTAAATAATAATTTAATATAATAAAAGAAATTTGAATAAACGTTTTTTTTTTATCAATCGAAACAAGGAACATTATTTTTTATTTAAAGAAATTATTCATTTTTTTGCGTGTTTTACTTGAACAAAATATTTATTAAAAAAATTATTTAACTATTTTACAAAATAATAATAATAAGTTAATAATTTCGGCAGATTAGATATATATTTTGTGCTGGCCAGTGTAACTAATGAGCTAAGCAAGCACGTCACGCGTCAAAGTTTGTACGTGTTGTTTCGTTTGTTGGTCAAGTGGGCAACAACAACAACAGCAACAGCAACAAAAACTGCAACAACGACAACAACAAATGCAACACGCGCTTAATTTTATTGGACGTCATGCGGTGCGCATGCGCAACGGACCTGCCGACCTGATCCACCAACAACAGTTGCATACATACACGCACACACACATACATACATGCAAACATAACTATATATATATAAATAAATAAATTTGTTTTTTTTTTTGTTGTTTTTTGGGCCAAATGGCATAATTGGCTGCCCCACTGTGGTTTTGGGCTACCGTCGCGCACTGCGTCCCACTCGGAGAGCTGAGTGCCCCGGCATATGCATATGTGTGTTGTGTGTGTGAAATATGAGACATTCGGTTGCATGATTTGTTTCCTACCTGGTTGCCAGCCAGCCGACCAGTGGGCCAGAATTGATTGATGTACACAATTAATATCAATCAAGCGGCAAATGCCAAAAATTAAATCAATACAAAAATATCAATATCAAAATATGAACTTTGACTTATGGCCAAACCAGCTACACAAATTGAAATACACACTATAATCATGTATTACAGTTATTGCAACTATAAGCAGAGACTATATAATATATGTGTTAATAAAGTTTTTCTAAAATAAAATGAAAATGTCAAGTTTTTTAGTATGAAATCCTATTACGATTCTTATCAAGGTCTGTTCAATATGCAAGTTGTTTTTTTTATATTTATTTACATTATTATCCAGTGTTGAGAAACACCTTACTGGTTTGTCGATTGTGTGGGTTCTAATTTATTGGATACACATTTGAGGCTGCGTCGCCAGATCGAAGATTGTCGTTGGTTAGTGCATTAAATGTGAGCTTTAAGTGCTTGAGCGGATTTTCGATTCAATTGCAGAGCGTGTGGCCCACATGTGTGTGTGTGTGTGTGTGTGTGTGCAACATGCTGCATGTGGCCAGTGGGCCGACTTTGCAGCAGGTTTGTCTCTCTGGTTTTTTTTTTTCGTATTTCATTGCTTGCGCTAATTTGCGCAAATCAAACAGCCCACAAGAGCAGCGAGGCACATGAAGGAGCCGAAGACTCGGCGGAACCAGTTTTCTGATCGTTGTTGTTGTTGTTGTTTGAACACTGCGTGCAGTTGTAAAAACACCTGCTACAATTGATTAAATCACAGCAATTTATTATTAAGATTTTGTGAGTTTTTTTTTATGTTTCTTTTTTTTATTTTTGTGGCAAAGACCACAATAAAAATCTGAAATCGAGGTTGATTGATTTTCGAGGTCTTTCGCTGGCGCGGATCAAACATTGTGGGTGTTCTCGACGTGTGGTTCAATTTGCTGATCGGTCTATCGGGTTAGACATTGCGGCTACCAGTTTTGCCGTTACTTTGGCACATTTTGCATAAATCAACTGCCAGGTTGCCGTTTTCGCAATAAATTTGGCACGTTCTAAGGCGTTAATTGGGGTTTACTTATGCCGAGAAATTTACATATTGCAAATTATGTGGGTTTGATCGATTCGACGTTTGCAAATCGAAAGTCGATTTTTATAATAAATACTTTGATAGCAATAATTACGAAAATAGATTTTAAAACATATTATTTTGTAGTAATAAAGTAATTAATTCGAAATTTTAATATGCAACGCATAAAAAGAAAGCAAAGAAATTTGTAATCGCCATTTTTAGGATCCTTCAATGTTACTAAACAGTGAAATGTCTAAATGATGTGCTATTTTAAAGCTGACAAAACATCTTTTCAAGGACGATTGCTAGATTTCGCTGCATAATATTATTAATAAATTCAAAAATAGCTGCGAATACATGTAAGGTTGTCATTGTTAATAAATATCAACTACAACATTGTTGTCATTTCACAATCATTAACAAGATTGACGAACATGCAGTTGTTTGCGTTTATCAACTGGGGATTGAAAACACGAATATCGCGTGCGGTAAACACAGCCCGGGGCGTTTAATAAATAGGCCAGGCCATAGTCACGATTAGCTACTGTGCGATCGGAAGTCGACATGAAGTGGACAGTGGTTTTCATATTCGCTCAACTGGTGCATCTCATTGCGGTAAATATTACTAAATACTTTTTATTACAAAATAAATATATATAAATATATATCCCTTGATAGGGCGAGCAAGCCTATGTGGTTAGCAATGAGCAGCTCGAATCCTTTGAGGGCGACTCGGAAACGCTCGTGCTGTTCGACAATCTGAAGACCGTGGGACGCGACCGTGCCATTAACGGTACCTTCTCCTTCCTGGGCGATATGGACAACGACGACTTTAAAGTGTCGGTGGAGCTTTACTCCAGTCCGAATAGCGACGGCGATTTCAAGCGGATGGTCTTCGATGTGCCGCAGACGAGCATTTGCGAGTGCTTCAAGAAGTTCTACGTGCAGTTCGTTCAGCCGTCTGTCAGCGACGGCGACACCACAAACTTTCCACTTGTGGGCGAGGACACCTGCCCGATACCGAAGGGCGAGTTCTACATTAAGAGTGTCATTTTCAACACCCAAGATTGGCCCGAACAGGTGCCGCGTGGCATGGTTAAGGCCATTATAACGTTCTTTACAGGCGGCAAGAACGTGGGCGGTTTTATAGTGCTTGTCAAGATTGAGGATCGCCAAAGTTAGACGAATCAATTTGTACAATTTTTTTATTTTTTTTTTATATAAACTGTATTCTTTAATTAAATAGCAATAAAGATCTTTGAAAGCGATGGTGGAAGTTTCAATCATCGGAGAAGAAAGAACCTGGCAGCCAACAAAAACTTTCAACTATAATCTATAATACAAAATGTAATCTATAACCGATATTGCTGCGCCTCAGTGAGCATATCCAAATAATATTTATGCGATCTTTAGAGAAGGTCATCAGTAATCTGCCAGAAATAAACTAAGGGAGATATATATTTTATTTATTTATGTTATCTTATTTATTTATATTTTACCTAATTTCCAGTGATTTTACATTTCACAAACCCAATATACTCTTTACACTTTACAAAACGAGTATAAAACCCAACGACCTGATAGAAAGAATGATGTGTTTTATATAATATGATTTGTGCATAAACCAAACGCAGATCGCATTACTCGCTGGTGTTAAAACAAACAACTAAAATAAATCAATTTGGTGTTGAACGCAACGACTGACGACAGCTACACGGAAATCGACACAATTCATTAGAAGCCACCCATCAGCAGCCTATCAAAAGTGAGACATTCGAATCACAGGAGTTTTGGCCCCCAAACTGGGGCGAAAATGAAGCATTTATTGAAAATTTATAAACACAAAACAATAACAGAAAAACAAAAGAAAAAAACAAAACACACAAGTATAAAAAGTGAGGAGAGAGTCACGAAATTAAATGAAAAGTGCGCCAAAGAAAAACTCAGCAGGAGATATTTTACATTTTCACGGATGGATTTCCCCAGAAGTGGCGGGCCGCGATCTCTGATTTTATTTATAAATTCATTCACGACAAACACACACACACACACACACACACACAACGAGGGCGGTAAATGGTGGGCGGGGGTAGGCCCCCCGTTTACAGATCGGCACCGTTCGTTTCAGTGTCGGTTTCGGTTTCGGGGGTCGCCAACTACACGCGCCTGCCACGTGCTAAATATAGAAGAAGACGACGACGACGACGACAGCGACTGCGACCAAGTCAAATGGGGGATTTTCCGAAAAATGAAAACGTCACTTTAGCCGGGCATTAGTTTTCTCTGGGGTGTGGCCTGGCCAGGTCGCCGGCTGCCAAACATCTGCGGCCGCAGCAAGCCGCAACTATTTGAGGCATTTTCCAAGTAATATGCAACACATGTTGTGCGCCCTAGGATCGTGCCGTTCGGAAGCTCAGCGCTTGGGGTAGAGGACGATGCGCGTGCGCCTCGAAAATTCATCCGCTGTCAAATGCAGCAGCAGCATCCAACTAAAATCAAGTGACAGTTGGGGGCCCAGCTCACGTCAGGCATGACATTAGATGATGCTGTGCCCCGATAAGTCCTGCAGCCCCAAACACAGCTCGCCCCTCGACACACACACACAGACACACACACGCACACTCGGTTGCACAATTGTCAATCAAAGACTTGCAGAGTTGGGGCAGCGTTGCCGCAAGGCAACAGTTAGTACAGTTGCCGCAAAAGGTGCAATGTTCTTATACAAATTATCCAGTTTTTGAGTTAAGAGTGTAAGCTTTTGTTATTCGAATGTGTATCATAACAAAATGAATTCACTTGACCTCTGCACAGAAAGACAACAACAACAACAACAACAGATTTAACACTCAACAGCATTTCGTTGTTTTTTTTTTCGTCTTCTAATTTTTATGTCTTCTTCAAAACTGTTCAAATTTGATTATTTTCAGAATTTACACAATCATTTAATGGCCTACAAACAGGGTCATAAAAATGGTCGCGTTCACACAGCTGCAGCTGCAATCGTTCCACATGCCCCAACGCGCTCTCCACATGCATCTCGCCAAGATCTCCGCAAGTGCCGCGCATCCACAAATCAAATCAAAGCATACAAATTGTTTTCAACAGAATTATGGCATATCTATGGCCGGGCATGATACCAAGCGACAATGATTAAATATTTGAAACTTCTGTTTGGCCATTAAAATATCGAGACGAAGAACTTTAACAATTTTATTAATGGGTCGCGTGATTTAATGTGTTTGCCCCCATATCTGGCTATCTGTGAGGGGAGCTATGGATATGGTTATCGTTATGGAATTGGGATCTGTTCTGTCCGCTGCCCTTTTTTGGGCTGTTGCTTAATTGCGTAATGATTGAGTTAGTTGTTGGCATAGGTTTATGATCTAACCGCTAATTGGACCAGCCCATGTACATACGTACGTATGTGTATTCAATTGGACCAACTCGATGCTGCTTTAATTGGCTTCCGTGAGTGGATGCAGTTGGATCATCGACTCCCCACGGTGGTAATGAGCTGATCTAAGTTGCGTTTGCCCCTGATATCATTCTTGATGCTTTCAACTATCAAACCAAGAAAAAAGATTCCTACACGTTTCCCACGCTTTCCAACTTGAACACTTGTGTGCCCCAAAAATATAATTACATTTCTTAGTTAACATTAGCCAAATCTGACAGTTTTCGCAATGCGTCCATCAATAACTCAGCGGCTGATTGAGCTGTCAACATCAGTTTTAAGATACATTTTCCATATTGCCACATCGAGTCATAAAACTCGGCTAATTGAACGCAGCCTGAACTCCCAAAGGCTATTAAAATGTGCCCTCAAATTAAAAACAGGCCAAATCACCGCCATTATATTATAAACCTAATTCGAAATTTTTTTGGGGTGCCATCGATTTATGACACTCGCAGCGCTGTTAAAATTTCAAAAGCATTTTAATGCGTGTTCCAAATTTGTTTTACGAGAATTGAACAGAGACATGTTGCCAATTTATGCAAAAATTGCGTCCACTTAAAAGTGGAGAGCAGTCTCATTGACTCCACTCGAAACTCTGGACAACAGAATGTCAGGAAAATATTTTAAATAAAAGAAAACTGTCCAAAAAATAATAATATGACTGAAGCTTTTAGCGAGCTTAACGATGATGGACGAAGCTACTATTTGTTTTTTTTTTTAATTTTTTTGGTGATTCCTTTTAAAATGTTAAAAGCACCTCAAAGTATGCAATGGAAAATGGACACAACATGTATAAAGGGACGAGAGAGCGTCTGTCTACCGTTGGCAACAAAAACCAATTTATAGATAATAAAATAATTAATCATGCACTTGTCCAGCCGAATGTCCTGAGCCAGCACACCCACACAAAACACACAGAGAATGAGGCGAGAGGACACGCAAACACCCAGCACATTATCCCTGACCATTAACTCAGCTGTCCGACGCGCCATGATTGATGTGTGATCCGAACTGAATGACTAAACAACAATTTCTGGCATTTTGCAGCGTGCAAAAATCAGAAAATGGGAAAATCGTTTGGGGAAATTATGATAAGACAATTTGAGACTTGACTTGGCTTCGCTACTAATTAAACGTGGCTCTTTCGTATATTTCTCAATTTTCCTATTCTATTTTCTACTGTTCATTTTTTTTTGCGGCATCATGGTAAATAAGAAGTGTAGCTCATTAATGCAACAGCAGATTTGTGGCAGCTCCTGCTGCATGAATTATTCATGTGTAATGTGTAATGTGTAGGAGTGGGCGTAGTTTGGGGGGTGTGGCACTTCAGCGACCCGAAAAGTGGTTGGTTGGTTAGTCAGTCGTCAGCTGGCCTTTTAATTTACTAACTTTTTGTCTGGGCCATTATACCCTCAAGTGGCACACTTATTCGAAGGGATTGGACGGGCACTCAGTCCCCGGCTATTCATAATTGGGCTCAAGTGCTTAATGGTCGTGTGACTAGGGAAGGATTCGTGTCCGGGTCGCATAATGACCAATCCGAAAAAATTAAGTGATTTGAATGTGGTGCGTTTGTCTTGTTAGATGACTTGCTAAAAGCTGGCAGGATGGCCAAGGATAACAGGTGTCAGGACAGAGTGGTAATAATAGTGGACAGGAAGCGGAAAGCGGCTGTAAATGATGAATCACTGTCGAGCCTTGACTTTAAGCCATCAACAAATAGAACTCGACCCGTAATTATAGCCAAAATTTAAATTATTCATTGTTGGTACTTTCGAGTCAAGCAAATTAGCAATTGCCGTTGCGTTTGCCTTTGCCTTTGCATTTGCCCCTAAATAGCATCGAGTAGGTATCGAGTTGCGGCAACGCTTTTCTGCAACGCGTTGCAACTTGGACGATGATTTATGTGCGGCCGCACCTACATTTATGCCATAAAGTGGCCATAAATCACACCGAGAGGCAAAACTGCGACTCCGCAGACCTGGCAGCTGCACTTGGAGCTGGGCTCAAGCCGCAAGCTTGCAGAAAATGAAAAAAGACAAAAAAACAAAAAAAAAGAAAAGAAATGTGCCAGCCAAGTGTCTGTCAGAAGGCAACAAAGCCCGCAGCAGAGTCGACAACAAATTGATATTTTTAACATGTGAGTTCAAATAGATAAAGTCAATTGATGGACAGAGAGTAGGAAAATAAGAAAAATCAGTAGCAAAAACGCAAGACACACACACACACACACACACAGACACGCACACACACAAACTGGACGGACGTTTGGACGGGCGACTGTCCAAGTCCAAATGCGTTGCTGGCTGGCATGACAATTAGCCGGCGGGCTGCCCAGAGCGACGCCTCCAAACAAAGAGACAAGCTGCGAGGGCTGCCACCCGTTGCCGCCTCCAACTCCGCTTTGGATTTCGCCTCCGACTTCGACTCCGACTGCGGCTGCCACAAGTTGTCAATTTGTTGTCTCTGGTTGGTGTTTTTCTTGTTTGGGTGTTTTTTCTATACTCTTTTGCAGGAGGTATTCCAAAATTGGCATTAAATTTGCAACGCATAAAGTATATTTATATATTCCTGATAACATCGATCTAGCCATGTCCATCTGTCTTTTTGCCTGTTTCTAACTTGCTGGCTGACTTGGTCAAAACTTGGCAGGTTTGATCGGACAACTATATTATATATAATTTATATTTTAATATAAATAGAAAAAAATAATTACATTTAAATTAATACTATTAATATTAATATGTATTTTTGAGCATAACTATATTTACTATATTGTATTTATAATATGAAAAAAAAGGAAAATCATATATTTGATATATTTTTATGGTATATGGAATGTATACCTTCGATTTTTGCCTTTTAACCTAATTGTGGAGAATAAAGCCATAATAGTATGTTTGCAAGTGTATTGAAGTGGTAGCATATGCGCCGATCCCTTTTGCATTCTTGTTCTTTTTGTATTTTGCCCGAACACTTGTCACAAATTGTGCAAATTTATTTTACGCGCTAAATGCAAAACGTGCCCGGCCAGCTAAATGGCAAAAATTACACTCGTCTACAAGATAGTCGTACTAGACGCTAGCTGTGTTCTGTGTATTCGTACTCGTATGTTGTTGGCATTGGTTCTTCTATTGTCAATAACTGTGCTTCGTCGAACTGGCCCACCCACAAGCTACGCATTTTGAATATAAGTACTTAAACTACATATATATATAAATATATGTATATATATATGCATACTTGTATACTTATTTATGCGTCAGTTGAAGTGGTTGGCAACTCTGGTGAGTTTTTAACCCTTTGGCTGCCTAACAATGCGTAAAGTTTGTCGCCGCTTTTGATGGATTACAACAAACTGGAAGCTGTGTTTGCTTTTTGGAGTGGAATGGGCATATTTTGCTTTAACACTTTTGCCTTTTGTGCTCTATAATTATTTATTTATGTATGGCTGTTTGCCATTATGCAATTTATTTCAGGTCTACCGCTGACGTCTTTTCTGTTAATTTTATGCCTTTTGAGCAGCGCCTTTTGATTAATTGCCGCGCGTTTGAGTGGGTGGAAAGGCGTTCGAAAATGTGTGCTTAAACTTGAATTAAAGTCGCAGGGGATACCACAATATCCTGGATCGCATTACTGGTTATCCGAGACATATATCTGCAGCTAATTTATATAGTGACAGTTGTGGCTACTGTTTGGCAATTATCCTGAATTCTCCTCCTTTTGGTAACAACTCAAAGACAATTTCGGATACAATGCAACTCTGGCCAATGTCCATCGTCACTTTGATTAATGATGATGCCCGGAGTCAGGCAGACAAAAAATCTCATGTCAATTATGCCATTTGCATTTACAATCCGAAAATTGTAAGCAATTATTAGACATTTTTCTTTTCTCATTTTTGTATTCTTTTATGTATTTATTTTTTGTTTTTTTTTGGTTTGCCACTGATCGATCGTCGCATCGTTGACGTCTCAGATTTTCTTTGGGTAATTCATAGATAAGAATCACAACAAGCGGCAGACGAATGAAAGGGGCAAATAACAAAACGATCAACTGAGAATGATTAGTCAACAAGCCTCGGCCGGCAATAAAAAAATTACTGACGATTTCATGAACAAACGCCTTTTATGACCCCACCAGAATAACAACAATAACAATATGGTATACAATTTTCATTTTGTGTTAAAGGAGAAAATAAAAAACTATTAACAAATGTCAATTAGATGACACAGGCGCAATGGTTGAGTGCGAGAGAAAGGCACTGAATGCAGCAGTTAATGACAATGCGACGTGCAGCAGATGCAGCCAAATGATACACTTTCAGATACAGATACAGATACAGATACAAGGTAAAAGATACCAAAATACAATGAGATACACATAAAAGATATGATTGTCATTTTTGTTAATCAATTTCGTGGCAATGTTACAATTCTCAACTTGATGGTCGCAACACAGAATCTTCTCATTGCCGGGCCAAATGATTTGTTTGCATTCTTCGCACTTGGTCGCTGACTCAGAGGCATGTGAATATGTCCGATACTTTTGGTTTACCGTTCTTTTTGGTTTTTTGTGTAAGGAATGCGTATTTGAGATACTTGACAGCTTTAATTGAGCTGTGAAATGTTCATATCTTTATGTTGCACATAGAATTTAAATTAGGGACTACTTTGGTGGCATTAGAAGCTGCATCTAATTCCATTTCATTTCTCTCACTTTTTTTATAACTTCATTTCCCAGTATGGTGTTTATCGTGTTTCCGTTCCAGTTTCGGTTAACATTTATTGTTTGTCGCGTTTTTATGCTTGAAATCAATTTGTAGCACTTTACTCGAAATTAACATTATTTTATATATGTATATTCCCATTTTATTATTATGCTTGCAACACACTTCTTTCTTTCTTTCTTTTTTTCGATGAACATTTTATACGCTTTTAATGCGGCACGTCTGCGCGCTCAATTAAAAACAGGGCATTCAATGGGTTCCTAGAGGTAAACCTTTTATTATTATTTTTAATTTATATATATATATTTTTTTATTTTGTTGTTGTTTGGCACCAAAGGTGTTGGCTGGCCAAGTGTCACTTGCCAAGCGAGTGAAGCGTTAACGTTTTTGTGCTAGCCAAAATTAACGCCTGAAATGGACTTCAAGTGCAGCTGGCTAATTGAAAAGGTGTTCCGCCAAATGTATATGTATGTATGTGCGTTCGTAGGCAACAAAAGGCGCGACAGGAAGCGCTATTCAAAAGTTATATGCGCAAAAAAATTAGCATATAAGACAAAGAGTTGCTTGCACAAAAAACAAAAAAAAACAAAAATCACAGACGTCCCAGGAATTGACCGCTGGGAAATGAACCCATAAACAAATTACAAACGAAAGGCATTTAAGGACGACAAAATATCCGCAACTGAACAGGACACGCAAGCAGCTCGACAATTTATTTATTAATCGCATGTCAAGCGACGGGCGGCAACTTAAGTGGCCCCCCTTCACCCCCTTGGCAAAATCTCGTGTGGGCGGGGCGGGGCATTCGCAAAATATTAGCACGTAAGCATTAAATACATTTTAAGCGGAAGAACTAATTAACAAGCGAGCGAATTGGCGGCAGACAGCGCCCCTCACTTGGCTTGGCTTGGGTCCAGTCACCAGCCATCCCAGCCAGCCACAAAAGACCCAACGGGAAAACGTTGCCAAACTTGGCAAAAACTCATTAGCACGCTCGAACGTTAAAAATGTCGCGTCAAAATCAGCGCTTAATATTTTTTATGATTAGCCGTCCCCAACGAAACATTTTTTGGTGACATTTATGAAGCCAAAACAAAAAGAATATAAATGTACTTTTATGCGTCTCTGTCTATGTTAAACAAAAGATGCCCTTCAATTATTTAAATTTTAAATAAGAGATGGATTGGAAATATAAAATGTGCGTGGATATGAAGAAAAAAGTTGTTCAATTCTATTTATTCTTAAAATCGACAAAACTTTTAAATAAATCTATAACAAAATTGGAATTATATTATTTGATGCTTGCAGTTCTTGAAAAAGCCTTGTTATTATTATTAAAAAAAAAATTAAATCAAATAGTGAATTTTAATTGAAAAATAAATAAATAAATTCATACTGATCTTAACATAATAATCTGTTAAGATCAGTATGAATTTATTTATTAATTTTATCTATTATTATATATACTATTATTAATTAGTATACAATTTTGCAGTACAAACCAGTTAAGAAAAGCAAGCGACACAATTTGTGGCAAGTGTAGCAAGAGGAAATTGAGTAGCGACATTGGTGAAAATGTACACACGAATTATTTGTTATTTGCGCAGACTTTGTCTGGCATAAGACTATAGTATATAGACTATATAGACAGGTGGCTTAGGCAAGTGTAACTGGCAGTTGGGCGGCAGTCAAAGTAATCATCATAATTCTGAACAACGCGACTATGGCGCGGCTAAAAACGCTAAAGACTCATTAATCGTAAGCCGAATACACAAAAGCCAAGCGACAGGACATTTGTAGCGTGTCCTCTGGATCGCGACTTTTGCCGCCAGAACTGTTTTAATTGTCTGCTTTGTCCTGGAACGCGAAACGTTGAGCTTCGGACTCCAACAACAACAGCAACAACAACAACATTCAAAACAAATACGAAGCAGAGGACATGACACCCGCGGCTGCGTCACTCAGTCGTCAGTGCTCAGTGCTCAGTCCGTAGTCGTTGTCCTGTTCCTGTACGTTTTTTTTTTTTTTTTTTATCGGTAATAAGGTGTTTTTGACGACGCGCTTGGACCCGCTGGCTCGGACCTGGCTGGCTGACTGCATTACGTTGCGCTTTTATAAATATGACGATAAATTTCGTTTGCCACTATATATATATATATATTTTTTTTTTGTTTGTATTTTATTTGGACTTCATTTTGGTTTTTAATTTCCTACTGGGATTTACGCAAAAAGGTAGACCGCCCCTTTTTCCGTGTCATGTCTGCTGTGGCAGCATCAGAAGCGACGCTTTTAATAGCCCTCGTCCAGTCTGGGGCGATTTTAATATAAAAACTACAACTGGCAAAAGAAAAACAAAGGGCAGCAGAGACGTCGCTTTATGTGCCATGTTGGCAGCTTTGAGCAGCGTTTAATTTTGGCCAGAAAAAAGCAAAGTGAGATAAGCGCTTTAAGCCCTATTAACGGGCTTCTGGCTCGAGGACCATGTGTTCATCAGCTTTGTCTGTGCGTGTGTGTGTGTGTGTGTGTGTGTGTATGAGTAAGCATGAAAAGTTAAGCTAAGCAATTTGGAATTTTGCAGTCATATTAAAGATTTTAGTAAAATCAGTTGCAGGCTTTTACTAAAACTAAATGAACGCAGAGTTTATCAAGTTAGATGGAAACTTAAAAAATAGCTAAGATTTTCTGATTGGAAAACTCTGTAAATGAGAGAGATAAAGACAGAAAAAAATATTGATAAAATTATATTTAATGTGAATGCATCAAAATTGGATTTCTTAATAAGAAATGAAAATCAAAATGTTAAGGATAAATTACAAGTAGGAGTTATTTAGTCGGGATACGATGATTATATACCCCTGTATCCAACTTCAGGCTGTAGTAGTTATCTGTAAACTGTAATATAGAATCAGTTTTATGTTCATCTACACTGATTGCAAACACTTTAACAGAGGCTTTACTGTGTATTTAATACATTGTGTCAACTAAATTATCGCTTTTATGATTATCTTCATACACCTCTGTTATATTGCACAAGTCACTTCATCAAATCAGAAAATCTCAACGAAAAGCAATTTAAGCCATGTCCATCGATTTAACTCATGCACACACACACACACACAGAGAGAGAGAGAGAGAGAGAGAGAGAGACACACACACGTAAAGCTAACAAGCTCATTGCACATAGACGGCGGCAATCAAATCAGCCAAAAACTTGTTATCGCCTCCTTTGAGCGACACCAAGAAAATTAATGACCACCCAACCATTCGGCATATCGCATGCAGTGCTTGCAACATGATATACCTCACAGCAATGGTCTCTGGTGTCGGCTCTGTGAGGCTCATTTGAAATATGCAAAGCATATAAATTATGTGAGCCCAGCCGTTTGGGCGACAAACTGTGAATGAATCAAAGGATAATCCAATTTATTTCACATTATGCTCATGCCTGCTGCTCATTGTGCCCCATTGCAGCTACATATACATATATACAACAAAGTGTGGCAACTTGCAACGCCTGCAGTTGCACTTCAAAGGTGTCAACCTGCAGCAACTGCAATTGCAACTGCAACTGCAACTCTGGCTACAAATCTCTGGCACTTTCAGGCAATCAATACGTTTTTGTCTCTAATATAATTTACTGTCTCTAATGTGCGGAGCGAAGTCTTTGAACATAGAGAGAGAGAGAGAAGAGAGAGAGGGAGAAGGCACTTAAGGGCAGTTAAATGATGTGATGAGTGAGATGTGCTTGTTGTGTGTGTGGAATATGCCTTATTTTAGATCTACCATCTACTTAATATATATAATACCAAAAGGGTATTCACACCAACAGTAAAGTCGATTTATTTAAAAAATATAATGAAACTAGCTACCTATCTATTAAAATCGAAAAATATAAATTAATTATATAAATTTAGATACCTTTAAGAGTATTTTAAAGTCGCCGCATTTGTTTTTTGGCTAGATCTTAAGTTGTTTTTGCTTTTGTTGAGGCGCTCGGTTTTGTATCTTTTGGCCGTAACTCAAGTTTTTTTAATATTTTACGCTCAACTGAGTGCGCTCAAAAGGATTGCCAAAACGCGGGTCAGACAAGTCTATGCGAAATCCATACACATGTCAGTCACACTTAACCCCGGGCCATGGTAGACGGCCAACGACAACGCGGACGGATGGACGGCGGCGCATTTTAGACCGCAAGAATTTCAAATCCAGATTTGTTTTGATTGCCTCGCGGCAAACTTATTATTTTAAGTCAGCAAATGTTGTGCGGCTTACGAACTTTTCATAATTTTAACGTTTTCCCAACATTTATTATATGATTTCAGGAAATGTTTTGAGGCGACGTTGCCGCGACTCAAATTTATGCGCAGCGCATATGTCAACAGCTCGTTTTTGATAGAAAACCGAAAAAGAAGGACGCAAGAAAGGATATGGAATGACATAAATATATATATATATATATAGAGAGAATATATACATGTATCCTTGCTTCGCCACTGTTGCTGCTTTGGTAAAAATTTGCATATTTGCATTTCAATTTGCCGCCTCAATGTATGTAGTTAGGGTATGTATTGTTTTTTGTATTGGTTTGTGTCTCTTTGGCTTTGGCAAAAATTTAATTGTCAATAAAAATTTACCGTGCGGAAAATTTGTTATGCAAACAAATGAAATTGAAATGCGGCTGCTGTGTGTTTATCGTGTGCATTTTCCATGCGAAAAGACAAGTTCCAAGCAGACAAATTTGAATTATCTTAAAGGTAAATTTGCCGAACACGATGAAATCTTTTGGCATTGAGAGACTGTGAGAACATTTGTTCTTTAAATAATGCATGAAACACGAAAATTGTACACTCTGCCAATGACAATGTCTAATTGAGTTAATTGGAAAATGCTCAAAACCCAATACATTCAAAAGGGGCGACGATGATGATGTAGTTCGAGGACATCTCGTTGCTGTTCTTGTAATTTTGTAATTTACATTGCGGGTTTTGAATTTACACTTGCAAGCAATTAATAATGCTGCATTAGGGTTATCCATAAAGCTGCACACACACACACACACACACACACACACACACACGCACACGCACACATCCTTCTTGCCAGCCGTACGCATATGCACGACAATTAAGCAGGATAATTAAGTTTATCGTTCATTGGCTTTGCATTTTACCCAGCTCAACCAACACATTCGTCTCCCTCTCAGCAATCCCCCCTCCACCGACTCTGTGGCACTTGCCTAATGTAACACGTATGACAGATTACAGCTGGATGCTGCAGGATTGGGGGCACTGCAGGACATGATTGTGCATATTAGACTGGCAATAAGAGCCTGTATCTAAGTGCATTTTCAAATACAACTTGGGCCCGGCATCGAAATTGCAAAAGTTATGTAAATGAATGGCAATTGCAGCTGGCATCGGTGTGGGTGAAAAGTCCATAGCATTTGTCATTCGATGCGACGATGATGCGCAGCAAAGGACTCAAGTTTCCATTTGGAACTTAAACATCCCACTAGTAGTTCACACTTTGGCAGCCGTATCATAAAATCCTGTCGTCTCATCAGACATTAAAGATGCCATTGCTAGACGCAATTAAAAGCATTCAAAATAAACATTTCATTACCAGCCAAATGACGTTAATGTCGCACTCTCTCTCTCTCTGTCTCCCGTTGCACTTAAAAAACTTTGGCAGCAAAACAAAATACAAAAAAAAAGAAAAAGAAAAGCACAACATTGTCATAAACCTTGCTGACATTAAGATAACTTTTAATCATCGTAAAAAAAACCAAAATCCTGCGCAGCCCACAACCCCTTTTTCCGTTTAAGGTCTGCAGCGTAAGCGGCTTTTCGTGTCGCCATTCGCAACTGCATAAAACGCGAGCAAAAAACAAAATCATTTTTAAAATATATATATATTTTTGCCAAATGTTTTTCCAAAAACAATCAACAAAATATAAAAAAAGAAAGAAAAAAGGAAAGAAATCGTTGTACAGGCTTACCGGCTTCTGGCCATGATTCTGATTCTGATTCCGATTCTGATTCCTATATTAAATTGTTTCGGTAGCTTTTTGAGGGGCTGTCGACGTCGTGATGTTGCCGCGTCGAACGTTGCTGGCTTGTGGCATGTTGCGCCCGGCCAAACGGAAATGTAATGAAAATTCAATTAAAAAATGGCATTTGCCAGATTTTACGAGCTGCACTCGTCGGATGGCCACGGCAACGGCAACGGCGGCTTTTGTTCAATTCACTTGGACTACAGCCGCAATAAAGCCGCTGGCGAGTAATGCTAAAAATGCTTTAAACTCCTTTAATTAATAAGTCACAGCATCAAATTGTATGCAAATAATAACCCAGCATTCGTTTATCCCAAACCAGATCAAAGCGGATCTTGGCAAAAAAAAATTCGCTTGTAAACAAATCGGCAAAAACATGTAATTTCACTTATCTGACATAATGTCAACGATTTTAAAATCGGCTACCCGTTACACAATACACATTACCAGGCACATCCAGTAAATTCACATATAAATTACAAAACAGAAAGCAAAAAAAATTACCCCTTATCGTGACGCGGGATAACAATAACAACGAGTTGACTTGTGTAACAAATAAAAGTCACTTGATAAGCCCAATATGCAACCCCTTGTTGCCAAAAGGGTGTCATGCCAAACATCGTATGCTAATCACACACACACACACAGACAGTCTGGCAATATAAACGATACACCCAATGCACACACACTCGCACACACACTCCCATCAGCAACGCCTTAAACATGCTTAAGCACAATGCAACGAGCCAAAGATCTTTTTGACTGTATTTCTGGTACTTTGGTGGCAAATGGAAATTGTGATTCTTTTATAGCCTGGCGCCGCTTGAATGATTTTTATGGGCTTTGCCAAAAAAAAATAAGTGTAAAAAACGAGCCAAAATGCCAGCAAGCTGATTTGCATGTCTTCGCCAAGATTTCTTCTAATGGCATATCAAAGTATTTACATTTCGGTGTTAACTTTGTAACATAAGAAGAAAACATTTAGAGAATTAAAACTTTTTACTTGGTAAATATAATAAAAATTAAAACCACTTTTGTTTTCTATCTATTGAATAAACTTTAAAAACAACTAAATATATAAACCTTATATTAAAATTTTGAAATAAAAAAAAAAAATACTTGTCTTTATAGATATTTTTTAATATTTAATATTATTTAGAAGCAGATTTTACTTTATACAGTTATCATCACCAGCTGCATAAGTAAAGGGTATTTAAAGTTCGCAATTGAGTGCTTGAATTTTTATATTAGTCATTTTTTTTTTTGGGTCCAAGGTTTGCTTTTGGTTTTCAATTTATTTTGATATTTATTTGCATATGCAATAATTTACAGACGCAGCAAAGGAGTTTTCGAAGCCAGTTTTCAACTTTGAATCGAATGAGTTTTCTACAGGGTTAGTTGAGCGTTGCGAATACTATAAATATTTGATATGGCAGTGCAATGAATAGGCAATTGTGGCTGGGGCCAAAGTGTATCTAAAAAGGAGCATTTAATAAGCAGTAAAATGCATACAAAATCTCATTTTGCTATTTTAGGAACTTATTTTTCCCCCACAGCTGAACTGAATTTGGATGGGTGTGCGTATGTGTGTGTGTGTGTGTGTGTGCACACCATTCAATTTCAAGAGCCATTAAAAACTATGCATGCAATTAAGTCGAGTGAAAATTTCATAAAGATAACAATCGACAAGAACAAGAAATAAACATATACATGTACTAGCCGAGCAGAGATCTATCTCTAGAGAGGGCATGAAAAAAAATACAAAACAAAAAACAACAACAAGAAAGAAGAAAAAACCTGCAGTTGCCCGTCAGTCAACACTTCAAATAAAAAGGCGGATGAGGAGACCACATTAATTTGCATTTAAAAACTGTTTTTAGTAGCATTAACAACAAACATGGGCCCAACATGGGGCGCAGCCATTAACAAAGTGTCTCCAGATGTGGCAGCAGCAGCAGCAGCAGCACAAGTTGATTTGGGGCCGCATCATATTTAACATAAAAAGATGAAAAGTTTATTATGATTGTTGGCTGCTGTTATTAGCTCAAGAAATGGTTATGGGACCAGCGCACGCCACACCAAATGTCAAAAGCCAGCGGTCACAGTGTGTCCAACACCAAGCATAAATGGAGCTGCTGCTTGTTGCTGCTGCTGCTGCAACTGCTGCCACATCAACTGGCCCGTGTGTCAAGGCAGGCACTTACAATGATCTTGTCATAAAACGTTCAGAGTCATCAAAGTTGCACTTTATGCGAAACGATCTACGCTCGACGTTGTTGTTATTGTTGTTGTTGTTTGTTTTTGTTTGCTGTTGCTGTTGCTGCATGTTGTCGCTGCACGTGTTCATCGTCATCAGCATTAGCGGCGCTGTTGTATTAGGCGAGAACAGACAACACACAAAACAGACGCTGATCGCGGCCAGGCCAGGCCAGGAACTGGCACCGGCACCGGGTGCTCTCTTGTGTCTGCTCTTTGCACTCGGCATAATCATAGAAATTATGTGGCCCCTGGCTCGGCTAAATGGCGTTGGCAGCGTCATAAGCGCTGGCTAATAGACCGCATGGGGTCGTCGCAGTGCAGCGCTTCTTCGAGCAGGAGGATTCTCTGAATGCATTTGGTAACAATAAAAAACAGATCTTTAGAAATGCAGCTTAGAAGGAAGTTAATAAAGATATATTCACTAAATAGACATGATTTGTATAAACAAAGTCTATAAAAATGCATTTTTTCCGTTATGAACTGTGGCTCAGGTGGTTCCGGACTTTTAATAATAAATTTAGAATCAACGTATTCAAAAACCAACATTGCTATTCAAGGCAAAGCGTAAACTTGTTGCCCATTGTCGATCCCGGAATTGTGTTGCATGCATCAGTTTAGGAGCGGTACATTTAATATGCGAGCGTGTGACAGGCCCAAGTGCGCCTCAAGTGTTGTCACACACATGAATAACCAAAGGCATTACAACGATTTTGGGCCCGAGTGGCAAGTGGCAAGTGGCATGAAACCCAAAAAAGTACACAGAGCATGGCACACACACACGTACACACACACACAGCGCAAGCACTTGACACTTGCCACTGACTTGTGGCATGAGCCGCCAACTTGACATGCTTGATGCTTGTGCTGCTGCTGATGCTGATGCTGCTGCTGCTGTTGGCCGCCGCTTCAAGATCATCTTTTTCAAAAAGATCTCTTTTCTACAGAAAATTTACTGGGCCTGCATCTGGGGACGCTGCTGTCGCTGATTGCCTGTCGTTGTTAGAAAAATATTATTTTCTTTATGTTTTGTTTTATATGCATTTCTACGTTGATTGCAAAGACGAGTAGTTGCAGTTGGGGCGTGCTGCACAAAGGGCAGCCTGCCGCTGCCGCTGCCGCTGTCAGTCAGTGAGTGCCGCGGGGGCAAACGACGCGCTTGAGTGAAAGTTGATGTGCATGAAAAGTTTTAATTGCGCGTCGAGTTGGAGGCTTTTCTGTTTTTTTTTTTTTTTGTTTTTTTTAGTGGCAGCCAGGAGCTGGGTGGCACTCACCGCACTGCTCATTCCAGAAAACATATTAGAAAAATGAATTTAACACAAATTTTGTGGGTCATTTTTTGTAATGGCCCCAAAGAGCGGTTCCGATAAGCGATCTCTATATAGAGCGGGGCCCCAGCATCTTGTCAACTGAAGTGTGGCGTGTGCTGAAGATGTTTGAATTTTGAGACACGTGCTTGGCTCAACTCTGCGTGGGCCTCAAACGCGTAGGATCACGGAGCACAGGCTCCGGATGATGCAGCATTATAAGCCAGACTAGATATCGATTAAAAATTTCTACTGTTTGCGGCACGTGTGGCAAGATAACGCAAACGTAGGAGTTAAGTAGACAGTTGAACTCTCACAAAAAAGTTAACATGAACTCATAACTAAAAGGAAACAAACATCTTTAAAAAAAAAGCTTGTCAAATGGAATTTGATTATAAATTTCTGTACAAAGAGAGATGCATCAACTGTGAGAGGCATAACAAATTTGAAAAACATTTTCTTAAGAGTTGCCTAATGAACGGTGCCACACATCGGAATGGCGCAGCCCATTAGACGGCTCTCTAACTGAAAAATGCCAACACGCACAGATCAGCTTTTGATTTGATGATCAGTAAACTGAGCAAGATTAACTACGCACCTCGAGTTCAAATGGTCAAGAGCTAATAAATTACTCACAGTCCGCAACCGCAGAGAGATGTCTTTAAAGCTAACCAATATCATTTTATGGCACCTTTTCCCCAAACAACAAAATAAACCAAAGCTGAGAGCCGTAGATCAAACACTTGGCCCAACACAAAATCTCAGGCATGGCAATTGAAAAATGTAGATCAAGTTGGGGCGATAAAAGGCCAAAACCGCCTTTCACATTAATTATAAGTTTTTAAAACTACATAAAAAACAAAACAAAACGCGTTGGAACTCACATTTTGATTGAATAGGGCCAACTTTCCGGGAATAGTTTCATTATGTTGCACCAAATTTGGACAACGATCGCCGTTGAGATAAATCATTAAAAACTATTTTATTAAAATTATATCTGTACGCATTTCTGGTTTATGGCTTATTGTAATTATGAGACATCCAGCCGCGAAAACAAGTTAATTGCCCCGCCTCAAACGGTTCGCTTTGAAAGGAATTCCTCATAAATGGGTCGCTTAGCCACATAAAGTGCTCATATGAAGCTCTAAAATGCGCTGTTTACGATTACTGTTCTGTGTTTTTTTTTGTGTCACCCGTTAATGTCGTAATTATGTCCGTCCATCATTCCATTTTTATTTCCACGTATTTTCCGGAATAATTACGTTCTTAGCCAAGTTGAGTTTTGTTTTAATTGTTGGGCGACGATGTTTATGCTTTAAGTACATTTTTCTGTGGATCATAAAGTGCATTAGCTCCGCAGGGTATTATTATGCATTATCAGCAGGCTTTGTTGGGTTTAACAGGTCGAACGATAGCCGTGGCGCGACAGGTTTGAGTCAGTTTTATGGCAATCCATTCTAGATACAAGCCAAACCTCATCTGCTGCTAGTTACAACTTTTAGAGAAAACAACAAAAAAAACCTTTGATCTAACCAAACACACCAATCGCTAGGCCGAGCCCATTGAACGCCAAACAAACACTCAAACTAAAGTTGAAAATGACATTGAAGAGCTTGCAGGAAGCACCTTTAAACAACTGTACAAATAGCAAGTATTTCAACCCAAAATGAAAACCTAACCATTCAGTCCCCTTGGTATTATCTCCACAGCAATACAGAAAAAAGAAAAAAAATGTGATGGACAATTCAACAAATGCAACACACTAACGATTTCATTAAAAACGCAGTCAACTAGAAAAAACTCAATTAAATTCGATGTAAAAAACATGGCAGGCGCCCCCACAAATGCAGCAAAAATCGGACTACATATAAATATAGAGGTATATCTATGTACATATATATTATTTGTGTGTATATCCGAAAAACAAATTTTTCGTTTTCCTTTTTATTTCATTTTTTTTTTGCAAATCATTCGGCAAACAAACACAAATGTGCATAAAATTACAACAATGCAACAAATTGAGGGATGCAAAAGTGCAGAGATGACCACAGCGCCGAGACGGAGGCCCACCATGAAATATCAAGGGTTTCACCCCCCTCCACCGTTGCCCCGCGAGTGCAGTGATATGCAAAAAACTGCATGTCATTGCGTTGGCAACGCAAGTTCCAGCGGGACCAGCGGGCTGAAGTGTGGGCACAGTAGAGGGATGACCCCCCCTGGTGGGACGAGGGCTTCACTTGTGTTTTTTATGTAGTTCACTTTTTGAAAAATTGACAGCTTGACCGCAGTGCTTGTGTGGATATATTGTTATTGTTATTACATTGCTGCCATTGTTGTTGTTGTTGTTGTTGTCCTTGCAATTGCAATTCAAGCGCAAAATCATTAATATCCTTTGGCCTCAGCGAACCCCGGCTTTTCGGGCCCCTTTTTTCCTTTTTATTTTTTTTTGTGGTTGTTGCATTTGAATGCGTTGCATTTCGACCCAGCGACTGTTTTTTTTTTATGAGGCTTCCACATGTTTGGCCCATTGTTGCCCGAGCTTCGGGTCACTTAATGAACTTTTTCAGTTGTTTTCGAGGAGGAGCGGAAAAATTGTCATACACACAAACTGAATAGTCAACTAGTCAACTCTTAAAATATTTCTTAGCATCGATCAAAGTCAGCGATTTGCGGATAAGGCAAACACTTCAAGCGGCCAAACACACCCCCCTAATACACTTGCCCTTTGCCATTGTACACCCCCCGCCCCGTACACCTTTCACTTATCCCAAATTTCAGCAGCAATTACGTGTAGACACAAACACCACTCGGCTAAATATCTGGCTCAATAGTTTAATGAAATTATCAATATCCACCTCGGACCCATGTGAGTCATCATTGCAGCGAACAAAGAAGAAGAAGAGCGGGACAACGATGAGTCCAGAACACCACACACACACACACACACACACATTTATATATAATCACCTACTGATGTAAATACAATATTTTCAATATAACCACTTAACGCTTAAATCCCGCACCACACAACATGAAGACAAAAACACAACCCTCGTCAGGGGTAGGCCTTGGTTACCCTAACCTCCACACACAGAGAACGTTATCTGCTGAGCAAAGCGACCGACTACATGACTACTACTACATACTTACCCACCTTGTGTGCCCCTTGTGCCTTGTTGTCATCCGCATCACCCAAGTGGCGGCGACGACCACAACAGTATCAATGCACAAACTGTACCCGGTCACGAGTACTCGGTACCCGGTAAACTGTGCTGTGCTGTGCTGGGCACTGACAGTGGCAGGGGCCAGGGCCGGGGCAGGGGCAGGGGCACTAACAACAACCCCCAAAGTCTCTGTGCATGGAGGGTTAAAGTTTGAGACGATGACGACGACGACCACGACGACAGTGAACTGTCATATTTGCTTTGACTGACTAGCTGGCTGACTGACTGACTGACTGACTAACTGAACGAATGACTGACTGACGAACTGCCAACACGTACGAGTGTATCCATGAGTGCGGTGGTTGATGTGACTTACCAACTGACCATCTGTCATGGGTAACAACTGCAGCGAGCCGAGAGAGAAGTCCGGGGAAACAAATATAAAAAGCACGGCATATTTTTCAGCGCGTTTTTCCCTTCTGTTGAAATTCAAATCGACGGCTCCAGTGACAACTGTACCATGGGCAAGTGTAGTACTGGCAACTGGCAAGTGCTTGTTGTTGTTGCTGTTGTTGCTGTTGTTGTTGTTGTCACAATTGTTGTTGCTCTTCTTGTAGCAATACAAATTTTGTTAGATTTTTTCGTCAGACACGAAAAATTTGCATAACTTGTAAGTGAGCGCGCGGCAAACACTTGAGGAATTTTTCCTTTAGAATCTCCCCTCATAACGCTCGATGCTCTGTGAACTTTTGTCGAGTGTGTGTCGGCATTTCAGAGAGTAAAGTTCCTAGGGAGGTTTCGACAGACAAAAGGGTAGAGTTCGCTAAGAGCCGCGCCTGAGTTTAATTGTTTGGAAAGATTTTTTTTCAATAGTACAGCTCAGATTATTTTGAACCAAAAGAAGGGCCAGACATACATACAGTTGCTGTTAGGGGACTCTCTATAATAAGCAAAAAAAGAAAATGTTGAAATATTCCATATCTATGTTTAATGTAGGTGATTTCAAGTAAGAGCCTTACAAGGCCACCTACATGACCGCTATCTAATCCAGCCGCAGGCTAAGCTCGGACCACTAACTAACCACAGAATGCTTTTGTCCGATTCACCTCATCGAATGCGATTCACTCTTAAGGCAGCCAATTAATTGGCCAAGTCCATGCCTCCATCCTCAATGGCCAGATCCCGATGGAGCGGTTCACATTTGCCGCACAATGCCTTAATAAACAAATCATCGGCGGCAGGAGAAATGCAGTCGGAGTCGACCACATCAATGTGATCCAGGTTTTGCCTGGATGCATCAACACTTCAATGAGTGCGACTGGTCAGCTCGCATCGGAACTGGGCCCTCAACTGTGGGCAACAGCACAATGAGGCACTTCGTCTTTAGTCAGCGCTGCCCGCCCAACCGCCCGCTCTTCCGTTCAATGCCACCACAATTATTTCCATTTGATTGAGCAAAGAAGTGTGCGTGGAGCGTTCCTCCTTTCCTGCTTCTTTTTTTTTTTTTACAATAAGCTGGACACATTGCGGGCTGCCTGGATAGGCGGGCAGTGTGTGGTCATCACTTGCGAGTCGGGCTCTCTCTGTGTTTATTGCGCTATATGCTTGAGTGCATTCGCATTTATGGACGATGATGATGGTCGCCGGAAAACTTGAGTAAGGCAGGAAGACCGAGTTTTATGCATATATCGCATAGTGTGCGGAACGATCTAGTGGTATGGGCAGCTTCAGGAATTTTAAAGCAAGCATTCGCAATTTAAGCGAGTTGAAGAACTGACCATTAACTAGCATTGGCTTTAATGTCATGTACAAGTTACACATTGTTAACTGAAGTCTCTATCAAATCTTTTATTCATAAATAACATTTTATTTTTAATTTTCTTCAAATTGCAACTTCTTAGTGCACAGAGTATAATCTATGACATGATTATTTTGTACTTAATTAATTGGTATTTAAACTTTACCGTTTGCAGTTTTCATTATTCGCACTTTTAAGGTGGCCTTTCAAGGTTCTGGACCAATTAAATGCATATTGTTACGTGTTGGCGGCTCCCTTCGGCTATTTATCCTAATGGTTTGACAAGAGTGGCAAAATTTATGCTCAATTTAACACGCTGCCAATGTCACTTCGAAACCAATTAAATAAATTGGCGCAACTTCGAGTGGCAAACTATGATAATAACCTTTCAACTTGGCAAAGCACATTCCACACAGAGGTAACCCGTTTACCAACTGCCCGCACTCGAACCTGCACCCGCATTGAATTTTCTTACTTTTCGACTTAATGAACACGCTTTGAAATGGAAATTAAGGCAAATAGTTTAGTAGATGGCTTACTGGTTAGTTGGTTAGTTGAATGGCAGTTGGGTTAGCGCTTTGGTGGCTTCCACTCTGAATTGCTTCCACCTGGCGCTTAGTCACCCCTCAACGCAATTATCCTTGACATTCTCAGCTATTTTTCTACGAATTGCAACGTAATGTCCCCATGCATATATAACTTTTAACGGGTTTTTTCCTTGTATGCATGCGTTATTTTAAATAATTGTCTATTTCGTGACGGCGTTGCCAGCTCCTAAAAAAATGAGGAACGTTGCAGTCGTATGGGAGCTATGGATTGGAGGGCTTTACTTGTCAAAATTTTGATCAATTTTGGCATGATTTTAGACCAAAAATTTGACCCCCTCAAAATCAGCTTGAATGTTGTTTTTTATACTATTTATGACCCCCAAAATCGATTAAAAGTATAAATTTGCAATTCTAAATTTTGAAAAAAAAATTTTTTCGAAAATGAGTAAGGGGGGAGTACATGCTTTTTTCCAAAAAAATCAAAATAATTTTTTTTTAAAAATGCATATAATTTAAATGTAGAATTGTTTTTAATGAAAAATCATGATTAAAATGCCATCAAACATGAAAATCGGTTCAGTTTTGACAAAGTTATGGGAGTTTGTAATATGGGAGCTATGGATTGGAGGGCTTTTCTTGTCAAAATTTCAATCAATTTTGGCATGATTTTTGACCAAAAATTTTACCCCCTCAAAATCAGCTTGAATGTTGTTTTTTATACTATTTATGACCCCCAAAATCGATTAAAAGTATAAATTTGCAATTCTAAATTTTGAAAAAAAAATTTTTTCGAAAATGAGTAAGGGGGGAGTACATGCTTTTTTCCAAAAAAATCAAAATAATTTTTTTTTAAAAATGCATATAATTTAAATGTAGAATTGTTTTTAATGAAAAATCATGATTAAAATGCCATCAAACATGAAAATCGGTTCAGTTTTGACAAAGTTATGGGAGTTTGTAATATGGGAGCTATGGATTGGAGGGCTTTTCTTGTCAAAATTTCAATCAATTTTGGCATGATTTTTGACCAAAAATTTGACCCCCTCAAAATCAGCTTGAATGTTGTTTTTTATACTATTTATGACCCCCACAATCCATTAAAAGTATAAATTTGTAATTCTAAATTTTGAAAAAAAAATTTTTTCGAAAATGAGTAAGGGGGGAGTACATGCTTTTTTCCAAAAAAATCAAAACAATTTTTTTTCAAAAATGCATATAATTTAAATGTAGAATTGTTTTTAATGAAAAATCATGATTAAAATGCCATCAAACATGAAAATCGGTTCAGTTTTGACAAAGTTATGGGAGTTTGTAATATGGGAGCTATGGGACTTGGAGGGGCTTTTCTTGTCAAAATTTCAATCAATTTTGGCATGATTTTTGACCAAAAATTTGACCCCCTCAAAATCAGCTTGAATGTTGTTTTTTATACTATTTATGACCCCCACAATCCATTAAAAGTATAAATTTGCAATTCTAAATTTTGAAAAAAAAATTTTTTCGAAAATGAGTAAGGGGGGAGTACATGCTTTTTTCCAAAAAAATCAAAATAATTTTTTTTCAAAAATGCATATATTTTAAATGTAGAATTGTTTTTAATGAAAAATCATGATTAAAATGCCATCAAACATGAAAATCGGTTTAGTTTTGACAAAGTTGTGGGTGTTTGAAATATGGGAGCTATGGGAACTATGTATTGGAAGGCTTTAGTTGTCAAAATTTTGATCAATTTTGGCATGATTTTTGACCAAAAATTTGAACCCCTCAAAATCAGCTTGAATGTTGTTTTTTATACTATTTATGACCCCCACAATCGATTAAAAGTATAAATTTGTAATTCTAAATTTTGAAAAAAAAATTTTTTCGAAAATGAGTAAGGGGGGAGTACATGCTTTTTTCCAAAAAAATCAAAAAATTTTTTTTCAAAAATGCATTTATTTTAAATGTAGAATTGTTTTTAATGAAAAATCATGTTTAAAATGCCATCAAACATGAAAATCGGTTTAGTTTTGACAAAGTTGTGGGTGTTTGAAATATGGGAGCTATGGGAACTATGTATTGGAAGGCTTTAGTTGTCAAAATTTTGATCAATTTTGACATGATTTTTGACCAAAAATTTGAACCCCTCAAAATCAGCTTGAATGTTGTTTTTTATACTATTTATGACCCCCAAAATCGATTAAAAGTATAAATTTGCAATTCTAAATTTTGAAAAAAAAATTTTTTCGAAAATGAGTAAGGGGGGAGTACATGCTTTTTTCCAAAAAAATCAAAATAATTTTTTTTCAAAAATGCATATAATTTAAATGTAGAATTGTTTTTAATGAAAAATCACGATCAAAATGCCATCAAACATGAAAATCGGTTTAGTTTTGACAAAGTTGTGGGTGTTTGAAATATGGGAGCTATGGGAACTATGTATTGGAAGGCTTTAGTTGTCAAAATTTTGATCAATTTTGACATGATTTTTGACCAAAAATTTGACCCCCTCAAAATCAGCTTGAATGTTGTTTTTTATACTATTTATGACCCCCACAATCCATTAAAAGTATAAATTTGTAATTCTAAATTTTGAAAATTTTTTTTTCGAAAATGAGTAAGGGGGGAGTACATGCTTATTTCAAAAAAAAAATCAAAAAAATGTTTTTTTCAAAAATGCTTTTACTTTAAATGTAGAATTACTTTTAATGAAAAATCATGATCAAAATGCCATCAAACATGAAAATCGGTTCAGTTTTGACAAAGTTATGAAATATGACGCCCTTTAAATAAGTTTGAAAGTTGTTTTTTACTCGTTCACGAAGTGAAAAGAGTATATTGGTTTTGTGAATGTTTCGCCGCTATTGAAGCAAGAGACTTGGAATTTTAAATATATATACTCGTGTACCCGCGCCAGATAAAGTGTTAAGGATTTTGGGCTGCGCTCACTGGGGACGTGGCAAACTGATAACTCATAGATATACTTATTTACACAGAATCTACCCTTGGCGTTTATGAATCTTTAAACATGCGCTGAAAACTTTTGAAACCATTGAAATTAAAATGTTAAAAAAAACAACATTTCAGTAAAAACAAACAAACAGAACACAGGCAATTAGTGTGAAACAACAACAGCAGCAACGAAAGCGGCAAAAAGCGACAATTGAGCCACTTGAAATGTTGCCACTGTCAGTGCCACACGACGCGACCTTTGTTATCATTTGGAGATGTTGTCAAATGCAAAAGACGCTCAAGTGTCGCCCAAGCGCGTAGATTGAGTTGAACTTGGCATTAAATTAGCAATGCTTTCGCGTCTGTCTCGTGTCAATGGCAGCCCGAAAATGTTCAATTTGCGTTTGGCTATGCAAAATCAGTGGCACAACTTAACGCTGACAGTGGAAAGCACTTGAGACGGCCGAGACTAAAGAACTGCAATTAGCAGCGTAAACAAGCAAGGGCGCAAAGGAGATGGGGGCTTTAATGCGGCCAAATTGGGTAGCAATATTGTTCCAGATCAGAGCCGGGCAAAGTAGGTCGTAAATCGGTGTGCCGAGGGCTGCCAATTGGGGCGCTTCTGATTTATATGGACGTGTGGTTGCCGCTTTTAAATAAACTAATTAAGTTAATTAGCTGCGATTTGGGTTCGTGCTCTGCACTCTGCACTCTGGCCAACTTACCAAACGTCCTCTGGCATCATTATGAAAATTGCAAAAATTTTCAGCAGCTACCGGTTAATATTAACGCATTATGCAAAAGACACAAAGAGCTAAATGCGCGGGCTGCCACAAAAGTTAACAAAATGGATAATAAAACCAAATAATTTTTTGTATTCAAGATTTCTTAATAAGGCAGATTAAAAAATACAACAAATATTTCAATGAGGTCCAAAACATATTCAAAATACTCAGACAAATTTTTGGCTACAACAAAGTCTAGTCTTAACATTAATAAACTAATGCAAATATCCCCATTATAAAAATTGTTTAATTGAATAAATATTAGATAGAATGATAAACTTTGAGTGTTTTTAAGTAAAGCAATAAAGCGGTTTGTCATTAAATCAATAAACTAATTGATCTGCCCTATTGACTGAAAACACAAAAAGCCAAAACCAACCAGGCAATGTCTGTAAAAAAAAAGGAAAAAACAAAAAACAACAAAACTTAACGCAGTTTTAATGGATTTTTTTCGATGAGCTCAGAGTTGGTTGGCAGTGCGGTGTGTTGGGGCGGTTGGGTTGGGGTATTCAGGCATTATGCGGTATTATTGTTGTTTGTTTTCACAGAATGCCCTGACACCAGACAAACAAACAACGCGGCAGGGCGACGAGCAGCTCAACATTTTTTATATTAAAACCTGCGGTCAGGGCGTGTTGCAGTTGCAGATTTTTACACACAGCCATTAAAATGGCATTCGGAGGCAACTTTGGACCAGGTGGTGACGCCGACGCCGACGGAGACGACGACGTTGACGACTGAGGATAGCGGACTGCGCGTGGCTGAAGCGTGAAAAGTGCAGCAGACATTGCCAAAATGCCATAAACAAGTACAACGGCAGAGAAGAATACAGAGAAAAAAGTGTTAATAACACTAATTTGTCTGCGGTCAAAATGGTAATTTTTGTGGATTTTCAGTTGGCCGGAATTGGGTTTGCGTTTTGCGTGCTGATTGCCAACGGTTTTGGGTTCGGCTCTGGCTTGGCTTTGGCTTTGGCCACTAGGTGAAAGGCAAAGATAATGAGATGTAAACGACGAGGCATTGATTGATGTCGAATTTAAATATAATTGGGTGCAAAATGTGTTGAAATAACTCAAAAACAGAGGTGTGAAAGGATTCACCCAAAAGAAGAGCGAGAGGATGTGGTGTCGAAATTGATATAATCTGACATAGTTCGGTGGCATTATGAGGACGAAGAGGAAATTGATTTTATTAGAAGCGGATGGATAGTGGCTGATATGGTACAATAAACTCTGGCTACCACTTAGCGTTCTTGGGTAGCCTTTGCCAGGCATTTTAAGAAGCGTCCAAAATTGACCATTAAATTCCCTCTCCAGCAGCAGCTCTCGCCGAACACACGCACACTCCATAAACTAGCGCCAGTTGATGGCCATGGCAAAGACCCAGAGCACCGAGATCCGAGATCCGAGATCCGAGACACGATCCGACGCATGTCGCGACACTCGTCTTCAAGACTTCTTTTGAACATCTGGGATCTTTTGGTGCCAGTGTCCGCTGTCCGCTGTCCGTTGGCCGTTTGGCCGTTGCGGTCCCCATATGTTAATGGCATTTACTCGTCTAGTCTTGCCCCGCCACGGCGTCTGCAGACCTTCTGCATTTTCTGGTACTTAATTTTCCACAATTTGTGGCTTCAACTTCTTTTCTTTTGACTAATTCACGTTGATTTGCTTCTTTTTTTTTCTCGAGTTGTTCGTGATTTGCGGCAATTTCGTAAAGTGTCTAGCGAGGCTCTAATGTTATGACCGGGCCAAAGCCGAAGATGTGCCCGTATTCGGGGTGAGAGGGGGTTGCCTAGACCACACCGTGGCCTAATGCATTTCAACTTCTTTTGTGGTGATAACGAAAATTGTTTATAATGAGGTTCTGCGGTCTGTGCTCAATTGAGTTTACTTAATTGTTGCAACCGGCCACTGGATTTACGCTACACACTGGTGTAGACGGCAATTAGGACAGGGTCTAATCTGGCTACTACTCCCAGTACAATGGAGTAGGTAGTAGGTAGCCAGACAGAGGCAGAATTCCTCAAAGATTTGACTCGGCTAATGCTCAACTAATTGAGTAATTTTTGGCTGTCTGGTATCAATCATTAGCCCAGCAGCTACCCCTTTTTTGTGCGGTGTTTCTCAGCATCTTTAGCTACAAGTTTCCCGTCTTGCACACTATGGATTTTCCCGTTTGCCCAGCCGGGCATTGCGAATTTCCCAAAGGCGCTTAGCTTAACGCTTTATTGTTACAAATTTGCTGGCAGTTGTATCCTTTTACAGCTTCCCAGAAGCGTCGGCTGTCGGACAATTCCTTTGGGTGACATGCTTTCACTTCTTAACCTGACCATCAATCATTCCGTTGACTTATGTGTTTTCTTTGGCTCGGCCTTTTTGTAATCTGCTTGGTCCAGTAGTTGGTTATCGACAGATAAATGTGACTATAAATCGAAAAATTATAAACGCTTAGCACTGACCGCCATGAACTAAGCCACCCTCAAAGGGAACAACAATCCGACCCAATAATACTCTATAATAAATACGTTCAAGTGCGTTGTCAACAAGCCGATGTACCCTTATCAAAATACTCTTGGCCCGGGTTTGACCAACTTTTTAAGCCTTTAACAAATCCAATTGGTGTCCTGCTTACCAATTCAATTGAGAGGCTGGACAAAAAGCAACTGCTTTGCCATTTCGATAAACAGTTGGAAAATTTATGCATTTATTTTGACATGCGGCATGATTTATTAACCGTAAGTAATTTGTAAATATACACACACTGACAGTCGCAGAACGGCAGAAAGGGATCGAAAAAAAGGGAATGGGGGTAGCTGCTATCTACTGTTCATTTCTGGATTCTGGTCAGTTTGGGGGAAGGGTTGGCTTTTTAAAAATGTATTTGCATTGGCGCATTTGTAACCGCAACGAATTTGTTTGTAATAAAAATGTAAATGCCATCGGACGCCACTTCAAGACGAGTTTCACTCCAAGCCGCAAAAAACAAAAACCCGTAAAGAAAAAAAAGAAAAAAAACAAGGAACAACCGAAACGAGTTGCAAAAGAAATGAAATACGACCGCAAACTGACACTTGAGGATGAGCTTGGACCATGCGTAACCCTTTCGGTTGACCAGATCAGGATAGGGTTTAGCTCTTTCGCATTTGCCAAGTGGTTTGGCAGGTTGGCTTACTTGGTTTCGTTTTACTTTGACCCCCTTCCAGCTAAGCTAATAAATGGTTTGTTCATATATCATCGGTTAGTTTGATTTATATAAAAATTACGTTCTTTTGATAAGCATTAGCCAAACCGATGTCATTTACATTTGCTATCGCCCCCTTTCCCAGTTAATTAAAACGCTGCTGGGGAGCACTTCGCCCTAAAACTGAAGTAAACAAAGTTCGAATTTAAAAAAACACCTCAAACTCAGCACGGTTTTCTGTGTGTTTCCCCCCATCCAGCCAAATGCTCAAAATGTGTTCAAGTGCCGCGTTTAACAAACACGCAAAGCGGCCAGCAACAACAATTTTGCCCCTTTTTTTCCACAGCCAGAAAATCATTTGCCAAGGTGACGCCTTTTATTGCTACAATTTCGTGTTATTTTTAGCGGCAAATGCAAGGGAAAAACGAAAAACGAAAAAAATGAGAGAGAAAAACTGCCTACAAATTTAAAATAAATTGAGTTGCCTGTTGAGGACGGTTCCCTATGTCTCTGGCGGATCCATGCCATTAGTTCCCGGGGCTAAACAGAACGCCCGCATTTTGTGCTGTCTTCGAATGACTTATTAGGATTTTTATCTGGATTTTCTGTGCGCGCTTAAAAACAATGAAATATGTTAATAATTAATTAGATTTTCATTTTTTTCCAACAGTTGCCAGAGGGTGTTTTTTTTTGTTTTTTTTTGTTTTTTTTTATGCTGATGACGATCACAAATTTACACATAATTTTCGTTTGGGAGCTTAGCTGTTGACATTTTTGTGGGCATGAGGAAATGTGTCTTTGCTTGTTGGAAAACGAAAAGAAGAAAAAAATGAAATAAATTGTGAAGAATATTAAAAAAAATTTACAAGCGAAAACAAATCAAGACTAATGCCTTTGAATGCATACGCAGCCGTAATTTAATGGGCAGGCCAGTAACCACACCCATTTAATTACCCAAACAACACTTGAAATGCACTTAAAACAATAAATTAAATGGGCTTCTCCGAGCTAGCGAAACTATCAAAGCTGCTTAATAAACAAATTTTCACATAAAATTACAATTTGGGTAAGAACCCAGGAAGTACCAGGAAGAGTAACAATAGTGTGAGAGAGAGAGAACCACAAAAAATCCACTTAATAAAATTTATGTGCAGGAGTGGCTCAGGACACACACACACACTCACACGAGTGCCCAGAGATAAGTCGAGGGCACGCCGATACATGCACATAAAAAAGATAAAGTGTCCGAAAACCCAACCAGCTCACCTCCCCCGATGTGGCCGGGTCTGCGGCTCGTAGGTGTGTGTAGCCCAGCCGAGTAATAATTATATTTTTATTGGACATTTATTGCCCAAAAAATGGGCAACATTTTAATCAAATTGCCGAGCAGGGGAAGTCGACGCGAGTGTGGGTTTTATGTGCCGGAACTTGCCCCTTTTGTTTAAGGACCTGTTCAAAAACTAATTTATGTTACCAAACAGGGCACAGCATACAGGCCATGGGAACGATCTCAGTTCGAGCCAATGTGTTGGTAGTCTAAAGGAACTCCGACTGACACTGAATTGCTTTTAGAAATGTGTTTATTGAACAAACAATTCGGCAGAAGCAACGCATAATTTGCGCTCTACGAATGCCACCAAAAGTGATTTGTAATTCAATACAAAAGCGGCCGACCAGCGGGAATTTCGGGATAGCCAATGAGTAAGTCACTTTTCAGCCGGATCCATATAAAGAGAGAGAGAGAGAGAGATAACCACAAACAAATAAATAAATAAATCGCGCTGCTAATTAAAGGCGGCAGCGCAGCAGGCAAACGTCGGCGAGCGTTTGAAGCGGCCCAAAATAGGAGCAGAGCACCCAAGAAAATAATGCTAGAGAACAGAGCCGAACACGGCTCAACACTTTATAGTGGGGTAACAGAAAAGTAAATTCAATTGAAAGAAAGCGACACAGGAATTGACATGAGCAGCAAACGCACACAGTACTTAAAACTGAACATCTGGCGTTGAACGTCTTTCAAATACCCTTTCAATTGTTCAATAATATAGAATAATATAATGTAAGAGCAAATCAGATCGAATATTAAATGTATTCAATTATGCAAAAGTCTGAAAAGATTTTATAAAATATTTTGATAAATAAGATAAATAATCAAAAATAGTAGATATATTGCTATTATTATTTAAAGTGTAGCATGTTGGTATTAACTATCAACCTAGCTAGTTTTCTATAAATTTTATTTATATATATTATATTATGTTTGTTAAGAGCTAAAATTTTGTTGCTCGACTGCTTGTCAAGCAATTTTATTAATGTATATATTATTATATATATATTATTATTATATATATTATTATTATATATATAATTATATATATTATTATTCTTATATACTGTTATTTTTACAAAGACATTAGATTACCAGTTTATAAAAATCTCTTTTATTTGATGTTCAATAAATATCATCATTTCAATTATATAGAAGCAATTTATTGGGTATTAAAGAATATTCAAAAGAAGTTCGCGAATATACAAATAGTTTCCACTTTATAAAAGATTTGATCATTTTTGGTAAAAATATATGTGTATAGGTAATTAGTAGTAAAACCATATCATTATATTTTTTTTATCCAATTTAAAACTAATATTTTATGATATAGTTAAACGAAACCGATACGAATCGGATTAGACTCAACTTTCACTAGTACATGGAAGTGTAGTAGAATCGTTTCAGCTAGCATAGGGCAAATCGAGACCCCCTGCCGTGTTTTTATATAGAAAAAGTTTTTACTTTGATGTGTGCTCCGGTTGTGCGTGTGTGTGTGTGAGTCGCGAGTCGGTCGTTTGTCGGGTTATGCTGTGTTCCGTTGCGTTGGATTACATGTTTCAGTTACACGCCACATTGGAGGCAGCAGCAGCAGCAGATTGGGGCGAGGGCCGTTCTTGACGCTAGTATTGGTGGCTGGGGGTGGCGGCAAGTGTTAAACTGCATTTGTCTGACTTTTTGGCATGTTGTTTAGTGTGTGTGTGTGCGTGTGTGTGATGCGGGCTACAGACTAGAAATTACATTTCGCTCTGAGAAATGCCACACAATCAGGTGCCGACAGGCGACGACAATGTCGAGTGGGGTTTCACCTTACACAGCATCGGTTGTGTTCGACATAAGAAATATGCTAACGCTGACAATTGACAGATGCAATCGGAGCAGCTGAGCATCTCGCCATGGATCCTCCGTCTCTAAATTGCATTTCGTCAAAGCATTCCTGTGGCTGCTTTTGACAAAGCAGAATGCGATTCCCGCTGTTTTCACCATTCAAAAAAACACAAAAAAAAAATTGCTCACAATAAGCTTTGACAGCCGCCTGTCAATATGCAGATTGTTTCTTCGCTGACGCAGTCACAACCCGCTACGCACGATTTGCCAAAGAATCTCTGCTCTGACATGGCCATGTGGCTGGCGTTGGCGCTGAAGAGCTCAAGTTCAAGTGTGCTGATTGGCTTTGTCGAATGTCTTCATGAAAAGCCAGCCAGTGTCGTGTAATTTGGAACACTTTAACTCGTTTTTTGTGTACTTTTGTAAAGCCCAAGAATTTATGATTTTCAGATTGTGCAATCACTTCGAATATATATTCAAAACACTGAAGAGCTTAAGTCTAGAGGAATGTCAATGTCAAAGCTGATGGCAAACAGAAGTGATGACAGCATTCAAAATATCCAAAGCAATAATCAAAAGTGTTTTTGTAATTAAATTTCAAATTTGTGATGAAAAGTTTAAAAGCATAGTATAGTGAATATCCGCTTTAGATATATATATAGTATATAATGGCATTAAATGCCTGAGCTTTGGCTTAGCTTAACCCTTCGCTTTGTCTTGTTTCGAAAAACAACATTTTCTTTTAAAAGTGCAGTCATTTGTTAAGCTCATGAATGGCCGCACAATGAGAAGACATAATAATAAAAATCACACAAAAATTAATCACAGCAAATTGCGCAGAAAAAGCCACCGAAATGCTGGACCAGTCAAAAAGTTCTGACAGCCGCCGAGAAGGATTAATCATCTAATGCGTGTATGCACGCAAACACAACACACACACACACACACACAAAAAAACTTGAAATTCGTCTTGGCACTTCAAAGCCAAACAATTTGTTTGAGACAACGACGATCCTCCCAAACCGATCCAAGCCAGACAAAGCGGCGCCGTTGCACAGCAAACCTTGTCTGGCCTCTGGTCAAGGTGTTGACTGAGCACCTTCTGCCCAAAAAAAAATAAAATAAAGGGTACGCACCACGATGACAACAAAATGGCAATTAATTGAAACATGAATTATTAACGCCACGCTGCCACAGCAGCCGCAGTTGATGCTGTTGCTGTTGCAGCCACTCGTTGTCCATTGTTGCTGCATGGAGTGATGGAAAGATGACCAGGTAAAGTTTCAGCGAATGCTGCTCTTGACGAACTGACTGACTGACTGACGGACTGACTGACTGATGTGCTGGACTTTTGATGTCGGTGTTGCTTTTCTTTTGTTGCTGTTTGTTGATTTAGAAAAGCTCATTAATCTTGCCGAATTCAGCTTGGTGTTTCTTCTTCTTCAAGCTGCCAAGCATGTGTTGTTGTAGTAGAAAAAAAAAAAAAATGCGTTGTGAAAATTTCAATAAAATTTAAAGAAAATCAACAAAGCTGCCCAACGAACAACGAGCGGTCAAGTTTGTAGTCAAAGTCAAGTTTCTTCTTTCTTTCTATTTTTTACATGATTAATTAACAAATTATTCATTGCGTTGCCGAGGAGCAGGCAAGAGTTAAAGATCGCAACGTGAGAATATGATTGAAAAGGATCGTAAAATAGTATAGTTTATATGCTTTAGGCTAAGTTAGCGCGATGAAAATGTCACTCGATGTTCTATTTTTATATATAATTTTGTTGATCCGCCCACAGTTTGTGACTCGTCATCATAAATCATGCGATTGGTAAACGTATGTCTGACATGGATTTCCAAATGGAATGTTAGGCTTCGTCTGATTGGAATTTGTAAAGTCAAAAACCATAGCTGACACTTAATTATGAACTGTAAGCGGTGGAGCGTGCCAGTCGCCAGCCCTCCCAATCGCGGCAGACCCCAACAAAGGCCCATAAATCTTGCACCACCCCCCTCCCCATCCACAGAAGAGGGACAGCGCCTAGAGACTAGAGAGTTAAGGGTTCCTCAACATGCGCCATGTCACTGAAAAATTGCTCGAAATGTTGACACAACTATTCAAATTAATTGATTTAATGCCACTTGCAGTCGGTTATTAATGAAGTCCGGAGTGCAGCTCTAATTAGAATTAGACCGTTCTCTCTCCGACATTAGAAATTCAATTTTTCATGCGACAAATTTAGAAATGGCAGCAAAACCAAAAAAGCTGCACGTGCTGCGGCTGCCACTCGTAATATATTTTAATAATCTACTCGTACCTGACACCCCAGTTTAATGTACTCTCTCGAGCAGAGCGCAGCCAGCTAACCTTTAACTGCTTTTCTTGCGACACTTTTCAGCGTCTTGAATATGTGCGTCGACACCTGCTGCACTTCTGCAATGGCAGGACTACTTAAAGCAGTTTTATTTTCATTGCATTTTCTCAGTGACAATTAAATTAAAGCGCATTAAAGAAAATTTATGACAGCTTAATTTCATATATTAAGATTTTATGTCTTTGCCGGGGCTGCTCGTAAAACTAAAATACAGTTGGGCACCGTTGCAGCGAGTTGTTATTTAAGTAGTAAATTAGATTAGCAGCTGGATTATTAAAACACTATATACACATATATATGTATATATAGGTTGATATAGTCGTACTGAACAACCACAAAAATCATTGCCCCGCCCTCTAATGCCATTCAATCAGCACACAGGTAGCCGAATGGCCATTCGTTCACAACCCACCCACTCAGTGATTTATGACGAAGTCGCTTGGATCTTGGCCAGAAGCATTCATTGCCATTGACATTGGCAACAGCGAGGTGTGCACGGCAAGTTCTTAGTTACTAATTTCAGTTGTGTGGTGGAATTTGGAATGTTTTTGAAATTGTAAGTGAAGATCAAATGGAACGCAAATATTATGACTTATATAAGACCACTTTCGTGAAAAGAAAATATTACTTAAATATTACTAAACTCAGCTTGCAGCAGCTTTAAAATTCTAATTTGCTACATTTGGAAATAATTTGCTATTGATTAGATTTTTAAAAACATTTTTGAATTTCAGTAATGATTATTTTCAATTTGTTGAATATCTATCAAAAAACTAATCTGTCTGTTTATTGGTGATCAGTGATCACATGAAATCAGAAGCGCTTAATTTGATCTTGCCGGGCGACCCTCGAGCTTGATTGGTCCGCTTTTTGCTGGCAGTTGGTTTTATGCGCTGCCGTTGACAGTCAAGTGAAAAATGCAACTCGCCCGCTGGCAGCCCATTGACATGACGATGACGATGACGATGAAGATGGCGATGGCGAGATGATGATGATGATGATGTGAATGACGTTACGTTTAACGGAGGCAGCGACGTCAACGTTTGCTGGGGCCATTAGCTGGCAATTGCGCATAAAAGTCACGGAGACAGCAACTGACACTGCGGATGCAGTTGGATAGTTTTGGCTGTGCCAGCTAGTTGGATATGGCCGGACGATCAGCCAATATTAAATAATGTTGTTAAATGCGAGGCATTGAACCGCTTTGGGAATCGCATTGACAGCCAATGGCTAAATAAATAAATAAATAAAATGAAATTAACTTTGACTTTTCGTGTGCGGCGACATTTGTCTGTCTGCATTCTGGCGCTTTGTGCATTGCCATTCGATTTCTCTGCCCCATTCACGAGACGGGGCCAAAACACAAAGGTGAAATGACGACGACGATGACGAAGTCGATGGCTTTGGCTTTGGCGTTGGCGACGATGACGCCAATTGGCAGTTGAGCGCATGGCCATAAAAAATCGCAGCTCGTTTGAGCGTTTTCTGATTTGTGTCGGTAGCTGTTCAATCGCGTGTTTCTTTGCCTCAGCCATTGTATCGAGTTAATTTATTGATGACAGACGCGCGATAAAAACCAAAAATGTGAATTGTCATTAGAACTCATAAACTTGATTGACAGCGAGCAGCCAGAAGGAAATAGCATTGGTTAAAATGATTAGACGACCAGGTCTATTGAACTTGTCTGGAAATGGGGTGAAAGCTTAACTAAGTGAAAATAGATATCGTATTACACTAGAATATTTAGTAGCATCAAATAATCGAGAAATTCTGTTACTTTTCCCAGACAAATTTGCATAACAGCTCAATTTAAAAGAAATCCTGTGCATAATTATGTCTCTTAAAAAAGAAATGAAATGCACATAATTCAACGCATTTTCCGCCTTAAGAAACAAGTTTAACGCCAGCTGAGAAAAGCACATACAAAGCATATTTAATTTTATGCATCGGGATCATAAAAATTTCCACACCATATATGACCGTTGGTCATAAATATTCAAATTTCACAGTCTCACAGTGGCCCAGCATCCAAAAAGGGAGCTGCATCAATCATAAAAAAAACAAGCTCATTAAAAATCATAAATAGGAATTTGGCTGCGTCTTGCAGGAGCGCATCCCGGCGACACTTCCTGCCCGGCTGACCACGATTTGCATATAAAAAGCATTTAAACGCAACAAATTGCATGTAAATTGTTTTTCCCGGACAAAACTCGCCACTAATTATGCTCATTCAGAAGTGTTGACATAAATCTCCGAATTCGCAGAGCCTGGACCATCGGCGCTGTCCCGCGCGAGGGGTGGCGTTTGCGCTCGGCCGGACCAGTGTGTCCTGTCTATAAATTTGAAATTATTTTTGGCAGCACCGCAACCCGAACGCGACCACTGCCGCTGCCTTTTTCCAGTTGCCAGTAGCCAGTAGCCAGGCCCATTGTCAGCGGCTTGTCCTAACAACGTGTTAATGTCGTCCCGGTCTAACCCTTTCGGCATCCTTTCGACTCTGCTCGGCTCGTCCTCGTCCTCGTCAGTGCTTGACACTAATGTGCCGCATTACAAACTGTTGAGCAATTTAATTTAATGTATACTCGGAGCTCTTTTCTGTTCAGTTCTGTTCTGTTCTGTGTTGGTTTCTTTTTTTTTACGTCTACTTTGCAGTTGCTTAAGATTTATTCGAATTTGACTGGCAGTCTGAAGGGTTAAAGCGTTTTCCTGCGCTGAGAATTTGGCGCTTATTTCAAAATTTATTACCTTCGAAAATTTTTGCGGTTTTTTGTATTATTTTTGGTTCATTAAATATAATTTCATGCTCCCGTTTTGACTTAATTAAGTTGCATTTTCAAAATCTGAATGGCCCTCAAGTGTATTTTCGAGTTGGACTTAATGAGTTGGAAAAATGTCGCGCAGAAAATGCACTGGTGAAATAATTTATGCAAATGAATAGAAGAAGAGAGCTGTAGAAGAGTTTTGGCATTAAAATGCATCTGTTAGCTTTTTATTAAAGCTAAAATTGGATAAAATTAACAGATTTTTCAAGATTTTCGATATTTTGAGGTTAAAAAATTATGTATTTAATTATAATTTTCTTACTTCTCATCAAAATTCATGTCTTTTATGACAAATTTTCTTAGAAATAAAAATTATTGCTGTTTGGTGCGTCTTTAATTAATAAAATTTGTCACACTTCCCAAGTTCCGGGGTCTTCCGTAGAATCACTCAAGCATGAGACGACTCGCTGTCAGATCGTCAAAATAGATTAAAAAAGAACTCATTACAAAATTACCGACAACCCACACACACACACACACACACACTGCAAGTCTTAGCAATCCTTTCTATCCTGTCTGTGCTAATCACAAAAACGTGACGTCATTCGCCACGCCTCTATTATGATTTTTATTAATGATGCCGCGCTAATATTACATATGCATAAAGCGAACATTCTTCCATTAGAGTGGCCCACAATAATAAAAAAAAAAAATACCAATTTGTCTGGTAGACCAAGTGCGAAATTCGCCTCAAGTTTGCCCTGTGTTTTAATCCGCGCGTTTAATTGAAATTGGCTTTGATGCCGCGAGGTATTATGCGGGTCCTGAGCCAGTGGTGGGTTAAACTCAGTCAGTTGCCTTTGCACATTGTCAAATCTTATAGATATTAATGATGTTTAGACACACAACCGAATTACGAAACAATTAATTATGATTTTCTTATTGGCTTTGACTTTTGCGTGACTTCTGCTCTCTTCGTCGGGGTTGTCGCTGCCAACTTGATGGGCCTGATGGGGTTAAGCTTAACCCAAATAAGCGTATTGTTGGGCCCGCATAATGCGGCCGGGTTACATTTTTTAACTGTAACAATTTCATTTCTTGTTTTTAATTAAGGTGAGTTGCTTATTCTCTATTTACTAGAAGATTGACACTGAAACCAATTGTGGCTTATTAAAACTTGGAAAAGGGTCTGATAATATGGATTTGCCATAATTAAACAGATAAAAAAATACCCAAATAAATTAATAACCAAATATAATATTATATACTTTGTTTACAACCATAAATCGTATTTTATTTATTTCGAAATATTATTTGTACGCATTTCCTGACTTCAGTTCTGGATATATTTCACTGATATACAAACTTCATTTATTGGCTTTTCACTTTGGTTTTCTCTGCCGCTGGCTTGTTTTTCTTTGCTGCCCGCTGACTTTGCCCCCATAAGTCAGGGCTTATCGCATTCGATCGGCCATAATTCTTATGCCTGACATAATGTCCTTCACATTGTTGTTTATCGTTGCAATTTTTGTGCCTTCTTGTGCTCAGCACTTTGGCAACTTTTTAGCAATTTACAAAATATGGCATAATTCGGGCAAAGACAGAGCCGGCGGGGCATGTTTTTTTTGTTTCTTTTACTGCTACGTGTAGCTTGTATTATTGCCCACTTATTGACTTAATGTGCATCTAGATAACAATGGCAATAAGAATATATTTGATATATGTACAGAGAGAGAGAGAGTCGCAAAAAGCTGAGATCCTTGCAACAGATTACAGCGAAAGTGCACAGCGGGTTGGCCTAGAAGAGAAGCGGCGACCAGGGTTAGGCAGCTGCGCCGCAAAAGTCAAATGCCAACTAATTAAAAGTCTCAAAGGTTTCGTGACACCAACGGGATCATTAATAAGGATTTCGCGACGCGCCTTTTGCGTCGTTTTCCCAAGTTCTCACGTGTTCCAGATGCGTACGTGTGTGTGTGTGTGTGTGTGTGTGTGTGCAATGAGACAAAAGTCAAAACGGTAGCAATGCAAATATTTATATAAGTTACTTTTGTTGCTATTTTTCTTGAAATGTCAACTGCGAACAAAAGGGTTAATGAGTTCAGCAGCAACAACAACAACAACAACAACAGCAAGGCGGCTACTTAAAGTCCTGATTAATGATGTATTCCACCAAAAAACCAAAAAACAGCTAAAAAAAAAAAAGAAGCAACCTTCACATGTATGCAAACTGAGAGAAAAACTTTGCATAAAATCATTAATTAAACGCAGGTACATAAAAAAATTATGCAAATTCAATTGTAAACTAAAGCTGTTTTGAAAAATCACATCGCTTCCAATTATAAATTCATTGAAATGACATTTAGGCCCTGAAGAAACTTAACTCCATCAGTCACAATCAAAGGGTAGCTGCCATAGATGGGTAAAACGAAAAAAAAAAAAAAAGTATATAGTTAAATATAATAAATGTTTGTTTTCATTATTTTTTCATTTTTTTTTGTTCACTGTATGCAAATTGTCGGTTTTCTCCCAGCTCCACACTCAATTAACTTTGTTGTCAATCAAATGCAAATATTGCGGTTCTTTGGCAACTAACGATACCTTCGGGGTGGGGAGGCAGGCAACTGCAATTTGTTGCTGCTGTTGTGGCTCATTAGAATTGCTCAATTATTCCATCAATATGCATTGTTGTTAATCGAATTTATGCAGTTGCCAAGGCGTCTTCCCGGGTTGCGCTTTTTTCGGTGTTAAAATTCATGAATATTTAAGTGGCCACCGTTGGGCATGTTCACAGTTTTTTTTTTTACACTCTTTTTTACTGGTTTAGGGGAGAAAGGAAGGAGTAGAGTGTGTGTGTTGATGGAATTGCCTTCGATTTGCCAGTGGGTACTAAATTTGCCTGGGAAAGTTTAGCTAGCGTGACGCACAGCTGGCAGAAACTGTGCAAAGCTGAAGTATTAGCATAAACTTAAAGAAGCTAATCGCCTCACTCTCTATTCGTTATTTATTGGCTAATTCGATGTATCAGGATCTGAGTGCTGAAGCATTCACAACATTGTCGAACAACCATTCAAGAAACGCGGCAACATTCTCATCATCGCCCGTTCGTTTGCCCCGTTTCACACTGGATGATCAATCAAAATCTGAATTTTAATGTTATGCGGTGCATGAAACCAAACAGGAATAACAAAACGACCGACAAAAAAAAAAATAACCGAATAACCATATCCTGAATATCCGCACAAAGCAAAGCAAAAAGTGCATAAGAATTTCCAACGCGACAGCCAAAAAGGGTGCGCTGGCATTTTTCTAACCCTTGTAAAGGCAAAATATTTGGAAAATTAAAAAAAAAAATTGGAAAGAAAAGTCGAATGAAAAAAAAGAAAAGAAAATACAAATAAAACAGTTTGACGGTGTGGCAACCAGTTACCAGTAGCTGCCACAGCAAAATAGTAAAAATTGTCGAAAATCCTATTAAGCGTTTCCTGGGCGAGTTCCGCGTCTGTTGCTGAAGGTATCGAAAATTTTTTTTTTTTGTTTTTTTCGCTTGTTGGCATAAAAATCACACCAGGAGTGTTGCACGGTGAGCGAGGGGGATTTTAAAGCTGGAGTGGTGGAGTGGAGTCAAAGCTACCCACATGCTTTTGACACTTGGCTCTGGTTTGGGGGGCAATTTCCCTTTTGCGCTTCAGCCAGTGGCTTAAATGTCTAATTTAAATGCATGCGCTTTTAACAGTTGTAGACAGAGATTGATGATTGTTTTTGAATTGCCATCGTTCTAGAGAGACCATAGAAAATTTCCTTCTTTTCGGTTACAATACTCGCATATAATTGCTTACAAATATGGAAAATCAAAAAGCTTTTGCTTATGAACTTGCACACAGATTAATATATATATGTGTATGTATTTGTTGGTGGCTATAAAGAAACTCTCGCAGGTGCAGATTTTCCCTTAGGGCAGGGGGGAAAACAACCCCACAACTCCTTCACACACATGACACACATGAGATGTCATCTACTCTATTTTCGAGCCGTTAATTTATGATCTCTAACAAATCAAGTTGGCCATGCTCACTTAACAAAACAAAGGCCGAACTTTTTGTGCTTAGGTGTATAAAATTTAAAGCATTTATCGTAAATTTTGATCGCTGCCGCTATAAAAACTGATAACAACAGCGCCAGCGGACATCAAACATCATATGGGGAGCCCCTCGGTCAATAGTGGGCATCGGACAACCCTTAACCGCAGACAAACACGCACACACACACACACACACATCCTGTTTGCTTCACAGACAATGGACTATCGCTGATTAGGAAGTGGAAAACAATAAAAGGCTACCCACATTTGAAAGGCGACACTCTCGAGCCAATGGGCCAACTAGAACGGATGTCATTAGGCCTATTTAAAGTAGTTTTGGCCGCAGGCAAATTGTACAAAATATAGAGAAGCGGAAATCGTGTACACAATGCCCGTTCCCGGTTCGTCCACTCCTGGAGCCAATTTATCAGCCAGACCAACAATCCAACTGCAATTCGTTGCGCCTTTGCCAGGGGTCAGATTTTGTCACTTTGGCGCGGCAAGCGCCTAAATAAATATGTCAAAATCAATTTTCGACCGCCGACGCAGCCGATAAAATGCAATCCCGACTCGCTTTCAATTAGTGCCGCTCAATTGATTCTTTAAAATGCCATTTTTGGCTCTTGTTGCGGCACGTAGCAGTAGCTGCCATTGGCAACGCTTTCAGTCCCGACCCTACCTCAAAATATTGCCACAAAGGGGTTAATAGTGCGAAAAAGAACGTTGCAAAGTTTTAAATTGTGATCAGTGTTATTCGAGTTTAACTATTAAAAATAATTATATACGGAGTGATGAACAGTTGCTAGTTTATAAAGATAAATGTAGAATTTAGTGATCTTATTTTAAGGGAAAATATTTAGTTAAATTAAATATGTTAATTGAATTTTGTTTTAGGCAAAATAAACTAAGTCCACAATTTCTATTCATTACTTTATAATTCTATATAAATCCTAAAACTTTTTTATCAGCTAAAATTAGCAAAACTTCTACTATCGATACGTTCTATCCTGACAAGGATTTTATGTTCATAGAAATCTTACACAATTTGTAGGGTATACCCCTGGGGGAATCCATCGCCCTTTGCGTTCTTTTGCAGCTGCTTAAGAAATATATTCCCACAATTCACCCAATATTTTGTATTTTTATGGTTTTGTGTTTTATTAATTGCTGCAAATTTACTGCAAATTTAACGCGGCCCCTTTCAAATCAATCAAAATGCACATGTCAAATCGAAATCCGAAAACAAATCAAAACAATAAAAAAGAACGAAAAAAATAAATCTATAAGAAAACATATAAAAAAGAGCGCCGTCATAAATATTTTGAAAGACGCGAAACCATAAAAATGCAGTGTGAAATTCATAAAAAAAAATATATAAAAAAAACAACTGAAACGAGTCGAAATGCAGTGCGAATTTCACACAGTTAAAAAAAAACTGCTGAAAACAACCCAAAATGCAATTGATATAAGTTTTGCCTCAGTATTCGGGGTGGAGTTTTTTCGGTGCGGTTCGGTTTGAATTGGATTGGGTGAAGTGGGTAAAGCCAATAAATGCCCATCAATGAGCAACGTCGAACCTTCTTGAATGCAGTTTTGAAAACAGTTTAAATTTGATTTGGGTGCAGAGTTTTCTTTTTTTTTTTTTTGGTTTTTGGAAAGGGTTGGGCAACCCTTTCAAGCGAACCAAGACCGGCCACTGAAGCGTTGCGTCCAAGCGCTAAATAAATCATTTCTCTTCGATTAATTCGCTTGCTGACATGTGGAGAGTGTGCACACACACACACACACACACACATGTGTGTGGTTCGGATACGGATTTGTGTACGGCACGGTGTACGGTAGTAAAGGGTTACGGGCCGAGAGGGTGACGGCTAAACGGCCGCTACTCATGTCAAATTTTGGCTTTTGCTCCGCTTTGTAGTGGCATGGAAAATTGTTTTTTATGCGCGCCGCAGCAACTCGGTCATAAGTTATAAATTAGTCGACTTTTCAAGTGCTTTAAAATCGCAAAAGGGTTTTCGGGTATGGGGTTATGTGCGACCGACCCTCTCTCTCTCTCTTCTCCCTCCTCTACGTGCAAGCAATGACATTTCCACATCATTGAGTTCCTTCTGGGCTTCCCTTCTTTTCGCCTTTTTTTCTCTTTTTGTATTTTTATATTTTTAAATTGTTGCCTCTCGCATTGTGCGTAACAATTGGCACTTATGTCGCGAGCATTTTAAAGTGCATTGATTAATTTTTATTTTGATCGTTTTGAAATCAATATTGTTTGCAAATTTCAGTAAATACGCACTGCTGCTGCCTTCCCCTGCAAGCAGTTGGTGTGTGTAATTTGCAGTTATTTGCAACGCCCAACACAGTTGTTGCCACTTTAGAAGGGTCCACACTTAAGGCCATAAACCCAATAACAGCTCCTCGCGAATTTATGTACTGGAAGTGCGTAAAAAGGATTGCAACGTGGCTAGCGTGAGAAAGCTGATAATTGGAATCATTAAATCAGTCAGCGAATTTATTTTATAGGCAATGCATGCTTTTTTTTAGTTAAAAAATCAACTTGATGAGTGTGTTTTGAATGTATAAACATAGATCTTATGAAATTAAATGTCTTAGTAGACATAAAAGAAACTTAATTTATACCAATCTTAAAAAAGGATATATTACATACCGATCGTTTCTATGAAAACTATATAATAAAATGATGAAAACCTGCAGTAAAAACAAACATATTCTTAAATGCTTAACAGGCTTTGTGTCAAATTTATAATAACTTCCGCAAGATTATCAAACGAACAGATTGGTTATTTCTTAGACATTTTTTACAAGACAGTTTTATTTTTAATAAAAATTGCAACCATAAGCCAGGATTAGTTTTTGCTAATCCAGGAAACCGAGTTGCGTCGACTGGCAAATAATTAAAGAATGGGCAATTTACACATTTAAGAAAAACTAATAATTATTTACGTAACACAAAAGTAGAAAGAGCAACAAATTAAGTTATAAAGAACTTAAAGTAACGATTAAGTTAATGTTAATGATATTCGCCACATCTTCATTAATATTCTTTTTATTTGAAATGGGAAGAAAAGATTCTACAATGCAAAAGACTTGAAATTGATTGCACAGATTTTAAGCCGACACTTTGTTCATATTACACGATCAAATATTTAGGCCTAACAGAACAGAGGTTTGCCCTCTTTTATAATTATTGTATGCTCCTCAAGCAAATTGCATAACCCTTTGTTGATCGTGCATAAACATTTAATAACTTAATCGAGTCACACACACGCCCGAGATACACACACACACACACACACGCACTGATATTAACAATTACGTCACGAGCGTGGCTCACTTTTAACCCTAGAGATAATTTAATCAGCGCTACTTCAAGTAGGTAAAACTGTCCACGGCAATAAGAAAGGGAGCAAGCGATGAGAATGGGAACAAGGATGAGGACGCTAACATGGACGGACAGACGGGCAGACGGGCAGAATGCTGGCAGGCAGGCAGGCAGCTCATGTGTGAGATTTACGCGTTCGCCTTTCACTCGAGGCAGCAACTGAAATCAAAGCGTAACAAATTGCGGGCACACTCGACGGGCAGGCACGGCCAGGGGCAGAGCGGAGCAGACAACTTTCACTGCACGGATTAGCAGGCACGTGACTTTTTTTCAATGCGAAACACAGTCGGCTCCGAAGGAACCTTTGTTTGTCCGTTCGACTATTGAAAGCCGATTATACGAGTACGAGTGTTTACACTGTATTATTGCGACAATGATGATGATGATGGAGGACAATGGCCAACTGGTCAGCTGGTCAGCCGCCATTCATCCGCTCGGCTGGGCTACTTAATTATGTCACTCTGGGCAAATTTATTAATTTCTTTCTTTTCTCCGTGCAAATCGATTTGTTATTATATGTATATCTATATATCTATCGATTGGGCCCTATTGATATGTGAAGGGTGTGGCCAATTTGCATGCTACTGACACGCGTCGTTCGCCAGGCGCAGATCAAAGAAACGAGCGTTATGCAAATAAAATCTAAAAGTCAGCTTGTCAATAAATGTGCTTGGACATAGGTCAATGAGTGCTACTTAATCAATGTCAACGGCGAGCGGCCTGGGAAGCGCCCACTAAATGCCCATTCTGCATGGCTGTCATAAAGGAAACAAGGAGCAAGGCGGCAGCACTGAATAACTGATTTATTCATGACATAGCTTCAGTATAAGTCGAGAACGAAATCATCATAAGCGGCAGATAAATCAAAGGTTTGTCTTCGTTTATGAAAAACTTGCGATGAAGGATATTTAAATGGATCCGAGTGGCGGCAGTTGCAGCTTCCCAAATCCCACACTGCGCCGGCACCGTTGGTGTCTAATGATTGGCCAACTACCAAAATAGGTGGCATTGATATAATGCCAGGGCCACCGGCTAATAGCCGCAATGAACTGGGAAGCCCCCAGCTCGGCCCAGCTGAACTCGGCTCAACTCTTTGTCAGGCATTTTCAATTTCGTTAATGACCCAAAAGTGCCGTAAAGCAATTTATACACAGTCCGGTCGGGCGGACCGAGGCAGGGACAGGGACAGGGCTGAGCCCAGCTCACTGACACAAGACAAATAATAGCGCAGCAGGACATTGACAACAACACCCGAGAAACGAGAGCCGAGTGGAAAATGGGGAAAAACGACAGACAGTCTATGGCAACTGGTCAGTAATTGACTGCCGTTGCAGTTGCAGTCGCCGGTCGCTGGTCGCTGGCCAAACGCCGATAATGAAGCGCAATTGTTGAACGTGGCAACAAATGTTTTTTTTTTTATATTTTTTTTTGGGAGCAGCCAACAAAGTGCAACTGCAACATGCGTTCGACTGTTTTTGGTGGGGTAATTAATCATATTCGTGGCACCAGTTGCCTCGTCTACGATTGACTTCTTTTATGGGCACTCATAAAGCATTGACGTTATACCCCAGGCTATTTTCAACTAATTTAAGGTGTTGCCCCCAGTCCAAGACGTAAATAAATCATTAATTTTGTGTTTGGCCAAACACTTGGAGACTTTTTACGAATGCATTTTGTGGAAAACGCAATATGTAACTATTTTTTTTCTTCTTTTCGGGACTGCCTGCGGTTTTGTGGGTGTTGACACACGTTTAAGCATAAGAAGAAAAAAAAAAATAGAGAAGAAAATTCTGAACCTGGGCAATGAATCACAAGATTAATGAAACGATAAGGTTGAACACTTAATGTCAATCCGGCAATCTGAAGAAGCCTTCGTCTCTGAGCACTTCAAACAATTAACTCAGCCCCATCCACTGAGTAGTATCCAAACCCCCTTCCCACTGCTAACATTAACTAAAACCGAACCCAACGAACTCTATTCGCCAGTTGAGTTTTGTCCGCCTTTGATATTTAATTTGCCTTTTCCGACTTGTGTCCAACTGCAAGTATCGCCATCTACTAGTAGAACTTCGTTTGTGGTCATATTGCGTTTCACTTTTGCTCCACTTTCAGTTTTTGCGTCAATTTGCGTTGGGGGCGTTGTTTGCTAAATCCACGAAACTGGGTCACTGCTGTTGCTCGGGGGCGTACCAACGCCTGCCCATCGCCCTGGGTTAGTGTACTTTCCGGGCAACAACAACTAAACACAACAAAAAAATAATCAATAGACCTGCTTGTAATTAGCTTGCGACTTAAAGTGCATGCGAAGTTCCGTTTTCACTTAGTCGGCGGAGGTGAATTGTGAGTCATTTCGGCAGACAAGAAACCCATTATTACAGTCCACTCTTTTGGTTTACTCATATGCTCAAATTACTCCGAACACTGAAATTAGTTTGTGTACTTAGGTTTTGATATATTCTAGATTCCCTTTTTTTGCTATCTATTTTATATTAACTTTTATATTAAAGTAAAATTGTATTCTAAAATTGTGAAATTGTATTTTTTGCCTTAAATTATAAATTTTTTGCTAAGGATACTTTTTATATTTGTGTGTCCTTAATTTGTTAATTTTAAAATAGCAATAAGTCAATAATTGAAATTTTAACAAATAAAAAGACTGTTTCTAAATGTTTCTAAAAGAACAACCAGTTTTTTTCCTACTTGCTGATCAAATTGAACTAAAACAATTTACAAAGTTAACCAATTAATTTATCATTGAAATTAACTTTAAATATGTGCACCACAATTAACTGCAAGAATGTTATCATAAACTGCCTCGCACACACTCTCAAATTCCGAGCATAATTGCAGGCGCTAAGAATTCAATCCTGTCCACGGGCAGCGCACGCGACAAAACGTGGCAACATTTGCATACCCTACAATTTCCGAGTCGCTTATCGTTGCCAAAAATCAAGCTACACGCAAAAAACAAAAGCTGAATACGACAAAAAACTGAAAACTGAACACTTAACCCTAACCGACGCCAGCTTATGGGCCACAGGTCAGTCGAGGACCCTAATTTCCAGGTCGCTTGTTGTCGTGTCACGACAATTAAATGTGTTCAGTGCACTTTTGCGCGATTTAAATTAAGATAATGCGGCAAATTAGCGGCCCGAAATGTTTGCATAATTATTGTACAGCAATTTTGACTGTCCGAGTTATCAGCGAGCGTCGATCATTTGTCACAGATGTTACGTTTGGGGTACGACTCCGGCCTAGGGGGTGCGCGACCCTGATGACTTGAGCATTTGCCAGCGAGTTCGGTGAGTTTAATTTCTTCTCCATCTATTTTTTTTTTGCTGGGCACTGCGGTTGCTTTTAAGCAGCGTAACCTTTTAATTTAACCCTTGCCACAAGTTGTGGCATGACACCACAGAAAAATATGCTGCGCCAAAAATTGTTTTCCCTTCAAGGTGACATATTGGTTTTGCCGATAAGCATCGGTAAATGTTTGTGCTTTCGGCATGTGGGCGATGGGGTTGTACCGGCTGGCAAAGGGTTAACACCCCCCGCTCCGGACAGAGACTGTCAGTTGGCAAACAAAGGTGAGATTTGCTTTACTCCACAAGGGTAAATTAAATCTACAACAACAAAAGTATAAGCAATACAATAAATTCTGGATAGATTATTCCTAAAAGACAAATTCATTTTGCAATTATTTCCTGTTTTTTTAAAAGATCTTAGGGATTGAATTGCTGAAACCAAAGTAGTCATAGATAAATATTTTAAATAGGCACAAAATTATCGTAGAATTTTCGTAATTTTCGATCAATTTCTAGCATGACCTAAGGGCCGCAGCTATGGATGACAGTGGGAGGACAGAGGAGCTGGACTCTTGGACATTATCCGATTTGCAGGGCGACGACACACAAGATAACGGGACCGAATACACAGTACTCCCAGCATCTGGTATATTCACTGATGTGAATACAGAGGGGTAAATAATAAGCGATCTCCTTATGTGCACAAATAACGATCGATAACAATCGATAACGATCTCTTTTTAGGGGCAAATGTTTCGAATTCAGCGCTAATAAATGTGAGTAATAAATGTTGTTGCACATCTAAATTTATCGATTTGTATTTTTAGACCAGGGTCAAGAATTTAATTCTAAATCGAATTACGGGAAAACCTTTGGTTATTGCAGCTATGTCCCATTCCAGGCATTACCTGCAAATGTCGAATGTCCTTTTTGTGACTATGATTCAAAAAACAACAATTGTTCAACTGTTTGCAGCGAGCCAATCAGTCCAGATTATCCAGTCGATTCCTGTTGCTGCAGCCCCCAATATTCAAATCTAGACAGTGATATGGGAAACTACGTAAACATGGATTCTAACACAGCTGGAATGGTTGGCTGTGTCCCACAAATGAACCCAATTGCCTCCCCAGCCATGGACTATCGTGATTATAATGCGCACAACAATGGATTTGGCATTGAAGACTTCGTGCCCAATATGCATCAAAGTCCACAGACCAATTATACAAGCCCCTTGTTGATGCCTTCTCAGTCGTCAATGGAAATGAATGCCCAACATTTAAGTGGGAACCCGCTCCAAAGCCCCGCTGTCTACGGTGATAATTTTCAGGTTTTTGAAGGAATGGGAAATAATTTTAATCACTTTCCGAACGGCACTCTCATTGATATATACATGCCTGAAGGCGTGGCTGCATCATGTCCTGACTGCACTGATACGAGTGGAACTTTTTATGGAATGGGCGATGTTGGCGCTGTGCAATATTCGCCTTCAATGCCATATCCAATCTGGCAAGAAAGCAATGTCCAGTCAGAACAATATTTGTGCACAATTAGATAATGAAAAAAAAAAGTTCAAGAAAAACCTTAAGAAAATTAAAAAAAAATGTAAAAACTTGTCCATGAATCCAACTAATAATGTCTATAAAGATTTGAAAGTATTAAAAAAAAATATACTCTTTGTTTAAAGTAAATAACTAAAATATTTTAAAAATTTCTAAGTATTTGGCTAAAGCCACTTAATTTAATAAAAATAAGAAAACAGTTTTTTATGATTCATAATTGTTTTTTTTTTGTATAAAATTGTATTTATTTTTGCATGTCTTATAAAAATGTTTCAAATAGCTTACATATGTGTTGTAAGTTTCTTATAATTGATTATTTTCTTCTTTCTTTCTTTTTTGCTGCGTACACAAAATGCCAAAAACAACATAAATAATATCGTTTGTAATTTCGCTAAAATTAATAATAAAAAAAATATGCTTATTATTTTTTTTTTACTTGTAATTGTATCAAAATTGCTTAAAATACGAAATTTTCAGTTTTTTTTCCTTCTTTTTTTTTTGCTATTGATGTTTCTTAGTTTTGTTTTGCTGTTGGTTTCTTTGCGGTTCGGCGGTTTTGCTTTTGTGGTAATTGTTTCAGTTTATTGACACTCATTTTAGGTTTCTCTTTGTATAAAAAAATGATCTGCTTAAAAACTATTTTGTACAATGTAGTTGTTGTCTTTGTTGTATTTATCATTTGTTACATTTGTTGGTTCTGTAAGAATATCATATTTAGTATTTGTATTTATTTATTCATTTTGTTTTTAGGGTACATTTATATTTTCTTTACGCTAGTAGAAATGCTAAAATTTGACATTTAGTTGTATATACTTAGTAATATGTGGCATATGTACTTGTCTGTACTTGATAGTATTTAGTGTGTTTTTTTTTTTTTTTGACTGTTTAGTTGTAGACACAGATTCTAATTAGTTGAACGATTATTTATTTAGGTTGAAATCATAAAATCGAATATGTCCTGCAGCTACGCCTATTTGAACCAACTTTTACAACCCGAAACCTTTTTCATACATTTGAAACTTAGGCTCACAAAATCTTTCTCTGCTCAGCTCTATCTCTCTCTTGCTCTTCGGCTACAAAAAAAAAAAAAAATACTACAAAAAATTTGACACCAAAAAGTACCAATAATATTATATCACTTTTAGCAAATCGATGACAAATTTTGAATTTTCTCAAAAATCGTTTTAATACAAATGTAAAATACATTCTGTTAGCACTTTCAACTTTACAAACTTCCGTCTCCAAAACTCCATAACCCCAAAAATCACATTGCGCTTTGATTGAGCTGCCACCAAAATAACTGTACAATAGTCAGTATAGCCTTTGCGTCGTCGTCCCCAAACTAAATCTACTCCTGTTTCGCAGTCGCATCAGTCACATCGCCATCGCCGTCGCCATCTCTGTCCTCAACATTTCCATCTGCATCCGCATTCGCATCGCTGGCTCCGCTGCTGATCTCAAATGAGATTTGTATGACCGTCGGCCTGCGCTGTGCGGGATTGTATCTGTAGAGCCGCAAGGCGTAGCAGAAGATCTGGGCGAGCAGCTCCCAGCAGCCAAACTCTGCCATGGACATGGCGCCCTGTTCACGTCCCAGCGGCACCGAAATATTGGCGCGGAATTGTGAATTGCCGGCGCGTTGTTGTTGCTGCTGCTGCTGCTGTTGCTGCTGCTGATGTTGCTGCTGATGTTGCTGCTGCTGCTGCTGCTGTGAGGACTCGTTCGCTGGACTGGAGCCGACGTTGGCAGCCGCTTGTTGCGCACTTTGTTGCCTGCTTCTGGCCAAAAGTTGCGCCTGATCGGGTATAAAATAAGCGATTGCCATTTCTTCTTGTTTTTTTTTTTTATTTAAAAAAAATCTTTTAAATGTTCACTTATTGCACTATTTGTCTTTTTGCAATGCACTAAAGTTTTCAATATTTTTCACTATTGTGAATTTTTCTCTATTTTGATTTTTAAAAAAATGTTCTCATTTGGCGCCAAAACGTGAATGGAAAGTACGTTTAAAGTTTGCCGTAATACGAGCTGCTGTTGCGTCTGTTGTTGCCTTATCGAAGGTTCAGCGTGGACTGACTCTAAATATCCTTGCCGCAGTCACATTTATAAAATAGCTGCGCTGCCAGCAACAACAACGACAACGACGACGACGACGACGACGACGTCGCTCGTGCTTCCTAGGAAGCAACACGGCGCTCGCTCGGGCAAATGTCACCCCCCTAAGCACACATACACGCACACTTTGGCAGTGGTGGCGGATGGAGGATGGAGTGTGTGTGCTTTGTTTATGCCAACAACCAACCAATTGAACCACCAACCACAGCCACTCACACCACAGACGGCGACGGTGACGGCGACGGCGACGGGCGCAGTGCCATTGCCACCCCAAAAACTCAGAGTCACGGCTGGGCTTTGGCTTTTTGTTACCTTTTGCGAGAGAGACTGTGCAAGTCGGCGGAGAGTGCGTAAGCGAGCGAAAGGGAGAGAACAACCGAAAAGCAGCTCGCGAGCGCTTTACGTTAAACGTAACGTAACGTAACATAAGCCGGGAGGGTGGTTAACACGATTTTCGAATGAGCGGTGCGTTATGAGTCTCTAAAGGGCTCGCCAGTAGTGAATTAAGGGGAATCGATTCGAAGTTCGAATCAATTTCGAATGCTTTGCAAGTAATTCCATTGCTTGGGAATCAACAATTGTTTGCTGCATCGAAATTTCCCCTTAACGTAATCAAAATGTGTATTAAGGAATAAATGTAGTAAAATTTCTTTTTAAAAATATGCAAATAAAAAATAATAAAGTATATATATAAATCATATATCATATATATATCTCAATAATAATAAAATATATATAATATTTTATAAATTTCAATCATTTTTAAGTTGACGTAAATTTTGCCTATTTTAAATATACACAAATAAATATGTATATAATCAATAATTTTTCTTATGCTTTTTTTCTACAAATTTAAATTATTTTAAATTTTTATTCAAGTTTCCATTTTGTTTGCCTTTAAAACTCTAGCAAAACCTTTAACTTGGCCCACCCACTCAAGCCATCGGGAATCCGACTTTAGCCTTGAAACAAACAGTTCCGGTTCCAGCAACAATTTGCCACCAACGCCAACTCTGGCCTTGAGGTCCCCCATGTTACAAAGAGCTGGCTCATCCATTATGATAAACCACTTCCTGCTAGTTTGCAGTCCACACACTACATCAAATGGCATTTTGAGCTGTTACAATTTAAAACAAGAAAGAAAATGGGAAGACCCTAATACACTTGCAATGTAACTACAAATATAACGAGATTTCTTTTAGGTTCGCAAGGGTGCGAATAAAGTTCAATTATAAATGAATTAGTTTCTGTACTTTAAATAAATCTAAATTAATGTTTTCTATTTTTAAAATCAGCTAAATTTGATTAATTATTCGATTATTAAAGATTTTTTTTTAGATGATATTTCACAATTATTTGTTATCAATAATGTCCAACGCGCCGACAAAATTAGAATACCCCATGCTAGTGTATTAAAATGCCAAACGAGCTTTTTGCCGCTCGCCGCCGCTTGTTGCTAGGGGCGCTCCACGTTTCAATGTCAGTGCCAAGGCCAAGTGGCTGCCATTTATGTGGCAAATGGCACATAACAAATTCGCCTTCTACAAAGCTTTGCTGAATTTCTTTCAAGGCCACGCCGGCCGGCAGCGGGCGTCGCTACATTTTCGACGTTTTTTCCCTCTCAGTTTTCCTTTCGGTTGGCACTTTTGTGCGTGTGGCCTTGACAATGAAAATCATTTAGGGAGCGGTCCCTAGTGGGTCGGTCGGACGGGCGGGCGGGCGGCTCTAAGCATTTAACTTTGACACAGTTGACAGCACGTGCTTTTTATGTTTGAGTATTACACAGTATTTCAAGGTCGTTCTGTATTGATTAAATGTTGCACGGAGCTAGCTGTGGGGCGTGTTGCGAAGCCATAAAGGTTATGATTCCATTCAAATATGATTGCTTTAAAGAAAATATTGCTTATTTTTTATTTATAATATTGATTTCTCTCTATCGTTTACGCCAATTACTGTCCCTTAATCAGGTGCAATTTTGTCAACCTGCTGAAAATTGCAGCTTCTCGCAAAGTTTAATCTCGACTGTGCCCACAGCTTACTGCAACTTTCAACTTGCAACGCTTATCAGCAATAAGCAGATGCTGCCGCAGCTGCCAACTGCACTTGAAGCTCATTAAAAATTTGCAGCAGCCAAGTTGGCAGTTATTTGCGTGGCACAAGGGGAAAATGCATTAAAAGTGCGCACGGCACATGAAAAGCTGCCACACGGCAATGAAATGCAAAAGTGCACTTTACACATTTGTGCGTAATGATTTTCCATTAACGTAAATTTGAATTAACAGCGGAGTGAAGAGCATAAACGTAATTACAAGAATGCCAATGTTAAAACAACACGCGCCACCCACACCCAACGCCCCCAAACTGAGCCGTCGAACCACTCGCCGCTGTTAAGGCATTTGATAAATGCCAATGGCATCGGCTGCCCGAAAGGCCCGCAATTGAATACTCAATCCTTTGGCAGCCTGCTGCTTATCGGGGGCGTGGCCCGGGCCGGATTGTCACACAAAATGATGCGGCTGCCGACATGGCTCCGCTGGCCCCCTCCCCCCAATGTCTGACTGCTGTTTATGGTAATTATTTATTTTGGACAGCCGTTGCCGTATTTGTGTAGACTTTTCATCACAGCCATAAGCATAAAATTTTATGTTAATGATCCTGTCTTGTGTTGTCTGTTTCACATTGCATTTGTTGCTTTTAATGTGCTGGGCCAAGTGGTGGGGCTGGAGGGTTCCACGATAAGGTGAGATGTGGAAACTTTGCATTGAATGTTCATTAACATTTCGAAATTTGAAGAGGTTCAAGAAAAGTTGTCGTCGTTAGAAGCTAAGGGAAGAGGCAAGTCTCTAAAGCTTATGTAAAATAGGAGGTATTTTTGGATTAGGTTGTATTCAAATGTTTAGTTTTTTTATCATACACACGTACGAACTGGAAAGAGTAAATATGGTTTTCACAATAACGCAATTTTTCTTCCCGCTTTTAAAGCTAAACCTCCCATAACTTGGTCATAACTGAACCGATTTTCATGATTCATGTCATTTTGACTATGGTTTTGCCTCATAATTTATTCTACATTTAAGTTTTCTAGTTATTTGAAAATAAATTTGTTTTGAATTTTTTGGAAAAATATCACTACTCCCCCTTTCTCATTTTCAAGAAAAAATTTGTTTCAAAATTTAAAATTCTTTTTTTTTGTTTTTAATCGATTGCGGAGATCACAAATAGTATAAAAAAAACAACATTCAAGCTGATTTTGAGGGGGTCAAATTTTTCATCAAAAATCATGGCAAAATTTTGACAAGTAAAGCCTTCGGATCCATAACTCCCATATTTCAAAGTACCATAACTTTGTCAAAACTGAACCGATTTTCATGTTTGATGGCATTTTGATCATGATTTTTCATTAAAAACAATTCTACATTTAAAATAAATGCATTTAAAAAAAAAATGTTTTTGATTTTTTTGGAAAAAAAGCATGTACTCCCCCCTTACTCATTTTCGAAAAAATTTTTTTTTCAAAATTTAGAATTGCAAATTTATACTTTTAATCGATTTTGGGGGTCATAAATAGTATAAAAAACAACATTCAAGCTGATTTTGAGGGGGTCAAATTTTTCGTCAAAAATCATGCCAAAATTGACAAATATTTTGACAAGAAAAGCCCTCGAATCCATAGCTCCCATATTACAAACTACCATAACTTTGTCAAAACTGAACCGATTTTCATGTTTGATGGCATTTTAATCATGATTTTTCATTAAAAACAATTCTACATTTAAATTATATGCATTTTTGAAAAAAATTATTTTGATTTTTTTGGAAAAAAGCATGTACTCCCCCTTACTAAATTTCGAAAAAAAATTTCAAAATTTAAAATTACAAATTTATGTTCTTAAGCGATTCTGGTGGTGACAAATAGTATACAAAACAATATTGATGCTTATTTTGAGGGGGACAGATGCCGAAATTGAAAATAATTAATAATAAAACAATTTAGCGAAAAATTCGCCTAAATATACACATATTTTAATATTTCGGTCAGTCAAGTCACAACTTACATTTTTCATCAAACTAGAACTAAGCAGAATTATTATTTTGGTTGCCAAGCGATTTGAATTTGAGGCAGATGTGAATATGCGTGTTGATCAGCTTTACAATTTGATGTTGCCACATTCATCATTGCGTTTATTGATATGAACAGCATCGAGCATGGGTTATAATTTCAGATATCAAGAAATTTCCTTCAGTCGCAATTTAACCCCAGAACCAGGCACACTCTACATGCAATATCCCTTACTCCACATATGCTATGCAGCACTTGAGCCCCTCGGCTCTAGACCTAAAGAGTCCCAATTGTGCCGCTGTGTGCAACTACTTAAGCCTCATCATCCGCGTTTTAATGCCCATCAGCCAATGCCAGTTCTGTTCACAGTCAACGGCAACAGCAACAGCAACAGCATCATTCTGTGCCCAGCTCTTAAAGGACCACAACTTTCCAACAACAACAACAACAACAACAAGAACAGGCATTCAGATACACACGCATACAAACACACACACTTTCACTGTGCTGTGCAATTATTTCATGCATTGTTCAAGGATTGTTCGACTGCTTTTTGCAAAAATTTTCTTTGTATAACGTGAAAGGCAAAAGTGTTGTCAGGGGATTTACGCGCTCACAATGAAGAGGCCAGAGCAACAGGACTACAGCGAGGACCTGGCCCAGAACCAAACGGAAATGGCAACAATGCCCGCACCAGCCTGTCCGAACGGAAAACAATTGACCAAGGGTTGGGCCGAGGATTACGCATCAGTTTACAAGATGCGCTCGGCACTTAATGATTTCCACTTATGCATTGCAGACATCATCACCACGCCCATGTCCATTCCACTGCCCATTCCAATGCTCATATTCGATGATGGTTACCCATTTGCCAAAGTGCAGTCGAGGCTCATCAAGTGTCTCTCATTTTACCAGTTTACCATTTTGTCGGCTGCCGGCACTCGTTCTAGCAATCCTTTTGCTAATCTATATGTAAATTTTGCACAGCAGACAAGATACTTTGCGACCAGATAACAAGTGTAAACTAACAGGAGCGCAAAGGCACGTGAACTGATCGAATCATTTATACCCTGCATCAAAATAATGTGTTGAATATGCCAACACACTTTTGTAGAGTATAATTATTTTGTTGGAAATTTAATTAGGCATTTAAGAGACTTTTCTAATCAAATTATAATCATGGCAACTATTTCTATGAACTTTCGTTCAAATAATATCCAAAATTTGTAGGTAAAATATTTGTGCTTTTTGCTTTTGCTTTTTGCTTACAAACTAAGCTTCACTTAATTTCAGCATAAACAACAACAATTAGAAAATATACCGGTTGGAAAACGTATCCTTAGATACTTCTATCGGGGCTATGCTTAGCAACAGTTGCTGCCTGCGCTTGCAGATGACGTCATTTAAAGTGTTTGACAAATGGCTGAAAAGGGCAAAACGCGTTCGGGGCTAAGACAAAAAAGTTGACAACATACTAAAAACTTGACAAAGTGTTGGCAAGTGTCAGGCCCAGGACGCAGACCAGAGCCCTGGCACGCACATCCTTGCTGCCGTTTTGCATATGTGTCGACGATTGTTGTCTAAGTGTGCGTAAAAGATAAATAATCATCTGATATCATCAGCATGACGAGGCGATGGCGCTCGTGTTGGAGGCGTTGGAGCGTCTTCAAGCGCGCCAAAAATTAATTTCATACATTTTAAAATTTCAATTTATTTTGCTGCGCACGAATGCGCGACGTCTTCAAGCAGACAACACACCCAAACCCAAATACGCCCAGACCCAAGGCCAACTGTCTCATGTGTGGGTTTATGGTGTGCGTGTGTGTGTGTGTGTGTGTCATCTGACTTGGCTTTTGTTTTTCTTTCGGTTGGCCGTGTGTCGTTTTTCTTGTGCTTGTGCTCGTCCTTTTTTCACACTTGTCACTTGCATTTTTGACATTTCTGTTAGTTAAAGGGCGAGCGGCAGCCGAAAGGGCGGAAAGGGGGCGACATGGATATGGAATCTGGTTGGTAGCGCTGTCAGCCGTTAATTAATTATGTGTATGCAGTCAGAATGACAGTCTGGCTAAGTGCAGTCAGCGTCTGTTGGCTCAAACACATACATGAACAGACGCATTTGACGTCCATTCGGAGTGCATTCAGAGTAATTAACAAAGGGAAACATAATACTAATTATGTAGATATTCGCTACAATCAAAACAAAATTGAGTTAATAACAACTGACTAAAGATTGAAGGGTAATATATAATTTTAGAATATATTGTTACTATATTTTAATACAATATATTTTTAGCCGGCTTTCTTAATATCTCATTTTTGGTTGGACAAAGATTACAGATTATCAGTTGTTATCCTTGAAAAAAAAACTGTAGAATATAGGCAAACTCAAGAAAGAGTTGGCTAAGAAAACAGAATATAAATTTCGAATATAAAAACATTATATTCCCAAAGTGTTCGTTTCTATTCCAGCCACTAAATCAAGTACTCTGGGAAAAAAAAACTTTTTTATAGCTTTTTGATTAGTTTTTGGCGCTTTCGACCCGCTGGGGAGTCCGAGTCCGAAGTCAATTTAAATTAAGAGAAACACGCGCTACCGCTGCATATTGAAATGTTTTAGTCCGGTCTCTGGGCTGGGCTAAGCTGGAAGGACGGGGGCACGAACAAAAGTTAAATTGCAGGTATTTAAGCATTTTATATAAAATTCATCATCATCAGGCGTCCGCTACAGTTAATGAAGAAGCGCTGCGAACACCGCCCCGCCCCGCCCCCTCACGTCGCCCAAGGCACAAGGCCCTTGGCCCGTGGCTAGCAGGCACTTTCCTGTGCATTATTTAGCACGTCAAAAAGTTCATAACTGCGCTCTGCGCTCGTGAATTGTAATTTTTCTTTCGCCAACGCGCACACTTTCATTACTTCATCACTTCAGGACGAAGACGAAGACGAGGATGCGGATGGGGAACGGGGCCAACTCTTGCATCAGTAGTGCGCGCAATTTATTATGCTATGAAATTTAAGTCTGAGTTTTGTTTATATATATATATATATAAGGACGACGACGAGATGCGCGACAGTTGGGAGAGGAAGGAGGCGAGAGTTTTTCATTTACTCCTTTTTATGATTTTCAAGTTAATGTTCATTTATGGTGGTTACACGTCGACTTTTGGAGTTTGTTTAATTAGACGGTGTGGATTTTATTTCAAAGGAGTTGAAGCCCAGCCGAAGAAGCTGCCGCTGGGTGGCAGAAGAACGGTTGTTTATGTTCAATTCTGAAGCTGATAGGGAAATTTGTTAAGCCCCAAGAAGGGGATTAACAAGAAGTAGTATGACTCAAACTGAGACTGGGCATTCGACGATTTGAGTGGGTTTCCGTTGAAGGTAATGCGTATTGAGCTGATTATTTTAGATAAATTAAACTCAGTTTTTAGTTGAGGATATACATTTTTTGGGAAAACTCGTAACGTGCATCATTTAAAGCCAAATGCCAAGTGAATCTCCTTAGCCAGCCACAAAATAAAAGCAACCGAAATTGGTGAACTTATAAAATTTTACAACACGCAGCGTTTCCGTCAAGTCTTAAAGGTTTTACAGCTAAGCTACTGGGGATTGGCATTCGTAGAGTATATGCAGCAGTATTATCTACTTGTTTGCCCTGCAGCACCTGGCTAAAACCGAAACGTAAACTGGATACAGCGCAGTTTGGGCGCTTTTCGGGGCTTGGCATTGGCAGTTCATGTGGCTTATGCCATTTAATATGCATTTTGTGTTATATTTAATATGCAGCCAGAAAAGCCAACTGCATGGCAAACAAGAAGCCAAGTCAAATTGCAGCTGTTTGCCAGTCGACTTAATGTGCCGCTGTTGCTTTTGGGAATACCCAAAGACGATGAAGACGACGACGACGACGACGAACTGGCTGCTGATGGTGTCTGGCAATGGGCCGGCGTCGTCTTTAGCTTGTGCCAATCATTTGGCCTGGCAGCGCACGGTCGGTATTTTACTTTGGGGCATTGTTACGTGGGAATTTCGTTATGATACGACTAAGTCGAGTAATACCTGGTCTCATTAGGGCGCCCGGTTTGGCACGTTAAATTGCTTGAAAATTGCTCGGAAATTGGCATCGGATTGGACGGTACAGTTAAGTTCAGGAGCAAAATCGTCTTTAATGAAGCACAATACTACTACTTACTACTTACTACTTACTACTTACTACTACTACTACGACAGCAAGGCAATTCGTAATGGGACACAGACCGAACGAACAAAAGGGGCTGTGTCGTAATAACCCTTCTTTAAGAAGCAAACGCCCTTAATCAGCACAGCGGGCAGCGGTAACTACCCCAAGCATAAATCTATTGTCCTAGGTCATTCAACCTCAGCTCAAACCTCAACCTCAAAACGCATGCGAAATGCCATTTGCGCTTTTATTTTATATTCGCGTAGCTGCCGCATAAAATGTGCAGAAGGAAACCGAATGCATTACACAAGATTGCTCCAGATTAGATGCGACAGACTGCGAGATATCCTATATCGGGAAATATAAAATGTAAACTTAAGAAAACATTTAAAATTTCTGATAGCATTTAAATACGTTTATCTAATAGCAGCCATTTGCGTATGATGAAAAGTACAACATTCAGCAATATACCCACTTTGAGTCGCTTTATGGCTGCTGGGTATAATAAATGCATGCACATGTACAGAACTAAGTTCTGCGATAAATGCAAATATAAAATATTTTTTTATGACACGTTCTTAATGACATTTGTTGCATTCACACTTGGCATTGACTCCTCCCCAAAAGTGGAGGCTGAAATCAAAACTGAAGCTAAAGAAAAATCGTTTTCAATGCAGATAGAAAAGCTATCAAGTGCATTTAAACCATATTCCACAAAATTCCTAAAAAAAAACCGAAGAAGCAACTAAGGACTAACCGCAGGCTAAAGCGAAGACGAGCAACAGGCTGTCATTCGAAATTGTGAAATGCCGCCACTGACAGCTGTCATTGCCACTGTTGTTGCAAAGCGAAGGCAGAAAAAACCAAAAAGAGAAGGAGAGATATAAAAAGAAGAAGAAGTTGACAGCAGAAGGTGCAGTGACAAAAGCTGAGTAAGTTGTTAATAGGCTTTCAGTTTGCCAACTTGGGGCTAGCCGAGTTTAACCCGAAAGGGTTGCCTTCAAGCCTTAAAGCCATGTGGCGAGCGTGCCAGAAGAGCTGCCCGGTGCGATTCATGAATAATTGACTGACCAAATTGCACTAACTACACACAGGAGTGTGTGTGTGTGTGTGTGTGTGTTTGTGTGCGTGCAAATTATCGTTGTCATCGGTGTGATTATCACAGTTATTATGCGACTGCAAACGGATGCAAATGTTGGCCATGGTTGACAAATTGTCAATGGTTTTGGGCACAATGCTAATTAGCAACGATTGAAAAATCAAATTGCCAGCTCCCTTCTCACTGGAATATGTATGTCCTGTCTGGCCGGCCGGCCGGCCGGCTCTGGTAAGTGTGTCTGTCTTGGGCAACGCCTACAAAATGAGTTTACGCCTCGGCGATTTTCTTATGGAGTGTGTCCTGTGGCCACTTGAGTTGTGCTTTCTGCTCTATTGGCTGTCATTTCTGGCACGCACCATTGCATTTCAGTTGCGACCGCAAACTTGGCCAGGACCTGAGCGCTGCCCCAACTGACTCCGGGGACACTCGGGAGATTCTGATTTGACAGCGCCGGCAAACAAATAAACTGTCGTCGCATGTCTTGTAACGTAATTAGGTTTGAAAATTTTGCCAATTGTTGAATTTGCTGGCAAGTGCAATTATATGCATCAATTGTCAGTTGGTTACTGCTCGTTAACTTATTTGATTATGGGCTAATTTCATTCAATTCACGTGGTATGAGTACACTACACTCAGTACCGGAGTATCGCAATCTGTTCAATCAGATTATCGTATATATATTTAACAAAAGAGGTTTTTGTAGAGCAGTGTTTTAAATGTTTATCGGTTCATCGGAGCAAATTCAATTTGAAGTATGTCTCACGAAATATAACTAAAAATATGCAAAGTAATTTAACTTATCTCATTTTTGCAAAAGAGTTGGCACAAAAGAGGTCTTATCGACCGAGCACAGAGCCCAGCGTCCTATTTGATGAAGTGTATGGCATATTGACAGAAATAGCCAAGCTTACCAAACTATGCAAATAAGCGCAGACCGGGGGGAGCAACAAGGGCATGCGGGGCACACACATGTGCCAAACGCAGAGACAGAGTCCTTAAATCTGCATAGCAAAATATATATATATATATATTTTTGAACTCACTTACCGCTGCTTCATTTATCTTGGCTTATTAAATTGAAAATATTGCTTAAAATATTTTGCATGCCTGGCCAGGCGATGGCAGCATCATTGTTGGTCCGTATCCGTTGCTTCTGGTGTCCTTTTAAATGCAAATTAGCTTTTTGACTTTTTGATGCGCCCATGCCAAAGTGAATGCAAAACCCAAAGCGACTGCCAACTCTCTCAGACTCTATTTAGATTTATGCGGCTTGATAAATTGTGGCTACACTTAATGTGCGCATACGGTGTGACATGTCCTTTTCATGTCACTCTAGGAGCAATGCCAAAAAGTTGGACCCAGTCTCTGGCTTTGACTTCGTCTCCATTTCCATTTCGGTTGACATGTCGAGTGGTTTTGTTGGTTTGGCAGTTGTCGTTGCCTTTTCCCTCGCTGTTGTTGTTGTTGTTGTTGCCTTTTTTGCACGCTTGACAAAAACAGCGCATATTCCTGGCTGCTGCTGAATGCTGGTTTCAGTTTCTGGTTGCGGCAAAATCATTTTGGTGAAATGGACCCGTTGCTTTGTGGTTCAGCTTTGTAATTAGTTTTGCCGGGCGAGGTGAGACGAGGCGGGAACAAGCAACGTACTCCCTGTGTCCATTGTTTACCTTAATTCCAATTGATAATCTATGAATAAGTGGATTTGATTAAATCGATTTTCACTTATGTGTGCATGCAAATACATACGTTTCTTGGTGGTGTCCTGATTGAAGGTCTCCTTCCTCATAACTTGAATTTCTGAAAATCGTAAAGGAAGGCGTTATTTAAAATGAAATCGGTCATTAATGCTAACTAAGAATATTATTATTATAATTTTCTTTTGTTAGATACATTTGGGTATATGGAGGGAGTGCTGGGGGTAAGATAGGCAGTCAGTAGGAGAGAGAGAGAGAGAGAGAGGAGAGAAATAGAGGAACTGTGGGAGAGATAGATGAGAGAGAGATAGATGGAGATAGAGAGAGAGAGAGAGGGAGAGAGGGAGAAATAGAGGAACTGTGGGAGAGATAGATGAGAGAGAGATAGATGGAGATAGAGAGAGAGAGAGAGAGAGAGAGGGAAAGAAGAGAGAGAGAGAGAGAAGAGAGAGAGAGAGAGAGAGAGAGAGAGAGAGAGAGAGAGAGAGAGAGAGAGAGAGAGAGAGAGAGAGAGAGAGAGAGAGAGAGAGAGAGAGAGAAGAGAGAGAGAGAGAGAGAGATAAGAGAGAGAGAGAGAAGAGAGAGAGAGAGAAAGAGAAAGAGAGAGAGAGAGAAGAAGAGAGCGAGAGGGAGTAACAGAGCGATATAGAAAGCGTAAGAGACTGAAAGAGAATAGCAAGAGAGAAAGAGTTGAGGAAGAGAACGAGTCAGTTTGATCCGCTTACCTACAAAAATAAACAGAGCTATTTTAGTATAACTTTAAAAAAAAAATTTATTAAAGAAAACTGCAGAGGTCTGCAGGTATTACTTAAATTTATGAGAATCGCATAGAGGGGTCTAAACTGCTAAGGCCCCATGATAACAGGCACGTATAGCTTAAATATGCCTAACAGCCGATTTATTAATAAGAATCGATCGATTTAGATTGAAAAAATCGTAAAGGTTACCCAGTTGATGCTTCGATTTTTTTTTTCAACTCGGCCAAATCATTTGAATTATAACACTTTCCCATGAAATGCTCGAAAGGCCCGCCACTCTATCATAATCTAGTTGAAAAGCGAAAGGCATGGACATTTAACATGCATTTTAAAATACCAACTACCAACTATGCAGCAGTCTTTTGTTCACTCCACGGCGGCGGGGACTGTGATTTTTCAACATTTTTTAGATTGATGACGTCGCCGTGCGGCCCTTGGGGTGGGCTAGTTGTGGCAGGCATAGCCAAAGGCACATCGCTCGCACACCCACCTCCCCCACCCACGCCCATTGAGTAATACGTCAGTTGAGTTGTCAAAAAACGAAAAACGTGTACACCGAACGGAGAGAGACACACGCGTCCCGGCCGCGGGTTTCCGCACAAGTTGCCGTCGATCAGAGGCGGGTACCAAGTTGTACATTTCAACATGTTTCGTCACGCCTCGAAATTATTTGATGCTCGCATTTCGATTTGATTTGAAATTATTTTTAAGTAGCGCCTAAGTTCCGGAGTTAAGTGAATTGTTTTTGTGTTTGTATTTTGAGGGATTTTCTTTTTTTTTGATCAAGTATTAAAAAATAACATTTAAGTTAGGGGTTGGCTTTTAAATAGATTTTGAATGCCTGTCGAAACGTGTAAACGTCAAAAAGCATAACAAAAAGAAACAGTTGCCGCACGATAATTGCCAATTTTGAAAAAACTTTGATCATGGGAATCACCAAAAAACTCAAAAATTATATAGTATTAAATAGAATCGATAATTTGGCTTAAGTGACTCCATAATTCTTGATATGGAATAAGTCAATGTCCAGTACGACTCCAATAAGAACCTTTTATTCCAAATGTGCACTTTGAGTTAGTTGTCAAATTGATTTAAAAATTCATAAATCAACTAAAAGTGAAAGCCCACACCAGCAAGTCAGTCCAAAATTAAATTAGAACCAACAGAAATAACAAGACCAGCAACAAGGGCAACCACAACATGGCCAAACCGAAAAATGTACAAAATGTTAAACATAGCATAAAATTGTATCGGACAGTTGGTAGGCGGGGAGCGAGGGCTGCCCATTGAGGGCACAAGTCGAGAATCGTCCCGGAATATGGAAGCATGTTTGCTTTCACAATAATTTCTTGAAATAGTCTCGGTTTGGCATGTGCGTGTGTGTTTTGATGCAATTATAAATTGTTGGGTAACAAATTACATGGCTGCGCGCAGGACAAACGGACAGACCGAAACACAGACCTACATTAGTTTAACGCCGCCGCTCGCCCGCTCGCCCCCCTCTCCCAGTGCACGCACATATGTTGGGCTGCTGGGTCCGGGGATTGGTTGCGAGGGCGCAATTTCAGCGCCTGACATTGATACAGGTACTCGCTGACAAGAAAATGCTGTGATGAGACCTGCATTCAGGTGGCGCAACTGTACCTTGGCCAAAGGGATCTGTTCCAATAGAAATATGTCCTATATGCGACATGTGGCATGCGGGCAGCATCGTTCGGCGTTCGGCCTGCGGGGGGGTTGCATTTGCATTTGTAGCGACAATTGTCGTTATTTAGCATTAGTTCTAATAATAAAATAATTTTGTGTGCATTTTAATTGCCGCACATTGTTCGAGCAGTTCCTTTGTTGCATGAACACTTTGCATGTTTGTTGCGCATCAATTGGACACAACTGCATAGTCCTATAGCCGGGGCCATTGTTTGGGTTTATTGAACTGCCGCTTAAATTCTTAAAGCTCGCCACCTCCAATGCTTGAACTCGCAAATAGGTGAGTTACATTACCATCTCCATCTGCTTGTGCAGCTCCAATTCCATTTGCCTGCCATTGCTGGCCCTTTGTTGTTTTTAGCCAAATGCGAAAAGGGTTCATAACCGCACTTAGCTTCATTGGCTTCTGGTTTTATCGTGCGGCCCAGACGTAGCATTTTAGTAGCTGTTTAGCTGCTGCTGCTGCTGCTGGCTGTTCCACTCCAAATTCAATTCAATTCAGCTCGAAAATTGCACGCAGGTTGTGCAAACATTAAAATTAATGAATAACAATAAAGGCGCTTGTGCTTGAGCTGTCGTTGACGTGTTTTTGTTTGCTGACTTTTGGCCAAATAAGCGACGACGACTGTCATTTGTTTATGACAGCAATTTATATCTCTCTCTGCGAGTTCTGTAAATAATATAATATATGTTAGTATGGGAAATATTTTATTATACAATAGCAAATACATACCAAAACAAATTTCTGGAGAAATCTGCAAATAGAATTGAAAACTCATTTGATGATAATATATACAATACGTATACATAAATTATGTACTAAGCCCCGCCCCAATAAAGAAAACTATTTTGGTGCACAATTAAAATTACTATAAAATGCCAGTTAATGCTGCAAATTGATGCAAAAATGTTAATGATGTTTAGAGACAAACAAGGATGCTCCCACACACAATATGCTTACAAAAAGCCTCATTACACTGAGCTCGTAAATTAATTTCAATTTCTATAGGCCCATTAAAATTGAGCCATGATGCCAATTTGGCATGGTGAAATGTGGAAAAGCAGTGAAATGTGCATATATGCAAATTAATTATAAATTTATGATTTCATTTGGCAAAGCGATGACGACTGCGACATGGTTATGGACACCAAGGGGTTTCTGGTGGGGATTCTATGACGACAGCAGCAGCAACTTAGGCGCTGTCTGCGTGCCACATTAAACGGGGCCAGGGAGAGCCAGGAGGAGGGGCTGGGGCCACAATACGGCACATGTGTAAAGCCGTAAAAGTAGCACGGAAGCCGGCGAATTGGAAATTGAAGCGAACCTTTTATGGCTCTATCAGTGACGCTGGCGACGACGTCTTGTCTGTGGCTGTCACGCACATAATTCTCGCTGTTGCAGCAACATTAATTGCGCAATTGTTCACAGATAGAAATGTGTGCAGACGTTTTTCGGTGGCACAGGCCAAGGAGGGGGGAGGGGCTAGTGGAGGAACATTTTAACTTTTTAGTGGCCCAACAAATGACGTACGATTTGTTCTGCACGAATAAGCCAAATCATTTGTAGACACAACAGCACTTTGTTTTATGACTTAACAGCAACTTCCACACACCCCCGCCCCCGCCCCGCTCCGAGCACGCTAGTTTGTGACGACGGACGTACGCATTTTTTACCACCTACCCGACGTATAATACTCGACTGGGGACACAACTCCCCGCCACCCTCCGCCTGTCCGGCAATCATTGCTTACCCACCTGATGCCTGCATGCGGGCTCTAATTTATGGCCTGCTCATATGTGTAAGTGTGTGTGTGCGTGTGTGTTTGCTTTGCGCCAGCCGAGTCCAAGTGCTGCTCAACCCCGCGTCCCGTGTCCTGTTGTCAGCATGCACATCATTTTTTCATTTACTGCCAAGTGTTGCTCGCTTGATATTGCATAATTCTCGTAATGACATATTTTTGTTGACGCTCGAGTTGTTTTGTTTGTTTTCTTAATGTCCAATTGGAATGATGGCAAAGTGAAAAATACATTAAAATATACACACACACACACACACGCATAAGTTGCATACAAGCACATGTGGCCTGTTGATGTCTGCAGGGCAAATAGTATGTTTACATAAATTATGAATTGTTCCGATGTTTCTTTTAAACATGTTTTCTTTAAATATATACGTATTTTTATTATTATTTTGCAATTTGCATATAGCACTTTAATCACAGTATTCAAATTATGGTAGACTTGTCGTCGCGTCGCGGTGACTGCCAAAAAACTGCACATAGAGTTGCATCGGATCTGCACAAATAAGTTGTTCAATGGAACTATAATTGGTATATTTTTTAAGCAAGGTGATATTTTTAATAATTACTTTATTACAAATTAAAACGTGTGAGGCACTCATTGCACGATTTTAAAACTCTAAGAGGCAAAAAGATCGAACTAGCTCTTCTACTGTAAATACGATGAGTTTATAGTTTGTCTTATTGATGGAATCGATATAAGCGATATATTGCCAATTAGAATGACGCGGCAATACCGGCACTATTTTGACAGTCACACGTTCTGATTGCGCCAAAAGTTTTTGTCTTTTCTTATACTCTCTTTTTTATTAAGTTGTTTCGCCTTAAATATGCATATATTCGAGTTAGAAGCCATTAAACAGGACTAGTGCAATATAACATGTAAATTACAAGCTGAGTATAAAACGCGCTTTACGCTTCGCTTGATTTATTGTGTGTATTCGCGGGGGTGTAGGCGTTGAGGAACTGTGCATGTGTGTATTTTGGCCTTGTTATCGGGTACAAGCGCATCTCGTTTTATGTGTTTATTTTAATTTTCAATGTTTGCCCGCCGACGTTTTATTGCTTTCAATTTTTGCGCATGTTTTACGAGCGCATTAAAATTAAGACAAACCAGCCGAGGCAAAGCCAAAAGAACAAACTCAATTAGATAAACGACTGGGAGTGGGCCTTTTGCAGGCATTGTAAAATTCACTTGGCTACACACGCAACGATAGACTGAACGAGTGAGAGTGAGTGAGAGGGAAAGACGCACCCACGAAGAAACTGAAATTTTTTTGGAAGCGTGTTAATTTGTTTTTAATTCCTGCACTGGGCGGACTCACGCACAGGCCCAAAAGCGAACTAAGGAGAGAGTAAGTTGTGCATTTGGCCATAAATTAACGTTTAGTTACGCTACATAAAAATCTGTCTGAAACAAGCGGAAAGTGTGTGTCTAACTGTGAGTGTGAGTGTGAGTGTGTGGTGTAAATGACACCGGCCAACTTTGGCTGTAAAACGAAGAACAAACACTAGGAATAGATTTGCTTTCTCTTCAAATACCATCGTTTTTACAAAGAATAATGGTTGAAAGGTAACTAATTTCATTTTCATTTTTAATATAATGTTAATTTTCTAAAGTCAAAATAAATTATATATATGTTTATGATTTTATCCACAGCTGGAACATATGCTTCGTTTAAGCCGGTTTTAATTTGGTTGGAACATCGGTAAGTCGCATTTTCAAAAGTTTTAAAAGAAAATATTTTCAATATTTATATTTTATGTTTTTCTTATACTAAATCTAATGAGCATTTAGTTGCTAGTTAAGAAAATGTTAAAAATGTTTAATTTTTTACATAATACTAAACTGAAAATAACATCCAGTTATCCGTGTTTTGATATATGTTTTTAAAAAATATTGTAGTTCCGAGTCATTCAAACAGTTTCCGTTTAACATCGGCTTACAGCCTTGTTTATAGCATTAAATTTACCGAAGTTTGCATCTTTTATATATTTATATATAAGATATTATTAGCCTTAGTTTGAACACAAGCCGATGTACATCATTAGCCCCTGGCACGCTGTCAGTGGGATCATTAGTTTTATTTAATTATCCCTTCGATATTGATTGCTTTGTTAAAACATATTAACCCCCTTCAAAGAGCCACAAAGCAACATCCACTTATGGAAAGTTCAATTAAACGAATAGCCAAAAATGATTTGGTGTTCCTCCAACTGCGGCTCACCACAAACCCAATAATTTATTTGATAATGAATAATGATGTTGATTTGACACTCTCTGCACGGCTCAACTTCAAATGGGAATCGTCACGCTTCTAAGCAGCCGATTCCGAATCCGAATCCGATTTCGACCCCCCGACAACTCGATCCATCAGAAATCAGTGAACAGGGAGCTCCCCATCATTTGGCTTTGGTTGCTGCGTAGGCAGCTCATCGCGCTACTTGGGTAGATCTCAGTGCCGCCTGTGGAATTCTTTGATTTTAATTTAATTAGATTTCAACTGATCTTTGTTGCTGCAGTTATTGAAATTGTTGTACTTGTGTATGATCATTTAATGGAGCATGAAATCTAGAACGTTTTCCCTACAATTTCACAGCACTGCAAAGTGGCCGCTAATGATCGCTCTAATTAGTTCTTGCGAGGTGTGTGTGGCCAATGTAACTGACTAACAACCGTGACAAAGGCGCATTCTTTAAGGCTAACAATCCCAAAATGATCCTAGCCCCATATATAAAAAGCGAGATTATTCAGCTCAAGTTGTCTGCTTTTTTAGAAGCTAAGAATTTATATTTTTTTAAATGAAGGGAAAAGAGTATGGAGAATTTTTTTCGCAGTTTAGAGAATTGGTTTATAAAACTCTGAAGAAGGCAAGAGAATTTTCTATTTATTTCAGATTTTTTATAATTTGTTTTCAGAGTTTTAAAGAAGAACAGAATATTCAGAAATGGTTTTCAAATTTTTATAAAAAATAATTTTTTTGAGGAATAAGGTATTCAGGTATTCATTTAGAAATAATTAGTAATTTGCATATGTTCTTAGAGTTTTCTATAAAGATTTATGAAAATAGCGAAAGAATTACTCATGTATATTTTAGTGAAAGTATAAATGATAAAATTAAAGAATTTGTCATCATATAACTTGTTAGCTGTCTGTCTGTCTATCTGGCATGCATGCTAATATATATCTTTCATGAGCCCCGCCTCCTGTTGGGGGGCGCACTCTTAACGTCTTTGGCATAATTTATAAACTTGTCTGTTTCGTGTCGGCATTCATCAAGTTTTTGGGGGCTGTTTTCAGCAACTTCATTAAAATTAGCTCATAAAATTTGCAGCTCTTTGCCAAAATCTTGTTTAGTTTTCATTTATGGCTCAATGCATGCCCCGCACAGCGCCCTCCCCCGTCCCTAACAAACACGGCGATGATGTGCAACGTATACGCATTCGCATCCTGATTCGCATCCACATCCGCATCCTTGACAGACGCATTTCAGCATAATTTGCTGTGACAGCTACCGCGCCATGGCAGCGTTTCCTGCTGCTCAGCTTCGCTCTGGTTCCTTAATTCCACTTTACCAAATGACATTTAATATGCAAAGTTTTGCAGCCAGGAATGCGGCGACTGAGGCCGGCGCGTATCTTTTGATGACTTTTGTTGATTTTACACCAGCATGTTGTATGTATATACATATATATAAGATCTATGGTCGTTCCGGGGGGCTGGGGAGGGGACTGGGGCCTCTGCATTCTGTGCACTTGTGCATGTCTGGCTTTGGGTTGCCCCAAAAAACAATGGCCACAACAACGCCAAGTGGCGGGCATTTCAAAATTCATGTCGAAATGTCGGCGAAATACCCTTTATTACAATATAGCTTGGCATGCTTTACGGCGCACAAGCGTCGTAAACTTTAATGGCGCCATTTTCGAGTCGCGCTAAGTTGGCTTTTGAAATATGAATAGACCCTGCCGTCGGCAAGGACCCCGCCAGCCAGAATGCGTCTAATGCTCGCCTTGTTAAGGAGATTAGTTCGATGGCGTCGTCGGCTTTTTGGGTGTCGCTACAATAAAATTGGTTTATGCTCGATCCGAAAGCATTACAAGTTTTCCTGGCCACTTTTCAATCGCTGTAATTGACATTGCTTGGAGCTGCTCTCGTTGCTCTCGTTGTTGTCCAGGACAACAAGGCTTGAGTAGGGGCGTGGCCCAACCTTTAAGCCAAGCACGCACACAAATTAAGCTCGTAAAATTTAATATTTTGCGCAAAAGTTTTCGGGAGGTGAGCATTAGTAATTTATTAGTGGCTAGAGCCGTAGTAGAGCTTACTCGGGATCTTTTAAAAATAAACATAAAATTTTAACAAAGTGGGATCTTTAAAATTGTACAAACTTTTTCTTGCTTATATATTAAATTACAATATATTCTTATAAGCGATGTTCGAGATGTTTGCGTGTCTTTGTGGGTTCACTCCTCCGCTGTTTAGATTTTGTTCCCATAGCAATCGGCTCGTTTTGTTTTCTCACCCTTTCTCCTAAGTGCCAATCAAAATAAGAATTTTTGACAAAAGAAAACTTTCCCAAGGCGAATTGCGTGCGGTGGTCTACCAGCATAAAATTGCTGACGTTTTCCCCGGGGGTTAAGCCTCAGGTAGTAGTAGGGCTGGCACAGGGCCCAAAGAGTTGAGTTGAACAATCCATCAAACGAAATGCTGCGCTTTTGATAAAAACGCATCAATAAAGCAATAAAATGTCTACAAATCAAACGATAAGGTTAACCAGCGGCCAAGAAGCTCGCCAAAGATACGTTTCTTTTCGGGTAAGGGTTACAAAAAAGTCACGTACAACACGCACCGCCGCCAACCGGCAATGGCTATTAATATTAATGGATAGACTTAACACATTGGGCGTTGCACCTCGTTGCCAAGAGCGCTGCCTGTCAAGAAAGAGCTGTCTACCGACGCGCGTACCCCAATCGTTCGGTTTTCCACAAATTGACATGTGACACCAGCCCGCCGGCTCATGTCGCCCAAAAAGGGTGCAAACCAGCCTGGCATAACGAAATATCGTATCAAGACTTGGTTCCGCAAATCTTTTCTTTGATTGATAATCACTTATATTTCGATAACAATTGGAATAATCAAATGTACTCTCGAACTAATGTAATTATGCTTGGCTGTTATAGTCTTAACGTATTATATATATATATATATTTGAAATAATTCAACAAATGTTTCCTCGAACTAAAATAGTTTCTCTTGGTTGCTATAGCTTTGATGAGGTATGAAAGCATACATTATAGAAAACTATATGTTTATATATTATACTTTAGTTACATTTTGATAACATTTTAATAAGTCCTAGTATATTTATACATATTTTTCTATTCGACTACAGAATATATCAGATTTTAGCTTATCTTTTCTGCTCAGTTGATGCTGTTAAAATCAAATTAATATAATCTAAATATCTAAAAAAAAAAAGTTACAAATATGTAACTTTTACAATACAGTTTTACTATTATTAGAATATTTTTATATTACTGCAAAGTGAACATGAGGCGTCTATATCATATAAAATTATTTGTTTTTCTGACCTATCTGAGTTGCATACATTTTTTTTTTACATTTTTATAACATGCAAAATTAAACATTTTTAAGTGTGTTTATCAATATTCTGAAAATGTTGTTAATTGTATACACTTACTTAAATATTAAAACTTAACAAAATCTGATCATCTCTAAAAAAAACATATTTGTACTTAAAACTTAGCCATTCCTTAGCTTTAAGCATTTTTTGGATATGTCAGAGTGCAATTTGAGGTTCCATTTGGTACTAAAAACTTTGCCGCAATTGGTGCAATTGTAGTGGCCTTTGCCGGAATGAATGAGCAGGTGTCTCTGCATATGGGCTGAAAACTTGAAGGCCAATTGGCAGTGGGGACAGACAAATGGCCGGTCTTTGCTGTGCGTTTGGAGGTGCCTCTTCAGGCTCCAGCTGAATTTGAAGCTCCTCGAGCAGTGGATACACATCAACGGATGATCCTTCATATGGATCCTTATGTGTTTCTGCAGCTTCGACTGTTTGCGATACGTCTTTGTGCAGTGGAGACACTGAAAGTTCCGTTCGCCTTCGTGGGTCAGCTCGTGTTGCCTGCGATTCTCAATTGTGGTGAACGATGACCTGCACTGATCACACTTGAACGGACGTAGTTTGCTGCGTTTGGGTACGGGCGTTGGGCTCATTTCGGCTGAATTTTCCGGCGCATGCTCCGTATCTCTGACGGCATCATCATTTGCGTGTTTGTTGCGGCTCGCGCTGCTGCTGATCACGATCGTGTTGAGATGGTCGCGTTTGACGCCTTTAGATTTGCGTAACTTACGAGCTCTCCTTAACTTGGATTTGGATTTTTTGCATTTGCATACAATCGATCTTCGGCGTTGCATAGTTTTGCTTCGGCTCCGGATTTTCGGTTGAGATTGGCTCGACAACATGCTCGTTTAACATTGCCTTCATGCAGAGCAGCTGATGGCTTTGCTGGAATCTGCGCTTGAACCCGAACGCGATTTGGGCATTCAGGCCGCAGGAGACGCAAATCTTTTGCGGCAGCTTATCATCCCGCTTCACCTTGAAGTCGTTCGCGAAATCGTTCAGCATGTCGGCCAGGCTGAATTCATTGTCGGGCAACGGCCGATCGCAGAATATGTCCACCAAAGTGACCGAATCGCTCATGCAAGCCCGACAAATATCCATTTCTACTGCAGCTTTCTACAGAAATATTAAATTCAATTTTAACGCGGCACGTGCGCCAGCACGCCAATCTTTGCAAATAACTTATCGATACTATCGCCAAAAAGTTTCATCGTTACATTAACAGCTGATTTGTGGGTGACTGTTTCCGATTTGAATTGCAATTCGCTTTCAATTTGAATGCAATATCAGATTTTGACATAGAAAAAATTAAAATTGAATTTTAAGTGAGTTGCATATTTATTAGATTTCCTATTATTTTCGGCAGTGTCAAAGTAGGAGATGCCCAGTAATTGCACACGTATACAAAACATAAATGAAAAAAAGTCGAAAGTGTCCGACTAGAATTTACACACACAAGCAAAAGCATCAGCCGTGTTTCTTCTTCTTCACTCTGTCTTCCATTCTGGGAAATGAAAAATGTTGTAATGAGAAATAAATTCTTTGAAAAATATATTACAAATTTCAATTTCTCAATTAAACATCTGATTGGAATTTGTCAATCATTTTAGTGTATTGGTCCATTATTTTTCATACAACTCCATTTTTAAAGACAATTGAAATCAATATAGCAAGCGTCCTTTATGACCTGCTCCTGCGTAATGCAAATTGAACTGGCAAATAAATGACGCATCAACTGAAGTATTTGTGGTCCCTTGTCGACGAAAGCAATTCCTAGGACAACATACAATTTTCGACTTCTAATTTTTTGGGCGGTGTCCACCCACAAAAGCATTGCGACTGCGACACATTTCCGTTTTGACCAGAACTTGATTGACTTGGAGCCGCTTTTATGTCGCCCTGGGACAAGTGAAAATGAATTTACAACACAATTTCTGCCCAGCTGAAATACGCAAAAAAAAGAAAAAGGAAAGCCTGAAATAAAACAAGGCGCAGGCATCGGAAAGTCAACGAAAAATGTCTTGTGTTATAAAAACTAATGATTGGCAATTGGTTTTTACTGTTATTGACGCGCCCCCATTTCGTTTGCACATCCGTTTCTTTTGTGGGCGTAAAGGCGTGGCACACAACAACCTACAAGCTCGAAAATCGGTTAAACCGAAATTTGTGCGCATTGTCTTGCAAAACGTATAATAATTTCCAGCCGCGTGCACTTGCAGGAAAATCGTAAAATTTGATTTTTATAACTTCCTCGAGTTCGCTTGCAATTGTATTAATTTATCTTATAGTCTTTTTCCCCGCTGCTGCTGCTGCTGCTGCTGCGCCTTAATTGTGTTCGCTTCCGGACTATGCTACATTAATTTCTGGCTGATCAACGAGCCCGAGCAAGCTGAATCAATAATTGTTGCCAGGTAGATTAAACTACATTTTAGCCATGCGCAAATATTAATTCGCAGTGCGCGAAATTGTTTTTGCCGCCGCGCAAATTTAACGAAACTCCCCGGCAAAGATATATTTTCGAAAAAGGGGGGCGGGGCAGCAACATTGTTGCAGGCTTTGACAATTTCTAATTTATTGCAATTATGTGACGCACGTCACACTCACTGCTGACCACTGACCACGGGCCGCTGTCCGCTGTCCGCTGACCGTTGACCATTGACCAGCAGGCGACACGTGACCAATCTGCCGGCCCCGGGGCTCTGATTGGAAAACACTAAACAGATAGGCTAGTCGGTCGGTCGGTCGGTCGGTCGGTCGCACCGACAGCTGTCTGACCATTCTATAGAGATTTATTTTACGCTGATAACACGCTTAAGTAAATGCAGCACACAGCACACACTTTACACACACACACACACACAGACACACACCCACACACTTCGAACTCGATCTCGTACAATTTAAATGGCGATTAAATCTGCTGGCATTGATGGATGTGTCCAAGGAGCGACGGCGGGCCGGCGGGCAGCCTGTTCTGCGGTCAGTCTGCAGGATGCGGCGCCGTGTTAACACTTTTGTACAATTGCCAATTTTTCGCCAGCACTGCTGCAGCCACTGCTGCTGCTGCTGCATCTGATGAGCTGTCCTGTTTTCCCGCCTGCTCGACTGTGTGTGGGTGGTTGCTTGCTGGCAGCGGTGGATTTGTGGTGTTGTTGTCGGCTGAAAGCCTGTTGGGTGGACGCTGAAATGGGCTGGCATGCGACTACACTTCAATATTCATTTGAACGCATAATTGATATTGACGAACAATGTTGCCGTGTCGATACAATGTTCGCGTGCACTCAGAGAAATCTATTTGAATATTCAATTTACAAAAAATATTTAAATATATAATAGCTTGTGCAAAGCATTAAAATGTTTTAGAGATTGCCAAATACAACATTTTGTATATTTAATAGAATATATAAAAAAATATTTGAATATTAATATAGCAATCTGTTACTTTTCATATATATATTTTTTTATTTAGTTCGTTTTCGCATTATTATTATTAAGGTGCATTTAAGGAAGAATTTTACAGTCAATTTGCTGTTGAACATTAATTTTGTAATTCGAAAATTAGTAATTCGCTCATATTTCTTTCAGTGCACCCCGTTTTCTCCACGTATTTCTCGTGCTCTGCCCTGCCTACTTTGGGCAGTTAATTTTTATAAATTTCGATGTCATGGATGTGTTTTCTGCTATATGTGTGTATCTGCTACGTGGCATTTTTCGCATGCAACATGTTTGCCATTTTCATTTGCCTCCAGAGTATCTCGGATTTCATTTTCGGTGAGGGGCTTTTCCGCACTGCTCTGCTTCGACTCTTCTTTTTCTATCTGTCAGTGTCATGTCACGTTCAGCAAAATGCATTCAATATGTCCAATGCATTATTGTTGTCGCTGTTTGTTGTTGCTGTTTGTTGTTGTTGTTGTGCGTGAAGCTGCAGGAGTGTAAATTTAATTTAGTTAATTGAAACAATTTGTTGCATGCGACAACAACGAAAACAACAACAACAACGAAAACAACTCGACACGCCGCGAGTTCATTGAAAAGGCATCAGCCGCCATCAGACTTCCTCTTTTGCCCCTTATGCGGTCCACGTTTTAACTGATTTTCGTTTGAGAATTTTCTTTTTACATTCGGTATAATATAGGATCTCACTGCTGGCGCCTCGGAACATGTCAATTTGATGTGTCTGGCAGGACACAGCGGGAGATCTCTGTACAATTTGATTGAAATTGCACTCAATACACTTTGTATATTGATATATTAATTTATTTTTTAAAATGCTTTGGTCAATTTGCGTGCAAATTGAGACAAAGCCAACCTCAATCGCAACCCCCACCCCCTCCCGCCCCAGCGCCAATGAATTTAATTAACAGCCTTTTCCGGCCACATTACCCACCTCAGCTTTAAGTTTTTACTTTGTTGCCACCAACCCACCCAAAAAGCACCACAAATGGGGTTTCTTTTGTAATGCCAACAATAAATTGCATTCCTCACAGCGACAAACACTTTGGCACAACAAACTAACAAATCAAATAAAATCGTTGCTACGTGCATTCACTATTATTTAAATAATATTCCAAATTGCCAGTGAAAAACTAATGCAATAAATAAATTATATTTGGCACGCTGCTGAGCTGATTTTCATTAAGCAAATTCCATTAAGCGACATAAGTAAGTCCTAGCAGCTTTATTACTGTATATATATAATAAAACCAAAGAAGAAGAGAAAATAAGAAAAAAACGTTTGAAAAGTTATCGATTTTATACAGAAAACTAAAAGTTTTTAGAAATGTTTAACCCATATATGATGCTGTCTCTGATCAAAGACAAAAAACATATTTATATTGTTGTTCGCCTGACCCTAAAAATTTTACATATATATATATATTCTTGAGCAGTTCACTCTTTTATTCACACAACTTATATTATATTATATTTAAACTAATTTTTCAGACATGAAACATTAGAAAAACCAGATCGCACTACTATATTAGAAAGCTATCATAGAAACAATGAATCAAAATATATTTCTTTTTTTGTTATAAAAAATTTTCTATCTGTAGGATAAGTTCTGACATTTGAGCAATATCCCATCTGTTACCCCAACATACGAGCAAAATATTACCAATTTTTAACTACTATCTAGCGTATTTATGTTTGTACAAATTAAGTGCAATTAATTTAATTTGCTGCCTATAAAAATTTCAAATACTTTACTTGTTTCTGCTCTTGGTCACACTGAACAGGTACAACTTTCAATGATTAATTTACGTGAATGCGCAAAAAACGCATTTGAGCGTTAAAATGCAAATTACAATAAATGCCATTGCAATGAGCCGTGCCCGGTCGAGTCGAGCCACCCCCTCGCTCGGCCTACCCCCTCAGCTCGGACCCTTCCCTTGGGCAAACACTTGGTAAATTTGCGTAAAATATCTCGTATTTACCTTGCACTTGACGCTAAGCAAACTACACAAGATACAATATACAAATTATGTACATACTTGTTTTGTGCATATATATGCACACATATATACCATACAAACAGATATATATATACATATATATGTATGTATAATGTATATATCCTGTGCAGGGGGCTCGTGCGTGGCTAAATAAACATGGAAACATTGTGAAAATAGACTCTCTAGTGTCGATTGAACTCAGGACCTCAGCGTTGCACATTTTGTGGCCTATGTGTGTGTGTGTTGGCTGGGGGCGGGGCGGGGCGGGGCGAGTTCGCTGTCACTTTGAATGACAGCCCAAGTCAAGTGTCCGAGGCATTGTTGTCCTAGCGCCCAGGTCCGTATCCTTATGGAAAATGCATAAAACGAGACAATGTGGCCCCGAATTAAGCACCGGTTACCAGTTACCAGTTAACGTTACGTAGTTTGGCTAGTGCTAAACTTTTATCGCACACACAACCGATTGGGGTTACCCTGTATCTGCTGGGCAGCGCAGCATCGTTTAATTTAAATGCAAACTTCGGGTCGGAGGCGCAAATTGTCTTTGCCGCCCACTCGACGGCAATTTCGAGACGCATTACGCATGCATGACTGGCCAAATAATGTTGATTTAACATTATTACGTAGCTGGAATTGGAACCTGTGCCTAGGGTCAACATTGTTGCAAGGCTCTTCACTTTATCTCTACCCCCGCTCCCCTGCTTTGCACTTGTTTATCTTTATGTGCCCACATAGATTCACGCCTAACTGCTAATTGAGATTAAAATCAACTTAAAAATTGCTAAAGGGTAAGGGCATACAGTTCTGCTGTGGTCCTTAATCTCGCCAAGTGAATCGATACTAATTTTATCAATCAATGGCCACTTTTGAGCACTCCTCAAATGACAACAAATAAGTCTACTTCAGAATGATTAAACGACAAACATCAAATAAACGGCAATAACAAGTTGCGCCCGCCAAACCCCAGTTCCTCCCCCTTTAATTGACTGTGGATACATAGCTGCCTGGCCGAAAACAATATGAACATAATTATTAATTGCGAATAATTTTTCTTAAGACTCATTAAGTGCGGCCGGCCAGCAGGCGCCGTGCTCACAGGACAACGCCACGCCCCCCGGCCCCCGCCAAATGACAAAAGAATTGACAGCACATAAATTAGAAAGTAGCCCGTCTCCGTCTACGTCTCCGTCAGGCCAGGGAGGGTGACACTCGACCCAAGTGGTCCACAGTGGCCATGTTTAAATGTGTTAAGCCGACGGAAGTGACATTTCTCTTTCCCATTTCTCTCAAGGCGATGTCTATTCATTTATTGTTGCTGTTGTTGTTGTTGTTGTTGTTCGGTCGGTCACGTGTCCACGCGCTTGGCGGCGTGTTTTCCGATTTGTAGTCGTCATTGTCAAGGCGCAGATTTGCTGATCCATTGTTGAGTCCTGCCACTGTGACCACTCACAATTCAAGAGGTGTGCTAGAAGAATTCATCGGGCGTGATGCTTGCTGACAACAATTTGCAACTCTTTGTTGGAATTAGAAAATAATACATATATATATATATATATACAAAATAAAAGAATACTACAATAAATTATACACTTAAATTTGTGATATAAAAGGTAAATTTTCGATTCAAGTTTTTAACAAAATTTTATTTTTAATACTTGCGTGCATCGAAAAAGTATTTTAAAAATGCTAAAGAAAACAAAATATATTTTCTGAAAAGAATTTAACCAACATACATATTTATGAGCTGCAGGACAGGTTTCATTAACTCAAAAACTAGTACTAATAATACCTTTTAAAAACTAAAAAAAATTCCCTATTAAATTGAATTCTTATGCATAAAAAATATGCTTAAACACAACTCGTAGTTTGTCTTCATAAAAAAAAATGTGTTTCATTTGGGTTTTCGGCTTATAAAACAGCAACAATTCACATATTGCTTCCGCTCGTTAAAGTTTTTACTACCAATTTGACAATAATTATATAAATTTTGTCATAAATTAAAACACCTAAAGGGCCTTTTTATAACTCCCGTTCGGCAGCAGCAGCAGCTTATAAATCGACTAATTAAATCAACAGTCACCTATCGTAATCCTCCCGAACTGTGTACACCTGTATATTTTTCGCCTCTATTCGACATCTCGTAAAAATCGCACCAAGGAGCCAACTATTAAAAAATCGTAAACGTAAACATTTTTACAACTGACAAACTTTTCATTTTCCGAACCCAAAATTGAAACGTACACAAAAAAAATGCAAATTGAGCTGTTACCGCCCGGAACTTTACGCTTATTTAAGCGCCCAACTTCTAGTTCCGGCAATGATGCAGCCTAAACACTTAATTACGGCCGAGCACACAGCTCGACACATGGCTGGCCATAAAAAAAAAACGAAACGAAACGGGAAAACTGAGGCGTTAAAATTAGCATACTAACTGGGCCCAAGAAACTGACCGAAGGAGCCGACGAGAGGGTGTGCAAGGGAAATTAAAAATTATCAACCTGCGGCGATCAGTTGCATAAATTTAAAAAACAAAATATTCTCGCAAAGGCGTTGAGCTGCAAAATGGGTGACGTGACGTGAACAGTGTGAACCATTTCTTTTTTTTGTTGTTTTTTTTTCGGGATGGGGGGGCCACAAAATGCACAAAAGTGCGCACATTAATGTCAGCAAGGTTGACTAATTGCCCTGCATTATGCAGGGCGAGGGGTAAGGGTGAGGCGAGGGACATTTCCCTGAAGGAAGCGCCCTCGGATCGATAAGATCGCCGAGCTGAGGTAACAAGTGCGGCTCGAGGAAGCCCCCTGCGATACGACTGACCGCTGCTTTCTTTGATAAATTGTGTGCTAATGGAATGTCATGTCAGCGTTTGTTTGGGCCGACTTTTAACCGAATGGCAACAACAACAAGCACAACGCGCCAGATAACGCCGGCAAATTGGCGTGGGCGTTGACCACAAAACAACAGCAACAAAAAAAAAGTTGGTGCTACTAGACAGGTGCAGCGACGCGTAAATGTTCACAGTGAAATATTAGGGACTGGGCCGAGTGCGGGCACTCGTTTAGGCACAAAAAAAGGATTCATTTCTGACACAATGATGTATTCGAACGAGCCGAACTAATGTGCGCTTCCGCTCCCGCGAGCAATCCTTGCTTTTTAGCTGATCCTTATCGGCAGGAAGGCAGGAAATATTAGCGCAAAGTGCAGGCGGCCACAGTCGGTGCCCTTTTTCCATATGCCTGTTTATTAATTGTCCAACATTAGCGCCTATTGTTAGCCCCAGCTTTGGCAATTGGGCCCCGGCTAAAAGAATGTGCTAATGGCGTCTAATTTTGATCGGCTGCTCAATGATAAGACAACCGAATAGCTTTGGCAACTGCTCGCTCTTAATGTATAACGGGAAAGTGGGCCTTGTTTGAACTTGTTTTCGAAGTATTATAATCTGTAACACATTTTAATATGCATATACAAATTTTTTTTTTCGGTTTCAACTCGTTCTAATACGAAAACTCTTAATTGAAATAGAAAATTCAAAAAAATTAAACCTAATAAAAAACAATATGCATTAAAATATTAAAATTATTTTGTATGTATTCATTTCAAACTTTAACTTACAAATAAATAAGTAGATTTTATTTTTATACTTACTTAAAAAAAATTTTTTAAGTTGCAAAAATGTTCGACATTGATCACAAAAAAAAGTTGCTTATTCAACTTTAGTAATAAAAATAAAATAAACAATAAATAGGCAACTACAATGCCTTTGTAATATTTTCAAGTGAATATTTATCCATCTAACTTAATAAATTTAAATATTCTACATAGGTCTGCCGCTCATTTACCATCGAATACTCTCATATCTGATTAATAGAATTTATTACCGATCGAAATCCAGCCTTAGTTCTAACCTTTAAATAAAAACTATCTATATAAGCATTAGTTTCTCGCCAAAAGTAATTCCACTCTTAAAATAATTTTACCTCTCTTTCTTTGGATGCTTTTATAAATGTGCTTAAACTTATTATTATTATATTAATGACCTTTGAACAGAATAAACTCTATTATTTACCCCGCCACTTTTCGTTGATCTTCTTTAACAAAAAAAATAGAATAAAAAAAACATAATCACACTATTTATTGCCATGATACAACATTATTTTGTACTCGAACTGGCAAGCACCAGGCGCAGCCCTTAATGATTAGCATCCCTCATGTTAACATCTGTTACATTTAACTATACCTTGGCCTTAAACACACCGCGGCGCCAGACAATCCACATAAAAAATAAAACCCACCCAAAGTGACGAAATTTTCGTGTAGACACGTTGATATTAACCAAAATGTGAATAAAAAAAACGCACGCTGAGCTGGTCGGCGGCTTTAAAGACAAAAAACTACCCCAACCCACACTCGAGTCGAGAGTCGAGCCGACTGCCCAACTACAGTTCTCTACTATTTTGATAGAATTAACTAAAAAACGTCGAGTCAGAATCAGAGAAGGTTGTTTTGGGTGTCTCCTGCACGTGCAATTTTTGCATGCTGTTGTCTGCTGGCCCGCAATAAGCGCATTAGGTTTTGTTTCCTTTTTTTTTGTTGTTTTGCTTCTTCTTCTTCTGGTTTCTTAGTTAAGGGCTGGCTGAGGGTTGTTGGCCCCTTTGGCTGGCTTATTGTTTGCATATGTGTAACAATTAAACATTTGCCGCTGCAGACATTTTTTATATGCCACCCCGCACTATCATTAACACCGCACCGCAGCCCAGCAAGCTGGGCAAGTGCAAAATCTGCGAGTGTTATCGGCTTAATTATTATTATGAGTCCCAGGACGACGGGTGTCCTCAATGGTGTCCTGCACTGACTCCACTTGACTCTGTGCCCCACCCCTCTCTCGCTCTCTCTCTGTACGTCGTATTTTGGTTTATTTGCGTTGCCCATAAACTCGGATTTGAATATGTTTGAGTTTAAATATTGCTACGTCATTGGGCTTATACATATATATACATATATATACGTATATCTCGACCAGTTTATATTTTGAATATATCACTTTTTTATGGTACTGGTTTAATTTTAAGCCGCTTAGCTGCACATGTTAATAAAATTATTAGCAGGGTTTGCTTTCCGCTACCATAAAATGTTGCATATATATCACGTGACCTGGGTGGGGATGCTTAAAACTATCCAATTAATTATTTATAAATATAAAATTAATAGTTTTGATTATTTATATAATATATATTTATAAACCAAGCATTAAATTTTGCTTTCATATTAAAATCTAAATGTGAAAAAAGTAAAAATATGTTTTTGAGTGATTTTGTCAAATCCACTCGCAAAAAACTAAAACAAAAACTTGAGCCGGGCAACGCCGGTTAATACCTGTGTTACTCATTAAACTCCTTTTTGGACTGGTGTGTCCTGCCAACAGGATCAAACGCCCAGAGAGCAATTGAAAAAATAACTTTTCAACTGTCAGCTAATTGCACCCCAAGGAGTTGAAAACCGAACGCAGTCATAAAACACGCTAATTACACACACACACACACACACACACACACACACACACACACACACACAGAATAGTTTTCACTCTCTATGAGCCGACCGCTCCCATATGAAAACTAATCTAAAATTGTCCCCAGCCACTTGACTTTGGCAAAGCAAAGCAAAGCAGCGCAGAGCAAACGCAACCAAACTGACCGCAGCTGTAAATTAAACGTAAATTGTCAAACTGACAGTTGCCAGGGCGAAAAGTTTTGCCGCACAGGTGGCTGGGACAGGGGGCAGGACCTGGTGCTCACCTGGTGGGCAGGACATGGCAGCTGTTTTCATTATTATTATTATTGACAGGCGCAACTAACGGGACTATTAAGCGAGGCGTTGACATCATGTTGCAAGTGTCTCCTGGGCCTGCAGCCCGGTCCCGGCGAGCCGGGCCTAATCAAAGAGGTCATTAGAAGTGAGCGAGTGAAGTTCAAAGGTCAGGGGCTTGCCTTTTGACTTGTTAGCTATTTGGCCGCCACATGAGTTGCCTTGTTCAATGCGCTCTCATTAAAGCTAAGGCTAATTAAATCGAGGGCAATCAAATGTTGAAAAACAGTTACAACAGTTGCCAGCGCAACTACCCCGCATAACCTGAAAAATTAAGGCAAAGGACAAGCGCAGCAAATTTGAAGAGTCCTGCGTGGGGTATGGGCCAACGTTTTTAAGGACCTTGCAACAGACAACAAACAAACGGGCGGTGTCCGAACTCAAATGCAGGCGTTCGACTTGCCCCGGCACGGATTGGGATTGGGGTTGGGGGGCGGGGCGGTTACGTTTCATGCTACAAATATGCAAATAGACACAATTTTTAATTAGCAGCGAAGCGCAAATTTCGAAAAAGCAACGGCAAATGTCAGCAACAAAAGAGACGCGCCCGCGATGAGCGTGGAGAAATTGCGAAAAGGCGCCGCGCCATGTGGCCATTGGAGCCTGCAAATATATCACACACATATTAACAACAAATTCATTAAAATGCGCAAAAGGCACAGGCACCAAAATGTTGCAAAAACAAAAAAAAATAAGAAAACAAATAAGAATGTTGCAGTCGGGCGTTACCGACAGCGTTATACTCGATTACAGTGTGACAGTAACCAAAACATGTATTATTTCCACTAAAATTATTCCTTTCAAATAGACTATATATCCGGGAACTTTACCTGTCAAAATATTTGTCAATTATGGCATAATTTTTTATCAAAAATTTAATTTCTTCAGAAGCTATTTTATTGTTGTTTTCTATACTTAATGTGACTAAAATGTAATCGATGAAAACTATGTGTTTGAATTCTAAATTTTGAAATTAAAAAACATGAATTATTGATAAAAATTTAATTCAAAATTGTATATTTTAAATGTTGAATGAACCGATGAAATGACATATTCAATATTTTCAAATGTGATATTTTATGAAAAAAAATTGAAAACAAATTTATTTTAAAAAAGGCATATTTTCACTGCAGACGCCACATAATGTTCTTATTGTCATCAGACTTGAAAATCGATTCAGTGTTGAAATTTATTTAAATTTTAGTATAGAAATTAAAAATAGTTAAAAAATCGTATTGCTTTATCTGACATATGCTTGGTTTCAAGCCTCGTGCTTTCAGCGTTTATATGTCGAACGGACGCAAATTGCACAAACCCAATATACTCGATTCACTTTGTGAACGAGTAAACAAAAAAATATTGTATTTACAAGCAGACAACTGAAACATGAAACAAAATGCAAAGCAGCGCGCACAAAAAATACAAAAGCTAAAGGAAATGATTATTAAAAATCTAAAATAAATAAAAGATGAGAACTTTGCCTTTAGCGTATGACAGCAGCTGTTTGCATATTGTCGCCCACTCCCCCTCGAACCTTTCGGATTCAAGATTTATGGCCAACGTTGCGCATACGCCGCGTGTTGCACGTCAAAAGGTATCCCCACAGTCGTTGCCATCGTAGTTATAGAAAAATTTCTTCCCATTTCTACACAATTTTGTGTTTTTTTTTTTGCACACTCTCTACAACTCAAATACAAAAGAGTGCATAAAAAATTGTACACATTTCTGTGCATAATCATTTGAACTACGTACGCGGCCGCCGTCTGTTGCTGGGTAATACGCTGCCGGCATGTTACCAGCCAACCAAAACATACACAACGAGTGGCCCAGACAAAGAGAACATTGAATAGGTAGCAGACTAACGGTAGGGAGGTAGGTGTGTGTGGGTGTGTGTGTGAGGAGTGCGGCAGTTGCCTTTTTCTTTTTCTTTTTTTTTTGAACTTGTTTGGCTGTTTATTCGCGCATAATTCACTCATTAATCATTGCGTTTTGGCCAGCATGTCAGAGCTTCAAGTTCAACTCGGGTCTGGCGTGTGGCATCATTAATGCCAGGCAGTCATTGTAGCATGCACTAACTAGTTGGCTAAAAATAAATAAAAGGTGAATGAAACTAGCAACTAATAGGTGGCAATCGGTATGAGCCAAACAGTCGCTACTAATTACAAAATGGTAAAGAAAGTAAAGAAACTTTCTGTCAGAATGCCTCAGTTGAGAATGTGACAAAAAAAATTATAAATAAATTGTGTTATTAAATATTTTGATTCTCTCTTCAGTTTAGTTAAATTACTAAAATTTGTGTTATTATTCTATAATTATATATTAATCATAAAAATCCAGGTAATTTATAGAATAAATTCTAAATAAAAGTTAACACTACTTGACCTTTTGGCAAATAGCCAATTCTACTTTTAAATATATATATATAACAACTGATCATCGTAAACCAAAATAAATAAATATTTTATGATATATTTTATTAGAATCAATTCATTTTTTTCAACAAAGTTAAAGTTCTCTTTTGGGAATATTAAAAATCTATTGCTTTTAATTTTGTAAAACAAAATCGTTTACCCTAAATAAACTGGAATCCCTACAATTGAATTTTCGACATACGGACTCAAACGATTTTGCCAAATGTTTCCACATTTCCAGGAACAGCTTGTCAGAACTAGCAATTTTTCTTCATATATATTATTTTTTTTTTGCCAACGACCAACTACTACAATATTTTGTACCCGTATTCTATTCATTAGCGCCAACTGCGCGCAACTGAGTCACATAAAATAAAAAAAATAACAAAAATATGCAAATTTGTTTTGGCAAAGTCACGATCTGGGCAAACAATTTGCTGATTACGAGTGCGAGGACGAGGACGAAGACAACGGGACTTGATGGCAAGGGAAGTCGAGGAATTGTTGCCATTTTCGCAGGCGCATTGATAAAATGATTGATTACACGCAGCCGTCGACTGTCTCGCCCGTCTCGGCCCCTTCCCCTTTCCGCTCAACCGCTACGCACCTCGCAGTTGCCATGCAAAAATGCAAACATTTTGCAATCAAATTAACTCTTTGGACGCTTAAGCTGCTGCTGCTAACAAAAAAAAATGAATTTATCAAAAATTGTAAATTGCCAAAACCATTAAAATTATTAAAATCATGCTTGCCACCGAGGGGTTGTGGATTTGCCAAAAAAAAAAGGACACATAAAAAATGGGGCGTGTCCTGTGAAATTTATCAACTCGTCGGCGGCAATGATATGCAAAATCATTTCCGTACTTTTGCGCATTGACAGCAGCTCGTCTAGTTAGACAGGGGTGGTGGGGAAGGGGTGCGTAACTGATTTCTGCTCTAAACGCTTCATTTGCTCAATTGGTATTCGAAACCATCTATGACTAAATATGTATAAATTGGGAACTGCTTGGCAACAATGTTGCCGTTGATCATAAAAAAAAACAGAACAGAACAGAAAAACAGAATGTTGACAAAATTTATGCTAAATTGATTTTAATATTCGAATAAGCAGAGCGACAAAGGGCGACCATTGTCTGCCCAGATACAAAGTATGACAAATGAATTTTAATTACCAGCACTAAAAAATCTGATACCCAAGAAGAAAAAAAAATTATATATATATATAAACTGAACAATTGAAAGAAACTTCATAAAAACGCAGCGACACGAGATGACCACCGAATCGGAATCGGAATGGGTGCTTTTCAGTGGCGGGCGGACGATTGTCTGCGTCTACAGTTTCAAGGGGTTTATCTTTTGACAGTCGGTCATAATTTTTGGATCGTTTTTGGCTGATTTGATTTTTCATTGCCTTTTGCATTCACTTCTCCATTTTATGGCTACTTCTCTACTCTCTACTCAAAGCCACTCCAATAAAAATTGGTCGTGGCCATCTACAATGTTGCCTAATAAATTTGCTTTGATTGATTTTAATGGTTAAGCGCTTCATTGAGCTTTGGAGTGCGGTGCGGTGCGGTGCGGTGCGGCGCGGTGCGGTGCGTGTGCAGCCCGCCTGGGGACGGCTTTAACCCCCATTTTAATTTTAATGCTTGCCCCCGAACCGAACCGAAGCGATTGTTAGCGAAATTAATTTCGAGCGTTAGGCGAAAAGGTCTTAAAAATTTTTTATATGGATTATATTCTCTATGCATTGGATATATATATATAAAAGCATTTCTTACGATTGTTTGCTTTGCAGTTAAATGCCCGAAATTACTAAAGGCAACCGGGGAGACGGGAAGAAGCTGCAAGCGGAGCTTTTCAAATGATTTGAAAAGATGTCGTCGCGTTTGGCGTTTTTAATAGCCACCAATGGCTTTCAAAGAACTGCGCACAGTGGGACGAAATGATAGAAAAGATATATTTAAACAAAATTAGAGCCTATTTATTTTGACCAACAAGTTGTGTGTACAACTTTATTGTTATAATTGAACCGAATTAAATTCAATGTTCAATTAGTTATTTTGAGCAGTTGGTACCACGGTTCTCCGCCCGATTTCCCACAGTATTTCGAAACAAGTTTCATTACAGTTGTCATGTTCAATTTCATTTGTTGAGTTTTACTTGTCATCAGTTGTTTGGGCACCCCAAGCAAGAGCTTTCTCGCTGCTATAACTTACGGAGAGCACAATTCATAAATACTCTGAAAGAGGCATTCATAAAATTCAATTTTGTTGCATGTCGCCGTCATAAAAGTGCGCGGCTCCTTTTGTTACCCGGCATGGAAATACAAAATCTGTGCATTGCTTTGCTGGTCACGTTGTACAGTGAGGCCAGTCTGGCATTGGGCAGGTTTCTGCCCTGCGTTGGGCTGGGCTGGGCTGGCCTGGCTTATGATTTAACTGCAGTTTTATCAAGTTATGGCCTGAGGCTCAGCTACATTTGGAATCTAGTATTTAACCTGTATTTTATGATATATATATTAACAACAAATACGCATAAAAGCAATAAACATTTAGTTGACATAGTTCCTTTTGTGCTCCATTTCATTGCGCTTTAAGTTGAGTAAATTTTCTTTAGATACTTAACTTAAAATTCGTTTAAAGCTCATTAAAAAATATGAACTTGAATAAGTCTATATGGGTTCCAATTTTACTAAATGTTGATCACTTTTGATTTTTCTGATTTATATGAAAGAAATTTTCTTATATTTTGCATTTTTTTAAATTTTTCTAAGAACTAAGTAATTTATATAAAATATTAATTCAGATCCTTTTTTCTAAACTTTGTTATACTATATTTAACAAAAAACATTTTTTTGTTCAAAAATATCCGTTTAGTCAAGTTTTGATTGTTTTAAGTTGTATTGCTTTAGCTTGATTAACTTTCCTTAAAACTTTTACTGTGCGTTAAAGACACAACCACATTAATGATCAAATATTAACTGGCTCAATTCAACTGAATGTTACTCATTCTCTCGCTCTTCTTCTTAAAGTTTCCAAACTCTTCGATGCTGCTTTTCTTATCTCAATCAGCGGCATCGAGCGCTCTATTTGAGGTGTTCTGTAACGTTCGTTTAACGGCCTCGCTTGGCTTGGCAATAAAGGACCCAACTAAGGGCTATCAGATAAGGTGCTGGCATTGCCACATGAGCGTTGGATTAGAGCGATGGCAACTCTGGCAGGCACTCGTCATAAAAGTGCGCACAATTAAACGCAAGTTAATGGCGTCCAGTATAGGATTCATTTCATTCCATTTGCCAACGACGCTCGGAGCGCCCAAAAGTCAGTTTAACGGTGCCATTACGTGTAAATGCCGCTGATGAGGTGACGCTGATGTTGAGGCAACAATTAAAACGGGCCAGCTCGTTGCCGTGCTCCAATCTAATCAGCGCCACATCAATGCCAAGCGCCTTAAATTATGCTACACAAATCGAATTTATGACACTGGGCAGACGTCTAGGACAGCCGGGCGAAAGCCCCTCGCAGGCATTTTGCGCAATGAACTTAACCGCCAAAGCCAAATAAAACCAAAGTCCAAAACCGAAAACAATAAAAGTTACATTTGCCAGCAAGCCGTGCAAATAAAATTAAACGAAATCAGTTGGTTAGCTGGAGCAACGCACACACACACACACACACACACACACACACACACACACGTACACCTCAACTTTCACGTCAACGTGTTTGGGCTGCTGCTGCTGCTGGACAACATCATTGCCCTGGCGGAGGGTGTGCGGGTTTTAATGTCTATTTACAGACGACACACACGCGACTGGCAGATCCACTGGGAGCTGGGAGCAACTGGGAACTGGGGTAGCATTTCGGTTGCTAAATGACGTCGTCTTTTAATTTTTATCTCAAACATTGCAAACGGTTTTTATTGTTGCTTTTAACTGCGCTGGCGTCTGTTTCTCATACTCGCAGCGCCATCTGTGAACGGCTGTTGCAACTTTTGCAATTTGCCAAAAATGCCGAGCGTTTTTGCACGGCATCTGGCCGCCACACTCCCCCCCCTCCATGCTGCATCCACGATCTTTAATTTGAATTCCAACTTATTTATTGTGTTTATTTAAGTAAGTTGCCATCTGGACAATCTTTTCTATGGTTTGCATCTGACCAGTTTGTCTGGTTTCAATTGAAAGTTGTGTCCCAACTAGTTGAGGTTGCACTTTTGTGCTTTCTAATAAAAGCGAACATAAATAAAATTAAATTCTGTGAAAACTTTCTTTTCTTTTTGAATGTATAATAAACTTTATTTCAACTCACACTGGAAACCAATTTTAACAAATTAATTTAATACCAATTTAAATTTCATTTGGCATGAAAATCAGTTCAGTTTTGACAAAAGCTATTCAATACGCATAACTGGTGGGGAGTATTTGTTATAATTCACTTCGTGTTGTATGCAATGAACCTACAATTTAAGCTAAACCGCTTTAATAGTCACCCCTGACAGCACCACCGCTCTTTTGTGGAAATCCTCATGCCCTGGCAAACTGAGGGACAGGCGACCACAGACATTGGCCAGAAATGCGAGGAGCGAGCTAATAAATCAATAGCCAACTGTCAGTATTGTGTGCGAGTAATAATAATGCGAGCAAACTGGTCAATAATAAACCGAATGGGAATTTCGCAGGCAACGCACGATGGAAGACAAAGGAGCAACAAATGTCACGAAAGATCCGGAGCTGGTCAAGCGTAAGGAGCAGGACATTTGAATTGGTGATGATGCGCTGGGTCACATCGAAGATTTATTTCCGTCTGTTGTCACAGGAGGAATGCGATGCGAAATAAAACGTATTAAGTCATAAAAACGGGCAATGCGAAAGCGGATTACCAAGTGTGAACCAAGGAGCAACAACTACTACTGACCACGGCGGGGCATCAAATCTAATTATGCCATACATATATACACATTTATATATATAGAAAATAACTATATAAGAGTGCACAGCGGGCGATGCGGGCAGCTGGGCAAACGCTTTGCAAAATTTATGCGGCTTTTGTTTTAATAAAAATTTTATCATTGCGCATAAATAGCGAGAACCAAAAAGAAACGAAGCATGTGCGCATAAATCTTAAGATGGGAAGATGCCGCAAGGAAGACCGAATTCGAGGCAAAGCAATTATATGCAATTTATGCGGTGGTCACAGAGAGCACCACCAGCCAGCAGCAGTCGCCCGCAAAACCACCCGCAACCCACACACAAAACAAATTGAGAGTCCGTTGGCGTCGTCCGTTTGTGGAAATTATTCGAATTGAATGTCTTAACCCGGTGCCGAGTTCTTGTTGTGCACGCTCTGCCTTTTTATCAAGTCCGAGCTGCAAATTTATCAGCTGGCGTAAAGTTTTCTTTCTTTCTTCTCCGACTGCAACTGCACTTTTGCTGTTTCATTTGGGCCAAAAACCGCAGAGCTCCACAGATACACAGATAAGTTTTCTTTTATTGCAGTTTTGGCCCGCAAAAGTTTTATTGCGCCCGCCCAGGAAGGAAATGCTTTTCAAATGCTAACAAAATAAATGCCAAAGCTACCAAAGAAAACTTAGAAGCTGCCGAGCATTCAGCTAAAGAGCTTGTCTTGCATCCAATTGAAGATGCGTCTTTGGCACAACTTCTCAACCAAATTAAAATAATAAACCATCCGACTCGCACACAGCTGCTGCTCAGAGACAAATCAGCTTGCGTGTGTGTGTGTGTGTGTTCCTTTCGTTTTGAAATTCTTTTGTAGTTTTCTACAAATTTTATCCAAATACCAGCACAAAGTTGTATCTTTAAGCTTGAAGTGTCACAGAACAAGTCTATCTTTGAGTTAGTTTCGCATCCATTAAATACGTGTGAAAATCTTAATACAAAATGGTTCAACTCAGTTCACTATTTACTATATTCCTGCAGTGGTATTTATTGTTCTTTGATCAAACAAATGGTTTGTTTACTTTGGTTTTTAGTAAGCAAGCATAATGCAGAAAGAGGTTCTTCACCCTTATCATGCAATCAGCATCGATTCTCATTGAATATACACTTAAATCAGAGTATTTATACATAGTTAAACATACTATTTATATATGAGCAGGTACCGTTGGAGCACGTACTAGAAAAAAAAAAAAAAATAGAAAGCAACCCCCGCAACCCAAAGTGCCCCATTCAAATCAGCAGCAACTTTTGCCATTTTGCAAAGTGCAATAGCAATGGCAGAAGATACATCAAGTTGTCGTAGACGATACTTCAGTGCGACCCACACTGCGGCGCTCTCCACACCGAGATACAAAACGCAGCTACAGCAACAGCTACAGATACAGATACAGTACGGCAAACAGAAAATCGTAAACGTGGCAGGAAATGCGGGCTTGCTCATTATTTGCGCTGAGTGCGGCTGAGTCGACGGCTGCGACAACGAGTACTTTGCATAAATTTCAAATCTTACACAATACAAAACAACACAAAAAAAAAAAAGAAATATACATTGAAAAAAATAAAACGAAGTGAAAGAACCCAAATAGATGACAGAGCACACAAAAGGACATCGATAGCGATACGGCCACAGCTGAAGCTGAACCTGAAGCTGCAAATGTAATGGAAATTGAAGGGCGGTCCAGGCCGTCCTCCTTCTGCACCTTCGCGCCGTGTCAAGTGCGTGGCGGGGCTGAAATACAGCAAATAAGAGAAAGAAGAAGAAAAAAAAATGCAATGATACGGAAAAATTAAAAACATTACGCCTGGGAATGGGCACTCAGCCACTGTCGTTATGGAGCCAAAGAAAAAAGCTGTGGAAAAGGAAATCTCAAATAGGCGGCGTCAGTTCTAATGACGCGACCGCAGCCAGTTCAAGTTGAGGCCGCCAGAATTTATGGTTGCAATTATGCAGCAAACAGTTGCCGTCAGCATCGGCAATAATTGCGCTAGAAATTTGCATAAAAATTTTTGTTAAGTAGTGGCTAAAGATGCGAGCATCAGAAACAGTCAGTCCACCACCCGACCACGCGTTACAAACTGTGTGTGCACACCCGCTTTGGCTGTCCTTGGTTTCGATTGACGTGCAATCCTGTCCTTGGCATTTCGCCGGGCGTCGGAGCCAAGGACAATGCCGGATAGCGCGCGCAAAGATGCCACCGAGGGGTGTCAAAGTCAAGGCGAACACCAACCGCACAAAATGCCAGCGCGCGTGTTCGCTCTTCAAGGACAAACGCATCGCACCAGCACTGCTTTGTGTGTGTCCAGGATATTGATTTACTTGTGGATTTGCGCACATTTAATTAGCGGATTGCAAGTGTTTAAATTGAAACTCTAGACATATCTGATGTGGCAAGAAAAAGGGGTATATGGGTAAAATAATTCAAAAAGGTGCGCAGTTTTTCTTTAAAATGATAAACTATCAATCTCATTAAACTAATTTGCTTCACTTTATTAAAATTGATCAGCTTGACTTTCTTGATTATCTTAGTCTAAGTTAAAGTATGGAATATGATCAGTTATCTTTGGTTTGCTTTTTAAACATTTTTAATAATTTTTCAAATTTAGAGTCTGAATTTGTTAGCCAGCCTTTGTCTTGACTTTATCCAACCCATCGTCAGTTTTACCTGCTGAAATTTAAAACCCTTCATTCAATCATTAATTACAATGAAAATGGCGTTACTTTGCAAAATTCTTGAATTAGATATCTTGTGGCCATCTAACCCTTATATCGTTTAATTATGAATTTTCATCCATTTCATTAAATCGCCACCGCAAGTCAGTTGTCATCGTTGCTGTCGTTGGGTTTTCGCAATGTTTAAGACGCCATTTAACCTCCGGTTAGAGTTTCAAAGTTCAAACCGAAGACAAAACATTTACTCAGCATCCATGTCTTTGAGTCCTGCGAAACGCCAATCGCGCACAATTTGTTACAATATAAATGACTTATGTCCGCGACGGGCAGCGGCGGCAGCAGCAGCTGTTGCAACAACTTGGCTGCCCCCCCCCCGCCCCCGTCCCATTTTTAGCTCACCCTTTGGGGTGTATTTCAGCCATAAGCATAATAAATTTTTACGCTTGAGCGTGTAAAGTAAACTGGAAGCAGCCCAAACCCAAATCTGAACCAAAAACCAAAGCAAACTATAAATTTATAATGCGCGAAAGTAATTTTATGACTTTGCGGTTTTAGCTTTGGTTGCTGGCATAAGCGACTACAACGGCTATAGATACAGATACATTTGTTAAGTATACACAGCGGGGCGAACGGACGGGCGGGCGGTGGGTGGCAAAGTGTGAAGACAAAGCTTACAGCTATAGTAAATCAAAGGCGCAAGTTGCACGTTGCTGGGCCATGTTATCGCAGCAGCCGCTGAGCCAAAATAATAAGCGCCCGACGTCGCCATATTTATTTGATTAACTGCTTTTCGCACTAACACAAACGCACACACACACACACGCACATACACACTATGTATTCTCTCTCTCTGCTGTGTGCAATTATAGATACACATGATTACAAACAATAAATTGTTGTTTTGACACTTGTAATGGCTGCTGTTGCTGCTGTGGCAGCCACTTTCTGGCACAATGTTGCACAGGAAGCAATCTTTAAACTACAGTTGTAAACCGATACCCAGTACGCCGGACAATTGGCCCAAGTTAATGCTACGCTGCGCAATCATCGCTTTTTGTGGCATACAAAATTGTTTTATTGTCGCCACATTTACAAAAAAAAATATAGAATTCACTTTTTATTGCAAATTTATTCAAATCGTTTGTAATCTCTGTTAGCCTCGCTCTTGCGCCCCCCCATCTACCTTATAGGCCATAAAATTGCGTGTTCTTATTATTATGGCTATTGCTGTTGTAATAGTTGTTGTTGTTGTTGTTGTTGGCACGAGCACTTGCTAAGTGGTCCACAGTGTGTACTTGTTGTATTAGAGGCTATTGCTCTGCGCGGTTATTATTTGGGCGGGGCAAATTTGCTTTTTAATAGGTTTTCTGTCGTGAGGGGAGGTCAAGAGTGGACAAATGATTGCTTTAGATACGTTCCATACGCCAAACGCGTTGATCTGTAGTAGAGAAAGTAAATGAGAAACAGTGAAAAAGTTACAAACCCAGAATTGAAATCACCAAAAGTGTGTAGGCATTACTTAAATTCATGAGAATCGCATAGAGGAGTCTACATTGGCTTACTTGACAATTATTCGTAAGACTGCAGACTAAACAGTTACAGTTCGTTCTCAAAATCGATTTATTTATAAGAAGCAGCTATCGATATAGATTTACTTTTATTAATTTAAGTTATATAGTTAAATTTTCTTAGCATTAGCATTCTGTTCGCAACAATTGCAAATGGTTATAAAAACTGAAGGATGCATACAAAAGGATATATTTCTTTTAAATGAAAACACTCACACCCAAAAGAATAGAAAGACTTAATTAATGCAAATGCAAATGCATCTGCAGTAATTTTCGCATGCTCTTTAAAAAAATATTCAGATAAGGCTCGAGTTCACGCATTTAAAAAACGCAACTGGGAAACTGCATGTTAAACAAAGGCAATAACAAAAGCAACAACAGCAAAAGATTTTTATATTTATTGCCAAGGACTTGCTGGCAGAGTTGTGGGCACCCTGTATACCGGCAGAGGGCAGTGCATTAACCCCTTTTCGCCCAAACCCAAACGAACAGACGTCAGCGAACGCAGCGAAATGACTCATCAAACGCATTCCGGCAGGAGGGCAGAAGAGGGAAGTAAAATGTACAACTTGGCATTTTATTATTATGATTATTTGTAGTATTTGCTGCTGCTTCAAGTTGAAAAGAAAAGAAATGAAAATAAAAGAAAAAGAAAAACTGAAAAGTGCATAAAAATGCAGCTCTGAGGGTTGGCTCCGGCCAAGAAACTGAACCCAGACTCCCAGATCCCGACGCCGTCTAATGCTCAAATTGTATGCACGGACTTCAGCTGGACTTTTGTTTCTGTTTGCCAACTGCCGCGAGCGTAAAATGCACTTTGTGATTAGTTCGAGGGTGCCTGCGCCTGCGTCAACGTCAACGGCAGCTCCTGTTCCTGTCCCTAGCGGACCACTGGCTTTGTTACCCTCGCTGGCAGCGTCTTGGCCATGAAAGAACGAGCACTTCATCATGTTTTAAAGTTCAATAGTCATCATGGAGCACATCAACGTGCCGATCAAGTCCGTCGCCCAACCCTTAAATCAAGTGAGCGCTTAATGTTTAATAAATGTGTAATGCATAAGCAAAGTTTTCAGCCCGAAGCGTTTTCCTAGCGCTGCTTATTCTGCTGCTGCTTTTTTTACCCTATCCGTGACTCATAACTTCTTAGCTCTGCGGCACAGTGGAACAACTGATATTAAATTGCATTTACTTGATATGAAATTTTGTTATATTTTTCTCATATTTAACTTAGCTTATTAGAATATAAAACGTAATATAAGAAAGTGTATATTTAAAGCTATATTTAGCTATACAATGTCATTCCCACTGTGCGAGACCAACACATTGCTTTAGGTTCAACTTACGTAATTGTTAACTTTAACAAAAATATTTGTAACAAATTTCTCAACATATTCAGGGTCAACTTAAATTCATAACATATCCAAATTGAAAGTTTAGCTATACAATGTGATTTCTATAAATCGTTTCCACTGTGCGATGTGTGTGTAACCCTCCAATCCGGTCGCTCACTTTGGTTGTTTATTGTGTTAAACTCCCTACAGCGCACTTGAGCATATTTGCATGACCCGCTTGTCGACGATAAGTGTATTGGCATTCCAGGGCCCGAGTCGGTCCTCTGTTTTTCGGCTCAAGGATAAGGCAACAAAAAATGTATCGAACCGGGCACACCTGCAAACTTTTGAATGAAAAACACTTGAGGGCTTTACTCTTACTGCTCGCATCCACAATTTAGGGTGGCTGCTGCTCCTCAAGTGTGTTTAACAAAAATTTTGTGAAGTGCGTCGCAGTTTTTTTTGGTTGTGCGGCTAGTGAAGAGTGGGGAGGGGCAAAGAGAGGTAACTCTCTGCTGGTAGCCACAATTTTTCCCATGACACAGATGCAATTTAAAATTGTTTCCCAATATGTTGCCAGAGTTGCCTTTGTCAACGCATTTTGTGTCACTTTTAATTGAAATCGCTACCCTCACCCTCACCCTCACCCTCTACCTCACTCTCACCTGCTGTAAATGCATCAAAATCTGTTCGCCTTTTGTTTGGCGCTGGCTTTGTTATTGTAAATCATTAAAACTGCAGTGGAATTTATGTATGTCGCATCACTAAATGGAGAGCAGCACCCTCTAATATCGCTGTGGGAACTTTCTAACGCTTTCCTCACATTTGGGGTTATGTAAACTTTGTCCAATTACCGGGCGTCTCCCTCTAAGTACTGTGAGAAAACAGCCAGAGAACTGCGCAGCGTCGCTGCCGCTGGTGACTCATTTGTATACGATGCACGGTTTATTGATGACTTAACCTCGTTTCAAGCGCTCCGCAACACCTGGTCGCCGATGGCGAGCGGCACCTGGCACCTGTTTGCTCTTCTCCTACTCGCATGCTAGGTGTGAAACGGGGGTAAGCGGCCCTTTGGCCAGGAACGCGACGGCCTGTGATCGATCGATCGATCGGTCGATTGCTTCTCAGTTCTCTTTTTGTGTACTTGTTTACCTTTTGGATGGAGCACAAAATACTTATTGTGCAGCGTTTACAACGAGCTCGGGTTCTAATTGATAAATAATGCAATGTGACGGATCAATGGCCCAGGGCTAATCCGGATCATGCAAATTGGAAATTCGGGTGAACAACATCTTTAAAGTGTAATTGGAGAGACCATTTACGTACCAAGAACTGATATCTAAGATTATACAGATTTAAGATTTTTAAATTCTTTTGAAATTATATTTAAAACGAGAGATCACAGCTATCTTTGTGATGTTTAAGAATATGGAGAGTATCTAAATTATTGACGGGTTGTTTCTTTGGAATACTTTGGAATATAATGTAGAATCTGGAGTTTATATAATTTAGACATCGTTTAATAACGATAGCTTTAAACCTACATAATTAGCATGGGAAAACACTGATGGACGGAAAGTTGTTCAGACCGATCATCAAAATATATACTAGAGTCGGAGACGTGACAAGGGTATAAAAATCATAAAACTTATACTTAGTTTTTGTTCGTATTATCAGCTTACCAAATTTAAATATTTCTTACTCCCGTTTAGATAACCCAATTTTCACACATATCTCGACAACATGTTTGATCGGGGTGTGAGCACGCGACGTTTATTAATTATGCCAACAAAGTGTTATCAGTGCGAAAGTGTGCCCCGAAAAGTATACATTTATATAGTGTGTATATATATAAATATATTTTATGAAAATTTCGTGCGATTAATTAGAAAAATATGCAAATTATTTTGAACTGCGGTCGCATGGCAGGGGACACGTGTAATTGTTGTTAGTCGACGCTGGTTGACAATATGTCAACTGACAACAAACAGCCCTCGTTGCGGGGTGGGGGCGTGAGCCGGGGGTACAGTCGAGTCGGTACAGTCTGTCACGTGTTGCACTCGAGGAGCAACGGAGGCAAAGGAATGAAGCGCACGATAAGCGCAACACGAGAAACCACTTGGGAAAGTGGCGTAAAATAGTTGCCGGCGATAAGTTCATTTGATGTTAATTTGGTGGTGTTGGTGGTGGTGGTGGTGGTGGTGGTAACAGTGGTGGGTGCGTAGCCGAATCCTCTTCGATTCACACGCCGCCGAAAAGGCAAACCAAGGCAAACCAAAACAACAACAAACAAACGCGGATAAGTTTTGTTCTTTGTGCGTGTTGCAACAATTAAAAAATTGAGTCCGAGTCCGACTACGACTCCGAGTCACCCAAAAAGGCAGCGTCGGGGGTTTTGGCATGTAAATTGGACGCACCCTTAACCCTAATCGGCGAGCGACTGCCGCACACCGGTGTGCTCAGCTCTGAGTCACGGGAGACGACGACCCGCATATGTCACCGTCACCAGCGCGTCACCATGTCCAAAAGGACCCTAGACGCAATCTACCGAACGTCCAATGCTGCCTGAATGCCTGCCTGAATGCCTGCCGCATGCAGCGTTAATTACTCACTTCAGTCGCGTTCGATGTTCTCACGCCCCGTTGTATCTGTATCTACCAGCCGTGTATCTGTATCTGTAACTGTATTTGTATCTCTGTATCTCGATCTGTGATTGCTCTCATGTTTTGCCGCTTCAATGGCTTGTGCAATTCGACGGTCCTTGACACTGGAAATTTGTCACACTCTTTGGGAGGATTCGAGCGGCGTCTGTTTAATTGCGCGTGCGATGCAAACTCGTCTCAATCTCGGCCTGATGATGTTGTCGCTGCCGTTGTCACTCCCCCGATCTTGATGAAATGTCACACAGCGCTAATGCAAGTTTAACTCCATTTACCACCAATTTCGCATCTCTGCTAATTTCTGTGCGAACGCGAACTGCGGCTGCCATTGTTCGATAGAGCGTGCTAAATTCTGTTTCGAGTTCATGGGAATGGCATTTAGCTGGGCTTAGTTAGAGGGCGCCATCATTAGTCAGCGCTAATGAAAAAGGTCAACCAGCGTAGAAAATATATCGAGTGGTACAGTAAGAACAAGCTACCAGAGTTATAGTAAAGCATTTCATAGGATAACCATATCATATAACACCCATAGGAACGATCGGTCGCTTTTTGTTTAAAGATATCCTGACGAAGCAATTACTATTACTATTTAATAAAAATTCGCTTTCGTATGAAAACCAAACAGCTGAGCACAGAAGTATATATCACAAATTTGCTTTTTATGTTTCCTTAATTTTTTTTGTAGATTTTCTATAAATATTTCCCCCATTTTTAGCTCATCCAAACAAATGCTGCACGTGTTCGTTTAACATCAAAGTCTTAACCTGAATACATCACTCATAAACTGACAAAATTTGCGATAATTGCCATACAGAGCACAAACAAACACAGTTGGGCTCTTGTCCAGAGTCTATGTATATATTGATATCAGCCAGAACAAACCCGAACCCGAACCCAAATCCACCCACGCCCGCATTTCCGAGCTACTTGCCCTAAAATTGAAAAGCGCACGCAAGGAACGCATCGCCGCTTGAACCGGGGGCTATGGCTAAACAAATGTTACGATTGCCTGGCAATTACCAAATTATTGTTATGTATAACTGTTCGGACACATATCTATATGGCTATTATAATGTATCTTTTGTGGGCCACATGCGTGTACAGTCCAGACAGGTTATGACTTTCAGGTGTGCCCGTCGCCCGTCGATAAAAGCAACCCCTCAAGTTTTGCCCGGGGTAGCCTGGCCCATAATTCACGGACGCAACTGTACCGTGTTAGAGTATATCTAATCGACGGCTACTCTCGACTGCCCAGCGGGACTGCCTTTTGATTTCTGGCCTCTGGCCGTCGTCCGTTCATTGCATCATTGTCATTAGCCACCCCCCGTTAGCCCCTGGGTCAGGGGGCTGTTTGTTGTCGCCTTTAATTGCCGGGCTTTACATTTTCACATTTTTTGGGTAGTTTTTTTTTGTTTTTTTTATGTAGATTTCTTTGAGTAGTGGTGAATTACCGCTGATTGTTTTCATTAGCAATCGTAATGAAGTAAATTATGAGCAGTCCAGGACCTCAATTGCAGTTGCTCCTGCTGTTGTTGTTGTTGTTGTTGGCCCACAAAAATTTGTTAATTAGCGTTAATTTGATATCAGGGTGTGGGCCGTGACTTAGTTTAATTGCTATTTGATTGTGTGCGTGTTGAGCAATATGTTAAAGAAAAAAATCATAGCCAAAAGAAAATTAACAAATATTTAAAAGAATTTTAATATGCATAAATTTATAGAAAACCAAATAGTATTTAAAATACAATAAATAATTTATAACAAAAACTTCCATTAAAAATAGTTCAAAATACACTCGTGCATTAATTAACCCATAATTTGTTACTCAGATCTAGGTCTTGATTAGTTATATGCTCAAACACTTTATTGATAGTAAATAAAAGCTTTAATTGCACTTTTGTCCTTAGGTATCTGGATGGGCTATAAACTTTCTCTCACTGCCTTTTGCTCTGTGATATCCACTCAGGTGTAATTTTTTCCATTCCTTTTCAGTTTCCATAAATAAGGTACATTTAATGCTTATCAATATACAAAGATACTTTATAGCTTTTTCTTACACCGCTTGCCACATAATTAGGATCCAGTTGCGATAAACCTATCCCAAAACACACACACACACACACACACTCACACACTCACACACACTCGCACAGTTGTGTGTCACAATTGAATGCCAAGAAATTAACTGATATTAGCAACATTTTAATTAAACACAAGCTGTAGTTGCAGAAGCATTTTACATAAGTACCCACATGTTGCCACATTGCGGCATGCCCCAACTCCAGCGTGCCTGAGATACTGGTACCTCCTCCCGCTGCCCACTGCTGCACACACACACATAAACTACGCAATTTTAGCACACTTTTGTCCTGAGGGGCCGCCAACCGCCTGTCAAAATCTCATTGCGTGCACTCAATTTGCCTCAGAGCTGCAATTACACATAGTTTTAGTTAAAGTGTGCGGCACGTTTTAATGTTTATGGGAGCGGCAGATGTTACCCAATGAATGTATTTACTATTTACTACACACAATGCATGTGTGTGTGTGTGTGTGTGTGTAAAATAAACCCTTCGACTATCCTAGGCAACAAATTTAAATGCGGAAAAATGCAAATAGATGGCACGCAATGCCAACATGATAATTTTCCTGGTGGGCGCTGCAATGTGCACCAGCGGGGAGGAGGCACTGGGGCGGGGGAACTCCTTTTGTTTTTAACACTTTGCCAGCATTGAACAGGGGTAGGTTCGCCGGCTAAGGAAATGGCAAAAGCTACGCACATTTTAGCAGCTGTTGAGGTTTGCAATTGCAAAACAAAAAAAAAAAGGTACTCCCCTTCAGCTACCCCACCCCCCACACACGGCAATCGCCTTATGCAGTTGACAACTGCAACAGCCTCCTGCATCCTTTGGCCTCTCGGTTCATTGACCGTATTATGTGCCGCTGCATGCAGTTCCTTGCTATCGTCAAGAGCAAAAAAAAAAAAATGGAAGAAAAACAAATCCGAAACGCAGCAAAGAAACTGCGTAAATATGCGTAGAGTGCGTGATGCGCAGATCCCCTCAGTTGTTGCCCACCTTCTGTTTGCTGTCAGTCGCTTGCCACATGCCACAGATGCATTTTGCTTTATTTGCATTTGTGAAAGTTGATTTCCAAAGGTGCAGTGCATCGGTTTGCAGGACCATGCGCTTTTTGATGTGCCAGTTATCCTTTTGGCGAGGTCGAATTCAACAGTAAGGACCCTTCCTGCCTTTGTTTTTAATCGGCAAAGTGCCGCTTCTATTTGCAGCTTCTTGCGGTTGACTTGGAGCCAACAAAATATGTACGGGAAGGGTGGAGGGAGGGGCATGCCAGATTTCTTTTCTTTCCTGTTAAACTTGACAATCGTCTTAAAATTTTCTTGCTTGATTTCGTATTCCTGTTCTCTTTTAATCAAAGCTGCAGCTCTACTTTCTATATTATTGATAATGACAGTGTTGTCACTTTTTCATGACAGAGCTGCCACTTTCGCTTGCTGATTTAATGTGAGAGGGCGTAAAAAAATAATTATAATACATAATTTTTTTTTCAATTATTGCATTATTTCTTAATTAATTACATTTAAGACAAAACGCTGTCAGAAGAGAATATTAAATATTTATATGTGTATAAAAATAATAAAATAATATAAAATAATAATAATAATAATAAAAATAGAGAAAAAATAGTTTTATACGGCATTCATTATCAATCTTTGCCATTTATTTTAGAATTATATGATCACATAATTTCAGTTTCTCTTGATTTCAGTTTCTTTCTTTTCAGAAATTATGATAAAAAATATAGTTGCCACTTTATCATACTATTTATTTTATTTCGACCCTTTCACGGGCAATATCTTTACCCGCTTCTCAGTAATCGAATGTAGCTTGGCATTCATCTTTGCAACTCAATGAAAATGAATTGCACTCTTCACCTTTTACAATTCTTTTACTGATTTTTTTATTCCATCAGCATTTATTTACCACTTGATACCCATTCTTAATTACAAAAAAGCGTTGCCCAACTCCTTAGTTCTCCTTTCAGGCTGTTCTCCACAATAACACACACACACATACACACACAAACACACACACATTTGCAATGGGTGCATCCGTTTGATGTATGCCTGACACTTGAGGGTGGACACATTTCTAAATTAATTTGGTTTGCCATTGAATTTGCATAAATTCTCCAAGCTACACTCGCCAGTTGCTATTGACAAAACAGATTTTTTTCCATCTGCTGCGGTTAAGGGTTAGCTCCTTAACTCCTTGGCTCGCATGTCATTGTCATGCCTGCCAGTTGTCAGTTGTCAAGTTGTCCGAGAAGAGGACACCACGCCTCCAACTCCCTAACGCTCCCTCGCCATCTTCGTCTTGCCCATTAAACACTTTTGTATTAATTGAAGCGTAAAAAGAAAGAAATTTAACAAGGGGCCACGGCCTCGTTTTTCTCATTCTTCTGTAACTCACTCTTTCTCAAAGTTTCTCTCTCTCGTTCTCTCTTTTATATCCTTGTGCTGCAGTCAATAACCTTTTAATGAGATTTATAACTGCCGAGCTGGGCCTGTCTCTCTGCCGAGAGGTGTGCCTGTGTGTGTGTGTGTGTGTGTGTGTGTGAGGTGTGTGCCGGTGAGATTATTGAGGTATTACATTGTAGAGATACTTTCTCTCACTCACTCCTCAAAAAACTGTTTGCGTAGCGGCTTATTGAAATTAACGCTTCGCTCGGCTCGCTTAGTTCAGGCTTAAATAAATTTGCATATGCATTTTTTCTCTCTCTCTCTTTCTCTCTTCTTCTTTAAAACTCGTATTCTCTTCGTGCGAGGTCTGAGGGTCGTTGTTTACGCTGTTTGCCAGGATTAGTGTCATGACATGGAAGCGTACTGACATTCGTTGTGTTGCCGCCCGTCTTCATTCATCATCTCTCCGGCTTATCTAAACGTTTAGCAGGTAACAGCAACAGCGGCTTGCTGTGCTGAAAGATCGATCGGCTTTCGCTGAGGATCTGTTCTCACGCACCTTCGGGCTGCCCGATAGGATATTATATTGTGCCTGGCCAAAAACACACTGTCATTAGCCGACCCTGACGCAGTTGTCACCTGTCCCCCTGGGCAAGAACAAGCGCTTCCTGCCCACCGCAAGGAGTACCTAATGACGCGTGTCTTTTGTTGGCCAACTAGAAATTACCAATATGCGCACATAACGCTATTGACTTTTTCGCAGTCACCGGCGTAATCATAGAGCACCGGACATATATACCCGCGCAGGGTGGTGGGGGGACGGTGGGTTCGGGTTCGGGTTTGGTTTGGCTTCCTGTGCAATAGCTGTAATTGTCACTTTTGATTATGTCAAGATGACTTTATAATTACCGCAATGCCGCACACGTGTGACAGTTTAAGTGCCGGTTGCAACCACATTGAGAACAGAATGCGGCGCGTTATTTGCAAACCGCTGGCCAAAAGTGAAAATTACCGTAATTTGGCATTTACATATATGCAATATGTACGCTTGTTGTAGCTGTTGGAAACATATTGTCCGATTCGCCGGAAATGTCAGACAGCTATGCTTTTTTTTTTAATATGCTGCCACAGTGAGAAATCTCTGTGCTGGGCGGAAGAAGGCGGTTCCAGTCGAAAACAAGAACGTGCGAAAAGTGTCGAGGGTTGACATTTGTTGGATATTTCAAGGAGAATCTTCAAAAACTTCCGAAAAGTTAAAGTTTGTCAACACTGAAAAATGCAGTTAATAAAAAAAAATTGTTTAGTTTTTTCTGAGATTTCGATTAATTTAAAAAGTTTTTGAATGATATTTTCAAAAATTTTTTTTATCATTTTTGATGTTTCTACAATTTGTCAAACATTAAAGAATTTTCTGGCGTGTTCTTTTGAAGTTTAACTCGATAGAATTGCAAATTTAATCTGCGATTGCTTTAAAGCATTTCAATTAAATGCGCTGCCGCATTATGAGATGACATTGGCAATGTGTTGTTAATGTGATACATGTCATCGCTGTTGTCCTCGTCAAACTCCAACCAGTTGCGGCTGTACTTAATTATTTACATCAAACACTTTATTACATTTTAAGTAATTTAATGCACGGCGGTTTTTCCTTTTTAATACATATTTCTGTGTTTTTGTTTGTAAAATTTCTTTTTTCCGTTTGTCACATTTAATTGAATTTATGTATTTTTATTGTCGGTCGCTTTTTGTACAGCATTTATGCATTAATTTTTATTTCAAATATGTGCACCGGTCTATTTATTTGTATTTTTCTGTAGCAGACCAGACTGTTTGCGGCTTTTTATTTGGCTGTCCGGCGGCCGCGGGGCAATCCACAATGAACGATGAACGATGAACGACGAACGCTCAAATTATGCAAAATAATTTTCAACTGTCACGCATATCAGACGCTCCGACGCCCCGACAGTGCCCTTATCGTATGCCAACAATCGTGAATTGGCTTTAATTGATTCTAATTTGGTTTCCAAATGCTTCCCCAGCGCTGCCACCTGTGCGTTTCTCAAGGCGTGCTGCTAATTGGCTCCGTGTGCGGCCCAATGCCGGACATCAAAACCGGAGCGCGCGAAGTCTTCCAAACTGCGCTCATAACTCGGTCTGTCTCTCACACCGACCGACCGACCGACCGACCGACCGACCGACAAAGCTGACAGTGTGTTGGACTGTCAAAATATTTTCGTTGCATTTTGGGTGTGTCCTGTGTCCTGTGCTCTGTTATTGTTTTTGTTTTTGTTTTCATGTTTTGTTAGCAAAGTGCAGTCGGCTAGGAGGATTAGTTACGATCCGTTCCGTTCCGTTCTATTCAGTTGAGTTCTGTTTCGTCTGTTTGTTATTATTGTCACAGTTTATGATGCGTACCGAGTTCCACTTTCAGCAGTTCATATTTTGTGGTCTTTGCCGCTGACAGTTATGGTGGGAAGCGTTGCAATCGGCTCATGGACTAGCCCCCGGCCGGGCGTTCAGTTACTGAACGGCATCAAATTTGGAGTTTGGTCAGGTTCCTAATTAGTAATGGCACATTGAACATGCAAAATTATCCTAATGAGCTTACGTTTTGGTAGCACTCTAGATTTTCGGCGGCACCAACTAAATTCTGTTTCCTTAAATTCTTGACTAAAAACTGGAGCCAACAACTGTACCCAAAATAACCAATGACAGCTGGTCGTTTTTCGTTTTTTGTTTGTTTTAACCCTCTCCCGATAAAAATTGGCAATCGCAATTGTCAAAATCCATTTTTGCACTGAAAACATGACTCAACACTAAACACAAAGAATTTATAAATAAAATATGATGCATAAGCAAATACAATGGCCAAGCGGGCGGGGGGGATGCATCTAAAAAACTATGAATATTCATAAACTTATTGAACAACAATAGAAATTGATGATGTGTTGTCAAATCGTAGAGAACGAACAATTTGATTGATGATATCTGTGTAGCAAGGCACGATTTTCATGCGAATGAATATCGAAAAAAATGCGAGGCATTTTTTGGGCAAAAATTATTGGTGAGCCGCAGCGAAAAGTGAAAAATATCATATGACCATATTAAAAATGAAGCGCAACTAAATAGAAAATCCAACCAGACACAAAAAAAAAAAAGAAAAGAGACACACATATATATATGTATATATATATAGAAGAACACAATCCTCCTGGTCATACATCATAATCAGGAATGGAGAGTGCAGAAAAGAAAGCAGCAGGAACAAAACATACACCCTCCATGCATATGTGTGACTACCCCTTTTTGGGGTTTAATAATGCCCACGCAAAAATAGATAAAAAAAAGGAGATAAAGAGTGGGAGAGGGAGAGGCAGAGAGGTCCCTGCTGGCAATCAAAGCAAGTCACACTGGAGACAACCACATGAAATATGATCGATGGGCTGACTGACTGGCTACTGTGGTAGCGTAAGGGTGTGGTAGTGGCGGTGGTGGTGGGGCGGGGTGTTAGCAGCCTGTGCCTTGGTCCTGCTGCGACTGTCCACAAAATGGCACAATTAACGTGGCATATCCTTTCAGCCAAATTGTTGCCCAACAAAAGGATGCCAGGCTACAATTGTTGAACACAGTAAATAAATGTCAATGCCCAATCCCATACCCTTCTCTCCAACCCCACCCATTTTCCATCATCGATAACATAATGACGTTTCGTATCATTTTTCAAATTGTAAAAAAAAAAACACAAAACAAAACAAAAAATTGGAAAATGCGCGACTTTTTTTTTTCTTCTTCTGAAAACCAAAATTGAAATTGTTTTGTCAGTTGGTGGTGTCTACTGGGCGAGTCCCTCAGCCAGTTGGTCACAGCAGGACATCGTGCAACATATTCGAGTTTTAATTATGATTTTTTATTGGTTTTTGCGCTTAAAGGCAAGGTGTTATTTGTGTTGTTGTTGTGCTTGTTCGGGGTGACGCCAGTGAAATGGTCAAACAATTGAAAAATGATATTTTGAAATGGGTAAAAGCCGGACGTATACAATATAATGATATCGCTGCAATGTAACAATGGATGACAACCCTTGTAACGAGTCTTTAAAATTGTTGAAGTATCCCAGCTAGTAAGCAATAGTTGAAATCACCCAAACGGATTATCACAAGTGGCCATCGGGTTTCCACTGATAATATTAACTTCAGTTCAACAAAGCAGGGGTCAGTTAAGTTAAGTTAAGTGCCATAATATGAAATAACTGTTTATGGGTTTATTGTCAGATTAGTTCACGGTATAATAAGCTATAACATATAAAAGAAGTTAATTATAAATTGTAGTGTCATTATAGAATATACTTAGACATTAGATATACATTACTCATAAATTAATTTGTAATCAGGAAAGAATATTCTGAAAAATGTGTGTTCAAAATTGAATTAAATTTAAATGCAGAATCAATCTAGGCAACCACGACAAATTTATGGACAAAATTATAAAAACATGGTTACAGTTATAATATTTTTATCAAATCGATAAAATTGTTTACAAATTGTAATAAATTTTATAGGTGGAAATTCAATAATTAAACTTTGTAATCAACGCGCGTTTCATACTTTGAAATCTTACTGAATTTTGTTGGTTTTAAAGTGGTAAGCACTTAAAATTAGCTTTACATTGTTTCATATTATGCGGCTTCTGTCTTATCCTTTTTCGCTTATTCAAACAAGTGCTGGCAACGCACAAACACATTTATAAATAGTTAATTACAGAGCATTTCATAAATCACTCAAAGTGAGTTCTGTGAAAAGACGGCGTCTAAGTCAAAGCCTTGGCTCCTTTGGCGTTTTTGTTGTTGTTGTTGTTTTTGGTCCCAAAAGACAAAATTCCAAAGCAAATTAAATTAAGCGTCAAACAAGTTGCCCGGGCACATACGACACGATTTAACAGCTTCATCCCAAACGACAGACAGCAGACGAAATGCGATAGACAAGCGGTACAATTTGGGTCGGGGCGGGGCGGGTTCGGTTGAGCCAACTATCAACACAGTTTATGAATAGTTCAAGATGACGATAGAGATCTGAGCAGAGGAATAGTATTCGCTCATTCGTATGCCGCCTGCGGTTGCACTTAATTTAATTGACAAATTTTAAAACCACGTCACTTAAGCGAACCTCAGACCCAGGGTTGCCAGGGCAGCGAGAGACGCGTTGCTGGGCTTGTAAATGGATTAATGTTTACTTTGTTTGACTGGAAGTTACAGGAAATTGCAATTTTTCCACCCAAAAAGTCAGACAACAAGTCAACAGCTTTGCGCACAACTCACAACTCGTTTGGCTAAGTAGAAATGGCCTCGGGTTAATTGAGCGGCAACCAAAAAAAAAAAAGGAAAGAATGAATGAGAAGGAAAAGTGAGTAAGCTGCCAGATGGGTTTTCCTGGGTGGTTACATTTCCGCCGGTTATCAGTTTTAGGCTAATGAAAAAGCTCACTCACGTGCAGGTTTTTGGTCCGATTCTGGAGTGCAAATAGTAAGCAATGAAAGATAAACAAATATGTGGAGGCCACTCGATTACAGCACCACGAGCGAATGTAATCGAGACAGACACTGTATAAATAAGTATTATTGGTCAAGTGTCTGGTCCTTTGACTTTAAGCCACTTGTGCGAGCCTCAAAAGTTGTTGTAATCATCAGCTAACAGCTCTATTGATTTTTATCTACATTCGCATTCTCCATTTGTGCCTCATGCACATTCAATTCAATGAAGCGTTCGACTTTAAGTCGTTGCCAGCTAAAACAAAAGCAAAATCCAACCCCGAAAAGTTATCCCCACCCCCGTCACCCCCGTCACCCCCACCAATGCGATCTTATAAATAAACGTTTAAATCCTCATGAATGCTTACAGTTGGCTTTATTCCGGCAAGTTGTGCGCTTTTGTTTTCCAAATTTCTTTTCGCTCTCGTAGTTGGTCATAATTTTTTAGTGTTATTGCCCTTCGGAGAAGTGGCGAGGCGGACTTTTCTTCAACTCGAACTGGATACGTTGAATTCGTTGCCGTTCTCGATAAGAGAGAGGTTGCAAGTGCGTTGTAATAGTTGTTGCCACTTCATTCGCTGTGCTTGGATTTGTGCTTCGCATAATGTTTATCCTCTTGTTGTTCCTTTTGGCAGTCGGCGTAATTATCATTTGAACGCATTTGCGTTAAGTGTCCTTTTTGACATGTTTATAAGATGGCCTCTATATGTTTATGCTGATGTAGATCCTCAAGAACTCGTTGTGCTATGCTCTGTGGAATGTATCGAAATAATGATGTGTGCTGATGATGCTTTTATGTATCTGCTTGACAGTTAGAGACTTGTGCCGCTGCTAATAATGTACAGATAGATAATTTGAATCTTGTTGAATCATTCAAAGAATGAAATCGAAATACGTATATAAAAAGCTCTCGGACCCATAGGGATCATATTTGAAACTCCCATAACTTTCTCAAAACTGAACCGATTTTCCTGTTTGATGGCATTTTGATCATGATTTTTCATTTAGATTCTTTCCTCATTTAAAATAAATGAGTTTTGAAAAATAAAATTTTTTGGTTTTTTTTTTGGAAAAAATCATGTACTCCCCCTTACTAATTTTCGAAAAAAAATTTTTTTCAAAATTTAGAATTGCAAATTTATACTTTAAATCGATTGTGGGGGTCATAAATAGTATAAAAAACAACATTCAAGCTGATTTTTAGGGGGTCAAATTTTTCGTCAAAAATCATGCCTAAATTGATCAAAATTTTGACAAGTAAAGCCCTCGAATCCATAGCTCCCATATTACAAACTACCATAACTTTGTCAAAACTGAACCGATTTTCATGTTTGATGGCATTTTGATCATGATTTTACATTAAAAACAATTCTACATTTAAAATAAATGCATATTTGAAAAAAAATTATTTTGATTTTTTTGGAAAAAAGCATGTACTCCCCCCTTACTCATTTTCGAAAAAATTTTTTTTTCAAAATTTAGAATTTCAAATTTATACTTTTAATCGATTGTGGGGGTAAAAAATAGTATAAAAAACAACATTCAAGCTGATTTTGAGGGGGTCAAATTTTTGGTCAAAAATCATGCCAAAAGTGACAAAAATTTTGACAACTAAAGCCTTCCAATACATAGTTCCCATATTTCAAACACCCTTAACTTTGTCAAAACTGAACCGAATTTCATGTTCGATGGCATTTTCTTCATGATTTCTCATTTAAATCGATTCTACATTTAAATTATATGCATTTTTGAAAAAAAAATTTTTTTGATTTTTTTGGAAAAAAGCATGTACTCCCCCCTTACTCATTTTCGAAAAAAATATTTATTTTCAAAACTTAAAATTGCGAGTTAGCATGTTTAATCGATTTTGCTGGCCAAAAATAGTATAAAAAGTAACATTTTACCCGATTCTGAGGGGGTCAAATTTTTTGTCAAAAATCATGCCAAAATTGAGAAAAATTTTGACATGTAAAGCTCTCGGACCCATAGGGGTCGTATTTGAAACACCCATAAAATTGTCAAAACTAAATGAATTTTCATTAACTTCATTTAAAATCGATGCATTTAAAAAAAATAATTTTTTCGATTTTTTTGAAAATCATTTATATTATATATTTAATATATATATATTATGATTTATAAAGATGTATAATAAATGTTAATTTATTTACCATTAGGCATCTGACATACATTAATTATATTTATTTATTTACGTAATATTAGAAAGCAACTATTTTTTTGACTTGGCTTCCCCCTTGGCTTCAATTCCGCGCTGCTAAAAATTTCTTAGGATATTAAAAGACTTTCAAACCAAAATTCTATCCAAAAAATCTTCTCACCGTTCTACTTCTTCTGGCTGTGCTGAAAATTTGCAGCTTTTTCCACGCAATTGCGCAAAGGATTAACGTGCAAAGTTTTCTCAGTGAGTTGAATTGTGGCAAGAAATGTTTAATGTTTCTGGACTTGGCAATGGTCAACGTTGGTTCGTCATGTGCACGTTTAGCTGAGAGTCGCCGCGACTCAATGCTAATCCTGGGCAGCGTAAAATGTGCCAAGAAATGGGCAGGAAGCGGGCATAAAATATCCTTGTTTATGGTCTGGTTTAGACGATTTTATTGAACAACTTCTCTGCATATAAATCTGCAGATTAGCGCACAGAGTGCGAGAGGATGAGACTCACCGCAAACAAAGGAAACGTGGTCGCCTCAAAGGCGTTGAATACCATCTCTGGGGTGAGAAGTGCCATATAATTTTTAACATAATTATTACGTTTGTTTTCGTATATGGTCGCCATGTGAGCGAGTCACACACAGTCAGTCGCGCAGTCTTGAGGAGGCTATATTGTAAATCAAGAAAAGTGCGCAGAAACTGCGACATGGGAACGAACGAACTTCAGATAGTTGCAAAATGTGGCAAGTTTACGGGCAGGAGTCATCAAAAGCATCTCTCCAGCCATTAACATGCACATAAACCAGAAGCGGGAGCTATGGCTATAGTCGTTCCATTCCATCAATATAACAATTATTGTTATTATTATTATGTTGTATTATTATTTTTTCATACATATACGAACTACTTGTACGGCAATCGCCGCCCAGTGCGTAAATGTCTATGAAATCATCTTTTTATGGGGCACGACAGCATTTGCTACTTCATACTACACCCATGCCCCAATCGGGCATAACTATTATGGTTATGGCAATTTGTCTGTAGACATAACGTCGACGACTAGGCAGGATGGCAACGATGTTGTTGTTGTTGTTGTTGCCACTGCATTACCAACGAGAACACTGCGGTGTGGGGGAGTGTAAAATACTCGTAACAGTTGCCCAACACGCAGCCCATCGATGAGTTATTTGCTTTTGCCCTAGAACTGGGGAGAGACTGTGACGGAGGCCGAGAACTTACCCTCCACCCCCCCACTTTGTGGATATACAGCATATAGCCCTACACAGGCAGTGGCATGTAAGGCTTAGTGGCAGTTGCTTAGCTGGCCATAAAACATGAAATACGGCCAAACTGGCCAAAGGATTAGCAACGGCCGAGTGATAAATGGGACCCAGCACACTATTTGCTTAGGTTTCCTGTTTATTTCGGGCATAAAACAAAGCAAAACATTTGCTTTTAATTAAAAGTCAAATGCATTTAGTTACAATCATACAAAAGAACGTTATGATTAGCTCTTTCTTGACTTTGTTTCTGTAATAAAAAGCTGTATCCAAGTTTTTGGCTGGCAGAATGTTCGTAACAACAAATATATGAGATATCTTAAGTCAGGTATTTTGTATTGCTATTTAACATTTCAGTTAACATTTTATAATATTTATAGCTTACAATTTTATAAACTCATATACGAACTTTTTGACTTTGACAATGTTATTTTCCACGTGGAAAACAGCAAATAAATTGTTGCGTCATAGTCTATCAATAAAATATTTTCTCATGCCCAAAAAGGCCATATTTGCAGCCAGTATCCTTTAACCCTAATTTATGCGCCCGAAGTGACAATTGACGAACTCCTTTGGCGCTGTCGTCCTCGTCCTCTCTTACCCCTTTATATTTTTTGTGGTAATAAAAATATCTAAGCGACGTCTCTTTATTAGTTTGCCTAAGCCCTGTTGCCTTTGTTCCGAGTGTGCTGTGTGTGTTCTGTGTGTGTTTGCCAAAAAGGCAACAACTTGTTACATTTGTCATGCGCTAATGTCACATTTGACAGCTGCGCAGTTTTTTGTTGTCGCTGCGCGCCTGCGCGCAGATCTATAAAAGATCCGAAGGCAACTTTGTTGTTAATTTGCAACGCTGTGTGACAATTTGAGTGTGCGTGTGTGTGTGTGTGTGTCTTTCTTTTTCTCATTATTAAAATAATTTTGTCTTAGTTTTTATTGGCAGTTTAGCGTAACAAAAGACAACCTCGAATTGTTGTTGACTCGTTTTTTATTGTGCCTCAGACTGACAATTATTTACACTAATCAGACAGATTCCGTCGCAGTCTCAGTCTGAGTCTCAGTTTCAGTCTCGGTCTCGGTTTCAGTTTCAAGGTGGTGCCACAACCCTCTGTTGTCCAGAAATTGTTGCGTCTTTTGTTTGGCTATTGCGTATTTTGACAATGTGCCTACAATTTCCCTTTGTTTCCATTGTTTGCCTGAATCTGGGCCTATAAAATTTGCAACAAAGTCAATTTGGGTTTTCATTTTTTGGGACCAGCCGACCCAAAATATTCGTTTTGTTCGCTGATTTGATGTGGTTATGGAGGCTGCACTAGCATTTTCTATGGTTAGTTGAGGCGGCACCTATGCGAAATAAAGAGGATCGTTCATTTAATGGGCACACACAGCTATCAAAAGTTAAAATTTCTGGTATTCAAATATCTGATACGGAATGTACTATTTTACGAATTGATAAAATGAATGCTTGGCTAAAGTATATCTCATGGCCATGAGTTCGTATCAATCAATCTTTATTAAAGGACAGCCCATTAACTTGTTACTGTTACAACAGCGAGAATCTATTAACGGACTCGTGCGCAAAAAATGATGATGATATATATAATCGCCCTTGCATAAATAATCAGATAGATTTCTTGTTTTTCATTTTTTTACCCTCTTCATAAGGAGAACGGCTACATGGACGCTCTCATCGATTGATTTTCGACGCGGCCGTTTTTCGTCACTTATCACTCAAAATTATGGCAGCAATAAAGCATTTTCCGGGTCGCCTTTCCGCCGCGCTTGCCTCACACTATTTCCCAGCCTGTCAGGCGCGGCACACTTTGCCATTTTTTTGCTGTCACTTTTCCCCTCAATTCCCTTGCTTTTCTCTTTTTGTTAGCATCGTCCGTTGCTTTTTTGTGTTTATCAAATTTGATTTGCGGCAATTTCTTTGCCATTTTCCATGTGTGCGATATACGGCACAGCCGTCGTTCCCCGATTGTTTGCACCCCCCCCTCCGCACCGGGAACGTACTCATCTGTTAGTTTTGTCAGCTATGCGGCTAATGTTTAACAATTTATTTAAATGTCAGCAGCTTTTTGGTGTCCGGAGATAACATTGTTTACTTTAGTTGCGAACATATTGCGGCAGATGTGCATCGAAATTCTGAAAGTAGCCAAGTATCAAATTAATTAAAACTAGTTTGAGGAAAGGAAAGAACGTTTAACGGTAAAAAAAAGTCGAGGAACATTTGATTCAATATCAATATAATTTATAGAACAGAATTTGAACTTGAGTATACAAATTCCTTTTATTTATACGCCAATATTCTTATGTTCTCGGCAAATTAATATATGAGCGGCGAAAATTTGCATAGCCCACCACCACTCGAATGGCCAACTAATTAATATTAAATTCAAACAAAATAGCAAAATTTAATTTTACGCTTAAAACTTTGGCGTTGCCAACCCCCATCCTTTTTTTGCCTTTACTCCTGCCAGCGAATTATGCCACCAACTATTGACTTTTTGGTGGCTGGCGGCTGTTGCGGCTTGGCGATGACTGCTGTGGTTTTTGTTAACCCCTTTGACGGCCCTATAACCCCCCCACCCCCCACTCCAAATTTGGCAGGGCAATTCATAATCATGTCATAAAGCCCCCAAATGTGGCAGTCGAAGCTCTTGGCCATGGTGAGACGCTTAATTACAACGGCTTTAATAGCGATTTCAACGGCTCATTGCCAAACAACATTTTCAATTGACTACACATTGTTGATGGACGGGGGGACTGTCGATGGCCGGCAGTGGGGTAGAGGGGTAGGGGTATGGAAAGCTGCGACAGCTTCGCTACAGATTATTAATTAAGAATTTTACGCGAACTCCGCGAAAGCCGCTTAAATTGCTAAAATATTTCGTGGCTCATCAAAATGATTGAAAAATGTTTTTTACGCGTGAATTAAATTTTCGCGGTTGCCCATCCAAAAAGGGTTGAACCCTCTCAGTCAGACGGCCGGTCCAGTCAGGCCAGGCCAGTCATTGATGCCCGATTTTGGTCTGGTTTTGGCTTGATTTCTGTGGCTAGCCACCCTTGAGGGCTGTCACCCACAACACGGCAGCATTTCGCTCGACCCGTCGAGCTTATTAGAATTTTCCGCTTAAATTTCCTTTAGCACTTTGGATAAAAAGTTATCTTAGCTTCTGTTCGCAACTCGGTTTATGTTTGTTTAGGTTTCACTCCAAGGAATTGTGCGGCTGTCTTTTTTCTTCTTTTTTTTTTTTAATTTTTGCTACCTTTGATCCTTTGACGCGCTTTTGTTGTTTTTAGTCATTTTTTTTTGTGTCGTACCTTGTACTCTCTTTAATTTTGGCTTAATAATTTCGCTGGCATTTTTTTCAGCGGCTTTGTTTATTTTCTTTTCCGACAAATGCTGCTGTGCTAAGCTGCCAAAGTGGCGCATTTTCTGTTTTTGTTTTGATTAAAAATTTTTGAGTTTATCTTTGTTAGCGGATTAGTAATGAACTTTTATTCCGCATCGGACTGGCTGTGGGTGTTGGACCACTGTTTACTTAGGTCCATATGCAGCGCATTTCAATTAAAAAATATTTTTTCTTGCCTGTTTTTTTCTCTTAATGGTGTGGAAAGAGTTTCTGCTCAACTGACTGTCGAACAATTTAGAACAACTTGCAGATGGAGAAGTTGGATATATATGGATATATATTTATATATATGTATATCTTATTCTAGGTATTACTTATATAGTAAGAAATGTTCAATAAAATTTTTTTAATTGATCCAAAAAAATTGCAATCTTTGAAATGTAGCCTTTAAAAAAAAGAAATGTCTACAAAAAAGTCTATTACCGCTTCATCTAAGCTGTTCAGTCCTGTTCCGGGGGCTGTTACCCGAGCCCGGCCACCCACTTGAGTACGCATTCGCTTGCGTCTAATGAGTTGTATCAACAGCAACTGCGCCGTGGTCCTGCCAAGAAACAGCTCCTGGTTCTGCCCGGGCCACCGACTGTTCATTAAGCCTGACTGACTGAATTCGCGCAAAAGAAGTTACTTGTGGGCGTTCTTTTTATGCTCTCATCCTGTTTAGACTGCTTTCACTTGCAGTCACTGTGCTGGTTGGGTGCAAAAAAAAAAAAAATGAAGAAATAAAAGAGGAGAAAAATCCAAACACTTGATCAAATATTTTGCAACTTCATGGGACTCATGAAGCGCACTGGTTCAAGTGCTTGGCTGCTCATTTGCCAGCCTCGGTGCACATTTTGTAAAACGAATTTGGTTTATAATTAAAACGAAGCCAGCCGTCAGTTGAATGAGCAACAAAATGGAAATTTCTTTCAGATTTGCACAGCTTCGATTACAAGTTACTGAACCCGTTCGTCGTAGTTGGGGATTCACTCAGCCGTGCAACATGATAAGGGGCGGGGCGGGGCGGTGCGGTAAAATGAATTGCTAAAAGCAAAATACAAAATTGAATTTCATTTATTCCTAAAGCATCATAATGTAGCTGTGTATCTTTTAAGAAACTTTAAGGAATGTTTAATCAATTGTCTGCTTAACTTTGTTTAACATAACAAACGCCAGCTAATTAGATGTTTCAATTGACAGAGCTCTTTTGGGCTGCTTTCATCGGCACCTTCAAGTGCCGGCAGCAGCTTCTTGGGGTGGCCCATTTATAAACATTAGAGACATGTGCATAAAAATGTGGGTCAACACATTTGGAAGACATGCGATAAGCGTTCCCCAACGTTTGGTGTCTCACTTAACTGTGGCAAAAATGCGTAAACACATGGCGAACCCAAGTCCCAATCTCATTCCCAGTACATCACCCCATCCCCTCCTAACAGGCAGGCAGACAACATAGACAACTCATTTGACTGATGAACTCGTGTTGACATTTCCTTTCCTCCATTTGAGCCTGGAACACGCTGCCTGTTTTTCAATTCTTTTGACACTGACACATGACATTTGTTGTAATGTCGACGCCGCTCGGCCATTTGCCAAAATTGTTTTTCAACACAGTTGAGTAAACATTTGGCTGCCTCTTGTACCGCTCCCCCAGCAGCGGGGGGTGCCGGCAATCACATGTGAAAAGTAGTCGCAGCCAAAAAAAATTGTATAAAAAACAGTTATATATTACGTGAAAAATGTGAGTCTGAATTGTAGGAAAAAACAACGAAAATTGAACAGATAAAACAGATAAAATTGCAAGATATTTAACTCAATTCTGGGAGATTAAGTTTGTTGTGTTAAATGTGTTAATAATGATGTTAATTTATATATTTTTTCAATTTAAATTAAATTTCTATTTTTATCTAAAATCTTCTGAGTTCTTCAATCAAAAGTTGAGTAGTAAATTTTAATAAAGTTTTTGCAAATATATTAAAAATGATAATGATTATAAATTATTAAAAATTTCGAGCGATATTATTTAATATATAATTTCTTTAGTGTAATTTAAAGTGGCCAATTTCCTTGGCCATTACTCAAGGTTTTTAATGCCATTGTTAAAGGGCCCGGGCCCTCGGCCGGATCCGTTGCAGCTCATTTGCGGTAATTAAAATTTCATTTAGCCGGCGTCGTTCGCTCAAATTTAATTGACATTAGCGGGCATTTGAACTAATATCAGGCGTTTGGCCACTTGGTCCTGCGTCGTATCCTTTTAGTCTGCGCGCCGTGTGCAATCCGTCAAGTCGTAAAAACAAGGGCGTCGCGTGGGAGGGGTCTCCATCGCGAAAATGTCGCCACAGCAGCGCATAAATAAACCTGCGCCCATATTTTATGAGTGCCCACGCCCTTAAAAAGCGCAGCCCTAAACCCGAACCCGACCCTGGCCCCGAACTCTGCAATTGATACGAGCACCGCCATAAAAAACTATAAAAACTAAACGTAAATAATTCCATCTGAGCTGGCAAGGAAAGTAAACTTGATACCCCTGCCTCGTGGGGCCTCTGCTGCTTTCCGCAGTGCCTTTTTCTTCGTGCACTGAACATTTTTTTGCCATTAATATTATTTTTTAGCATTTTTTTTTTGTTTGTCCTTTTGTTTTTCGTTTTTTCTTTTGTGTGCAGAGAACTTTGTCTTTTGCATGTGTTGGCATTTTGCTGCAGCGAAATTCGCGTGACAAACGAGAATTTTATGGCTTCCGTTGACCTGCGCCATATCCTGCGGTTCACTTGCAGCGCTGTCCTTCTTTGTGTCCTGCATTTAGCATGAAAATAATAAAAAAAGAAGAAGAAGAAGAAAACAAACCAACAGAAACCCAACAGTTGTCATTGCCATTAAAGCTATATGCGTCGAAGTGATTGCACCCGCCGCGGATCGTTGTAGGTATCCATTCAGCGAGTGCCAGTCGGTGCCCGGGTTGCCAAGTTTTTGTTATATTTCTTTTGCTAGCGCTATAAAATGAAGTGTAAATATTTAATGTGCGCTTTCGTGCATGGCATGTGCGGAGCTGTTCTAGAGTGCGGGTATTACGACTCCTTGTTTAAGCTGCAGGACCTTAAATGCTTTTTGGAAATAGTAGTTGATATTGTCTTGAGTCGCTTGATCTACTATAATTATTATTTATGGTCTGTTTGTATCAATACTTTCCAGGTTGGAACTTTTAACCCACTTATTTAGTTCTTTTTATAACTTGGTCAATACTTAAACTAATTTGGTTAATAACTAGATACCCTCCAATTATATGGCCAACTATAAGTGGCATCTCAAGCGAATACCAAATAATAATTCAAGTCCCAAACAAGCAATAATTATTTATTCGTATGCCATTTAAAGCAATTAAAATGTGTAGTCAAAAGTTTGCAAATTGCGGCGAAATGCAAAACAAAAAAAACGAAGCATATTCCAGCATTTTTCTTAATTGGCTTTAATTGGCTTAAATTGGCTTTAGAACTGAGGCACGCGGGGCACAATGACCAGTCCAGGACATGGCCACGGACACGTAATCTTTTCTATAATTTGTTAAATTTGTCGCGGCAAAAGTTTATTACCCCGCCATGGCAGACAATAGCAAGTGCATAAATTGGACTGCCTACGGTTTGTGGATATGCCAACGGGAGAGGCGAAGAGGGGGGTTACGTGCAGGAGGTTACAACGCAGGACAAATTACGTATTACAAATTGTATAACGTTTGCAGCCAGTTGTTTTGTCGCTTGTTGTTTTGGCTTTTAGGTTTTGACTTTTGGGTTTTCGTTTCCTATTCTCGTTTTCCCATTGCCCTTCGCATGCGTTCGGGCCATATTTCTGCAACAACAAAGCGGGCGGGCGATATGGCGATAAGGGAATTTATTTACAAGCGCCGGCCAGGGCGCCGCCAAGTATGCAATGCATTTCGTGCAGAAGGATTTAAGTTTTGGGCGTCGTGTGATTTCATTAATTTACGATTTGTATGTTGTTTCGCTTTGGCGCCACAGCGGCTGCGAATTAAATTGGCTTACAAGAAAATTAGGCACACGACGGAAGAAGGGGCCCAGTTATCTGCTCCCAGAGCTGCCAAGCTGTAGTCTCTTAAAGCCCCGTTTGAGTTGCCCTTTGTTAGTCACATCAAAGCCACAAAAAAGGCAGCAGTTTTTTTTTTTTTGTGTTTAATAATAATAAAGAATCGCATCGTGTGTTTGTAAGTAAAGTAGAAAAATTTTTGTGCTTAGCTCAGCTCAAACGGAAATTTCACGTTGTGGCAAATTTTGCCAAGGCAGCTGCAAAAATACTTAGGCGGATTTAAGCGCGACAAACAGACCATACAATAAAAAATACAAAAAAAATACTTAGTGTATTTAGTATTCCATGACGAAAAGCGTACACACTTAAAAAAATGTCAAGTAAAGCAAGGTTTTTTATTAAGAAATAAGAAACAAGCAATTAAATAATATATCTTAAAATAAACGAGTAATATTAAATAAATATTAAGAGATGAGAACTGTAAATAGTTTTTTGTTTTTTACATTATGGAATGCTAAAAATTATAGAAATTAACAAAGCAAATATTTAAAAAAATCTTTTTAAGGGTTTTAAAACCCTGAACACAAAGCTGTTATCTGTGTTTAACTATTTAAACTTCCGGTTAGGGTATTGCAAGCGCGACAAAGTCTCTTGCCAGACGCCCTGCGACGCGCTGGGATCGGCAAGGCTTCAAAGCAAAAGACGCGATGCAGGGGCAGCAATGACGAAGGACCTCCCGCAGTGCGATAGCTGGCGGTTGTCGCGGGCGTGGCGGGGCCGGTATTGAGGTATTTGCTGTGGGTGGGCTTAGGTAATACGCATTAGTGGCGCGACTGCATATTACGATATTATTATTATGATACGCTTTATTTTGTGGTTCAATGAGCTGCCGCCGCCTTTTATCGCCATTGTCGTCTAACCGGGTGGTAACTTTGACGGCTTAAAAAATTTGCCTATCGCCGAGACGCTGTGCAAATAGCTGTAAAGACGCAGCGCAAACGGTAATTGAAACAAACGGAGCTGGCAAACAAATGTCGCCTATTAGTGGGCTCACCTCTCTCTATGGCAACCCAACCACGGTCAATCGCCAGCCCTGATCTGGCCGCATAACACCCGCCACTCGGCAACTTAATCTCATAAGTGTATGTTAGTCATGTGTTCTGTTTAGTCCTTGGCCAAATGGTTGGCCATAAATTTAGCTGCTGGCCATTGTTGCCACTCGACGTCTTTGGCTGCAATTTTTCAAGCGCACGTCGACTCCTTCTGGCTGTTTGGCCATGTGTGTGCTTGCTTCGTGGTGTTGTAAATTTGCTGCCGCCGCCGCCGCCGCCGCCACCCTTCTTGGCCTCTTCAGCAGCGATATCAAAAGGTCAAAATATGTTGCAGCTAGTCGACATTCTGGCAACTTTATTAATTGCGCTTGTTTATCGTGCTGTTAAAGCGCCATTCTCTGCCGAGTCTTTAGATAATTTAAACTAATTGCGTGACTCGCTGGCATTTCTTCAATTATCCTTTAGACCAAAAGACTTATGATGGCCCGCAAATATTTGACTTAATTGCGGGATTAGTGCGAGTGTTGCGCGGTTTTCAATTAGCGCTAAGTAATCCCCACTAATCAAATTGTAGCTCTTATTTTTGCTTGCCCAACAATTTGGACACACACACAAACACACACACACACACACACACACTCGCGAAATGCAGTGGCATTTTTTATTCAATTTGCCATAATTTTAGCCAATTGCATGTTGTGCAACTGCCACATGAATTTTTTAAGCCGCACGACAACGTCCAAAGTAATCGCAGCACAAAATGTTATTGTCCTCAAGGACATGCACCTTTGGGAGACCCAACAGTTGCAATTTCTGACAATTTATAGGGCATTTTCCATATTTATGGCCCGCTTCAGTGTGGAAGAACTGAGAGTTTGCTATAGATATGTGCATGCAAATCAATTCAATTCCAAATCGACTCGATAAACGAGTGAAAAGCAATTTACAAAATGACTTTAAACTTAAGATTTTATAATATTCTGATACAAGTTGTTGTATTCACACAGATTTAACATATTTCAATCCAAAAGTCAATACATATGCGTATTTTACAACACTTGTTACAATTTTAAAGCTAATTTCTATAATGCTTCGCTTTAAAATTGTATATATATATATTCACAATCCGCTTAAAAATTCAATTTACAGCAGGCTTTTAAAAAATGGTATAAAAAATTTTACACATGAATGCTGTTTTATTCGTTTGATTCGATAAGCGGCGAACATCGAATAGTTTCTCATTTTTTCCTCATGGGGGTTGTAATCACGTTTAAATATATTTGCAAAGGACATTATTATATATATTTTTTGTTCGGGCTGCTCAATGCATATGCCAGGACTAAGCTTGTTAATAGCCGGGGGGCAGTTGTCGAATGGCAGGCACTGTTAATGTGACATAATTGAAAATCAAAACTAAAGCACTTAACTTTATTTATACGGCGAAATGCACAAAAAGTTGAACATATGTGACCCGAAAAATGGGCAACATGGAAATGGAAATGGAAATGTGTCGCGGCGAGGCCAAAGACAAAGGTTAGCCGAAGACCCAAATGACAATTTAACTGTCAACCAGTTTCACAGTCGATGACAAGTGCAATCAGCCATAAGGGTGTTGGTTAGGGTCACGGCGAGTGTGAGTTTCAATTGGAAATGCTAGATAACTGGATTGGCACTGCTCTGCTTTGACTGACGGACGGATCGATCGAGCTGGTTCCAGCTGTCGGAGTTACTCAAGTTACCCCCGGCCCAAAAAATAGCCGTCAACCTTGCCGTGCTAATTGCTTATGATCTTTTACAAAATTGCCCATTTGGCAGAGCAGACCAGACCAAAACCTTACCCACATTGAGGTATTATATAACTAACTGGGCTCGAGGTGTGCTCTTTAAAATGTCACCCTTATAAATTGAATGTATTGCGGGCAATTCAATTGCTTAATAGTGTCAACTTTCAAATGATTTGTGTTGGGTAAGCATAAATATTTTCACCGCTCTCTGATTACCGCCACATTATATTGATATAAACACCCCAATTGTTGTCCTTTCTTTTTTTTTTCTTCTTCACTTTTTTCTGTTTTTATTTATTTGCTCTGTCTCTGCGCAAAAAGCGCTTTCGAGAAAGAAAAATGGCATAATTAGCGCTGGTCTCGAATTTCACAGTGCCTGCCAAAGGGCACACGTGAGCAGAAGTTAATGCGGAGGGAGGAAGTGCGGCCACTCCACGGGGAAATATGAGTAAAATTTGAATTTTTATTAATTTACTTTTAAACTGTAAACCAATTAATGAGGTGGCGTTGATAATTTCAATCATTTCGAATAAAGAGAATTTTGGCTTATAATTTTTGAATTTCGCTTCTAAATATTATAAAACAAAGTAAGAGCAAGATTTCAATTTATGAATATGAATATAATTGAGTAAATGGTATTCACATAATTTGGCTGGGTTAAATTCCATAACAAATTATATTAAAAAGTAGTTCAGAGTTGACAAACTTTTCTACTAATATCTTTTTAAATGTATTTTTGTTTTATGGAAGCCATTCTAAATGTATATTAAATCCATCGTAGTCAACCTTTAAAGGCCCGGGGACTGAAAATGCCAAAATCATTTATAAGGAACAGAAACCTGTGAGTGGAAGTGAAAAGCGCTCACATATGCCCATTTATCATGTCAAATTTGACATTTGTAATTGTAAACTGATACGCCTTGCAGGCATGTTTGCAAAGAGGTGGGGGGCTTGGGGGTTAGCAACGTATTATCTTTTCTTATAACCGGCAACATATGCGCACATTTTAAAGAAAAAATCCCTCATATATGAGCTAAAGCCCAGCTCCCGGCGGTTTTCACTTGAATTTTTAGGTCAAAAAGTGAGCCACTTTAAAATTCAATTAAAAGATACTAAATCATTTTGGTATTCGCAAAAAAAAAAGAATACAAAATTCACATGTGCCACGCCCACAATTGCGTGAAATTTACATTTTTTCAACTTTCTTCGCTGTCGTCGCGTGCGTTGCGAAAAGTGCAAAAACCACTTAAATGTCATAAGTGTCGCCATAAATAAAATAATTTCAGTTTTTTTTTTCATAATTTGTACAACCCTCATACATGATCAAAAAAGCGGAGGCAGGGGCGGAGGCGCACGCGACTCACAGTGATGGGAATTGCCGGAGGCATTATGTATTATTCTGAATTATGCAAAAGTTGTTGCGGCGCCCGCATTTTCAGGTATCGAAAGGGATGTTTAAAAAATGCTTAACCGTTTTTAAAATACCGCTATATAAATATATCGCGGAAAGTTTATTCTCAGACTTCAGCTTAAAATATAAAATAATAATATTTAGATGACACTTTTTCTATGTAATTTGTGTTTGATAAAATTCTTGAAATTGAAGGAAAAGTAATTGTTAATCGAGAGAGTTAAGGTACAAGATATATATGTACCATAGGATAGGTTCACCAAAAAAATTTCTAGGCCTGGGGTCTAACCGATGAAGCACATCAACTGCCCCCATGGCTGACTTTTTGATGGCTGTTTGTCTGCTCTTTCTGCGCTCTTCTTGCGCCCGAGTCGGTACGCTTCATCAAACGTGTGTCGGCGCGCATTTTTGCATGCGCCTGTCAACATTTTAATTAAAAAAGGTTACGGACCCATGACTACGGCTATGTCCAGAGCAGCAGCGGCAGGACCTCTGCCTGGCCAAGCCATATGTAAAATTTCGCGCTTTCTTTGCGCGCTGACCATTGTGCCCATTGTGCACAGTGTGTATGGTCGGGTCGCAAAGGGTGCCAAAATAATAAACTCGTTTCGCAGTTACAAACAATTTCCTTTTCAATTTTGCTCGGCACGTTGTTGGCTTTTTTTCTCTCTCTCTCTCTCTCTGTCTTTCTCTCTTTTTAAATGCTTGTCTTCTCTGCTCGCTCCATGGAGGTCATTACATGTGTGTCTCGCATTACGTGAATAGTCGTCTATGGCTGCGACCATTCGTCCATTTGCTGGGTCCATTCATTGTTTGCCATCATTTTAATTTTATTTATTGTGCGACTACCCCAAACACTGCGAGCGTACCCAATGCTCATGCAAATTAGATGAATTGCTTGGCAGGCGAAAGCCACTGTGGCCCGCCCTCTCCCGCGCTGAAGCTTGCCAGCTTCCTTACCCCTGATGTGATTTGGCAGCGCTCTTGTAATGACTTGGCCATTGGCTGCTAGCCATTCCCTCAAACTTGGCCTTTTGCATATTTGCGAGCTGGCCACGTCAATGGTTTTGCGGACATTTATTGTTTGAAAGCTATTACCCCTGCCACAAAATCGACAGTGGCTGCGACGCGACTCGACACCGTTTTTGATTGTTTTGGGCAACTACCTACCCCGAGACGCACCAAGATCGGAACGGGGGGCTTTGAAATTTTATGCCCTCACGTTGATTGTTGAAATGTTTAATTGCTTTGTCATTATAGCTGGAAGTTATTGCTACTTGTATGTAAAACATATATATATATATAAATATATCCACATTGCATGCATAAGGATGCACTTGAGCTCAGGTACAGTTGACACTTATTTATATAGTCATATTGTCTGCGAGCAATAAGTTAAAAGACTTTTTTTATTGTATAAAAATAATGACTTGAATATATGAGAATTGCATAGAACGGTTATATATAAGAAACCAAATAAGTGGGCAACAGAAATTTAGAGTAAATAAAACAGTTTAAGAAAATGCGATTAGAAGAGCTTTCTTGCATAAATTAGCCTTTCTCTGCGATTCTCATGCGTTTAATTAAAATAACGCATAATAATAAATATATTATATGAATGAATTGCTTGTAAATTCATGAAAAATCCCCCTCAATACTCTAAGCAACGCTCTTATATGTGTTCTTCCTTCATTCTTAAACCGAAACAATTAACAAATGAGATTCCTTGATCCGCCCACTGTGCGTAGCCACTGTCTAACCAGTCCAACAAACCAAAATGCCCGCAGTTCGGTTTGACATTTTCATTCATTTGTCTACGCAATGCCAAGCAACAAAAACAATACAAAAAAACACAAAAAAAAACAGAAGTACCCAAAAAAAAAACCGTTTTAACCGCTGTCCATCCAAGAATCGTCTCTCCATTCACCCATCCAACCGTTTGCCATTGTTCCACGCTTGTGCAGACAGCTGCCTGTTGCCTGCTGGCAGTTGCCTGCTGTTTTTGGCCGACTTGGCCTGTCAATATGGCTTTTCCGACTCAAAAAAAAAGAAAATAAAACAACAAAAAAATGTATGTATAAAAGGCAGCAGCAAATGGCTGCAAGTTGAAGCAAATTTTTTCACGCCAACGGCCAGGGACGCGCGCTAAATGAAAGCGCTGGCATTTTAATCAACATTAAGCAAAAATGCTTTTTGCAAACAATTCTTGCATTTTTTTTTTTTTTTGGTTTTCAGCCGAGACCCCAACTATTCGTGTGTCCATCAGACTGACTGAGTGACAATCGTGGGTATTGTCATTAATTTTCCCGTATGTGCCGTGGTCATTTATTAAGCCAACGCGGTTACGTGCAGATTAAAAAGCAGAATTGCGGCTAAAAACCTGTTGTAAAAGTTTTCAGATGTTTTCCAATGTGCGCGCTTTTCAATTATAAGCCAGAGAAGGCGAACGGCACAAACAATGTGAAATCCGCAGCGGAAAAACCAACCTCCTGGGAGCAAACCTCGACACTTCAAAGTGCGTCCCTCGTCGCCGGGCAAGTTGGATGCCGCTGCTGTCCGGGGAATTAGGCGGCTGCAGTTGCTCGGGTGCCAATAATTACACCCCAAAAGAGCGGGCAGCGTTTATGATTATGAGACGGCGTTGACAAGATTTTCAAATGGTTTTATGGCTGACCCAACAGGACTTGCGCCGAACCCGTAAAAATATTTCATTAATTTTAATTGGAAATTGCGCCAAGACGCCGCTCGAGCAGATAATTACAAGAAAGCTCTCCACCGAGCTGGCTATTCAAATATTCAAAAGTCCTGCGAAATGCAAAGAACAAAACAATGTGCCGGTGCGGGATGAGGCGTTGGGGGCGTATTCTAAAAATTTTTAGTAGGAGGCAAGCGTCTTGGGCTTTGCTTAATTTGAAACAAATGTCGTAAAATTGTGGAAACATAATTTGATGCCTGACTGATGCGACGGATTAAATGATGAAAAATACTTGAAAAATATAAAAAATAATTTTTATGGTAGTGGAAAAGGTGATTTTTAAATATTTTATGAGGTATTTGGGGAATTATTCAACGAAAATTACAAATAAGCAAAAAATAAAAGAAAATAATAATAAATATAAGTGTCGGAGAATCAAAATATTTAAAGAGAATTTTACATTTTTTTATGATCAAATAGACTAATAAATAAAATTGCAATTTGGAGAAAAAAAAACATGAAACTAAGAATTGGCTCAATTAAAAAGTTGATTCTTTTTAAATTTTGCATAAGCGTTAGTAAACTCTATCAATCAGCTGCACTTTAGGGACATGGCTTAAAGCCTCTGACAACAAAATCGCGCTTACTAATCTGTCTATGCCCCGCCCACAAAGTGTCCAACAACAATTCAATCAATTGGCAGCTACAAGTTCCTAAAACTAATTAAAATGCCATCAACGCGCGACGCATGTGGAGGCTTTGCCGCCGCAGGCAATGCGAATACATGTCCAGGGAAACCGTTAAGCAGCGGGGGCAGGAATGCAAGGATTTTGGCATGGAGTTCGAGTCACAGTTGGAGCTGTCATTTACGCGTAATTTGGCGCGCCTAAAAGCATACTTCGCGACCAAAAAAGAAAAAATAAAATGGCGAATCCAGTGGGTTGCGGTGGCGCGTTGTTTTTGGGCAAACTTGTCAGCATGGTCGCGAATGCGAATTCAAAACCGCGTGATTTATGCGCTTTTAAAGCACTTAACGGTAAACAAGTCTATGAAGTCCAGGGCCAGGTCACTCTTGGGGGCGCCCAGGGCGCCCGGCGAAGGCTTACAATAAATTTTCGCGAATAAATCTTTCAACTACATAAATCTCACGCGCCAAATTTGAGCCGATTCGTTTTTATTTATATGTTTTTTATTTCTCGCTTTATTTTTTTGGCTTCTTTAATGCAATTCGCACAAATCAAAGCGTAAATTGCTTTGATTTGAAAGCTTTTTGTGCCGAGGCCCGCCAGGCTAGCTGTGAATGTGGGTGTGTGGATCGAAACTGTGACTGTACCTTGCGGCTCTGAGGGCTCGCCAATTAAAAATAATTTCGAAACAGGCATATGTGCGCATTTTCAAAAGCCGCAGCAACCCTGGCAGCAGCAGCAGCAGCAGTCGCGCGGCAAATATCGTTAAATTTTATCATACGCGCACAATAGATTAAAATAAAGTACACAATTTTCAAATATGTTGCTTGAATCACTTGCAGCTAGAGGGCGCCACATACGAGTCACAATTCGCGGTCTTGCGAAATTTACAATTAACGCCAGTCCCTGGCAGGAAAAAGCCAAGTCAAATAAACATAAGTTTTTATGCGTTTGGCAGCTCTGAAAAGCGCTCGGAGTTTCGGGGGGAGGGATGTGCTGCTAGAGATGGGCGCGTGACTGCGATAGAATTGAACGCACGTCTAAGCGATAGTTAAGATAGCGAGGAATTTATATAAATATTTTAATAGTTTTATTTGTTCCATTATTATTTATATTAATTATTTGTTTAACCTTATTCTGTTGTTCGTGTTTCGATATGCCCATCTCCCATCTCTAGTTGGTATCATATGCAAAAATGCAGCACATGTGTTAAGTAAATCTTCCGCCGCCTGCCCATAATCATAAACATTTATGGCTGACGCACGCCTGCAGGCGGCAGGACATTCCCCCTTAGGACTTGCCGCGTCTCGTCATTTTGACGAGTGCAATCCTTTTATTTGTGTTGGTGTCGCATCCTGCACATGCAAAGCCACAGGATTAGGTACAACTGTGTCGCTCCACGCACATTTTTTGGGCTCAATTTGATTATGACTTGACAAATAATTGTCATTTTGATGTGACGCGGCGACTTAAAATGCTAAGTAATTGTAAATATTGAAAATTTGTTAAGGGTGAATGCGCATTTAACCCTTTTCAAATGCTGAAACCCTTACAGGACCTTAGCTGCTCTGCATAGCAATTTTGAAATATATATTTTTATCAAAATCATTTCTGTTGTTCAAAATTGAATGAAACTTTAATATTTGTGTCATTGATGTTAAAATACCCTTTTATCAGATTATCCTTTGGATAGGTATTTTTAGTTTTGTAGGATCCGTTTAAATTTCACACTTTGTATCATATATATATAATATATCTTTATCTTTAAAAAATTGTTAAATTTACACTAAAAGCTTTGCTTTACTATTAACAAATACTATCTTGATAAATATTTATATTAGGCTTCTACAGTTACACAATTTTAATTAAAAACAAATTCAACAACTTGGTTAATATTATCTTTGAAAAAGCCAGTCAGAAGTTTGATGCCGAAACCTTTTTGTTGCCTTATGTTTCATTATTCGGAAAGCTCATTTGTTTGTTACATTTTGCTGAAGTCGGATGACATCTTCTATTCATCATCCACTTTTATTTTGGGTGCAGACTGAAATGTCAAGTGATTTATGACTCTGATTTTGGAAACTATGCCAAAAAGCATTTCCTGCTACGCACTTACCGATCCAACTAATTTAAATTCCTCTCTCTCTCTCTCTGTCTCTCTCTCTCTGTTGGAAAATCACAGCGTGGAGATTTGTGTGCGCTTTGCTTACGCTGAAAACTGTCACATGCTTTTCCACATTCAGTTGCGAACAACAAATGAGTTTCGGTGGGTAAATGTTAACAAGCGTTTTACACAATGATACAAGGCATGTCCTCCACGTAGGGCTCGCAGTGCTCCAAAGGACGAGCCCCAGCACACGGCAGTTGGCTCGCTCGCTCGCTCGCTCCGTTCGCTGACAGCTGCAAAGCCATAAATCAACAAGTTAAGTCAAACGTGGTGCAGCAGCTCTAAAAGCCAAAAAACCCACAGCCGAAAAATTTTAAATTTTTACCACACATGCAACAATAAGTACAATAACAACAACAACAAAAACCACCCACAGGAGCAGCAGAGAAAAAAAATGGAATTGATTTCAATGTTTAATAAAAAATTCATGAAAATTTGTCAGCTAGCAAAGCTTTAGCTCCACGGTTGGGCTGCCACGGCTGCCTGGCTAGCTAGGGCTGTGGGTCTAGATCTGGCTCTGGGGCTGCGGCTGCTATTAATCACAGTTTGTTGCACTCGCTGCGCCATAAAGTGATTCATGTGTGGAGGAGTTGGGTGGGTGGGGCAGCAGCAGCACCACCAGCAACATATGAGCAGCAGGCGCATCCTGCCAGGACTTTACTGTCACGCCATTTTCAACTTGTCCTATGATTTATGTTGCATTTTAGACCAAATGACAAACTAAAACTTGCGTCTTCCTCTCCACTCTGCCCCAAGTTCCGGCAACAATGAGCACTAATCAGAAAACAGCGTTGCAAACATTGAATTCTTATTAGCGATTCAAAGTTTTAAATGCGAGTTGGTTTTAAACATGTTCAATATTTTAATAAATATATAATTTATTTATAGATCAACTCTATTTAGAGTGCCGTTAATGTATTGTGTTCATTTCCCTTTCCCTGTTTAACTTATTTCTGCTCATTTGGCTTGCCAAATTTGATTTATCCACGCCTGCTGCATTTCGTATATTTATGTCCCAAAAAACCCAAACACAATAATGCAATTGATTTTTGGTGATAAAAATCAATGTTTTAGCAGGAAAAAAAAAATGATGAAAATCAAAAAAAGGGTTCGCTAAACGACCCCACCAGCCGAGACAGGGGTTGAGCCTGCCTTCGCCCCTTTCACTTTCACTCACCCAAATGTTTACACACATGCGGTTGTTTCATATTTCATAAATTTCCTTCACCTTTTTTGTTTGTGTGTGTGTGTGTGTGTGCCAAAATCAAAGCATAGAGTTGTCAAGGCGTATCGAAGCCGAAACCCCTTTGGCCCCTGCCTCTGGCCCTGGCCCTGGCCGAAGCGTGCGTGTTTTTTGTGCGTTATTTTCAGCAATAAATGGTTCAGGCTTTTCCAGTGCGTCTTATTTATGAAAATTGAGTTATAATTGGTAGTGCATTAAGTCGTCGTCGTCGCTCTCCTGCCACTGTTCCTGCTCCTTTTTCTATCGTTGTTGCTGCCGTTGACGCATTTATGCATCAAGAAATACGCAAATTGAATTTATAGACAGGCAACGTTTCGAGTGTGTGGTGTGTAGTGTGGAGAGTGCTTTGCCTTAAAAGTGCCACTAAATCAAAATCATGTCACCACACCACACACCACACACACCACACACATTACACACACACAGCCAGCACACATGTGTCCTGTAGAGGAAACACATGCGGCAACAAGGGGTTAAGATCGTGTGTTTTGCATAAGTTTCCACGTGTTTCCGTTCACTGTGCGTGCTTCTGTGTTCTCTTTTTTATGCTATTTGCGTATCCTTCCGTTTGTTATGCAACTCGTTTTTTGCATATGCTCTGGCGTCGCACTTCGTTGAGCTTTACAGCAGAGACGTGCGGCGACTGCGCGTTTCTGGCAAGGATTACTGCTCATATGTGGAACTGTTTTGACAGCGTCGCGGCTCGTTAGTGATTTTTTTTCGCGATATAAAAATTATAAGGAAATAGATAAAGCCTTTCAAATTAGTCATTTTATTTAATTTGATAACATTTGAAAACCGGAATTTATATATTAATCATCAGATCTACTTTGAATCGAACTGAATATAAATGGAAAACATTAGTTTCATTCGACATTTTTTTTTATACAATTTCAGCCTTGGTAAGAAGTCCATTAGCTGCCTAATCGTATATGTAAAGCTAAACCGAATTTATTTAGCCAGGACATTCACTCCCTCCCACCCATTTGTTCTTGTACATTGCCTTGGCTATTGTCCTGTTGTGTCCTGTCCTGTTGCCCGGCACTCAAGTGTTGTTGGCCAGCCACTGCTGACCACATGCTCAAATTCAATGCACAATGGGCACAAAGCTCCGGCAACAGTTCAGCACGCCTCTTAACCCCTTTTCTGTGGCCACTTTTATGTTCTGCCGCCAACGTTGTTGTTGGTCACTTCTTTAGTTTTTTTGGGCCCACAGTTAGGATTGACCCTTTCGGTTACCGGACAACCCTTCCCCGCATATATAAATTATATGATTTTTGCATTATTTTGGCGTAATGTGCACATTAATGACACTCTCGAAATTATGTTGTTAATCGAACGGGGTTGCTTCCACTCAGCCAATTCGAGTCTCAGTTCCTCGGATCACTGCTCCGGTTCGATATTCGGGCATTTGTTTTGGGCACCAAATTTATTGCCTCTTTTTTGGTGGCCTTTTTATGTTATTTTTGCGTTGCATTTTTATGTGCCCTGTGTTTTATGCGTTGGCAACATTAATTTCCCAGCGCCCATTGACAGACAGTTGACGTTTTTAATGCCAACAGCGAGAAACAGTTCAATACGGGACACATTAGAGAAATTACACGACCACTGGCACATGAAATGATATATGTTCTATCCTCACGGGCCGGTGCTCAAACTAGACGACTCTTCATTGCAGGCACAAATGCGCTAAAAGGGTGGAACATTCTGATTTAGCTAAATTTATGTAGAGCTATATTTATTATCTCTCAATTTAAGCGAAAGATGAACATACAAAAATAATTTAGTTAGACTTGTGGCTCGAACCCGACTATTTTTTAGGTTTTACTAAAAGAATTTCAATAATATTGCAATAATAATATTTAAACTCTCGAGTTATTATTTAATAGATTTTTAAAAATTATCGAGCTTTAATTCATGTCAAATACATTTATTGTTCAAATAATAATCCATCTTTAAATAAATTGTATTTTTTCTTTTTGCCCTAAAATTTCCTTCCATATTTTCCATTTATTTTCTAACCCAAATCAAAGCAAATATCTTATGTATAATTGTAAATAGCATTAGTGTTGCAGCTGTTTTCACTTAAATTCATTGATATTTAGTCGAGACGACAAATCAAATCAATGCCGAAAAAAGGTTTTATAACTGTATTTGTGCGACGATAAGCGAAATAAATCTCCAAGTGTCACTCGGAGGCACACATATGTTACGGACTGTGCTGACAGCCTAAGCAATTGGGCGAACGGACGGGCAACTTAAATGAAAGCCCAAGTTAAACAACGAGCCAAACAACAACTGTACCTCAATACAATGAGAGCGGGTGGTCGGTGGGTGGTGGGTGGTGGGGCGCTGGCAGCCGTAAAAAGTCTGTAAGATTTACCAAATATTGCACAATGATGGATCATAAATAACTTATGTTTGCACGGCCGAGCCGAGCCCAAGCAGGAACAGGCCAAAAAACAAAGTGACGTAACGCATAAGGTTAATACTCGTAGGGCAGAGAATTTGCCGCACCCCCCCCTCACCCTCTCCCCGCGCCAGACCAGTGGGAACTGACTGCCCCGGCCATTAAGCACAAAAGGATGACCCTTGATGCCGTAAAAAAAGCAACTGACTGGACAATGGTCACTTGATGATGCGGGCGCGTCGTCGCCAGTGCCCAATATACGATTCTCATATTCTCATATTCGCATATTCCCACTGGGAGATGCAGCTCCTCGTTTTATATCGCCCGCCTTTTTACGGGCACAATGTCCAAAATGAACGGAAACGACTCGTAAAACTAGCGAATTGTGAATTATGTTGCTGACATATAGTCCTGCTGTCACCAGGAGCCGTCCGCCAGTCAATAGTTGACAATAAAAGCCGAATAGTTGGCACACACACACACACACACACACACATACATAAAAAAGAGCATGGACTTGGGTCAGAAATGGGAGGAGTTTGGCGTCTATTGAACTCCTGTTTTGATCAATAAAAGGTGCATTAAACATGGCACTGGGCACTCAAACTAGATGGCTTAAGCACTTGGAAAACATAGTCGTAAATAGGTTTTATTGTAAATTGTGCTCAATAAAACTTTGGACTTTGGACTGCAGTTTGAGGTGTGACTGTGGAATGAATTCGGGTCAATTGCTGTAGCTTTAAGCTATCGTTCCTTAAGTGAAAAGCCATTAACTCTGGCATTTAAATATTGATTACTGCTAATGTTTACACGGCAAAAGAGAAACCCCCAAACACAATTAGCCATTAAAGCAACTAACCGCAAACTGTTTCGCAACAGAAAATATTACCAAGAAAAATAAAGAAAATACGTTGACTTTTAAAAGTTGGAGCGAAAGCCAAGGCAGAGGATAAGGCATTGAATATGCACACGCCATAATCACATTAAAACGTAAACGATATGCAAATGGATGCGCTGACAAGGAAGCACACAGGACTCGTCGGCTCGGAGAGTTCATCAAAAATGCGCATGCATGTAAAAAAGCCAAACGAAAAGAAGAGAACTTGTCGGAAAAACTAACCAAGTACGATACGTTACTTTGGCGAAACTTTCACCAGAGTCCTGCGGCAGGAAGTGACGTGCTGACAACCAACCGACTGAGCACACATAATGGTGCCGAGCGAGTTTTTCTTTGCCGGTTAATCACGTCCTCACTTACAACAGCAATTAGGCTGGAGGCGGCTGACGAGGTGTGCGATATCGTGGGGCGGGGGGCGTGGTCGCCATTTTAATTCAATAAAAGTCAAACGAGGCATTTCCTGGGCTCCAAAAGTTTTCACTACTTGCTGCGGTCTGTTGCCTAAAGTCAATTAAAATTGGTAAAAGCCCTAAGATGCTGACAGGATATCTCCACTTGTCTTATCCTGTCTCGTCTCCAGCTGCCAAAACTTTTTGCCAACTTTAATTCAGCGTGCGCCGCATGTGTGAACGCAGCACTCGATCCATTGTTGGCCTAATGCAATCAATGGCCATGTGCGTCTAAACTTTAGCCTCCACATGGGCCACTGAGCTTGTCAAAGGGTTCGAGTTTCACAGTTACACTTGCCACTTCTTAGCCAGAGGTTGACCCATAAGTTGTGAATGTTGTAGAGGATATGAGGGAACAAAGTATTTTCCTTAGCAATAAATTTAATTCCACTTTCTTATGAAGTGAAAGAAGTCAATTGGGTTTGTACAATATTTTAGATTGAGTAATTTTTTACTAATTAAAAAAAAAGTATATTTTGAAAACTTCTGCAATATAATTTTTAAAAATTCTTCAAGGTCCCGAACAATAAAATTTTTTTAATAAAACGCATCTTTTATGTATACATTTATTTTTAGTGTTTAAGTTGCCGTATATCCTTTCTCAAGGAACATTTTTTCGAGCGGCCCTCGCCGAGTTTCATTTTGCAAATCGCAACCGAAATAAACATTGCATTGCTATTTTCGTAGCCATTTCAATTAAATTATCACAACAAGAGCCACCCCAAAAAGAACAATGGGCCAACCGAAGCCAACACCTAAGTGCATTTCCTAATCCTGTGCAGCAGCTCCTGCTGCTCCTGCGGCTCCAGTTGTTGCGTCTGCTTCAAGTGGCAACTGCCAACTGGCGACTGGCGACAGCCGCAAAGCCCAACACCTAAGTCATTGTCATTGTCATCAGCAGGCTGGAGAGCCTGGCTTGGCTTGGCATTGTTGTGCGACTTAAGACTTGGCAACTTCATTATTCTTGTGGCCAAAATGCGACGACGCATCCAGTTTTTGGCCAAATACCGAAATGACTTTTCGATGCGGTTTCATAATAAAACGAAGCAACACCCGGCAGCAGACAATTTCATATGCAAATGACTCAAATGAATTTAATCAACAATTGTTTGTCGTTCCATCTCTCGCCCGCTCTGACTCTTTCTCTCCATCTCTCTCTCTCTCTCTCTCTCACTCTCGACCAGTGTGCACCTTGTGGTTGTTGTTTCTGCACACTTTGTGTGCATTATTCTAATGAGATTTTGTCGGGCGGCAGTTTTTATGGCCAGCATTAAAAACAACAAAAAAAAAACTGAAACTGGAACTGGAACCGGGTAACGTCTGCAATTGTTGTTGCACTTATTTTGATAACAACTTTTCAAATTAAATGGCCAGACCGAGGAGATTGCTGCAAACATTACGCATACGACATGTAACACGCTAGCATAACTAACGGCATTTAGTGTGCCATATACACATGACTTTACTATTGCCATTGCTGCATTTCTGACCGCAGTAAACGTTATTGTCTGTGGTGCCGTGGTCAGCCAATAAAAGGAAACGTTTCTCGGGACCCTTCAAGTGGCCACCGGCAGTTAGTTTATCCGGGCCATCAAAATGGTTCACTCATCTCTTTCTCCCTCTCTCTCTCTCTCTAACTGGCATTAAATTTTAAATTAGATGCTGTTGCTAGCGCATAAAAAACTGTGCGTTTAGCAGTAAAAACAAAAGGCAGCGACATGTTGCTGCAACAATGTTGCCGGGCGTGTGTGAGCAACCCAACCTAAACAAAAGCATTTCTGTTTGATTTGCATATGACAAACGGTTAACTGGGTTGGCCGGGGAGCTGGCAACTTGACTGGACTGCCGGCTATCTGCAGCTGGGTTGTTCATTTTGCTGCAAATGACCGGCAATTATGTTGTTGTGTGTGCTTAAGTGTGTGGCAGTGTGTGTGTGTGCCTGTATGTGCTGCTGATAGCCGTTCAGAGACCGTGTCCGTGTCGTGTCCAGCTTGTTATGTGGCTGGCAGACGTCGACATTGCATTCTTATTGACTGTAGTGCCACTTTGGTGGCAGCTCAACCCAACCAATTCTCAATTTCCCCACCTATTGTCCAAGACCCATACCAACCACCCACCCCCACCCCCACCCCTCGGTTAGCATCTCTTTTATATGTGCCTCGAACAAGGCAACATTGTTGGACTGGCTTTTTATTCGAGCATTGGCCATTTGCGTTGTGCTGTGCGGTTGGGCATGCAAAATTAAATTAAAATGCATTAACAAAGATTCCAAACAGGGGTAGATACGTGCATATATATATATATACAAATATCTGATGGTAGGTATAACCCTGCAGCAGTAGCTGGAAAGTCCTTATCGATGCCTTGATGTACCACGTCGGTTAAGCACAATATATACAGATATATATATATATATATATTTTTTTATACTCAATCTTATCTTCCAGGCGATATTCGCTCCTGTCTTAAATTTTTCTATAGTACAACTTTTTTTTTTAATTAAAATCAGAGAATTTATTATTCCTTGATAAATAATTAGCTTAAATCATAGGTTTTTTTTTTTTTACAAATTTTTAACTTTAAAATTCGGCAAAAATTCGAAAAAAGAAATTCGATTGCAGATAATTATTCACTTCTATTGATTTGAGCATCTTTAACTGCCAGTGAAAATTTGAAATGACATCATCAGCAAAGCGAATAATTGATTTTCAGCCCGCGGCGGAAAACTTGCGAAAGCCAAAATAAATTTGAATAAAAAATCAGGCTGGCGGGCCCGTGAAAGCCACCGAAGCCTAAACCGAACAGGGCAGATTAGAACTTTGAAATCGTGAGCAGCAAACAGGGCGGGGGGGGGGGGGGGGGGGGGAATGTCGCCTGCAGTGCGGCGTTAAAGGAAATCCGCGCAAAAGGACACTTATATAAATAAAATTTCAATTACTCAACAATTAATTTCGTCTTGTGAGCAATCGGCGAAGCGTTAAAAGGCGCACAGACCGGACTGCGAGCGGGCGTATCCTTGAGAACTAGTCGGGCGTATTTGCACTGGATATATTTAAAAGTTATCGCCAGCGCCAACGGAACTGCCAGCTGTGTCCTGGCACCGTCGGCGTGGGGCCAACTAAAGTTCTTGGGCTTTTAATTGTTGGAGTAAGGGAAGGGGGCGGGCGGGGCAGGCGGGTGAGCATAAGACACACAATTAGAGATGGCAACGTATTTGTTTTCTGATTATGAAGCGTTAAGCAAAACTGTCAACGTGCAACCGAGAAACGCAATTTATTGAGAAACTTTCAGAACTGGCAGACACCCGCAACCCCAACCACATGAAGACAAGCTTCGCATCCTGCCAGGCTAAAAGCTTATCTCTGTGCTTCGTCACTCAACCAAAACGAGGACGACGACGAGGACGATGAGGACGACGTTGACTCTGGCAAGAAGTTGATCTTAAGTCTGCGATAGTGTCTGTGGAGTGGCTGCCGCTGTCTGGTCGTCACGCACAAAGGACTCCGTCTCAAATTAGCAGAAAAATCTGTTATCCTTTCGTTTGGCTTGGCTTGCGGCGTGTTAATGATTTTTCTCTCTTTCGAAACTTTTTGCCATGAGCCCAGCGAGAAAGTTCCCACTGCCTGATTGCCTTACAAATGAAGTGACAGAGCATATTTAAAATTAAACAATTTAATCCGCCGCAGACGGAGGAAGTCCTTGCTTGCTTCGCACGTGAAATGTTGACACTGTCGCCTGTGCTTGTTTTTCTTGCCTGCAAGGAATATGTGCTAATTAGCAAACAGTCAGCCGCCTGCCAGGACAACATCTTGCCAGCATCTTGTGTGGCAAGGATTGTCTTACTCCACCCACCCCCTGCACTGTGCCCTGTTAAACAAATAAGTTTGTGCTTGCTGCGTTTGTCCTTTGGTTTTCCGTCTGTTGTGCTGTCGCCTGTGCCTTTGTCTTATCAGCCGCCTCGTCGTGCCCATTGTCATTTTCCAAGTGCTTGATTGGCACGTAATTTAGTCGAGCAGTTTAGGTAATCGAGCCATGGAACGAGCGATTCATTTTCTTCTTCTTGATATTCACGTTTTAAATTGCCTGCATATGTTTTCCTGAAAACGGCAGTTAACGTTGTAAGGAATCGCCCTTTTTGCTGACGAGTATATATATCGAGTTGGCAAAATCTGATCATTTTATCATATAGCTTCCATAGCATAAACTTTTAAATTGATGTTGTTATTATGCTCCCGAATTATCGGTAAAATCAATCTGTTTTTTAAAAGTTTGTTTTTTTTTTGAGGAACTTTTTCTAACCTTTTCTTTTTCCAAGATGAAAGCGTTTCAATATTCCTAACAAATACTTTATGAAATGAACTTGAATAGAAACAATAAGTTTTCGTGTAAAAATTTCAGGGGTATTTTTTATTTATTTTCTTTATATTTATTTTTTTTTGCATATCTCATTTAATTGTGTGTTCCTAGGCAAAATGTTTACAGGCATAAATACTAATTAAATTAGAATGTAATCATCGTTAATGGTCAACTGACAGTTGGCTTTTTTTTTTGCGCTGGCTACCTCCTTTGGGCCGGCAAAACCGAAATACATATATATATATATATATATTTCAAAATAATCACGCAAAAAGCAATGACCCAACCGCAACCATGTTGATTACAAGCACTCAGCGGAGTCCGGACAGATCCGAATAACAAATAAAACCAAATAAAAGCCAGACCAGAAACCGTGCCCGTCACCGCCAATATCAATGACCAAAATCGAACGCACAAATAACCGCAATGTAACACATTTGCAAATATGCAAAAAGCCATAAACAAAATAAGCGAAGCGTTCTAAATGGGAATCGGAACAGTGGCCCTGCACTGCTGTTGATTGGAGTGGGTGCGCTAGGTGCAGTGTCGCTGCGATTGTTTGCCAAAAACATTTAAACCTTTATTTGAAAATTACACATCAACATATTGCAAATGGGTTAGCAGCCGAGAGGGAGGCGGGCGGGGGGTGGCTCACAGTGACCACAACAGCCAGTCAATATTTATACCCTTGCCAAGGGTAATACAGTTATTTTGAGTAATAATACAATAGTTGTGTTATATATCTGTATTAAAACTTTGAAATTGTTTTTGTTATTGTGGATTTTAAAGTTATATCGGTTCTGTTTTTTCACTGAATCTCTTAAAAGAATATATACATATTTTAATTAACTTTTTTTATTCACAAAATTATTTCTAATAAAAAAATAATAATAATTAAAATATGTTGACACACGCTCAGTTCGAGTGTCTGTGTAAACATTGTTGTGAATTGGTTTGAAAAAAAATATATTTCGCTTTAATATTTTTCTGTCATGTAAGAAAGCTCATCGAAATGAAATGGCGCCTTTCGAAACCGGTTAAATGAATTCGTTTGATGGAAAAATATAATTAAATGAAGAGCATTTAATATTCATTATGAAAGGGAATGCATTTAATTCTTGATTTCCGTTGAAGCTGTGCGCGAAACATGTGAAACATGCGAAACATATTTGCCAATGCATTTGGCAACATCATTAAGCTGAAAATTGTTGTGCCACAGGAGTGCAACGGCCTATGAAGGACCGCAGAGGGGGCCCGGTTGGATGAGTCGTCCGATTGCACGCGGAGCAGAGGCAATGAATTTTCATGAATGCAGTCAAGTCTATAAAAATTAATGCCATCGCAGTTGGTTGCAGTTGTTGACCTGCCCCGAAATGAGTGCGTTTTAAATATGAGTTAAAAACTCCAAGCGAAGTGACTGGAACAGAACCAAACTCAAATTTTTCAAGGGGGAATGGAACAAAAGCTTATCAAATGGTCATTTTTGTTTGCATTTAATTAAAAATCAGACAAAAAGGAAGGACACGTGTCAATGTGTCACCGGACGGAAGGCGACGGGCAACGGGCGCGATAAATCACGCTTAAAACAAATGCCGAGTAATTTATCAATGTCAACACTCGAGCAATGCAAAAGGGCGCTGCAGATCTAAGCCAAAAAATCGAAAGGATTAAAACCTTAAACGTTGCATAATTAAACGAATGCCCGGCCGTAAACCCCAACGTGGGGCATTATCAATGTAAATTGTGGCAGCCACGTCTGTTTGCACATCTCAAGACTTTTGCTTAATTTTCAATTTAATTGTTGCAGGCAGGCTTTGGTCATTTGGTCAGCCACGCACACACACACACACACTAATACACACTTACTTGTTTGCTTGTGTATTTGTGTATGTGTCTTCTGTTTGCTTTTGGGTTTGGGGCAAAGTTCACTAAATTGCATTTCGGCACGCAATTAGTGGTTCATTTGCTGCGTGGCTGAGCCACCCACAGATATCTTAGCTTGCCATTGCAGAGTTGGAGGCGGACCTTCGATGTTTGTCCGGTGCGGCTGGTTATTTGCTTTGTGTGCAAACTTAATTTCATCTTATTACGGTGCAGAAATTTTGCAATTTCCGCAAAAGCCCAGACTTGGACTGGTCAGTCTGTAATAGGCATTGGAATTGCCAGCCCAGCCAGCCAGCTACTACTACGTCTTGAGCTATTTGTCCCTTACCTTTGGGCGGAAATGGAAAATACTTGTACTCGGGTGGGTCCAGGCTCAAGTGTTTATTTAGAGTCCTAGGACTTGGCTTATTAGTTTACGTTGCGGCTTCTGCGTTGTTGTCGACCCGACACGGCTCCCATCAGATATCTTTAAGAACACCAAATTGATGCTTGCATTTTTCTTTTGTTAGCCACAAATCAGATAATTCTAAATTATATAATTTATTGCCGTTTTTTTTTGCTGAAAAATTACCTTTGCCATTGCAGGACACTCCTAAGTAGCATGTTTCACATTTCGCATAGCAGTTTTTTTTGTGTTTTATGAGCATCAAACAGAAAGCAGAGCAGCGCATAAAAAAGCTAATTTAATTAAAAGAAAATGCAATCAAAAACGCCATTCGTTTGCGCTGGCTGTGCATTGTCCTGTGCGTGCCGCCTTGCAATTTTCCTTGACGCAGGACACTTTTTACGACCGCAAAACAATGACGAAATGCAACACCAAACCAAATGCAGCCCAACTGCAAGACAGAGACAACAATAAAAAATACAAAAAAAAATAGAAGGGAATGGAAAGAAAACCAGGATATGCCATGCGGTTGTTTTCCTCGATGCGATTTTATGCACATTTATCATAATTTCACACGCAGCCCTCGACGAGGAGTCACAACAAGGACACTTTTTAGTTCTGGGTTTGGTAGCGCATAAAAAAGTATAAATTTAAGTGCAGTTCCTCCTCGGGGGGCGCGCCAAGGAGCGGGCAACGAAAAGCGAAGCCGAGAAATTGCATTTCGCCTTTTACGACCGATGACATTTATGGCATTTTCTTTCTGCTGCGGAACAGGGGTGGGGGGGAGGGGAAGAGCGGCAATGGCAACTGTAATAACCCATTAAAACTATTCGTCAACACACCTACCTATATAGGTATGCTGAAAAAAATCGCCCGCTGCGCCAAGGGACTTCTGTCTGTATGTAGATCCTGTAGATCCTGACGGCAACATGTCAACACTTTTCCGATTTCCTTGGCGCCAACAACAATGTTTCAACTGGTTATTAATATTAATGCCGCCAAAACCATAAGCCATAAACTAGCTGAATGCCGTCGTTAATAGGAATAAATTCAAGAAAGAATACAAATTAAATGTGTACTCGACTGAGGGATACTATAGAATTGGTAAAAAGTAATAATTGTTAAAAAATATTTTAAATCTAAAATATCTTAAATCTTTTAATAATTTCTATAGTTTACAGGGTATTAATTGGGTCATATGACATTCTGCAGTCAGTATATATATGTTACTCTGCAATTTTTGTTTACAGGGTATCAACTGTAAAAAGAGAATCGCAAAAAACAGTAGGGGAAAAATCTTAGCCGTAAAAATCCAAATAATAAAATTACTTTTTATTTACTTTTTTCTCTACTTCTTGCTGGGCTGAAATCTCGGGAGGTATTATCAGACACGTTTTCCGGTAATTGAAGTGTTTGTTGTTACCCTCGTTGTTGCTGATGCTGTTGTTGTTGTTGCTTTTGTTGTTGTTGTTATTGTCTCTGGCAGCTGCTTCAGCTGGCATCCTGGCTCTCATAATTCTACTTGTGACAAATCAACGCCCTCTTGTAGTTAACTTCCTGCTGCTTCCTTTCATTTTTTTTTTTACGAGTGTGTGTAGTTTTAGTAGTAGTCCTTGCCATTCCTGTGTTGCTGTTGTTGTTGCTTTATCAAAAGTAATTTCGCTTTTATTTCCTTTGACTATTGCCAGCGATTTCCGTTTTTTCCGTCAATAATTTCATCTCATTTCATTCTTTGTCATAAAAATGGCCAGCAGCAGCAACAACAACAATTTTGCAAGTGAAGAACTTTGTTATCCTTGTTGTTGTTGTTGTTGTTGTGCCATTTGATGCATGCAATATGCACAAAGTTTCCTATTTCAATAAAAAATACTATTCGCCCAATTGTGGATATAAATCTATAAAAAAAAATCTCAACGTTAATATCGTAAAAGTTTTTGGGGGCGAGTATTTGTTGAATGTTTATATTTATCTGATAACAGCTGGATTGAGCAACATTCTTGCAAATATGATTTCTGATACATACAGTAAAAAACAACAAATAAAAGTTATAGACGAATAATTTATTTTTACAAAAGCGTATTTAAACTCAACTTGGGGAAAACTCTTATTTAAAAGTAATAATAATCTGGCAAATATCAATCAGGACAAAGACCTTAAATATAAGAGAGAATCCGAATAAGTGCAAAGTCAATGAAGACAATTTTCCGAACACAGTGAAAACACTTTCCCAGCATCTTTGAAAGGTAATCCAACAATAGCATTCAATTAGCACCTACATAAAACACAATTTTCTACGGCTGCTTAGCATAAACATTTATGGTGAACGGCATTAAGGAAACCCCGGCAGATCCTTGAGAAATATGTAAAGGTACTTTCAAATACCGCAAACAGTTCGCTATTCGGTTTCCCTTCTCTGCCGTTTCCCTTTTCTAGTTATATCGTTTTATTGGCTGACATATTTATGCATATTATTAACATTAGGTTTAATGCACCTTTTGCATTTATTGTATTCAAAACTGAAATTTGCAAGCGTCGTTTTTCGCATTTAGCATCAGAGGATCATCATCATCATCATCAACATCATTGTCGTAATAATCATCATCCATAGAAAGGGACGCGCGCCTCCGTGGCTCATTAATTTTTATACGCGCTACGTGTGTGTGCAAGCGAGTGTGTATGTGTGTGTGTGTGTGTGTGTGTTATGTTGTGTGCCTGGCTTTTGGTTGCAATAAAAACATATTTTATTAGTTGGCATACAACAGTGCAAAAAGGATGCACACAGTGCGTGTTGCTGCCGGCTGCTGTTTGATGGCCGCCGAGTGGCAAGTCCTGCCCGATCTCACCACCAATTGGGCCGCTGTCCTGGCGCTGATGACTTGCTGTCAGCATAAATTCATTATTTATGGTGCAACCAATGCGACCGAGCGTATGTCAAACACATCAAAAATCAACAGCTCATCAGTCGAGACCAAAAACCAAAGGCGACTTTCAGTCCCAGTCCCACTACGATTGCGCTCCGTTCGCACTGGCGTCCCGGAAGTTTGTTTATTTTATAGTTTTAGCCGTCGGTGCGAAAATTTGCAAATCCTGCGCAACTCCGCGGGTTGTCCGGCCGACGATTGTGGCTCATGTTTGACGCTTGCCCTGACTGACATCAGCCCTGGCAAATTTGAATCTCTTTTATGCGACACCTCATAATGGCTGACGTACGTCAACTGTTTGTTTGCCAAAAAATACCCTAAATGTTGGCTAATGTTGGGTATATTTATTACTATTCAAATTTGTTGCTCTTAATTCAAATAAACTTATAATAAAAGAATATAAAGTAAAAATTCCCTATAAACAAGTATAAATGCATTAAAAAGATGCAAAATTAGTTTTTTGGAAAAAATATTTAATGGATTTCTATAGGGTATACAATAGATTAACCATTCCTTTGCTGCCATTCATTTGCATTTTGGGGGTGTGACAGTTTTTATTTCTAATTCCGAAATTAACGTATAAATATTTGCAACATGGCCATAATTCACTCGGGCAGCTTTTGTGCGATTTGTCCAGTTGAGAGTGTCTTGACACATGACTTTAATGCCTCAAAGGACTATTATTATCTGTGCGCTGCGATGCGTTGTGGCATCATCAGGCCAAATAATTAAATGCTCAACTTGGCTGCGTGTGTGCTCATTTAACGCGGCCGGGACGAATGATGAATGGCCCAATGCTTCCTATTTTTGGGTTTCTCCATTTTCCACCCTGCAATTAATATGCTCTTAATCAGGAATGGGGCGACCTGAAGAGCCCACTCCTCTCCAACTTGGCTATCCTATGATGTCTTCCATCATCTTTCACGGCTCAGTTGCGTGATTTGCGCACCTCACCTACGTGCGCCGCCCCCGCCTCCCTGCCGTCGGAGTTCTTAATGCGTCATTTTCCTTAGTTGTATCAATATCCTGGCGTATGCGGTCACGCATCGTATTGCTCCAGTCATAATTTCAATGGACTTATTTGCTGTTGTTGTTCCCGTTAAATATTCATGCGAATCTGCGCGTTGTCAGCTTCGTTTGCTTTTAATGACATTTCAATAATTAATGTATTTTTCTTCTCATTTTTTCCATTTCCGTTTTCCTGCCCGATTTCGGTTGCCATTGCCGCCGAAGTGTGCGTGTCCTTTATGTTTCTATATATTTTTTTCCTCTTTTGGGCCAGACTTTTTGACTAGCCTGTCGCACTGGGCCAAATCATCAATCAAAAGGCATTTTTAAATGTTTCGTTTAGGAACTGCTTGTCGCGGCTTATAAATGATGCTGTTCTACGTTGTTTTTTTTTGCGGAGGGTTTTTTGATTACTTTTGGGCGTTTTCAGAGCAGTTTTTTCTTTTTTTAATGGCAAATGTTCATCAATTTTAATAAGTCAAAATAAGTCAAGAATGCTAATGTTCTAATTGCGTGAAAGTGGACTCAAGTGGAAAATGTCAAGTGATCTAGTTTAAAGACACTATTTTTTCTGTTTTATAGTATTTCTTTAGCTGGATCGAACCATTTTCTATGAGGACAAAAAACTTTCTGAAATATTATTTCTAGATCTGCTAAATTCGACTTCTAATCGCATTTGCCCTTAAATAAACTTAGTTAGTTCGCTTCTTTGTGCAGCTGTCATAATACCCACAACAAGTGGCATGGGAAAGTAAGCATTTTTTCCAACTGACTAATTCGAAACCCAATTAAGAGTGGGTGGCTTTTCCCTGTCTCGATAAGGATTAAACACATAATTCGTGTAAAAATATTTCTACGCCGCTAAGCAGCTAAGCTAATGTCATTAAGTTGCCATTAGTTGTTGACTGATTTGATTTAATTTCATTTTATTTTTGCACAACCCAAAAAGTTGGCGAAGACACGTACAAAGGACAATAAAGGGATACTCACGTATACTCTAACCCAAAAATATATTAAACTCGAATGGAACAAAAAAAACTTAACCAAAGTTCGCTTAAAAAAATTATATAAATACTTTAGAAATGCATAATCTTTGTTATATATAGAATATAATGTAAAATTGACCGATACCTATATAACAGACATTTAGAACATTTTAGACCAGATATCTAAAAAAATGTCTTAAAATTCATACTTAGTAAATAAAGGCTGTCGATTATTTTTGATACATGCTGTAGGACAACTGATAGTCGACATAGCTTCGCCTTCACCATCCTCACATTTTCCTTTGTTTACCGCTTCTGCTCTTTGGGGAATTCTCTTCGTTCGGTTTTTGTTGGATCTTTTTGGGTCTTTACCAATTTTTTTCTTCATTTTGCGTTAATGTTCTTGGCCTGGACCAATCCCAGCTCGACGCTGCTGCCGCTGCTGCGCGAGCTAATCAAATAATTCGTTTAGGGCCAGCACGAAATTGGTCAAAATGTCAGGGAATTATTTGAGGAATCGTTGCAGATAAAGATCAGAAGAAGAAGAAGAAGGTTCTGGCGGCAGCTTTGGCGCATTTCTTGGAAATTTATATCAATAAACCGCGCGTGGAGTTTGTTTTGATGCGAGTTCAGTTAACTTGGCTGGCAGCCATATTAGAAACGCTTTGCCAACTAATTAGCCGCTCAAAAAGTTTGGCAAGTTCTCTTTCGCTCGCAGTTGCATTAACTGTTTTCAGTCTGTGATTTTTTACAGCTTTACTTACAAATCGCTCGACGTGGCCAAAGTTTTTATTGCGTGTGGCCCAACAAGTTGTCGACGAGAAAACATAATCATAAACTTGTCTCAATTATTTTTCATATGCCACGCCCCCGCAAGTGCCTGGCGGTGGCACGCCCCGCAAATCGCACTGGAGCATTTAGCCAACTTTTATCTGTTGAACGTTAATTAGTTTTGTTGGCTAAAGTGAAATTTTTGATTTTTTCCAACGCGCGAAAAGTTTTTATTAACTTTTGCGCCAAAAATGTTTGCCAATCAAAATGAATTGAACACACAGGACGCACAGCAGGATATTGCATGCAGGATGCACTGCGTCTGATTGCAGCTGCATAAGTGCAAAAGTTTAATTAAACAACGGAGGGAGCTCACTCCAAATTGCGCTTATGATGAGCCCCCTGGAATTGCCAACGTTGATTTTCTATAAGTTTTTCCAGCTGTTTGCCACACAAAAAAACAGAAAAAAAAACACGCAAGCAAAAAAATTAACTTAAAAATGCAAATTGTTTTGTTAGCACCTAATTTTTTGACATTATCAACCGGGGGGCAACAGCATCCAAGTTTGCTGCTCCAAAATGTTTCTGTATTTTTGCATAATTGAATTTGCTTGCATTTGGCGCTGCGGGACGAGTTCGGTTAACTTGGCAACTCTGCCGCGGGTGCTTTGCTGTTAACAAGGCGCCAAGTGGAAAACTTTTGACTACAAAAAAAAACTGAAAACTAAAATCTGATAATATAATAAATAATGAATGTTATTGCATAATTTGTTAAAGAGATTGAACCGAAATTTTATTAAATATAGGATTTTACTCAATACATAGAATAAGTTATATTCTATATATAATTCTATAATTCACATTAATGTTTTCACATGAATAGAAAGTTCTTAAGCATGTTCAAAGAGGGTTTATCCGACGGCATTTATTTATAATAAACTCAATTCAAAAAAGAAATATATTTTATTTTCATTAAAATTAGATAACAACTAAATACAAAGAAAACAATCGAGAATTCAATTTTAATTATATTTTTCTTTACATATATATTTTAAATATTTGCAGCAATTAGCTATATATAGAGCTGTTTGCTGTAGCAATGAAAGAAATATATGTTTAGCTTTTCAGAAAATAATTCAGAACATGTGCCTGGGTAAATAATTTAATAAAGAGCCGTTGGATGCATTCCGAGTTGATATAAATTCGATGTGATCGAAAGCCGTCGGCAGTTGACAAATCTACAGATTTCTCTTTGTTCTAGAAGATTAAATGTTTTACACAACCAGGATATTATCTTCCGTAATAAATGTATATATAAATATATATATATATATATAGTATATGTACTTTTTTACATATAAATATAAATATATATATATATATATATATATTTCTTTAGCTATGTGGCTCTTTGATTAATGTCTCTTCCGTTTTGTACTAATAAATTTATTTCCGATATTGGTATATTAATGCTTTTTTTTGGCGGCTTTTTTGCTTTGTGCCAATTCTGAAAATTTGTAGACAGCAATAAATAAAAATTCTTTTCAAGTTTTTTTTTGTTTTTTGTTTTTTTTATTTCGTTTTTTTTTTTGTCTTTTTTCGTCTGCAAAAAAAAATTGATACAATTTTTAGCAAACCTTATAAATCTTAAACTGAATTCTGTATAATGTTTTCGTCAGCTTTTACAATCTGCTTATCGCTTAAGAACGTTACGCTTACAAAAACTTATAACTAATACATATTTTTTGATAAGATTTAAATAAAAAAAATTAATCAAATATTGCTAAATCGAAAAGTCGTTTTGCGCGCCATCCAATCTCGATCTAAATGTATATATTTTGTATTGGCTGCCGTATAGAAACAAAACCATGTATCACAATCGCTTTGATGAGTAAACTTAGGAGGGCTGCTGTAATTTTGAGTTGAAGAAATCGGGGGAGTTTCCTGTTCATGTTGTTGTTGTTGGGCCGTCGGTGGAGTCGCACAGATAAGGACATGATTGACTAACGGACTTCGGTTTGTAGTTGTTGTTGTTGGATATATAGTTTAGAGCTGTCTAATGTTGTTGTTGTTGCTGTTTACTCAACTCGCGTTCTCATTGCGATGGTTTGCGCCACTTGCCGCACTTGCGTCCCGCTCGCTGCAGGCACTGGCTGGCCGTGGAGTCCATTAGCTGGCGTATGGTGTTCAGCATCACAGTGGCCATCTGCCACTGGCGTAGGCGCAACAGCTGCTTCTCCTGCTCGCGAGCCTTGCGCAGCAGCATTGCCTGATCCGGGATAAAGAAGGCCACAGCCATTGTAGATTTTACGACAGTTGTTCTTGTTCTTGTTCTTGTTGTTGTTGTTGTTATTATCAACAAACAAAAAACAAAATTGTTCTTTGTTTCCAATTGCACAATTGTTTGTAATTAATAATGTCTTTCTTTTCCAGATGACTCAAGACTTTCTCTTTGCAGATTCGCGCGAGGCGTACAATGAATAAATTAAAAAAAACTACACAAATGCTTTGTTGTTGCGCTGGCGTTTTAACGAACACGTCAAATTGTGTCTGGTTCGTTCACTTTGTTCGGTTGCTGCTGCTTCTGCTTCTGCTGCTCTGCTTTGCGCACATCCGTGCGCTTCGTTGGCTAACTTCAAACTGGCTAGCGTCAGCGCAATGTGCGCTCTTTTATACGCCGCCCGCTCTCGCTGTTCGTTCTTGCTCTCGCTCTTGCACGATGCATTCGATTTGTGAGCGCAGCGTTCTATTCATCCGTGCGCTCTCTTGCTGTTGTTGGTAGGCCTCAGGTGCTCTCTCTCTCGTTGGCGTTCGCTGCTTGAATTTGTTGTTTTGGTATTTTTGTTGACATCGCCTCATTCGTATTTTTTTGAGGCTGCTGGCCGCGCTCTCTGTGGCTGCGTCTGTTTGAACGGGCGGAGTTGGAGGCGGAGCGGCCAACTTGCTCCTGTTGCCAAGTGTGTGTGTGTGTGTGTGTGTGCTGTCTGTCAGGTTGTGTTGTCGTCACAGGCGTCGCTAGCGCGCCTTTGTTGCAACTGTATGCGGCGAGAAGTACAGTTAGCATATTAATTGTATTAAATCATCGTCAGGTGACAAACATTTTCAGCGACAGCGTCTCGAAGGCAAAAAGAGAGCTGTGCGAGAGCTTCTTCAACTTGAAATATGGGCAAGTGGGCAAAGTTGCAGCCTCAGAATAAAAGCCTATACACATATGCAAATACACACTCCCCTATACACACATATTCACAATATCAAGTTCACAACGAGTTGTCATACAACGGGCCTTTTACATTTATAATTTGTTTCTTTTTGGATTATTTTTAATAAAATGTATTTATCAGCTTTTCTGTTCTTTCAGTGCTTCCTACATGTTAGCCACATCTAGCTATAAGCTAAATAACAAGTAGTAAGTAAGTAAAAAGTCATATATAAATTATATGCATATATATTTTTTTTTTGCCAACAATGGGCTCGTCATGTTGCCGCCTCTCTATAGCTCATCTTTTTGTTCGTAATTCGCATGAATTTTCGCATTCATTAGAGCGAAACGAACCGAAAATTATAGCGCTGCATTCACATTCATTTTGCGTTAATCTGCGATTGCTAAACGAACATGATATGAGCTTGTATCATTTCCGAAATTTGTATATATCAGAGACATTAAATTTGTACATTGACTTGAAGAAAGTAATTAATAAATAACTTTTTACTTTGAATACCTTGTTCTCTTTTTTGCTGAATCAGATACTGTAACAATGAGCTTTTGGTTGTATATGTCTATTCACTCTATATTTTCATTAGGAAAATGCTTATATAGATTGTAGATTTAATAAACAGTTTATGTTTACTCTGTAAGGGATTAATTGATCTATATTTAATTGAATAATTTATATTGTAGTAACCACAAAAACGGGAGATTGCAAGATTTATTTTAATCTTGCCATATATATTATACAAATGATTAATACGGAAGAAGAAAAAAATGAAAAAAACGAAAAAAAGAACGCGCAAGAAACTTTCCTTATGATGAAATTCGTATAACAGGGAAGCACTTAGATTGTGCTTGGCTCACCTATCCGAAAGGAACTGGCCACCTTGGGAGCCATTGACTCCACCCACAATAGCGTCTGACCCACGCACACAATCGAACCGAGAACTGTCTGCCTGGCAGCCTTAGAGCGTTCGTCTCAAGTATCTTTCAGTCGTTCCACTGTTACACAACTTGCACTTAGGGGTTGCTCTAGGTCTATTGTTACAAGAACTACTCGCTGGGATGCTTTGCCCTGCTCTGGCATTTGCTTGCCCGTTTTCGCACAAGCGACGAAATCGCTGCATAGTTTTTTTTCCTTCTTTCCTTCTTGGTTTTCCGGGTTCGCGCCGGCAACATAAATCGAAAAGGCGTGGCTTATTTCCCTAACGCGCCGGCAACGTTTTCTACCAGAAAGAAGCCGCAGCAACATTTTCTGTTTCACTTTGGCCCAAAGGGCCAACGACTGAAGTTGGCTTTTTGTCTGCTTCTGTTTTGGGCTCTGTTACTTTTTTCTTTTCTTCTTTTTTTTTGGCTGCTTTACTTTTTGTATTTGTGGGGCGGAGCTTTGGCCGAGACCTTATTTAATGGGCAACCTTTCCGCGTCTGTTATTCCATGAATCAGCGTTTTTGGGTGGAGTCTTTTCGGGATATGGTTTTTGGCCAAATCTATGCCTGCCTTTCGAATATGTGCGGTAACCCACGAACTTGATAATGCCGTCGGTAATTTACGCATTAGTAGCCCATGATTGAGCCAATTAGTGAAATGCCCTTTGCTAGATTCTTTCACGATATTTCTTAAGATAACAGTTACAATTTTGATTTGTTCAATGAGGCATAAAAAAAAGGTTCTGTTCTTAATGCCTTGTTTTCTTAAAGGATTACAATTTTCAAAGATCTTTTCGATCTGCTCCGCTTCTTGGCATGCGGGTAATTATTGCAATATTTATTAAAATTTTGGAAGCTAATGTGCAGCGACGTGTGTCAACAAATTGACTGAGAAAGTCTTCAATCGGGGTTGCTTCGAAACCCATATACCAATGTTGTCGCTATCAATTTGCATATCTAATTGCATGGCAATACAAATCCAAAATTATAAAGTTTTGGTAAAGTGAATATGTCAAATTGGCTTTTAATTGAGTTTTCAATCTGCATGTCAAATGACCCACATGATCAAAAGTTTGACGCGTATTCCCATCAAAGTGTGTCAATCGATTCACTTCCCGAATTTTCTGCTAACTCATTCCACTTTTCGCTTTTATGACGCAAAAAAGTTCCCAACATTAACAAAAATTAAACCAAAGACCAAATTTGATATATAGTATAAGCGGTTTATAGCCTGAATAGAGTATATTCAGTTTGCGCAATTGCCGTTATCTCGTATATATTTTCGTCAGATAAACCATAACTTTAGAAATCTAAACCGTGTTGGATGATATTATTAGCATACTTTTTCATTTAGATCGATTCTAGATTTTAAATAAATGCATTTTTGAAAAAAACTTTTTATGTATTATTTTGCGAAAAAAACTTATTAATTTTGGAAAAAAAGGTATTTTCAAATATTAGAATTGCGAAATTATATTTATAATCGATTGTAGTGGTCACAAATAGTATAAAAAACAACATTAAAGTTGATTCTGAGGGTGTCAAATTTTTCGTCGAAATTCATGCCAAAATGGACAAAAAATTTAGACATATAAAGCTCTCGGAGCTATAAGTCTCATATTTGAAAGGCCCATAAATTTGTCAAACCTGAACCGATTTTCATGTTTGATGGCATTTTCTTCATGATTTTTCATTTAAATTAATTCTACATTTAAATAATGTGATTTTTTGAAAATAAATTTTTTTGTTGATTTTTTTTGGAAAAAAGCATGTACTCCCCTTACTCATTTTTGAAAAAAAAATTTTTTCAAAATTTAGAATTGCGAATTTATGTTTTTAATCGATTGCGGTGGTCTCAAATAGTATAAAAAACAACATTAAATCTGATTTTGAGGGGGTCAAATTTTTGGTCAAAAATCATGCTAAAATTGATAAAAATTTTGACAAGTAAAGCCCTCGAATGCAAAGATCCCATATTTCAAAGTACCATAACTTTGTCAAAACTTAACCGATTTTCATGTTTGATGGCATTTTGATCATGATTTTTCATTAAAAACAATTCTACATTTAAAATAAATTCATTTTTGAAAAAAAATTTTTTGATTTTTTTTTTGGAAAAAATCATGTACTCCCCCCTTATGCATTTTCGAAAAAATTTTTTTTTCAAAATTTAGAATTGCAAATTTATACTTTTAATCGATTGTGGTGGTCATAAATAGTATAAAAAACAACATTAAAGCTGATTTTGAGGTGGTCAAATTTTTCGCCAAAAATCATGCCAAAATTTACCAAAATTTTGACAGTAAAGCCTTCGGATCCATAGCTCCCATTTTCAAACTCCCATAACTTTATCAAAAATGAACCGATTTTCATGTCTGATGGCATTTTATTCATGGTTTTTCATTGAGAAAGATTCTACATTTAAAATATACAAATTTTTGAAAATAAAATTTTGTTAGATTTTTGGAATAAAGCAAGCCGTCCGCTTTGTCACATATTTCAAACTCGAATAACTTTGTCAAAACTGAATATTCTTTTAGGTTTGATTGCATTTAAATTTTTTTAAATATCGAGTATCGCGCTGTCGGTTACACCCGACAGCAAAGTGCTAACTTATTTTTAAATTTTTTCGCCAGTATTTCTGACGTGTTTTTGTCTTTGTTGTTTCGCTCTTGACAACAAGACATCGCTTGTTCTGGGACTGCCCCAAAACCAGCCCATGTAATATATACTATATTGTATATATATAAATATATATGTATATATATGCTAATGAGTAAGGTCCACAATTCGCCGTCTTGCGTAATGTGACTTACGGATTTGGGCGTTTGCCTTGTCTGCTCTCGTTTTCTAAATTTCTTTGTTGTTGCGAAACTTGATTCGGGTTTTTCGTTGCCAAAAAAAAAAAAGTTGTATCTCATTCTCAGCTGTGCTCCGATTATCTCTTGATCTGTCCACAACTCTCCCCTCTCTCTCTCTCTCTCGCGTTCTCTCTCCCGCTCTCACTCGTCTCTTCTCTTTGTTCCACTTTGTATAATTTGTATTAATTTTTTATGATCTCTGGCATATCTTTCTGTCCGCCGTCTGATGTTTATTTATTTTTTTTATTTGTTTTCCATTTAGAAAGCCCGAAAACAAAGACAATTGCTGGGTGATCCGTCGTAGCGCATGGGTCATTAACTCGCCGCCGTTTGTAACGCCTGTCATTGAGTGCTGCTTAGGCAGACGATCGTCTACGAAACGATCGCGGAAGCTTTGCCGTTTCCCAGGCAAACGCGGAGACCCGCCAAGCGACCAGCCGACCGATGAGTCATCCGTGCTCTGCACTTGATTGTGGAACCGGTGCGAGGGCGGGGCAAGGTGGGGAACATACCAAACGAGACCCATTTAATGTTGTTTAACGACTGTTTGCTGTCTGTGGGGTTTCGTCTCGTCTCGTCTCGTCTCTCTTCTGGGGTGTACAACATGTGCATAACTGTGTTCGGATTTGCTTTGGAACTGGGATTCGGACGCGCTCCTCAACACACACTCAACGCAAAAAAACAACATTAAGTTACAAGACGGCACGAAAACCGATATGCCGATAAGATTGTTATACAAGCGAGGTTCCCGCAAACAGATGTGTGGACCTTCGTCGGACTTCTTGGCCTTTGTTTAATTTATTTGATTGTTCTCTCTGTTTGTCCATCGATGATTTCTGTATGTGTGTGTCTTGTACAAACATGTCAGTGTTTTACGCTCCTTTTTATTGGAGTAATTTTCGCCCCTTTTTCATAGATTTTATGAATAGATAACGCATTTCTCATCTCTCGCTATCTGCAGTTGCAGCAGGTCTTTGAGATATCTCTGATTTTCTTTTTGCCCCGTTCTAAACGTGCATGCAACGACATGTCCAACCGTCTCTTGAATTCCGTTCTTTCCGTTGTTTGTGTGTGTGTGTGTGTGTGTTGTGTTTGCTTATGTCATTATTTGTCTATGGTCTTAGTTGCACTAATATTTTCCTCATGGGCAGTAGTCGAATGTCATGAGGTGCGAGTGTCGAAACGAGCGGAGTGGAGTGGAGTGGGGTGGAGTGAGGAGTGTGTGTGTCAGAGTCGGCTTCGGGTATGAGTCATCTGCAGTTGCGCTTGCCACCGTTTGGGACTGCGTGTGGAAATTGCGGCTATTAGAATTGATTATAAGCAGGTACAAGTGCATGGCAAATTTATGGAGCAGCGCAATCTGACAAGTGCCTTGCAATTTATTACATTGTATAACGGGTTTTAATCCCCCTACCTATTCAATTAAAAGCTAAAGCTATTTAGTTTGTGCATGCCCTTAAATGCTTTTTTCAAGCACTGAAAATCTTTTATTGAGCTTGTATGCAAGAATGCAAATGAACTGGGCTCAGAGTATCTCGTAATCGGATGCTCCTGACTGGAGTGCTTGTGTTTTTTTTTTAGTTTAATTTAATTTTTAATAGAATGTAGTTTACATTCAGCAATTTTAATTGAGTTAAGGGTTATATAATTCATATTTTCATATTTCATATTTTTACGTAAATACTCAGCAGCGTAGGCAGAATTTTTATTTTGGAAGTTTAAGAAAAAAATAATTAATAATATTTATAATAATAGCATACATCTGGAGGTTGTTATATGAGTAGTACGACAAGAGTATTTGAAAAATTGCTACTTTGTTTTAACAAGAAATTTCCACTGTATAAAATAAGCTATGAGCCACTGTATATATGTATTTAGATGTGTGTAAATAATTATTAAATATATGTATTTCTGGTACTTTGTTTCTTTTTTGCAAAGCATTTCAAAGGGTTGTTAAAGAACGTTTTATTTTTGCAATTCAAACGCCGTAAAATTAAAAAAAAATTCTGAAAAAGGAATCTTTTGACACCTGTTTTTTCAAAAATCAGTTTTAAAAAAAACTTGATAAATTTTAGTACTGTTTAAAATTTTAAATAATGTTCAGTGTAGCAGCCCATTTTCATTTTAGCAATATTAGAAATTTATGCAATTAATTTTACCTAATCAACAATCTTAAAAAATAAAATATATATTAATCATAATTGTATTTAATATACTACCAATATTGTTATATTAGTTACATTTAAACTATTACAATGAATCCTAAGCATTGGTTTAGTGGCCATCACTTTTGTTAAAGTTCCTTAAATAGTTTATAGTTTTCGCAAGCTGTTTTCCATTTTAGTTTCCCTTCGATCTGCCCCCTTCTTTTAATGGCATACATTACATATGCATTCATGTCTTCGGTTCTTTTACTTTTTATGGCTACTTAAACATTTGAAAGTCATCAAATAGCTGGTGGGCTTTGCGATATTTTTGCCATAGTTTCGCATTTTATGCATTCGAGTCAAAACGCCATGAAATATGCAACACACGGCGCCCCAAATTGTCTTTTATGCGACCGAGTTGTTGTCGCCACCAGCTGCCTGTCCGCCTTCTGTTTTTGCATATTCGTTTCGCCAAGTTTGGGTTTTTATATATTTTATGTGCTTCCTTCCCCCCCAGTTCCAGTGGCAATGCAAATGGCGCATTAAAAAATTTGCGCAACTCACGTATGGGGAATGCTGTCTTATCAATGCTCTTATCGTCAGCTGGTCGTAAAAGACGCGAGACGCCCGTAAAACTAAAGGCACCAAACTGAAGCATCGAAATCAAAGTGAATAAAAACTGGCTAACAGACTTTTCACACACAGTTGGCCATAAAACAGATAAACCCGAAATTTGAATAGTGCGTTCGTCTGAGGGATGGCGAGAGGGGGAGCAGGGTAGTAGGACGCCGCGTTGTCTGGGCGTGTGTATAATCTATAGAGGAAATGGTTACGATATATATCCAACGATTTTTATAGCCGCACACATATGAAAAGGGCCCCAATGCTGGCTCGTAAATATAAATTAAATTATATAATTTATGTAATTTAACATTTAACCCAGCCACGGAAGCCATTATCGTAATTTTTCCATAAAAAATTTCCTTGGCCACGTTTTATGTAATTCAATAAATGTACTCAAACACAATTAATTTGAATTGCTCGAACAATTGATGATGGGCTCAGCGCTTGTTTTGCCATATAAAAGACCCTTTCACACCTTTCATAAATATTTCTAACTCAGTTATAAACTGCTGTTAACAAAAAACAATAGTTTTTGATTTGGTAAATAAAATTAATTTTCATTATTAGTCTCAACGCCTATTTTGGGCCATAAATTAAATTACATTTAAAGCCCGGCTCGCGGCGTGGAGGTGATAAAAGCCGTCGACTCATAATAAAGCGCCAAGTGTTCGGGCTGTGTCCCTTGGGAGACTTTGACAATAACTCATGAAGGCATTTTAACTGCCAAGCGTGGGCTAATGACCAGATCCAGGCCGGGCCTGGTCAATGCTGCCTTGGTCTGGCACAAATTGCGCGCAATTAGTGCGCATTTTTGAGCGCTAGGTGGCGCACAGCTGCGCTCGCCACACCCACCATACACACACACGCACACGCACGCACACACACATGATTAGCACTGAGTGTGTGTTTTGGCGTTGTAATTGCTTTTTGTAATTTATGCCCGCGCCGCCCGCCCGCCGCAAGAGTTGTCAGCGTTTTGTCTCCATGTGCCGCAGCCACTTGCCACCACCACCACCCCACCCCCCATTCCAGCCCCCCCACCCCTTACGCATCTGTGCTGTATTTGGCTGATGCACTTTGTCCATCATTATGACAGCTGCTTGACGACCAAAAAGGGCTCGTAGCCAGGCTCTGGGCTCTGGTCAGAGTGGGTTGAGGCTGTCGCTGATTGGGCAATTTTTCTTACTCGGCTGCGGCTAATTTTTTCGCGTTATGAATGCGCTTTGTGACATTTGACATTTGTGGAGCGGGAGCGGGAAACAGCTGATGCCACGAATCAACCAGCAGCCGTCAGGTTCGTCATGGTGATTACCCAGAATCGTTGCTGGTTTGGGCCGCTGCCAGACCAAAATTGATTCAAAAGGGGTGCACGAAGAGTGCCCAATGTTATGTCATGCGATTTGCTAAGCCCAAGGTGCTCTAATCCCAAATAATATGCGCTACTTAGAGCCACTCGGCGGTGAGAGAGAGACCCGCGCAGCGCCTTCAGCGACTGGCAAATCCCGACTGTGTTTCTCAATTAATTGCCATTTAGTGAACTCACAACAAGTGGAAAGGCGCCGCGACATTTCGGCACAGACTGGCTGGCGAGCACAAAGCGAGCAAAAGCCACTTCCGACAATGGCGCCCAGCCCCACCCGCGGCCACGCCCAGTCAACATTTTTGCTATAATTATGGCACCCAACGAGGCGTGAACATATGTCGTCGCCTCCCGCTCCAAAAAATAACTGTGCTATTCAATGGTCACAGCAGCCACAAAAGTTTTTCTCATCTACAGTGGAGTCTGACTAAATGAAATCGAGACAAACTTAATTCATTTTCTGTGAATCTGTTTTTATCAGTAAGAAATTCTCGCTTAAATATAAATTATTATCGCCAGCATGTTTAAATTTGTGGCACATTTGTAAATGGTTTATTTTAGGCGAGTAACACTGTACACGCCTTTACACAGAGCCACTGAGGTGTGCCTTTGGACCGTTTGCAACAGCAAAAGTTGCATTCAAACCGTGAATGTCCTTTTTATAGAAGCGCCTGTTAGAGTTTTTCAAAGGACGCTTTTCTACACATTGAAAAGTAAAAATGCTCTACTTGACTTTGCTCAACTAGCAGATACTCTGTATTAAATTAATTTATAATTTGTGGAACATTTATAATTATTTAACTGAAATTTAATTATTATTATTTTATAATTATAAATTTTATCCCAAAAACAAATGACTAGAAATATTAAATTTGTTAAAAAAAAATTTTGTATGCTATATTTTAATATTATATTCTTTATAATCTATGCTCTCCACTATAATATCCTTTATATTCTCTGTTTATATTTCTAGATAAATTCTTTTACGGATTGCATACATTTGCTGTCACATTGTAAGTACCCAAAATGTTTACGTTTTTGTTGCTATGATTACAGGGTATCCATATGTTGTCTCTACCTATTTAGTTAACTTTTATTTGGTCAACAAAGCTGCGCCCATGCGTGGGCCGTGTGGCGGGGGCAGGTTTATTCATGCACAAATTGTTCAAAGTGAATTTTCTGGCTGCATTTGTCAGTTGTCCTCGGTTGTCGTTGAAGGATTTTTCTCGTGTTTTGCCTTTTTTATTTTTTCGCATTTTCCATTGGCTATTTTGTTTTTTAATAATTGTTGCAAATGCGCTTTTACGCTTTTGACTTCAATTTGCGGGGGCCGCTTTTGATATTTTTCGCACACACACACACTCGCACACACACACATGCATGCATTTGTACAGTTGTTTTTGTTTTTATTGTAATCGCATTAAGTGCGCTTATTTAACGCAAATCTGCCCAGCTCAGTGCCCCAGACCATGCCACGCACGGATCCTTGCAGCCAAACGCTAATGATGACTAATTTGTTTGCACTGCCTCAGACTCGTCCTTATCCACATCCTCCGCAACGCATTTCGGTTGTCGTTTTTTCACTCTTCATTCGAGTGGGCCACATGTGTGCGGCCACAAGTGTTTGTTCCAGAACAGAACAGAGCAGAACAGAGCAGAAGGCAGAGCTCAGATCCTGGGCTTTTTGTTATTTTTGCAACATTTAACGCTTATTTGGTTCTTTGCTAAGCTTTCATCGCACGGCTTTTGAGTGTTGGCCGACTGTTTGTTTGTTTGTTTTTTTTTGAGGCATTTTAGAACAGTTCCTTGCGAGAGGGGGTTGGACTGGCGTCTCTTTCTCGTTTGGAGTTTGTTGTTTTTAGCTGCAGTGCACAATTAATTCGCAATTAGCATTTTGCTTTCAAATGTTAGACGAATGGTTTTGGGGTGCACAAACAGCTGCCGTCGCAAATCGAGGTGGATGAGGCGACATTTAAGCCAAAAACGAAGACTCTATTTTTGGCCCGATCACATTTTCATTTCCATCCAAAAAGCAACTTTAACTGATGAATCCGCTTAACTAATTTACTCACCATGGCAAATGATGCGCTACGGAAAAACCAAGGAACCAAAAAACTAGAAAAAGAAGAAGAGGAAGAGGAAGAGGAAGAAGTGGAAGTGGAAGAGAAACAACCAATTGCTAAATTAACAAATTATGCAGCGCCCAAGCGGGACAATAGTCGAGCAGAGGATGAGCGACAACAACGAGCACTTAATTTAGTTAATGCAAACCGAACACCAAACCAAGTCCGCATCCACGTCCAAAGAAGACGCACTCAACTGGCTGACATTTGACAGATGAACTCGGCGACCAGCTGGGCAGCCGAGTGGAGAGTGGAGACCGGACTCCGTTCAGGTCAAAGATACATTCGAATCGCTTTGGCTGCTGATGCGGCATAATTTGTTAGACTTGACAACAACAGAAGCAAAAGAAAAAAAAAGTGGCAACATCTTTGGATTTAGTTTGCCAGTAATTGTCGGAAATAGCAGGACAACCCTCAGGACACCTCACAAAATCCACCCGGCCACTTGCCAGTTAATGGACATCGTTTTGTTTGTCGTCCTTAAAGCGCATTAGAGAACTGCAAAGTTTATAAACAAATAAAAAAAAGAGAAGAGCATTACAACAATAAATAACGGCATTGCAGTAGTGCTCAAAGGAAAATAAACATCAGAAAAAATTATATAAAAATTGTGTGTGCAGCTAGTCGAATTTCTGATACCCTTAAATACCAAAAAAAATGTGTATTGTTATTTTAATGAAGATATTTTCAGAAAAGTTAGCATATTTTATATTTTGGTATAGTTATATATTCCAAAGTTTTTTTATATTCGAAAAAATACTTTTTTAAGGGCATCAAAGTGCTTAAAGTTGAACTGGCCAGCTGTGGGTTGGGGTTGTCTGTTGGTCCTTCCGGGTAGTCTCTAAGCCTCTTTTGAGAGTTGCACTTGGCTTGGGCAACTTGCCACGGTCGCATCTTGCTTTCCAACTGTGCTCCGCTGATAATAAAAGTTTAATGATTTTATTGCTTATGAAGTTGTAATTCATTTTGTGCCAACCCTTCGACAATTATCCTTTTAGATAAACAATTGTGCGCGCAGACAGCGCCGCGAATACCCTAAGAAAACAAAATGCCGTCGACTGTCATAAAAACAAATTTCATTGTTTGTTTTCTTTTGCGCGCTTTTGCCATATTTTTTTATTTCATTTTTTATTTTATTTTTTTTTTTTGTATATTTTGTTTTGCTTTTGCCTTTTGTTTTTGCGTTGCGCTGTCGTAAAACGTTTATTTCATTTATGTGGCATATTCCCTTTGGAGACGTCGCCATAAAAGAATCGTGTAAAATTATGCAAAAAGGATTAAAAATATCTGCAGGAAGCGCATCAGTCCCTCATACATACATACAGCAGCTGTGTTTGCCGAATGCTCGTCATGTTTTAATTACGCCCGATAACAAAAACTATGAGAGTCTTTCAAGTTTTATTGCCCTGCACGTAAAAGGACCAAATAGCTGATGAGAATGTCGCGGGCAGCAGCAGCATTCCCTTTCCCCCTAGAGTTGACCCAATATTGTAATCTTAGCAAATAAATCGTGTGCTTTTTTTATGACATCATCCTCGCAGAGAGGATGAGAGCGTGAGCTGGGCTCAGGTCAGCAGGACACATGACCACGAATTAATCTGAAATCGAAATCGAAGTCGAAATCGCCAAGCAAAAACATTTCGCACATAATTCAGCACAAACAACAAAAAGCACGCAGCCGTTTTACAGGGTGTGGACTGGGAGAGGGGTTGTCAGAGAGAGAGTGACAGAAAGCCGGAATACAATTGGCGAGCCAAAGTGCTGGCAGGATATCAAAGGGTTCGTTGCCAATCAGCGCGAAAATCACGCACCGTGCTGACCAAAAGCAAATCAATTCCTAAGCAGCTCAGCTGCCAAAGCAACTTCGTGCCCAGATCTGCCATATCCACAATTATTTCTAATGACAGGACATATGACGAGGTCAAAAAAAAAGTAGAAAAACCTCTAAGCCAAAACGTATGTCAATTTGTCAATTTCACATATTTTTGCGGTGCTTTCTTTTTTTGTTGCTTCTTCTTATATTTTTATCGCAAATGCCGTGCGACGGCTTTTTATTGATATCGTCCGGGGCAACACGTGTGTTGCCCGAGAATGAGAACTTCTCTTTTTTGGCCACAACAATGTAATCTGATGCCTGAGTCCGTTTTACGTATGTGTGTGTGTGTGTGTGTTGGTGGACTATGCAATTGCCGTTGGCCTGGCTTTTGCCAGAAAACTGCCAAATCATTATAAATACATGTGCTTTTACCATTGCTATTATTCCATTATTTGCCATGGTTTTGTCAGTTATCCTCTGGGTTATTTGATATTTTACAGTTGATAATAAGGCTATTATCAAACATTTCACATGTGCCCGATCATTATAGTTGATTGATGTGAAAGCTACCGCTCGAAGTTTTGAGTTACTAAAACTGAATGTGAATGCGCACACAACTGTACCAAATAGTCACAATGCTCACGTAAAGTTAAATAATATTTAATGTGAACCACACTCGAATCAATCATCGAATTATATATATATTTCAGTTATAACTGTACTGCAATTGAGCTTCGTTTATATGCTAATTATTGTACGCTTCTCAGGCGCTGTCCAAATATTAAGGGTTGAGATTTAATTATGGGAAAACAAGAATATTCCGTACATAAAGTCAACAAACACAATGCCCAGTGTTGTTTTTGTTGTAAGCGGCTACACGTAATTAAGCACTGGTCGGTCGCGTCGCGTCGCGTCCAATCCCAGACAAAGACCCATCAAGGTGCCTACTGCAGCCGCCTGCATATATGCCGTACTAAATTTAACTCTTTCAGTTTTTATGGTCATTAATATGCTTGATTATTTCCCTTGACGTTGTTGTCGTCGCCGCTGCGCTCCCGATGAGTGCGACACGTGACCAGCGATGCGACGTCCAGCGCCCGCATAAACATTCTTCATCCTGAAGTATCAACTTCCGGTGTGGCCCGTGTGGCCTGTGCGCCGCATTCGGCATTCAGAAACCATAATAAATATCTGCCGCTGCATTGTGTTGAAAAAATATTTTTAAAAAACTGTGGCAAGCACTTACCTTGCCCCTGATTCGGGCCGCAACCCCTTCAGGGCAAGCAGGCTGGCTGGCAAAAGGGTTAAGTAGCAAAGAGGATGATGCTGAGGCGTGTTTTTTTTTTTGGGGGGTTGTGCCACGCCCAGCTCGGCTGCCGGCGCTATTATTAATGCTGATTGACGCCTGTTTTGTAATTTTGTAATTGAAACTGAAGTTGTCAGCATGTTTCGCTGCTTTTTTGACATTATTTCTGCTGCCTTTTTTTGTATTTCTGTGTGTTGCCCGCAATCATTTGTTTGTTATCCTTTGATCTTTTCACTGTCGCGAACAGGAAGCGTTGCGGCTGAGACTTTTTTTTAATATTTCTAATGCAAGCTGATAAATTGTGAATCTGTTGGATGCCGGATAGAAACAGATATTCTTATGTAATATGCAAGGAATCAAGAAACAAGCTTTAATATAAACTTTCGACAGTTGCTTCATTATGCAATTACTCATAATAACCGAAAGAAATATGCAAAATTTTGCATATTTGCTGGAGTCATCAATTTTTGGGTGCAGCGTCTGGTCTAATCTTGGTGCAGGCTGCTTTGAGCTCAGCCCGAAATGGAGCACTTTAAGTTTCAGCCAAGCGACAAGTCCTCAATTATCAGATTTGCATGACAGATATGCCCAACGGATTGGCCAGGCTCTGGTAGTGGTCTGCTTTTGGTCTCCGGGAGCAGCATAATATTTCAAATGAAGCATAGAGCAGAGGACTCATTATCAAAGCACAGCATGTGGTTAGCCCCAAGTAGCGTGGCAAACTTCCGTTACTGCAAAGGAGCAAAGGAGCAGCACATGGCGGCTGGAGCAGATGATGAAGCAACACTGCAGAATTTCAGTCAATTTCCTCGAAATTGTTTTTTGTTTGTTTGCCACAGACTCAACCGACCTCACCCGGCTGGCTTCCCCTCTGACTTTGCCCGACGACTTGCTTAGGCTTCCTGTCTGCCAGTCTGCCAGTCTGTCTGTCTGTCTGCCTGGCTGGCATGGCATTCAAGTTTGGCAGCTTCATGGCATTGTTCGTAACAGCGTTACAGGCGACAGTGTTAAATGGTTGCAATATGTCATCAGGTTGGCTGGAGCTGCCGTTACTAGATGGCTGCCATGATAGCCCAATCATGGCAACCAGCAACCAGCAAGCAAGCCAGCCAGCCAGCCACCGGCATCTAGTGTCTAGTTTGGGCACCCGGTCGGGTGCGGCGCCATTTGTATGAAAAATCGCCAGGATGCTAATACGTTTGACTTCCGTTGACGGATTACCGACTATTTGGACTGTGCCTGCCCTTCTGAACACTCCGAATTCGACTTGAGTAGTATTGGTTGCGCTCTCCTCCCCCCACGCCCCCCACCACCGGTTTCAAAAATTGCTGCGTTTCACATTTCATTTGAATATTTTACTCGAATCTTTTTTGGCCGTAGTCCTCGTTTTTGGTTTTGTGGGTAGCTATCTGATAATTTGCTCGACTGCTACTCAGTCAGGTTGTCGTTGGCGAAACAAAGCCTCGCATTGATAAGCACCGGGGCCTAACAGAAGCGGAATTAAACACTGCAAGAAAAATGAGTAGCTTGTAATAATGTAAGCAATGTTTTACATTTTTATCGAAAAACGAGAATTATATTAAAAAATATATTATTTATTTAGAAAACATTATCAGGCAATTTTATGTATTCGAATATTTGTGTGGTATTAATTAAAAGATATTATTTTTTTTGTTTTTAATTGAATTTTTATCATAATATTTAAAATCCACACATTTTCTTTTCTTTATCTAATTGTTGACTAAACACACATTTAAAAATTTAAATTTATATACACAGTAAATCCGGCTTACACTAAATTTAAGTAAAGAAAATGGGCTAAGGTTATATATATTTTCGGGGTATGATTTAAATTTGACTGCACTTAATTTTGACTTCTCGGTTTTTATTGCTCTAAAAGTTTCTCTCAGTGCACCACTCCCTCGGCGCATTGATATGCAAATTTTCAAATTCGTTGGAGGATTTTTTTTTTTGTTGTTTTCTATTTCGGTTGACGATGAGCGACTGCCGAGCGTCGAACTTTTTTCTATTTTGGCACCATTTTGATTGCCATGAATGAGTAACGACCGGAAAGCTGTTTTTATGACCGAGTGATAGCGATAGCCCGAATGGCCAAGGTGAACCAGACGGCAGCTTGGCGAAGTGCAACCTGGGAGAGCTTGGAAAACTGAGAAAAGTGGGAAAACTGGGAAGCTGAAGCTACCTTGCAGTTGATAAGCGAGCAAATTGAAAATGGCATCGGCATCGGAGGCGTTGAAATGACAAGCGACCCGTTGATTTCTCTGGCAATTTCGTTGATGGATTTCGGTTAATGGACCTGGCAAAAATTGCAAAATTACTGCGACCAGGGTTGCTGTTTGTGTTTGTGTTGCAAAAATTTAAATAAATTGCTCTCATTTGTGGGCTGGTCTGGTGGAATACGTGCGACGGCCCAGCATTATCATCATCGTCAACATGATTGGGCTTTTGGTATATTTTATTTTGTTTCTAAATTGAAATTGCAGTGCAAACAATTTAAATGGGATTTGCATAAATTTCGTACACACTTGCACTACACTGGTCAAGCCCAAAAACTAAATCGGTTTTGTGTGCAGGACAAATCACTTGTAAATTGAATTACTTTGCTTGCACTGTGCTCAACCCTTTTTATGGCCACGGCCACACCGCACCACCCACCTCGACTCACCCGCCTTGAATTGAATTGAATTTCACGCATATGTGCGTTTATACAATTTGGCCAATTTTCAATAATAACAAAACACGTTGCGTGAAAACCCGAAATTGACACAAAAGTTGCCATAAAATATGATACGAACAAGAAAAATCACCTTCGACATAGCGTGCTAGACTTTAAGATATCCTGTAAGATAACAAAAAATAATATTTGTGATTTTAGTTAAAATTAACTCTAAAAAGTGAAAAATGAAGTAGTTTAAATAATTATATTGAAATCTTTAAATAGTGAATTTTTATTCTTATTATTATTAATATTTTTACTATTATTTTCAACACTTAAAGAAACCCTCAAATAATTTAAGTATTTTATTTTCATACTTTATCTCAGCTTAGATTTATTTTATTATATTTTTTTTCCAAAACTTTTTGCACACTTGCAACTTCCCCACGCATTGTCAATATGCCGGGGTATCGAGGCAAAGGGTTAGAGTTTTCTGACTTTCCCAGCTACAACTCAATTATGTGCGGGACACACACATGACTTGACAGACAGCTAGCAGCGCTTGCATTATGTTCCTTTTTTTATATTTTTTATGATAAGTAGCCGCTGGCCATAAAAATCCTTTGAAACCGTCGCACACCCATCCAAAAAGAATGCCACACATTTTTTTTGCCTGCTTGTGGCAGACCAATCAACACCCACACACACACACACATGCACACACACACACACACACACACACACACACACACACACATGCACACACGCACGCATAGAGGGAAACGTTTGCGAGTGCCAAAATCACATTTTCCATCAATTTTCGTACATGATTTGCGCAAAATGTTCATTCGATATCGGCACTGGGAACCGGAAACCGGCAACCGGGCCGGGTAAGTTGCGGGCTATAAAAATGCAGCACATCAGCGTCGAGTCGAAGCCGCTTAAAGCCAACGGCTGTGGCCAAGCGGCGAGGTTGTTTTTAATACACGTCACATGTTTTGACGTGGTCATCTGGCTGATAACTTTTTATTTTTTACAATTTTATGGTAATGCTGCAAAATGTTTTTATAAAAACATATTTTGTAACAGTCCGCAGGGAGTGCAAAACCGGCACCAGGCAAAAAGGATAATAACGCAACACGTCGGCCCGTTCGAAAAGCTCATGCCAAATTTTATTGAAAATCATTTTACTTTGATGTTTTCTGTTTATTCCTTTTTTGGCATTTTGTTAGCTCGTTTTTTTGTTGTGTGTGTTAATAAATGCAAATAAAATATGTTTAAATTGCATTATTTAAAAAAATTGCGTCGTTAATTTATATGCAAATACATTTTTGATAGCTAAAATGTCACTGCAATCATCCGCTTGCCCGCCAGTCGCTTGTTTGGCCAATTTTTAATATTTTTATTTTATTTTTTGTTCAGGTATTTAAATTTTATTTCACACACACATATATATATATATATATATATAAATATATATGTATATTTTTTTGCGGTCGCCCCACGGCGGACCCATTAATTTTGATAGTTGCGCCATGGCAAATGAGAGATATCCTTTGATGGACGTGCGAGGGGAGTGAGATGGCGGGTTACTGCGGCCTGGACATTGGTTTCAGTAGTCATAGCAGCCGCATTTTTATTAAACATAATTTTATTAGTTGCATTTCATTAATTTGCAGATTGCACGCAATTTAATATTTATAGTTGGTTGACCTCGTTTCTAATTAAACGCAAATATTTGGATAATTAAATGACAGAAATTATCAGTGTAAAAGCTCAGATTTAAAGAGCATCAAACATTGTTAATGATACACATAATATTTGATTAATTTACAATAAAATACTTGATTCAAACTTTGAAGAGCTGTTCAATATTTATTTTGACGTTTAAAATAAACAAATTTTTTAAAATTCTTGTTACTCAAAATACTTTTTCCATATGTTTGCAAGTGTATTTAAATGTTCGGCATCCCGTTGACTGACCCTATTAATTGTTCTATCCGAACTTTGTTCTCTACCATATTTTGATGGGTCTCTTAACTGCACTTTGTGTTTCGTAGTCCGTTCAACAGCATCGCTTTACTGTCGTCTAATTCAGTTTTAATTAACAAATCGCAGCCAGCGAATCCAACCGAATATGCCAAACCAGAAACTTTGTTAGCAATGAAAAGAAATTCAATTAGGCTTATTTGAGCGTTAAAAGCCAATCATGTCAGCACTGTCCAAAAGCACAATGCCAGGATATAGCGGCACAGACTGGCAAGGACTCTGTTAGAGGCATTTTTTGGGGAAGGGATTCAGACACATCACTCCAAGGGTTGGGGTGACAGCTCGACGAAAGGGTTGCAAAAGGTGTCGCTGCCGCAACACATAACAAATGCACTTACTGAGTGTTGCAGTAGCAGTTGCAGTTGCCGTTGCCGTTGCAGCTGCATCTGTTATTCGTGACTTGAAGCGACGTAAGCTGCGGGATTTGTGACTGCTAAAGGCGTTTTGGCAAATGCCTTTGCTTTAATTGCACCCTCAAAGTCAGCTTCATATTTGTGTATATATATATATATACTTGCCTATATGTAAGTATATTGGATATTGGTTGGCGTCACAGGATGATTTGCAATTTGCATTCGGAAATTTCTGCAACTAGTCCCGTTTTTGCATACCAATTAATTAGATGCGAATGCAATTTTAATTACAGTCGCGATGCATTTGCCAAATTGCGAAATGCACTCATCTCCCCATCTCTGTCCCACACTCACCGTCTCTTTCTCTCTCTCGGCATTTGGCGACAGATCTGGAATTTATGGCTGGACAATGCGAGGCAGCGACGGCTTAGTGGCCAGGCAAAGTGGATTAGGAGGCAACTGTACATCCTCCACATGTTGTGTTGTTATTGTTGTTGGTCCGTTCGGTTGCGCCTTGATTGATCGCCATCAGCCTCATCCTCATCGTCCTTTACCCATACGTCAGTCAGTCAGCCAGTGAATCGTAAATGTAAGCAAACATGATGGTGGTCACGTGTCGGCCGTGTAAGCTCCGAGCAGGACACGTGTTCGGCAACGCCGCCTCTTGTCTTCAACAATTTTTGAAGTGCCCGCTCTAAGAAGGGGGTGGGATTCGGGCTGCAACCCACTGGGAGTGGGTTGAAGCGACGCCCGCCAGTGTCTTCGCTGTGACTTTTTTAGTTGCCGTGTGTCGGCGCTAAGCCCAAAAGTATGATTTGATTTTCGCATTTCTTTTTTTTCTTCTCTTTTTTTTTTTTTGTTAAGCACATTAACGCATGTTTTCACTCATCAACGCTTGGCTAAGTGTTTTGGCTTAGGATGAGGCGAAATGAATAGAAGGCGTTACAATAATATTTAGTTAACGCATTCGTTTAATAAAAGAAGGAAATTTAGTCAGACTTTTCTTACTTTATTTTGGCAATTTAATAGAATTTTCATTAATCGATATAACTTATTTGTATTCAAGTTTTTATTTTGTATTTCAAAATTTATTGTATTTTTCTATATCATTAATTTGTAGCCCATCTCTTATCAGTCCACAAAAGCCACGCCCCCCCATAAACCACTTTTCATGTGGCAAACAATAAACCCATCTAGCGAACACTTTATCGAACCCTTCAGAACCCATTTGAAATGACTTCATTTTCTAATTTCCAATTGAAATATTGCTTGAATTTGAATAGGAAACGTGGCAAGGATAACGCCAGTCCCTGCCCCTGCCACCGTTCTGCTGCATGGCTGATCTTAGATCTTCAAAATTCGAAAAACTGAAATACCCAAAAAAAACAAAAAAAATGTTGCGTGTGGCAGCGCACGCACAAAAGCCAACAAACAATTGCAAAACATTTACGCGGACACACGCAACGACAACAACAACAACAGTTCGTCAAAAATCAAAATCGAATCAGAGCACAAAACAGAAAGAGAATAGGAGTGATGCGAGCGGGGCTGGCGGGGCAAGCTGGCTATTCAGATGGCATAGAGAACTGACTTTCACACCCCGAGGCGCATTAGCCGCGCACGCGTCTCAGTTCTAAAAAGCAAAAGTAGAAACAATCACAGCCAAAAGCCTTAGAAATAGTGGCAACAATAACAAACAACAAATTGCCCGAATCTATGGACGCAGGACGTGCGTCGTCTGCCAGGACCAAAAGCGGCGCGCCGCCTGTCACTGTTTGCACAGAAGTTTGCAGCAACAATTATTACATTTGTTTAACTTTGCCGAGCACTGCGGGCAATTATTGTTGCTGGCAGTTGTTGTTGCTGTTGTTGTTGCTGCTGTTGTTGCTGTTGTTGTCGCCAACGGCGGCTGGCGGCGAGTTAATTTAAGAAAAACTCTCCCACAGCCTGAAAGGATTGCGGCGCCGAAATCCTTTGCGTGTGCCGAGTTTTGTTTTAATTGCTTCAAAAATTGCTCATACGCTTCATTGCGCCTTGAAGAAGTCGCGGCTGCCAACAGGATATGCTAGACAGGATGTGCGCCCTGTTGCTGCCGGCAATCCTTATACTGCTGCCGTTGTTGTTGTTGTTGCCTTTGTCTTTGTTTTAACAATTGTTGAAGCTGTTTGACAGCCGCAACGGCGGCCACTGTTCAAACATTTCACAACCAGAAAAGTGTCAAGGAAATTCGAGCCGAGTTAGTTCGTTTTTGTGGTGGTGGCTTCTATTGAGCCCACGTCCTTTTGCCTCTTACCAAACTACTCGTAAGCCATTAAAATAATTGTTAAGGTAACAATCCTCAGCCCGAAACCAACGTAGCAGCCAATAAATCAGCTGCATATGGCCAATTAATCATAAAGGCCACATGTTTACCCAAAAAACACCTGAACCTCAACTTGAAGCGTAGTTTAGCAGCAGCAAAGATACTCATTAATAATTTTCTTAAAGTGTATATTTATATTATTGGCATGAAACTCTTTAATTCTTATAAGTACTTAATTTAATTATTACAATATTTATTATTTATTCAAAAAAACAAAGCTTTTTCCACTTGCTGAGTATCTTTAAGTCGACCACTCTCGACACCATTTTTAATATGTGTGTCGCTGTGGCTTAACAAAAAAGTGCCAAAACCCGTTGCATAAAAGCCGCAAAAACCAAAAATTGGCTACCAAAATCTGGCACAGAACGCGGACCCCTGGTTCATAGTCCTAATTGATTTATGAGGGTTTTTCCCGAACCAACCAACTGTTGTGTTCTGTTTGTGTTGCAACTCTTTTTAGATATTTCGCTGTGCACATGAAATTAAGCTGAAAATTACGCCAAATAAATGATTTACGCAAATAAATTGAAATTTATTGAGTCCAACTGCCAACTTTACCTATATGCAAAATATATGTATGTATGTGTATAGATGTGTATGTATGTGGCCATAATTCCTGTAGCTTGCCATGTTTTTTAGGCCGCTTGGGCAGCAGCTTGTGATATGTAAATTTGCATTTTACCATTGCATACTTTTTGGGGGGTCGAACATATTGCGGCGGATTTTAATTAAGCGCAAAAGGCAACAACGAAAAAATAAAAGGGTATACGCGCCCGTTCGCACACGTAACAGGATTAATGCACTGTCCATCCGTCCCAATGTCCGGGTGTCCCGCTGTCCGAGCATCTGGCGCTGCGGCGGCTTTCCATTTGATTTGCATTGCATTTAATGAAACATTATTTTCGAATTTGTCTGTTTAATCGTGTGACAATTGGTCAAATGGCCAAATTGGACCTTTGCAAATAAATCAAAGGCGTTTTGATATGATCGAGCGAAAAGCGAGCTCGGTTATTCGATTTATTTCTCTCTTTTAATACTCTGTACGCAATCCAAATGAGTTATTACAATTGAGCATTTGTTTTGTTTTTCATGATTGCAAAAATCAATGGTTTTTTCATTTTATTTAAATTAAAATTCTTTTATAAATATTTAAATACTTTTTTCTGTTTCGATTTAGGAAAACACTAATTTCCCAATTCCATTGCCAATACAACAAAAATAAGAGGGTATCTGAAATTCGGCACCTCGGTTGTAACATTTTTTCCTGTTTTTGTTTTTGTTTTTTGTTATGCAATCAGCTTGTGTTTAATGATTGGTAAGCATTGCAATTAGGAAATTAGTTTGATTTTTAATTAACATGCGGTTTTGGCTATTCGCTTTGTTTTCATTTTCATTTTTGTTGCCCTTGTTGTTGTTGTTGCTGTTGTTGTTCTGTGAAAATTGCCACGCAAATCATTTAATGCGTTTTTGTGGTTAGAATTGTTTTTGTTGCCGCTGGCCAGGGCCAGATTTGCATTTAATGAGCTTCTAAGTGGATTTTAATTTAATTAATGGACACTTTTTATTGAAATTTAGCAGCTAACTTAATTTAAAGTTTAAACGCGATTGGCTTTAATAAAAGCAATTAAAATATAGATATGTTTTATTTAACTAAATATTTTTTAATTATATGTTCCTTCCGAGCAGCCCTATTATCTAAAGTCCTTGCTTACAAATTTCAACTAAGCCTTTTTTTTTAGTCGCAATCTTGTTTTGCCACAAATCTATTTAGTGAGTGCATTTAATTAAATCTGCGGCGCATTTAACTCGCTCGCTGCGCAGAAAAAGCCAAAATCTAATTAGCTTTTAGCTCGGCTCGCAGGAACTAATTACCAGAGCGCAGGAGGCGACTTTCATGTTTGATCCTGTACAAATTAACAAATTGTATACGTTTATTAAGAGCAAAGCAAACGGAAAGAACACAAAGCGCACCACAAAAAACCAAAAACAAAAAAAAAATCAAATGAGAAAAAATTGCAAACGTCATCGAAAGCACAAAACCCCGAACCCCCTCCCCCTCTCTTGTTGCCTCCTGCTCAACGCCTCGTGCTGCACTCAAGTGGCTTTATCAGTGGTAACCGCAGTTCCCTTTGCAGGATACGCCAGCCCGCCACTAATATCCTTTAGAATTGTTGTTGCTGTTGTTGGTTTCTATATATATATATATATATATTACTTTTTTTTCATTTTCATTTTCGGAAAAAGCAAAACGGCGAATGAAAATTGCATTCAATTGAGCGCATTTATTGTTTGAATTAAGTCAGGAGGAAAATTCCATTAGGTTGGCAGAGAAACTGCACTCGAGGATACGTTTCAATGGGCGCCCCGAATTGCCTGGGTGGGTGTACGCATGCTTGATGATGACTGGGCGTGTTGCAGCAGCAACAGCAGCAGCGGCAGCAGCAGACACATGTGGCGCATTAAGCGAAGGACGTGCAGCTTCGACTTGCCGCCAAGTGGCTCAGCGAGAGCGTTAAATGGGATTTTGTGCAATGTTTGTGAGCAGCCCAAAACGTCTTTTGTTTTTTACCCCCGGCATAAAAGGCTGAGGCGCTGCAATCAGCAACATACCCCTGCCCGTGCCCCTGCCCCTGCCCCATTCCACAGCCACAGTTGCGCCCACCTGCAACATGTTCTGGTTATGATTGACAGCTGTGAACGCTGCATTTGAGTCGCATGAAATTGAAAGGCAGCAAAAAATGCAGCGCTTTGATTGAGTCCTTTAACCAAAACGAAACCCGAGCAGCAACTCAAAAGACTTTCAGAATACCCTGTTATGCATTTTTTATGCATAAAATACCTAAAAAGTGGCAAGCCAATAAATTGCACGCACATTTTTAAATATAATTAATCAAATGAAAAAATCGTGCAAAATAATAAATAAATACAAAAATATTCACATTTATTATTGCTATTAATTATGAAGATAATCTAGTGTCAAACTGTTTTGATATGCCACATGTCCGATGGGTAGCCAATATACCCCTCCTGTTTGACTGCGGTGCATGCAAAAACTGTGTCCTTACAATGTTGTGATTGGTTTTTCCTTGCATGGCTTTATTAATTTTTGCAGCAGAGCCTTTGGCCGATTTGCTAATTAGGCATAGAAAGGCAAAGACCGCAATCGCACTGGGTGATGGCAGAAGGGCGGAGAAAGGAGGAGGGGAGGGGGTGAGGTACTGTAAATGAACTGGTGACTGTATTACAGTCCTTTATACAACTTTGCTGCTGACACTTTAATTAATTTCTGAGGCTACCAAAAGCACTCGAAATGCATTCATACAGCTTGCAGATAAACAGGCAGAAAGAAGATAAAGGACAATTGCAGTTGGCCAAATGAAAAGTGCAAAGCGTAAGAGTTTACCCAACAGATACGGCAACTCGAGTCCGAGTCCGAATCGGAATCGGCATCGGGATCGGGATCGGGCTCGGAGTACGGTTCATGTTCCCTTTGCTCAAACCGCATTCCGCATTGGCATTGTTTGCCATACACTTCATTTATTTGGAATTAGAGAGAGCGGCTCCAGTGCCAGCGAATTTGAATCCTTTATGAAGCTTGGCACAAACAACACACACACACACACACACACACACACACACCCGCACAGTGCACACATGCTCATGCATATATTTGGCAGTTGAAAAAGTAGCCTCAACTCTCCTGCCGAAGCTTGGGTCTGTTGTGTGCAACAGACCAAAAACCATTGATTGTCATCGAATAGCGCCGGCCAGGACGAAGGCGCAAGTAAAAAAGCAGCTTGAGCGCCATGTCCTTGCTCGCCTGCTCAATGGTCAAAGTGTCCAGCTGCAGCGCCCAACTCCATTCACTCCCCCCGCCCACACTCCCCCGCTCCTGCCTTCTGCAGTTGGCAGACGTCCGTGTCCATTCACTGAGTTTACGTGTTTTTGTACATTTGTTACGCTACACGTAATGCAATGGCCGTGTCTCTGTGTCCGCGTGTGTGTGTGTGTGTATGTTGTCCTGCATCCTGCTTTACTAGTCATGGCTAGTCCATGCCACGTCACGCTACACTTGATAAATCTCTAATGCCACTTTGGGTGCGCCAACCGCATCGCATCGCATCGCATCGCACCCGCCCCCACTTGAGTGGCCACCCCGACTATTTGAATTTTGCGCCAGCTCTCCCTCCCCCCCTCACACTACCAACGAGAATTTGTGTAATTTCTGTTCACTCTGTGTGTGTCATCTGTTGTCCACTCATAGTTCCCAGTTTGCCAGTTCGATTACACTAGTTAACAACCAAATTGTATGTTTTATACCAAGTGAACCAAAGAATTATTAAAAAATTTTCGATGGTAAAAAATTATTTCTTATTCAATTTTTAAAATCATAAATTATGTTTTTTAGTTTTCCTAAAATTTGTATTTCCAACCATTTTAAATAAAAAATACCGCACATTAAATACTATTTTTATTAATTCAAAAATATTAAGTTGCAAAACCAATGATTTAAATGTAAAAGTATTTATGAAGCTCTAAAAAAAGCTTTACAAAATACCAGATCTTAAAAATACCAGATTTTAAAATAAAAATATCAGATACTAGGTTTGGAAACTAGGTTTGGTAAAGTATACAAAATAAAAATTGAAATTCAGTTATTTAGTGTAATTATAGTTGGGTGCATATTTTTGTGCAAATGTTTGGCCACTTGTGTGTCCCTCAGGTGTTTTCCGATTGCGGCTATCGATGTTACATTTGGCCCGTGCTTAATCAAAGGTAATTAGACTATTGTCGGTTGTTTGTGTGTCTGAATAAGAGAACGAGCAAAAGCAGCTTGAATTTAACAGAAATATTGAGTGATGCATATGAATATAGCTTGAGATTTATCTTTAGCTTTATTGGATGCATTTAATTCAACGTGCATACCTCCTGTACTTGGGCGCTGTCTCTAATGAGCTTTTGTCCAGTTGCCTCATTTCATGTCCGGGCACAAAAGCCACTTGAACAAAGCCGGCGACGTTCGCCGCCTAATTCCTTAATTAAAATCGAAGCCTACACTGGCGCCAAATGGCTGCTGTGGTGCGGGGCAGGCAGCCGGGCAGGGTGTGGCAAAATCCATTGACTGATTGCAATATTTCACTTTTAAGTCAGAAAACCCCGCGCAGCCCGCTCGCTCGCACGGAAACAAACAAACAGGCGAACTGGCCAACACGGCGGCTTAATTTGTATGATCAAGTGGGTGAGTGGGTGAGTGGCTCCTGGCGACGTTTTATTAAAAAGGACACACACACACACATACACAACTGAAAAGCGAATCAGTGCAACAAAGTTGCACTGTGACCAGCTTCATTTTAAAATGAAATTCGCACCAGAGCACTTGACCACGAAGAGGACCCTGGGCACAACATACAGCATCTTGTTGTGCCAAATGATGCCCGCCGAACAAAGGGCAGAGGGTGGTAGAGGGTGGTGCAGGGACAGCTGACTGTGGCCGAGACTCGTCGCGCTTTGGCATAATAAATTAACAAATTTGTCTGCACTCACTCGATATTCATGTGGCGCTGACAGGCAACAGGAGCCGCATCCACCTGTGTCCACTTTTGGGTAACTGCTGCTGCTGCTGCTGTCCATTTGGCTGCTGCCAATCATGTCGGATTAATAACAACACACAGGCAAACACACTGAACGGTGCGCTGCTTTATTCATGCCGAGCCAAACAACCAAAACACAACCGAACCATTCAAGCAAATGTTGCCACTGGCTGTGGCAGCTGTGGCGCGGGTGGCTACTAAATGACGCGTCGCATGTTGCCATTGCCATTGCCATTGCCCGAGTGCCGGCTGTCAGTGCATTACACGACAGCTCGGACCCACTCTGGGCACCGCTCTTATCTGGGTTTTAATTGTAACGGGCACCCAAGTCGCACAGTCGCATGTTTCGAGTGCATTTGCTCGTACTAAGTCCTTTCTTTTACCCCTGAACATCCTTCGCTCTGGGACAATGTCTGTCAATATTTTGCGTATTTCATTGCTGCAGTCAGTTACCATTGCATTTGTTATTGTTTTTGTTGTTTGTGCGAGATTTATTCACGGTCTCCCTCACAAAGCCACCCACTTCCATTTCCATATCGCTCACCTTACTTTATGCAAGCAACCGCAACATGTTGCAGGATGCGCGCTTAACACCCAAAAATAACCCAACGAACAACCGAGCCAACCAACCAACCAACTGACTGACCAACCGACCAACCGACCAACCTGTGGCCATTGTGCACATTCCTCAATGCTTAAACGCCGACCGAAAACACTCCACAAGCACTTGCTCTATACCCTATAGAATAATATATGAGAGTATATAAATTTTTCTAAGAGTTATAAAAAGAAATAAAAAATTAGAAATGAATAATAAAGATTTGTGTAATAAGAAGATTTCTTAGTTTAGTACCTAATTAACCAGAAAAGTTCTTTTGGAATAGTTGATGTTTCGAAAGCGAATATTTCTAATATATTTCTAATCATAAGCCTGTTATCACAAACAATTAACAGAAATGAGCCAGGTTTGCTTTTAAAGGGAAAGTTCAACTACTAAAATGTATTTTTCAATACTGAAAAACTCAGAGAAAACTTAGATGAGGTAATATTAATAAAAAATTAAATACAAAAATAATATTAACCTTAATTTTTCACTATTAAAACCAAATTTGTTTTCGGAATAAAATATTATTCTTTTCAGCTGACATAAATAAGTTTTTTTTTTTAAATTACGATTAAAATTTTCTCATATGTAGACTGAAGCTATTTTAAAATTTTCAGAAAATTAACATATGTATCGAATTTATTACAGCGTATATTATGGTCGTTAATATGCCGTAAAACAGTGCCAGTTGTGTGTTTTTCGCTCTATTTTTGAGCGCTTCCTTATCCGTTCTGTTTGTCCGACAATTTGGTCAGGCGTCAGCTTTGGCACCTGCTGGCCATCGCGCTTCCTGTTCCATCTAAAACCGAAAATGTTTCAGTAGCCTTAGCTATATTTTTTTTGGAAGCATATTCATTTAAAGTTCTCCTCTTTTTTGTTCACGTCTCGTGGGCGCTGTTTAGTTTTTTTTTTTTATTGGAATTTAATTTTGGCTTTGAAACTCGTGATGTTCTATTTGTGTGGACGCTTTGTTATTGTGCTTGCTGTTGTTGTTGTTGTTGGTTGGTTGGTTGTGTGCATGTGTGTTACGTTGTGTGTAGTGTCGCGGCACGAATTTGTTTCCAAATTGAATTAGATTGGCCGAACGGCAGCTGATTTGATTGCATTTTCCAGTTGCATGTTTGTTAGATGGGCCAAAGGAATTTTTGCGGCATGCAATTTGATTAACTACCGCGCGCTGCATAAATTATGTCAAATTATCGAAATACCCGAGCACTAAAGGCACTGCCAGACGGGCACTTGCCTGATTATATTATAGCTGGGCCAACTAAAAATGGGCCAACAACATATTTATAAACTGATTTTGTAGCTAACCCGACGCACCCGTGCAACAACTCAATTAAATAAACTATTTGGCTGGAAGTAGAATTTAGGCAGCGAAGCAAGAGTTTGCATGCATACTTCTCAATAAAATATTGTTTATAAATTTGTTTGTCTTATTTCTTAAATTTTACATCCACCTCCGTTTTATTCAACGCAGTCGCTCAGATCTAATTAAGCAGCCTATTAAATTTTATGCCTGGCATCAAGTTATAAAAACTTTCAACGGCCTAGGCTTAAAAAAATTCGTGACCCATGTCTAGTAAAAAATTATGCTAATTTTGTATTTTTTTTTTAGCTAGCTGACAAATTTTACGACTGCCTTGGCAAAAATAAAATTTGCACAATTTTACGACTTTCTAATAAGCAAATTTGCGACTTTTTGCATAATTAGCCACAGGCTGAGGCTAAGGTTTGAGCCTCGTAAAAATTTGGCACGTGCAGCGAGTGCCAAATTTTGGCAACAGCTGTCAGAATGGGGGCTAGAATCTCGCGGCCCTAGTCATAAATGTCCGATGTGCATAAATATAATTCTAAAGTTAAATGAAATGATTAGTGACGGCTGAGTGAGAGGTTGCTCTCTAGCTGCAGGCGCGATAAAAATGCAATAAAATCAGCGGCTGACAATAAAATCGGAAAAAAGGAAAAAAAGTTGTCAGTTCGATTTTTGCAGGGTTGACGAGTCGTTGATGATCGCCCGACTCGCGAAAGAGGTGGCGGAGGGGGTTGATGATGCTTTGTGAACTGTTTTGCATAGAAATAGCAGGCATGCATAGTGCTGTCGATGGGTTAAGGGATGCATGTTACAGGTTGAAAGCGTGTAAGAGCACCCGTGTACATGCAGATATGAGGATATTTTCGACCTTTAGATGCCTTTTGCAACTTTGCCGTTGTCGCATTTTCCACTTTATTAATTCGCCAATTGACAGACTTATTGCAAATTGAAAACAAAAACGCGAACAACTACAACAACAACAACAACAACGAGAATACGTAACTGGAATCGAAATTCGTTATGCACGCTGCGCCCTGAGCTATGCTATAAAAATCAAGCCCGAAACGAATTTGTGCAATCAGCTGGAAATTATTTACATGTTTATACGAAATTGAAACAACAAACAATACACACACACACGCACACTCGCACAGCCGTGCACAGTGTCAACCCGCAGCCGACATATGCATTGTCGTCCTTTGTCCTTGCCGTGTGTACAACTCAATAAAAGGCGCAAATTTACATAGAAACTACGCGCTGAGGATCCACTCATAAATTCCACAATTAATGATGCAAAAAGTGCGAAAAGAATTTGTGCACAATTTGCATTGTTCGCTGGCCATAAAGACATGTGTGCCTGTGTGTGTGAGTGTGTTTATATGTGTGTGTGTGCATATGTTTCGGGTGTACTTAAACAGCTATCCGGATATGCCTCTTGGCTAGTTGGCGTTCAAATCAAGTGACTCGTGCGGGTTGCTCCACTTTCTCGCAAGAGTTGTCATCCTGTTTATTAAATTGTAATTTTTTAACATCTGTATTTTACTTAACTTAACTTAACTACGTCAATTTTCTTCCTTTATATTATTTTTATAATATTTTTCCGTATATTGTGTTTTTTTTATGTTTAGGTATAGATTAGATTTTATATATATGAAATCAATTTTTTTAGTTTTACCTGAAATTTCCTAAATTGTTACTTTATAAGATATTTACTTCTTATTTTACCACATTTACCTTTTATTTTACTATAAATTTATAACTAACCAAAGAAATATTGGCTATTTGTATACAAAGACAATTATTTTGAATTTCGATTTATTGATAGTTTTTCAATTTTGGGTTTATTAAGAGGTTTTTTTCATTTAATGTTAAATGAAATTTTTTTATATATTTTTATTTCGTAGCTTCTTATTTTTGGGCACAGCTACCTATTTCTTCCCTTCGCATTTATTGTTTTAATTAATTTTGTCGGCTATTTTGCAAGCATCATCGTTTTCTTTATAGAAAGAAAGCTTGAAAGTGCATTCAAAGTGCCCATAGTCGCTGCTTGTGTCGGTGCCTTGGCTCCTCGTTGGGAGCTGTTCTTGCGCTGATTTATGCCGGGACAATATGTGCGGCTGGCCAAAGAGGAGAATATTTAGCGGTGCAGGCCAAGAGAGCATAACAGGAAGCGCAGCATCAATTCAGGCAATATACGAGCGCTGCGGCCACCTCCGCTCCGGTCATGGCCAAAATAATTTGAATGAAAAGTCCATTATGGCTTCCTGCGTGCCGGCGAAGACCGAACGACGCCAGCGGCGACGATGAACGTCTTTGCCAGGCGCCAGCATTCACAGTGACCGCAAGGGGGCGGAGAGTGGAAGGGGAGGGGGAGGGTGACGTGTGGCACTGTGTGTGTGTGTGCTCTGCAATCCTTTTACGTTTCGCCCAGCTTTGCCGTTGCTTAAGTGCACTTTACACATTCTTTTATTGTGCCGCCTTTGGGCACATAAATTCAATTTGACCAAATAGTTTTTTTTTTCGCTTTTTGTTTTATTTATTTTTTATTTTTATTTTTTGCTTGCAATTTATTTATATGCAATTTGCATAAATAATCACTTTTACATGCATGTCCTTCGTCATCCTGGCTGCATATGCAAATGCCTGGCTCATGAAATGCGCATTAAGTTGCTTTAATTGCATTCAATTATGCATCGCTCAGCTGCCGCTGGGCGGGGTGGAAAATCAAAAGCTCTGGCGCTTGCCTGATAAGACTTTAGTGGCGCCTTGCGCGAAACTTTGGCGCTCCGCTTAATTGCAGCCATTAAATTTATGCAGCTCGGCGTGTTATCATAACGAGTATGTCGCCCGGTGCATGTAATGCCCGAGGAGGAGGAGGAGGAGGAGTGTGGTATTGCCGTTGCCACGTCGCGTATGCAGCTACCCCACTCATCCTCATCCTTTTTATTAGTGTGCACACAATCTCAGACCACACCACATATCCACAATGCACACTTGAATAATTTCAACGCGGATTATACTAATTAGGCGCTCGAGAAGCCCACGCCATTCAGCTGGCCTTAGAAACCCCAAAATCGAAATCATTTCAGCTCCGACTGTCCCTCTCGTGCATCGACCTATCGTCGCTCGGTTCGCTTCCGCAGCAAATTTCAAATTCATTATCCGTTTATTACGCCCTCAAATATATGCAGTGTCCAAGCTGTGTGCACAGTGGTTGAATATGTGATAAAAGATAATTTTTTATTTTTGATTCGACCTGACAACAGGTGAGACTAAAGTAAGTTATATAAGTTGGCTAGCTTACCTTGAAATAAAATAAACTTCGCTAAACCTCGCTCACTTACGGAAACATTTTTAGTTTCCTTTAATATTACATGAATTTATGAAAATCGCGTAGAAAGGCGATATGCAAAATAGGCAGAGACTGAGAAAGCGACTCTAACACAAAATTCAAATGTTCTATTTAGAATTAGAAGAGGTTTTTAAATAACTTCTCTGTCAAAATTATTGAAATTAAAATAATTATATTCAAATTATTAAAAGGTACATTTAAAATTGATTTCTTAAATTTTATTTGCAGCTAACTTTGTGAATTATTTGTATGATATAAGTAATAATAAATATATATATATTTAAAAAAATAAATAAATCGATAATTGATCGATTTTATTGATACATATAGTGAACTATGCAATATAATATACACAAACAATTTATTATTTATTGCTAATAGACAGAGTTGGACTTAATGTTTTTAACGTATATTTATATATCCTTTGCTAAACTCTTTTTTGGCCTAGCCCACTGTTCAGTTTCTTACCTATGCGATGAAGATGTGTTGGAGCTTTGGGTTGATTTATCTCGTTGCTTGCAAGTTGGGCCCGTCATGTCAGCTTAAACAAATCATTTATATGCAGCGTTTGCAATTATTTGCACTTAATTGTGTGTTAAGTGCCCAGCCAGAAATGCCTTCAGCGTCTCCCCCCGCCCCCACCGTACACCGATGTCAGTGCAGCGGAAGCGATGCCCGTTGATTGATATCGCATTCAGGCGTGCTGAAAATTATTTGCATTGATAATTCGCTGATTAATGTTTGCCACCGACAACGATGAGAGTTGGTCAGCCGACGTGTCGCGATTTTGGTTTGCCTCGTGTTGTGTCCTGTTGTGTCCTGTTGTGTATGCTGCGATGTGTAATATTGATGTGATGCTTGTCGCTGCGCTGTTGGTTGGCTGGCTGTTTATTGAATTGGCTGAGGTTTTTGCATTAATGCTGTAAACAATTAAGTGAAGCGCATTAAGTCGGATTTGGGGGCCGACTAACTAATTTATGAGCCCAACTGAAAGCGAGCAGCAGCAGCCGCTCATTAAATATGTGAAAATTGCATTTACTGCATTATTGAAACCGAATTACTTTAATGTTAACGTTAATGTATTGCCAATTTTAAAGTGTGCGAAACTGGCGAAAAGCAACCTGTGCCGAATCCATTTAAAATCATTAGGAAAACATAATAAATATTTAAGCAGCTTATTAGAAGCGCTGCCTAAGGAATAAAGGAAGCCTTCTAAGCATTAGCAGAGCAAACAAAAACATCCTGTGGAGGAGCTCCCTTGAGTGCTGTCGGGCCGGAGTGTTCGTTCGATTGATAAAACGAGAGAAAAAAAATAAAACGTACGTTGCTAATTTATTGCGTTTTAATTCATATGCAAATCAAGTCAGTTGGTTTCGTTTCCTTTAATGTCCTTAAGTAAATAATCAAATATGTGCACTTGAAAGGCAACCGCAGAGAGATGGGAACTACTGTTCGCTCCCGGTTGCTTGGCAGCCAAATGCACATGTGGATCTGCTATGACGAAAACCGAAATCTAATAAAGCTACTTTCGCAGCAGGATGTCAGGATAACAAATTTATATATATATATATATAGAGGCATAGCGCACCTTTCATAAATTGACTGTGCCATAGAAAAGAAATTATTTTTTATTCATGCATTAAATTGTTTTGACTTCCACCGATAATATCAGACTTTTCTTTATGTTTATTATGTATTTCTCTCTTTTTCCGCCGCATGCTAATCAAATTACAAGTCGCATCGTGTGTGTGTACCTCCACCCCACCCCACTCCACACTCCACGTTGTTGCTACCCTCGGCAGCTGAATCATTTCTCAGAGACGGCACCTTGGCTGGCATCCATATTCGTAATGCCCGCGGTCTCTATTCGTGGGTCGCCTGCAGCGCAGTATCAAAAATAATTTGTTTGACAATAAAAGACGATAAACATTAAAATTATGTGCCAGAGATTTTGGTCGCGGCGCAAGCAGCCAAATCTGGCAGACTCAAACATAAAAATGCGTTGGCGTTGTCAACGTGCTGCATATCCTTAATATGCCTCATCCTTGGCTCAGTCGCTTTATGTTTATTATTGCCCGGAGCGCCCGTCGGGGTCGCTACGGCGGGGCAGATCTTCAATGATTAGTCCGCTAAACTCACTCGTAAATTTGTCAAATCGCACAAGTTATGCGAATAACAGGGCAAATGCTTTCTATACCCTGTAACTGTAAATGGTCGCAAGTGGTTTCAGCTAACCGTATACGAAAAGAATATCTATTTTTATCAGCATTATATACTGGGTATATGCTAGACGAGCGCTGAAAACCTACACAGTTTTTTCTTGCTTGTTTTTTAAACATTTTTTTATCTGCTTTCGCATTTGCATTTGGCATTCTGTGAGATTCCCTTGGGGCAGCTGGCTTGGCCAGCATTTTATTTGATTATTAAATTAGATTTTTGCGTTGAAGGTGCGCCGCCTTCCATTTCTGACTTCGGTCTCAGCTTTCAGCTTTTCTTTTGTGCCCTGCTCTTTACTCCTTCACGACGGTTCATTAAATATTTCCACGCAATTCTGGCTTGTTATTTTTGCACTTTGGCCAAAACATCAAAAAGCGCGTGAAAACTTTTGGCTCAGCAACGGAAAATATATTGCTTGAAAATTGCACTCAACTTATATTTTTATTTTCATATTTTTTTTTCATGTGCTTTTTTCCTGGTTGCTTTGACAATTGTTTGCGCTAACGAAGTCGCTTTGTTTCTGTTGTTGTTGTTGTTGTTGCTGTTATTTTTTTGTTTTTTTTTGTTTTTTATTATGCCCGATTCTCGTTTGTTGCAACTTTTCAATTGTTTGGCTTCTGTCATTACCTTTGACACGGCCCTGCCAACTTGCTGTTGCCTTTTGACTGTCGCCGCCTTTTGTCTTTCGCGCTTTTGTTGCCCCTCATCAGTCGCTCTTTGATCTGCCGCCGTTGCATTTCTATTAATTGTAATGATGAGGTTGTTGCAAGCTGTAACAATAGCAGCCCCCCAGGCTGTTATTGGGAGTGCGAAGGATTTGATGGCCTGCGGCTGCATTTGGTCGTTAAATTTAATTGTCATCTCAATGTATTTAATATATGTCCCACTTATCAGTAAATTTGCAATATGATAAAGTAATGTAATAATCACTCCTTACATTATTGTGTTGATTAACATTTTTCTATAATTTTTGCTTGTTGCTCTATTTTAATCCTGAGTGGAAGCAAATGGTTCGCTCTAAGCTTTTTGCAAAACAACACACTTGAGCACACATATCTTTTAGCCAGAAACGTTCAAATAGACAATTGACACACATTGCGATGACTCAAAGTGCACTCACACAGCTCCTTGAAGCACTTCTAATCCGAGGAACTCGACTGCAGCTTCACCTTGACCCAAAAACCTGGCCCTGCGCGGTTAAAATGGCAGCAAACAAAGGATTTGTCTTGTCCCTAGATCCTAATTCAGGCGATTGCTGCATTGGAAACGTGCTCAGAGTTGCAGTTGCAGTTGCAACATATGCAACAGTTGCAACTGACGCACGACCTTGAGCTGATTTAACTGCAGTCGAGTTTCCAGCAGCTGTGGCTGTCGCCTGGGGTCCTGGAAAAGTTGTGTTTTGTTTTTTTTTTTTTGTTGTTTTGCTTTGTTATCGCCGGCTTAAAGTATCGCCGAGCAGTAAAAATTGCTTCCACTTAATAAAGCACACTAATGATGACCGCAGGACGAAATGAAATGCACTTGAGCACGTAGCAGGCAGCTTGAAAGCACTTCAGCTCTGTTTGTTTGCAGTATTATATAATACTTATACCAAAAGGTACTCTAATTTATTTTTAATAATGTTGGGTACTACGTTTGTAAATATATTCTCCACCCCGGCAATTGATTTGCCTCTGCGCTAGTTTGTGTACTTTCAATTACGCACAGATTTTTAAGGCTTTGATGCTCGACTCCAAAGATTTGGGCCCAATCTAGTTAAACTAGATTGTACAAGTACAAATATTTGTGGAAACTCTGGAAATATGAAATGGCATATTAACATCAGGATGATCGACTGGCAAATACTTAAATTTATATATTTGCAATAGCAATCTCGAACTCACATGTCTAATACAACCTTTCAACTGTTTGGGATAGGGTATGTTTTTTAAATCATGTTGGTCATGTAAGAATCTAAACTGTTTATTTATGGGTCACTTTACCCCCAGCTGGGCATACACACACACGCATGCACTTAAGGCCCGTTCCCTGCTTTCACCACTTTCACTTGCTGGAAAAAAAAGGGTTGCCACCCATCATCATCATCATCATCATCGCATATGAGGTCTGGTATCATGTGTGCTAATGCAAACAGAAGTGCAAAATCTCGAGGGAACATTTGATTGAATACAGACAGTTAACTGCCTCAAATGCGCATTTCTTGGCTTCGGTTTTCGGTAGGCTTCTCCTTTGGCGAACCCATAATCCCCATTGCTTATCTGCGTAAAAATATCAAATTTTTTAAAATCATCTTCGGGGCAGTTGATTTAGCAAATGCTATTTGTTTTTCGCCGGCTATGATTGATATTATTATTGATGCTATTGATTGATGGAGTTTAAAATCTGTTGGGTTTTACAAAATTAAAAAAGCAGCTTAGCTTCTCTCCTGTACTCTCTAGTATTTGCATTACACAAAGAGTATTACACACAGAAGCGGGACTTTAGATTATTATTATTATTTTCTTTTTTTTTTTCTCTGTTACGCTCGCTTTGCCTGAAGGCCTTTTATCAGCCGCCACGCGACATTTTTCCGCATCGATTGTACGACTGTTGAGCAGAGTGGATAAGGAGTGGGGTGGGGTATGTGAGGGGAAGTGGCCATTGTCTGGCGACGGGCTTTGATCTATGCCATCTACTTGAGGGTCTATGCAATTTGAATACCGCTTCGAAGGTGGCAGACCATTGTCAATGGTATATGAATAACTGTGCGAGTTATTAGCATTGATGCCCAGATTCAAGGAGCAAGGAGCAAGGCATTACTGTATTATAAAGGATTCATTGATATTAATATTGATATCATTTTTTTTTTCGTTACTGCCAACAGTTTTTCCAATAAATAAAATAGCTTTGATATATTTTAAATTAATTAATTTAATTTTTATTATGCATATATATATGTGTGTATATAATTATTTTATGTTTATGCCTTAATTACTTTAGGTTACTCTCAACCATTTTGGCTGTTTGCTGTGTAAAGATTTCTATTGTTTTTCTTGTACTCTGTTCATGCTCGCGACACGAAAATATTTTGGTTCATCGTTCGAAATACTCGTAGTCTTAGGAATATTGCTTACATTAATGGACCTAGAAACGAAATTGACACACGAACACCAACTTACATTCAACAGCAAAATAATTATACAAAAATATATATTTATATATGTATATAATTATATTTTTTTTTTCAAAAAAAAAAATTATTTTTATAACTATTCGCTAAGTTAAGAAGCCAACTACCTAAATGTGAAATCGATGCGATTTGTTTCGTCGTCGTATTTGTAAATAGACACCAAGAGAGTTTTGTAAAAGTTGTAATTATGAACTTAACTAATCTAATACATCATTATTATTACTATTAGTAGAAAATTTGACTTAATTTTAGGTTCGTATCTGTATGAAAACTAGCAGCTGCTTGCACTGGGCCGACAATTTTTTAATTGAAACTTAATTAAACTAAGCTAAATTAGGAAAATATTCATTAGTTAATTCATGTTAATTTTGGATGCTTAAATAACTTTACCAAAATTATCACTTAAAATATTTTTAGCAAAATTATTTATCACATTTGCGCTTATCCAAACATTTTAATCAGCCTTCACGACAAATTTTGCCCTTCACCGGCGGCAAAAACTTAGATGAACTTTGAACCGGAATTAAAATGTTACTCAAAATGTTGATTTTTTTAAACTGATTTTGGGTTGTTGTGAATTTTGCAATTTTAGCCATTTGCAAATCGTTTACATAAATTTCTCTCCCTCTCTTCCTCTGTGTCTCTTCCCGTTTGCTTTAGGGAGCGCTAGTTCTCACCAACGAAAAGTAATCACAAGTTGCGCTTAGGAGCCATCTGCCTCGATTTCGAGGCAATGAATTTGTATTTTTTTTTTTTGTTACTGGATGTTGTTGATGTTGATGTTGATGTTGTTGTTGTTGTTGTTGTTGTTGTTAGTTTTACTGCGCTTGCGGCTGAATCTGCACCGTGGCTGTCAGTTTGGTGGAGCTGCCCGGCGGTTGTTGTTTCTTCTGCTGCAGATAGAACTGTTTGAGCACTTTGCACATGGCCAACGCCAGCAATTTCCAGGCGAGCAGCTGCTCCTCGGTGCTAGGTGGCGGCACCGTTGCTGTGGACGTCGCCTGACCGTTACTTGTTGCGCCCGGTGGCGCCTCGTAGTCCACCTGGTCGTGGCCAGCGTCGATGACATGACCGGGACCGTCCACCTGATCGCCGTCGGTTATTTGGCTGGACTCCAGGCTGGCCGCCGCCGCTGCTGTCGCATCGGGCTCGTCTTCGTAGAAGGGAATGGCCATGGCAATGGATTACGTCAAATGTCCTTTGTATTACTTTTTCACTTGGCAAAGTGTGTTCGATGCTGCTGTTGTTGTTGTTGTTGCTATTGTTGATACGCACTCGAGGCGAGCTGTCGTTCGACTGACTCGCACGGCGCCAGGGCAGCCGTATTTATACCCGGGAAATGCCGCTGACAGTCGTGACAGCGGCAGCAACAAGCCGACGAAGGGACGACAACCCACCACCACAGCCCTAACCCAATGCCAGGCGCCCACCCCCATTGAACCGCATACACACAGAGCGAAAGGGAGAGAGAGAGAGAGCGAGTGCGAGTGCGATGATGAGAGTGAGAGAGTGTGCTCATTACTCCAGTGCACTTCCGTAAGGATTTGCTCTCTCTCTATTCCGTTTTTTCTGTTCTCTCAATGTGCCGCAATGTCAGCTACTTTGCGACTGCATCACGTGCCCGATTTCTGTTTCACACTTGTGGCATGTTACGTTAACGTTTTACGTTCTGTGCATTACGTTACGTTGTGGGGTAGCAGCTACTTCGATGTTCGAATTTTTTTCGAACTGAGCTCTGACTACATTCGAATTTATTATTTCCCCTGTTTTGTTTCGGAATTTTCGAACTCGGCTGTGACTCAATTCGAATTTGTTTTGTGTGATTTCCCCTGTTTGAATATATTCGAATTTTTTCGAACAACGAATTTGTTTTTGCTTGTGCCATGGCTTGTATTTTCTTTGGTTTGGTGTCCTTGACCAAATTCCTTGGATTTGTCTTGCGGCTCGACTATGCGAAATATTTGAAATCTGTGCCCGGGCTTGATTTTGCTTGGCACATTTGCAAATAAATTATATGCGAGTCAGCTAGCAGGACTATATTTATATATTTAATCAGGTATAGCACCTTTATAGCTTTTAGCTTGAAAACTTCCTCTGACATTTACTTTCACCTTGAGATTTCGAGTTGAACATATTTTTACAACCGCAAAACAATCAGGCAGCATTTCCATGCCACATGCCACGAATATTTTATGATAAAAAGGAGTGCTGACTTCTGCTTCTGCTTTTACTGAGTTAAGAACTGTGGTGCACACCACCACGCCCTAACCGAATCAATTCCACAAATCAACATAATCAACTTCTCGCCGTAAGACCACACATAATGCACTCGCCGTCGTTTGGCGAAAATTTCCATTCTTTTCTTTGCTTGGCCCCAAAGAAATAAGTGCCGTAAAAAAATGTAAAAACTTTTTTTATAGTTGCATAAAAAATGTAAAATAAAATGCAGCAGAACGAAAACAAAACAAAAAAAAAATAGAATACACAAAAGATACAACAAAAGAAAACGACTTTGGTTGGGTGGAGGGCAAGGGGTGAACGGGCAGTTGTTGGGCAAGTCCTGATAATGACATCATATGATGGGCCAGCGCCAACCTCAAATCAAAATCAAAACCCATGATCTAATTTGATCTGAGCCCCGCAACAGATTTCAGCTGCGGTCCCATTGTCTATGGCATCTGGTATCACTTACCTGGGCGTCGGGCGTCAGGCGCGGCCGAGTGGGAGGAGCGAACAAATAGCTGGCGAAAAGGAATGCTCGAAAGCAAAACAAAGAAGAAATTGTTTTCGCTTAAAAGAACATTCAAATGGAAATGTTCTGCTTGGCTCAACACAAACAACAAGTGCAGGCAAACAAACTGCATTTATTTAACAAAAAAAAAAAAGAAAATAATAAAGAAAGAAAAAAAAAACACACACTAAAGGAAAGAATATACCATTTGAGTACCTCGACGGAACGCCAGACATACAGACAATGCATAAAAGTGAAGTGCGCCCGGGCATGTGGCAAGCCAGGAGAGGGCAAGTGGCAAGTGCAAGCGCACATTAAGATAGATTGTTGAGCAAGAAATACCCTACAATTGAATTAAATGAATTTTAATATGCTGTCAAATTTGGTTTTCCCAATGAATAAGATATTAACTTTATTATTTTTACACTTTTTCAAGTCAGTTTTAATTCAGTTAATTTAAATATAAATCTTAAATCTAATCAAAAGAGTTTGCATAACAAAAACTATTAATTAAAGTTTTAATTTAATTTCAGATAAATTCGTATTAGTAATAGCTTATTCATACATACAGCTTCATCTAGCGCATATGCTTTTAGAGTACACAGCTCATGTTTTTTTAGGGTAGACAAAAAAAAGTGTAGCATAAAAAGCAGCGTCGTCGCCTGGCGCACTTTGTTGCCTTCTGGCTGTCAGATTGATATTAAATTATATACCTTATTATCATTTCGCTGTTACTGTTGCTGCTGTTACAATATCAGAAGGTAGCCACACATGTGGGCGTGGCAGTTGCTAAAGCCATGTTTATTTACAGCTGGCAACAATTGTTGCTGCCATATAGAATGAATGCACTTCGCTGGTTGCCACGTTCGCTCCTCAAGTCAAAGTCGACGGCACACTTCACATGTGGCTGCTGCTCGGTTGCATTTGTTGTGTAAATTGTTGTTATTTTTCAACAACAACAACAGACACTCAGACTGACAACAACGGGTAGATCCTTCGCAGCAGTGCAGTGCGTCCTCGTAATATGCTTGATGGCTGCGCGCCCAAGTGACATTAAATGGCTCCCATTTCGGGCTGGGTTTGGGTTCCAGTTGGTTTTTGGATTGGGTTTGGCTTCGGTGCGCTTGGCTACGCTCATAAAAGTGGCTCAAGTGGCGAGCAGCTTTAAAAAGCATTTTAAAGCCAACGTCTCGCTATTGTACTATATCTCTATATAAAATATTTATTTTTAGTTATTTACGTTTATGCAGTTTTTATGGTGGTTATCAAAATAAATTGAAGTAACGTATCTTCGATACCAAATAAATAGGATTAAAGCTTTGATTATTTCGTTTGTTTTTATTAGCCAAACAGAGAATATTTTCACATGAATTCTCAGATCGAATTCTCAGATTGTGTTTTAAATTCTTGTTATCATATTCAGCCAGTATATATTTTCTAATTAATGCCAGTATTTATTACAGTTTCAGGTAAGTCGCAATACTTTCGCAAATGATGTTCTCTTCTCAACTAACCCTGATTAGACCCAAACTCGCATTTGCTAATCGTCCCCGGCAACCAAAAATGAGACCACTAATTAACAAATTGATTTATGGAAATTAAAATGACAAATCTCCAGGGATCGTCATAGACGCATCGGGGTAAAAACTCATATGCAAATTGTATGCCAAAACAAGAACAACAACAACAACAACAACCCTTCAAAGTTGGCCAAAAAACTTGACTTTGCGGTTGTAAAGCGTCCACTAACGAACAAACATCCACCAGAGACTACAGGCTGGTTACTGTAGACAGACATTTAATTAAGGTGTCTTCATGGCAACAACAACAAGTTGATTCGAGTGGTAAATGAGTCTAATTAATAACGAAGCATTTGCCACATTATTCATGCGAATTCCTTTCTACCAAACTTTGTGGTTTGAGTAATAATTTTTTAAGCCGCCTGTCAGTTTGTCCAAACTCAAGTTAGTTCGAGCTGCGCAGTTGGCATTTGGAATTCGTTTATTCCTTGCTATATATATATATATATGTTTTTTTTTTACTGGTCACATTTGGTCAGCAATTACTTTTTTTTTTAAATTTGGTTGTTTTTCAGATTTTTTTAGTGTTTTTTTTTGTGTTGGTTTTGTTTGCTAAACTTGATGACTTAAGTCCGATGTCTGAGCTGAAATTTATGGCCTAGGCGATATGTTTTAGTCTGCGCCGTAATTTATGCAAATTGTTGCCTTTTCTTCGCTCTCAAACTACGGCCTCGGCGAGCAGGCGCAATTAATTCTGGCAGCCAGTTGTCCTGGCGGCAGTTCAATCATATCCTTAATCCCATCGGACTTCGTGTGATGTTCGCTATTGTTTTCTTATGGTTGGACTCCTTCTTGTTCTTGGCCCCAGCATACATCATCAAGTTGTCTTTTGTTGTCTTTGGGGTTTCATTATAATCGAATTTGAGCGATAAACTTTACAATGTCCGTTTCCTGGCTCGTAATTTACATGTCCTGCCACTTTTTGGCGAAAACTAAACTAAATAAACATTTTTGGGGCCAGCAGCAACAAAACATCAAAAGCATATAATTTATGGTTCGTTAGGTCAAGGATTCAGCAGGACGAGCAGCCTGTCAGCAAGTCAAACTACACGCCTTGTCCTTTGTCCTTTGTCTAAGTGGTGCCGTTGCTGCCCCAGGGCCAGGACATTTTTAGCTGCTTGCTCGTTGCTCCTTGGCTCTTATGCAAATCGCCTCGGCCATGTGTCGAAAACTTGCGTATTCATCTTCGTCAATTCTTACGGCTTGGCCATTTGGTTTCGCTTTGGTATTTACTTAGTACATCTTGGATGAGGTGTTGGTTTGGCTATTAAATGGAAATTATACAAAAGCCAGCGCCCAAGGATCAACTCAGCCAGCAATAACATCCTTTTGATTTGCCAGCAACCACCTCGCATCCCCTCACCCCTTCCCCAGGAACTGTGGGAAAACTGTGACCGCTCTCGCATGTGAGTGCCTCGGCTGGTCGAGTTGAAATTTATGTGGCCAGCTCTGGGAATACCAGACCATAAAAAAGGGACAGCAAGTTTCAAGAAAGTGCGCGATTAGTGTGTGTAAAACTTGAGCTCCGTTGGGGGAGTTGACGGCCAATACAAAAGCCAGCAAAATTTGAATGAATGACCCAACGCTCGCATGAATAGATGCCAGTTAGATGATGGGGAAGGGCGGGGGCGGGTGTTTGTGTATGTGTGGCATTTGAATGGTCAAATAAGCATAAAAGGCGACAAAAGTGGCACTTGGCCATGGTAAGACTTTTCGCTCGCTTTGGAAAGGTTCCTTCGAGTGGACCTTTGAAAGATACTTTAAAATGTTTTTCAGCTTGTTACTTAAATGATTAAATGCATTTCGGGGGTTGTTTGTTTGCGTGTTTCTTGGGGATTGCTGTCATCTCTAACTGTCGAATTGGGGCTTGTTCTCTGAAATACTCTGCTGCAGAGCTCAAAAATTTCATATTAAATGTTTTATAGCCAGGCCAGAGCCACTTTTTGAATTGTGTATTTTTATTGTCAGCCCTGCATTTAATTTAAATTATATAAGAGCAACAATTTTTATATGCACGCCAGCGTTTACTTCTTGCCATTTATCTTAAAAACCGTTTCCAATTTATGTGAATAAATACTCTTTCTTTAATAGAGCATAAAGGCTATTGTTAAACACTTGCCAGACAGAGATAATTCAAAAGTACCTTTAACATATTGTTTATACAAAAATTTATATATATTTAAAGAATAGGTTATAAATATATATATAGTAAATTCGACTTTAGAGCATTCAATTGTCGCTGTTTGCCATTTTCATTTTCAGTCATTTTTTCTTTTCCTGCCCATTCAAAGTAAAAAGGCGACATTAAAATTATTTTTTATCGTCATTTTATTTGCAATTTTACTTTTTAATTTTTCTTTGCAACGAGGGTTGCCCACATTGCGAATATTGGCTTTGGCGTATTTTTTTGCTTTTACGATTGGAAAATATTTTAGTTTCTTTCTTTTTTTTTATTGAGCTTTGTAAAAAGTATTTTTTTCATTTATCTCTGCTCGTTTAATTTTTAATATAAAACGCAGCAATTTCGAAGAGTTTTTGTAAAACGTTTTTTAATACGCCACATAAATTCTGAAGGATTTCGGCATTGAGTGATTGAAATTTATTGATGCAGCGCTAAGCAATCGGAACAACAGCAAAAATATATAAAGAGAGAGAGAGAGAGAATAACCTGATGCCAAACATCAAATAAATTCAGTGCTCATAAAATTGTCTACGCCAAATCCATCCAATATATCAAATCAACCTTAGCTGCCTGCCGAATGCACACACCCCACATGTGTGTGTGCCAGTACTACAAGCGGAGTTAATACTCTGTTCACAAATCGGCAGAGGGCGTACATATTTGACTACCAATTATGAGCAATTGCCAGCGCGACAGAGACGACACCTTCCCCAGATATTCATAAAAAAAACACTCACACATGATAATTTATCGCACATGCCTACACGATGTCTGGCATGCCGCATACGTGAATATATGCATGCGAGTACTCGCATATCCAGTGTAAGTAGTCGCATATTCATATTCATATTTCATATGCATGGCCTTTATCCCTTTTTGGCTGGGCGATGATTTGCAGCCGCTGCCACTAAATCAAGCATGGAGCATTAGATCACAGTCGCTCTCGCTCTCCTTGGGCTTAAGCCACAGCGTGTTCGGATAATAAATGAATTGTTTATGGACTCGCCGAGTGCGCCAGAATGTGTGAATGTGAATCGAGCTGGCAATCTGTCGAACATATTGCGCCTCTAATAAAGAGGCGGCCAAAGATGGGCTTTTGCCAAGGATATTAAGACAAAACTTGATGTGCAAATATTTGTGACAGCGCAGTAACAAACTGAAAAGATGTCAAATAACAAAGTGATAAATGCTGTAATAATTACGAAAATTCAAAAATAATAATTAATTTATTTAATTTGACAGTTAACTGAATGACAATAACAGTTTCTCATTTTAACTTTAATATTAATAGTCAATTATAACGTAAAAAGCATAGTTATCAACGCACTAATTTATGCATAAATGTAGCATTAAAATTTTTGAGTAAATTTTATTGCTGTTAAATACGAATTACCCAAAGTTTCAAAGAAAAAATTCTATTATTATTAATAAGTATTGTGACATTTAGCTCTTAAATGCCAGTAAATAAATAAGATTCCCATTTATTATAATTATCTTTTATAGTTATCTGAATAACAACTACTGTTTCTGCTGTTAAACATCAGAATTAACAGCACATATTACTATAACAGACTTAACTTAACAGACGTTATCTTCTTATTTGTTTTTTAAATACCAGTTATTAAATAAGGTTAATGTTAATGCCGACATATTGCCAGAAAACAGAGTGTGCAACTTATGAATTCATCTTTATAAATATAATATTAATTACAATTGCAATTCGGCTGAATGACTGATTGACTGGCTGACCATGTTGTTGTTGGAAGTATGAAAACCGTGCAATTCATTTGCTTTCAATGGACATGATGATGATGATGATGATGATGAAATTCAATGCCTGTCCAGTCCCAGGAATCGCAGCTCTCTGCTGTAAACGTCTGTCAATTGTCAGGCGTTTGTTTTTGGTTGTCGGTTGTTTGTTGTTATTGTTGTTATTGTTGTTGTTGTTATTGTTGTTTGTTGTTGGCCACACGCCGGCAGAGCCCTCAATTAAAATGGGCGCCGGCAAGGAGGCTTAAATAAAAGAAAAGAGTTCAATTGATGGCTGACATATTCCTTTGTGCGGGGCGGTCATGCAAATTGTCGAAATATTTTCAACTGACCAACAATTGAGTGGTGGCCAAACCCAAACCCAAACCCAAACCCAAACCAACCCCGCCACCAGCCGCCCACACGTCCCACCTTTCATGTTGTTGTGATTGGTTTTGTCTAATGGAACTCGAGCGTGGCAACAATTTCATTGAATTGGATTTCAATATACGCGAGAGGCCGCGTTACTTTTTGATTTTCCTCTTTTTCCCCCACACTGTTCCACTCGTTCTCTATGTTCTTCATTCTGTGGAACACAATTCGTCGGTCATTAAAAGGGACACGTGCATTGAAGCACGTGACTGAGGCCAGGAGCTGGACGCGCTTTTGTTTTCACTTGCCGTATAAACTTACCCAAAATGCTTCTCGTTTCCACGTTTGTTTGTTTGTTTGTTGGTTGGTTCCGGGACTGTGTTACTATGGGGTGGGAGAGGGGAGGTGGGGCTTGTGCTGCTTGAGAAATGCGCTTTACAGTGTCGAGTGTAAATATTTGAGCCCAACTTGACACAATACAAAGCATTTTTCGCTTAATTTTTGTACAAATACATTTATTATGTTGCGGCTTGGCCTCCGCTTCTCGAGTCCTTTCATTTGTCGGCGTGTGACCGTCATGTTAATTTGCTATTAATTGTGTGTTATTTGTAGGCGGCGTTCCTATCAGTCGCCGGCCAGTTGATTTTTGTTTTGATTTCGGTTAGCTGTGACAGTTTTTGGTAATGCGAGCTGCGCCTTTCAATGGCCAAAGTGCGTGGGATAGTAAATATCCATATTGATTGTGCTCGATAACTTCTTGTAATGATACCTTTCAGATATAAAGATATATATATATAGTTTAAAAAAAGGAAGTAACACGCAGCGAACTCAGCTCATTTCCTGCCCGATGTCATCAATTTGATGCGGCGCTGTCAAATACGGTTAAAGCAATTTCTAACATGCTGGCGCATCGAATTTCGAGCGACTTGCATAAATTATAAATTTATTCAAAAATTTGGAATGCTGCCTGCAGCTTAATCGGCAGCAGACACACGACTTGAACCTAATCCTTTTGAGTGCAGATCGAGCGAGAAAGGGTTAACACTTGGGTTTTTTATTGCTGTAAAAAAGCGCAACAACCACAACAAATTGTGGCACCAGTGAAAAGTTTCACCCACTTGCCAACGCCGGGTGCTGCTGTTTTGAAGTGCTCGCTTTGGGCTGGCTGGGCCATCAATGTCAGTCATAAATTCATCATGGAAATCTGTTTTGGGCTCGTGCGGTCACGTGACTGAGTTAGATAATGCCTGACATCAAGTTTATTAATTGCTTAAATTAAAGATAGAAAGATCGCACGGGGGGTTGCCAGCCGAACTCTGCCCGCGCAGTGTGAACCAGTTTGTTGCCACAACAACAGAAATGGCAACAAAAACTATTAGCAATTAAGTTAATTGCGTCATTTTCAATATGCACTAAACGCCGCAGGACACCGCAGCAGCAACAAAGTCAAATACTTACCCCAAAATCAGCGAAGGCTGTACCAAAAGTTGGGACATAAATATATTCATAGATACACTCGCACAGGATATTCTGATTATGTCACGAAATGTGGTACATAAAAACAGATTTATCTATATTTATAGATCTTCTATATGCCTACAAGATTATTTTCACTTCTCTCTTGTTTGAAAGTCAGAACAGTTCTATATGATTCTATAAGATAGATCTGATTCGAACTTTCTATTGATTATACTTTCAATAAATTTCACTTATTCCCTCATAATTTATTTATGTTCCTAGTCGAAAAATGTTATATAAATAATTCAAATGAACTTCCCTCGTGGCGGCTACGCAAATGTAACCTGAACGAATGTGTGTGTTGTGTCTGCTATATAAATTCAGCATCATCATGACAGTGTCAGGAGCAGCTTAAACAAATATAAATCCTTGTGCTAAACACATGCCGAACGGTTTTTGGGGGGGGCCACAGGACAAAAGGACATTGCGCAACAAAGCACTCGACTAGCTCGCTTCATGCGCAGACACACAAAAACAAATAATTACAAGTAAAAATCGCTGGCAGGATAATGGCGCATAATGATGAGCAGGATGGCAGCTCGCCAGACGCTCCCAGCCGGCAATTAAGCATTTTCAATAAAATTTACACCTGAGCTCATTTTAATTGAGTTGCAGCCGGGGCCACTCGAAACGAAACCAGACGAACCGATCCGATTCCAAGCGAGGACATGTCTAGTGCCAGAAATCCGCCCGCCTCAGCGCAGAGCAACAGGAAAACAGAAAGATAAACTTGTTTTTCTGCTCGACTTTCCATCTAATTGCCCGACCACGTTGAAGTTCTTCGGCTGCCTGCTGCTTTCTGCTTATTTCAATTGATTCCTGCTTCAATGTAGTGGAATTGATTTGTGGACGAGTGGCCACGCCTCTATCAACAAATTAGTTGCCATAAATAAGCAAAAAAAAAAAAAAAAAATAGCAAATTACACGGCACCAAGCGGACAAGTGAAATATTTTTTTAAATTTGCATAGCCCGAAAAGGGGGCGGAGAGAGAGAGGTGGAAATTTGCATATAACAGGAATAAGTAAGCTGTGATATTATTTGTCGACTACCCTAAACAGATTGAGGCATAATGAATTCTTGGAACTAGTTCATTGATAGTAAAATAAATATAAAATATTTTCAATGCAACAAGAATATTAATTATATGTTATCAGTTTCTTTTTAGTTTCTTTTGATAATATCTGCACTGATTTCACGACTCACAAAGAGCATTCCAATGTCTGCTATGTACAAAAAGTTTTGCATTTTCTTTTTCTTTTTTTTTTTTGGTACTCTTATGACAATGGCAAATTCTTGCCGCAATAAACATAAATTGGCACACGCAGCTCCCTCAACCCTCGCTGGCAGCTCTCAGCCAATACAACCCCAACAGAACTAGTGAAATTGCCAATAATTTTGAGCCCTTGTCGCAACAGTCCAAAGGATATGGCCCATAAAAGTAGCGCATGCAAATTTGTTGCCTGATTTGTTCATTTTGTTTCAATTTTCGCTTTGGAGATTTCTTTTGCGCTCCTTTCCCGGGTCACATTGCATTCCTCAAATAATTGCAATGCCTCCTCGGAATCTTCGGTTGGTGGTGGCTATCAGTGTCCCCGTCGTCACCCCTGGCGAGTCCTGACATGTGTGTGTGTCTGGCTTTGGTTATGGTAATTTCTTTTATATTTTTTTCGTTCTCCTTTCTGAGCCTGTCTGTTTGCATTATTAGCATTTGACTCTTGATTGAGTCTAATATTACAGCAAATTGCTGGCAAATTGAAAACGAAAGCGTATTGAAATACTGATTCAAAGAGGAAGCTTTGCGCTTATGCTGGAGTGATAAAATGACAAAGGACTGCTCTGCAACGATTTTTATACCTTAACCTGAACTTATCAATTCCATACTTCAGCTCACGCTTTATATATGTAGATTATTTATTCGATATTGAAATTGTGTAGCTATTTTTATATACTTATTTTTATTTACTTGATATTAAAAATTAAACAAACTTTTAAAAAAAAAAAAATTTTTCCAAAAATGCATTTATTTTATATGTAGAATTGTTTTTAATGAAAAATCACGATCAAAATGCCATCAAACATGAAAATCGGTTCAGTTTTGACAAAGTTATGGTAGTTTGTAATATGGGAACTATGGATCCGAAGGCTTTACTTGTCAAAATTTTGATCAATTTTGGCATGATTTTTGACCAAAAAATTGACCCCCCCAAAATCAGCTTTAATGTTGTTTTTTATGCTATTTATGACCCCCACAATCTATTAAAAGTATAAATTCGCAATTTTAAATTTTGAAAAAATATTTTTTCCCAAAATTCACAAGGGGGGAGTACATGCTTTTTTGACCAAAAAATTCAAAAAAATGTTATTTTCGAAAATGAATATATTTTGAATGTGGAGTCAATATATAGGAAAAATCATAATCAAAATGCCATCAAACGTGAAAATCGGTTCACTTTTGACAAAGTTATGGCGGTTTGATATATGGGAGCTATGGAAACTGACAACTTTACATGTCAAAATCTTTGTCGATTTTGGGATGATTTTTGACCAAAAATTTGACCCCCCCAAAATCACTTTCTATGTTGATTTTTATGCTAATTGTGACAAATAAAATCGATTAAAACTATAAATTCGCAATTCAAAATTTTGAAAAAATATTTTTTCCCAAAATTCACAAGGGGGGAGTACATGCTTTTTTGACCAAAAAATTCAAAAAAATTGTATTTTCGAAAATGAATATATTTTGAATGTGGAGTCAATATACAGGGAAAATCATAATCAAAATGCCATCAAACGTGAAAATCGGTTCACTTTTGACAAAGTTATGGTAGTTTGTAATATGGGAGCTATGGATTCGAGGGCTTTACTTGTAAAAATTTTTGTAAATTTTGGCATGATTTTTGACGAAAAATTTGACCCCCTCAAAATCAGCTTTAATGTTGTTTTTTATACTATTTATGACCACCACAATCGATTAAAAGTATAAATTTGAAATTCGAAATTTTGAAAAAAATTTTTTTTCCAAAATTCACAAGGGGAGTACATGCTTTTTTGACCAAAAAATTCAATAAAATTGTATTTTCGAAAATGAATATATTTTGAATGTGGAGTCAATATACAGGAAAAATCATAATCAAAATGCCATCAAACGTGAAAATCGGTTCACTTTTGACAAAGTTATGGCGGTTTGATATATGGGAGCTATGGAAACTGACAACTTTACATGTCAAAATCTTTGTCGATTTTGGGATGATTTTTGACCAAAAATTTGACCCCCCCAAAATCACTTTCTATGTTGATTGTTATGCTAATTGTGACAAATAAAATCGATTAAAACTATAAATTCGCAATTCAAAATTTTGAAAAAATATTTTTTCCCAAAATTCACAAGGGGGAGTACATGCTTTTTTGACCAAAAAATTCAAAAAAATTGTATTTTCGAAAATGAATATATTTTGAATGTGGAGTCAATATATAGGACAAATCATGATCAAAATGCCATTAAACGTGAAAATCGGTTCTTTTTTGACAAAGTTGTGGGTGTTTGAATTATAGGAGCTATGGATCCGTGGGGCTTACTTTTCAAAATTGTTGTCAATTCTGGCGACCTCAAACAGCAACTATTAAAATTTTTAATTTAAAGAGAAACTATTAAGTTTCCGGAACCAAACAGGCGATGAACTGACAACGGTATGAAATAAAAGTTCAAAATTTTGATAACTAATTTTTTAAACTTTCTTAAAATATTATTCTTAATTTTTGCACAGATTTAGCAGCTGCTGCTAATCGCATCGATTTTAAATTCTATCTTGCCCTTTTCTTGGACAATTTAATTATAGCTATTGGACCCATGTTTCTGTCAGCCGTACAATTAAATTCAGCAACGGCTTAATTATATTTTAACAAATTTTAATAAGGCACCTCAAGGGCCCGCTTCACATTTTTAAACTGTGCGCTGCAAAAAAAAATTGTTAACAACTTCAATTAAATTATCAACTTGCAGTACGACCGCTGGGCGGCATTTAATTACGAATGCAGAAGAAAAAAAAATTTATAAAAAATGACCTGGGCAAAAGTTTTTGGCCGCGCGGGTTTAACTCAATTTAACTGTGAAAAACTTTTACCAGCTCGACGGCTTGTTCGGCCCGCTCCAGAATACGCTGCAGCGTCGTCGTCGCTGGTAACGCATTAAAAATGCTGGCAACGCTTAACGCGGCTTAATTGTGGTCACAGGTGTCGAGGGCAACATTTTTATCGTTCTGTTCACAGTTTACAAAAAAAATAAAAGTTGGCCCGCTATTATTGGGTAGATTGAATGAACGGTGTGGGATGGGATGGGATGGGATGAGGGTGAATCCTTAGCGGGTAGGTTTTGTCTCTGCTTTCAACTCATTTCGCTTAAGACAATTTTTATGACCTTTGCGATTGTTTGCAGAGCCCATTGAAATGGCTTTGATTTTGCTGCCGTTTTCCGTTCCGTATTGTAAAAATCTTCAATTTATATTTTGTTTGTTTTAGCCCCATAAAAACATGGCTTTAGGTAATTTGATGCCGCCCTTTGCAGCGGCAACCCTTTCGAAGCAAAAAAACATTGCACACTTTTTAGCGTTTGCATTTTTTAATTGCTTGAAATTTAATATTTTTGCTTGCCTTATTTTATGCTAATTATTTTCGTATGCACAGTCCACATTAATTTTATTTTTTTTTAAATATTGAAAGCCAATTAAAAAATTTAATTTTTGCAGTTTCGCCTGTTGCTATTAAAAATAGCTTTTGGCGCTGGTAATCCGATAGCCGCAATTAGCAGGCGAAAGCGGCGAGAGGCGAGTATTAAGGCAATAAGCTGATTACCCAACAGATGATCAGGGCAGAGCTTGTTGGACTGGCTGTGAAAAGGAGCTAAAGATATAGCTGAGCTACAAAAAATATGCCGGAATTTAAATAATGTGAGTACGTAAATTCAAATTTTGTAAAAGATAAAAAATGGGCAATCGAATTTATATAAACTTTGAATGACAAGTCAAAAAAATGAGTTTGTAGTAATACAAACTATTTGCCAGATGCTAAACTTAATATTGCTGTAATTTGTGTGTGTAATTACCGTAATCCGTTTTTAAAACCTTTATCTGGCAATTTTAATTACATTTGCACCTACCACAATGAGGTCGACCCTCCATTAAACCAGCCACCTTTCTCAATATCGAATCTCTTGCGCATGCATATGGCTATTTATATTTATGAGCCCCGGCCAGGGTTGCCATCGTGTATGCGTATGAGTATTATAATTCAATAATGTGCAGCGCACTGGCGCTTGCCTTTTTTAATTGCTTTTCAATAAGAGGGCGTGGGTGGAGCGTGGGCTGATAAGCCGCAGGATAATCGCGAAGCCAACGTGTTAAAATGTTGAAAAATCCTGTGACGACTGAAATATTCACGAAGTGAATTAAAAACTGCCCGCTAATGCAATTCGCTCGGACAGCGCTAATTTAAATTTTTGAGTAGCCGCCGCCGCCGTATTGCGCTATAAAAGCGCAACGAGGCGACGCTGCCGCACGGTATGCAACAATTTGTTGCATGACCCGAACGCGCGCTGCCAACTAATACCCAGCACCCTCCATCGCTCTGCATCGCTCGCAACGAACATAACAATGTTGTGTTAATGTTTACACATGTACATAGTATGCACATGACACGACCACAATGCACAGGAGTCGCCCTCGCACGGCTCGTTGATTTGCCAAAAGCAGACAACATTTACTCCACACTGCCTGCTGCTCTCCACAATTCTCTGGCATTCAGTGCCATTCACAAAGTGCATCAGTTGCGCTGCGTTGCACTTTAGAGTGCGGCCAGTAAATGCAACGTCCTGATTGCCCGCCTGCCTGCCTGCCTGCCTGCGTGTCTGTCTGTCTGTCTGTCTGTCAGCCTGCCTGCCGGGTGTCGATAGCAGCCTTAATTAAAATTAACATTTTTTGTACAAAACTTTACAGCCGGCCAGAGATCAGGACACACTAACAGGTCCTGACCAGGTCCCTAGGTCTCTTACATTGTCCGAGCCCGTTTGATTTTAGGCCAGAGTTAACTCAATTTGTTGCTTGGCAGGGGTCAAAATTGAGTGGGGGCGTGGGCCCTGCTGCCACACGTATTTCGATTGATTTTGATGATGGTTATTTAATTTGAAGCGCCAAGTGGGCGTTATTGATGCGGCTTAGAGTGCCAGAGAGCATGTCGTGGGTTGCTCAAAGAGTTTATCAAACATGACAGAGATCATTTAATACACCTATAACAATTATCGATTAGTCATAGTTTTGAGATATTGGCTAATCTTCGGAACAATATGAAGTTATTTTTCGTGAAATATCGTGAAAGAAATCATAATTTTCTTTATTTAAATATATATAATTGGAAAACTAATGATTACAATGAAAAAGTATATTCATTCGATTTAAAGAATGGTTAATCGTTTTTAAATCGGGTCTAACATTATCGAGTTTGATAAAAAATAAGCTGGTTTACTTCTAAATCTACTTCAAAGATACCTGATTTCGAACATTTAAAAAATAGGTAAACTATTCAAACCAAAAATAATTTAAATATGTTTTGTTTCAAACAACTGAAAAAGTTGTCACTGAAATGAATATCTTAGCTATTTTGAATCCTTTTTGCCAAATGGTGTGGCGAATACTGATGCTTTTCGCGTATTTTTATAATCATGTAGCTGCCCGGCGGACCATTCCATGTAACCATATTTGCAGCCAGCTCATATTTCCATTTAGTTTATTTGACTTTTGAAAATGCATTTCCGTTGCACGAGCCCCGGCGGCGCTGCCGGTTGCGCAGGTTGGCTGTGCATGAGTAAATATCAATATTTACACCTTTAATTAAAAACGCTAACAAGGTTATTTAGTAGGTTTCGGGGGCGGCAAGTGGAAACCAGCCAGGAAGTCAGCCGTAGTCGAACAAGCGACGCGTCGCTTCCTCGCAAAAGCTTTTAAGCGAAAATCCCAAAATGAAAATGTTAAATAAATTGCGGCTCCCTTCGCGCTTGTGTTTAACTTAGCCCGCCCAACGAATGCGTGCCACATTGCCACCGAGCTGCTTTCAGTTAACTCTGGGTTGGGGTATTATATATATTCGTATTTGCACACTTTGCCACTATTAAGTTGCAAGAACGAACTTTCCAAAACAGATATTCCTTTTGTACTTGTTATGCGTGCTGAGGGGAAAACATATATGAATTGTTTACTTAATACATAATACAAGTTATTCCTATTCATGTATTTAGAAGCACCACAGCGTGGAAACATAATCAATAATCACAATCTATTCAACATATACCATATATATATTGGAGGGAATATTATAATAATGTCTTAAAGGAACTCATAAAGTATATGTCAATTTGTCCGCCTGATCCGTTTATCTATTAATTTCTATATTAACTGATCTCTCAGTTTTAAAGCTGTCGTTATCAAACTGTGCATAAATACGTTTTTATATAGCAGATAAAGGCACTATATCATATAGAACAGAATATAAAATTCAACAGTTTTTGTCTAGAAATTGTTTATTTTAAAAATATAAACTTGAAAATGTTTAAAAATATATAAATAAATATATCGCAACTCGAATGTATTTCAGGGTAGGTCATTTCATATTTAAAACTTGTCTTTCTTACAACAAACCGCGGTGGATGAGTCCTCTCAGTGCCTTTTATCAATATATTGAACGAAAATGATTTGGGTCCAAATGTATTAAAGTAAACGTTTTAGCCAAATAATTTTATTCAAAAGTTTTGTTTATAGTTATATATAAAAAGCACAAGTGTCTTTGATTCATATATAAATATATATTACATAAAATGTGTATAAATTTCGGATTGCTGAAGGTCCCCATGGACCTAAGTCCATTTTTGGAGTGCATCTGCGTGCATCTAAAATATTTGTCATAATGCACGTGCTGGCCGCCCACATTGCAACACCCACTGGGTGGTGACATTAAAATCTAACCGCCGTTCGCCGTTGCATGTCGTTTAATTAAAAAATGCCCCAAAAGCATTTACCCAGACCCATAAATGAAATGGATGCAATGGATTCACTGATGCAGCAGCATCAATGTTGTCGCCGTGTGTGCACTTTTAATGAAAACGGAAACCAAATAATCAGGCGACAATCTCTGGCTGGGATCGGGCCGCAACGGTCAAGCAAATGGCAAATTGAACAAAGCCAAGGATTTCCATAATAATAATGATAATAAAAAGTGCAGCTCGTCGAGCGTATGAATTTAATGATTTAATCACACGCGCTCCCCCTGCGGCTAAATGCCACGCCTTGTTGACACTGCATGCGTGTCAAGAGAATTTGTCAAAAAATGCAAGTGGCTCAGGGGAAATAACCAAGTGGAAATCCACCACCCACACCACGCCACACCACCGACAAATCTGTTGCAAGGCTTTAAGCCGCGGGGCGTTCGCGTTGCATTCTGCAAGAATTATTGACTCTGGCAAATGGTCAAATGCTGGCATGTGGTCAACATTTAAGTGTAATTAATGCCCGCGGCCAGTCGGAAGTTGCATCGCCAACGACGCACTTCCGCCTTGTCCCAATCCTCGCCAGCCACTCGCTGTCCATTTCGAAAATATGAAAAGCAAATATTGCGCTTAATTTGATTAGAGCGCGAATGCAAATCAAGCCGCAGGCATTGCAGTTATTCGAATATATATATATATATATGTGCATGCATAAAGAAAGTAGTAGAAAGTTTCTGAATTCACAAAACAATTTCTTTTAATGTGTCCATTGCAGCCGGTTTTGTTTCATCGCAAAAATAATTTCAAATCCAACTTGAAGCCACACTTTTCCCTTGAGATTTCTAAGCCACTGCAAACCACACAAACCCACGATTTTCTAATGGGTTTTTGGGGTCTTTCGAAAAGTGGCCTCTGCTAATTAATAGTTATTTCTCACAAAAGTTTTTCACTTTGAACTGCCAGCAACTAAATGCAAATTTCCATCAACAGTTTTCTTAACACTTCTTGTCGTTTTCTTAGCCCCCCTCGGAGCATAAATAAAATTGGCCAACGCGTTGTAAATTGAATTTGTTCCACATGGCAGTCGGCACCAACAGCAATTTGAATTGCCAACTTCTGAAAGCCTTGCCCCAATCGACGCCACATGTGGCATAATTACAGGCGTGGCAACTCCCGTCATTATATAGTTTGTGCAAAGTCAATTAAACGACGGAGCTCTGTTTTAGTTTTCGATTTGAAACTGTGGCAAAAACTGTGCGGTTTCTGCTGCAAAAGAACTCTTTGTGCGATTGACAAGTGTCAAGTGTTGAAAAACATAAAAGGAAACGGAATTGAAAGTGAAAATAGCCTTTGCTCACTTTCCAACCCCTTTTTATCATCATTTTTGTTGCCGTTGTTTTTCTTTACATACGAAAAGTTTTGCTTTGACAAATTTTTTTTGCCTTTACTTCCATAAAAGCTCGGCTAAACCCACTGGAAAGCAGGCAAGAGCGTTACAAGCGGGTGTAACTGACTAAGCAATACTCGTTCACAAATAACAACAAATCGAAATCGGTCTAAAATATTATTGTGATTTTGGCTTAAGAGGAGGTTATTGGAAAATTGTAAAATTTGACTGTAAAATTGTGGGAGATATGGATTTGATGTTAAAAAATATTTTTTATTTTTATTTACATATCGTCTCGTTGATGATTAAAAACACGATTTGCTAATCCGATGTACAAAATGAAATTTTTTTTACGGATTAACTTACTTCTTAACACTAAGGGATTTAATCGTATTGGCATGTTCCAAGTGGGCAAAACCAAAAAGTGGTAATACTTAATTTGATTCTGGTATAAATGAGTATATATATTCCAAATTCTATCTATTCTATAAATTTGGATTCATACGAACAAACGGACGGTCAGCAAACCGAAACCCAATATACCCTTTACACTTTGTGAGCGAGTATAAACATATAGAAAAAAACCCATAACACTCATAATGATGACACACTTACCACATAAACCACACACACACACCCACACACACATACACAAACAACCACGGACAACCCACAACAAACTACGCGCAGGGAACAGAACAGAACTGAACAGAACTGAATGGAATCCACTTACAACAGAAATGGGACCCAAAGGGTTGACTGAAGGCTGGCGAATGGCACAAAATGGCCACTAAAATGCACGCTAATGAGTTTCAATTACGTCTGCTCTGTGCGGGGGGATGCCGGGGGGAGTATAGGCACTTCTAAGCGTTTTTTATTGATGGGCGACGATGTGGTTGTCGCTTCTGTTCTCAATTTGCGTACATTTTTTGGGCGCAACTTTGATTGAAACTAAACGATGAGTCTGTTTAACGGCATGCGGCGGGGGTGAGGTAACACGATTTAGAGGGGAAGTTTTCGGCTTGAGTTTAATTAAATTCCCGTGCCCACAGAATGCGCTGCCACTGCAGCTGAGACCAGTGTCAGATCGTGGCTTCCGACTCGTCAGTTGTCGTTCAGATTTGGTTTGTTTTCTGTTTTTTCGCTTCGCTCGTTAACTTTTATGATTGCCAGCGCACGAGGCTGCCACTCGGGGTGTGGGTGCTGCCACATGTTACAAGGCGACGGCGACGGCGACGGCGCTGCCAACTAAATGTTTATGGCGGCGAGCATTTTAAATAATTAATGCCGGAGTGCAAAAGTGGCGACTCAGTCGCAGTTCCCACGGCTGCCAGCCAACGAATGTTGTAAAACCGAGAACGAGCCGAGCCAAAAAGTTGGCTGACCAGCCAAATAAAGGAGAGAAAGTTGCAGACATTCTTTTTGAATCGAGTGCATTTCAATTCCCAAACGATTATAAAGTATAGGACGAGTGTCGAGTTGCCAGACCGTTTGCAAATTTAATTTACAACTAACACAGCAAGTAAAACCGCAACAACAACAGCAGCAACTAAGCAGCTGGAGCTTAAGTACAACTATGAGATATCCTTTAATAAATACTGTTAAAGTCCCTTCATATATGGGTATATATTAAAATAATAGGGTATACACACACACACAAAACAAATTTCAAATTCGTATTAAGGAGTATTTAACTACAAGAAGAAGCTTTAACATCATTTTATAGTCAATCGACCCCATTTCACTTGCACTTTACAGGGTATATAACTACACAACAAGCTAACAAGTGCCACAAAGGCTCCAGCAGCACTTTGGCAAACTTTTTAACTTTTGTTAAAGTCCAACTCGGAATTGCGCTCGAACTTTTGCACTTGGACACCTTTTGAGTTGAGACCCCCGAGCGGAAGGTTGAAAGCCGTTGTAAACGTCGACTGACCCAGCCCAAATTAGCAGCATAGTGTGCACAGCAAATTATGTTTATTATTAGTTTGGCACGCAGTTTGCCCGTTCGAGTAGGGGAGGGGGCGTGGTATATGCAACTATGCAGCGCAGAACTTGAAATTTAAATTAATAAGCCAAGGTTCAAATACGCAGCCCCGTTAAGCGTCTGCAGTCTGGAGTTGGCTTCATTTTCGGCCAAGAAGCGAAACTGTTTGGAGCATCATCGTCTTTTGGCTAACACACCAAATTGCACTTTAATTGCACTTTAGGAGCGCCAGCCAAAAAGGCTAGAAAACTTTTGTGTCCGTGTCCGGGCAAGTTTTCAGCTTTGAAAGACAATGCTCTTCGAGACGGGAAATTGGTAATCATCATAAATAAGTGATTAAAATTAATTAAATTCATTTTTGTGACAACGTTTTTGGCACAGCTCAATACGGATTGCTTTAAAACTGAAATGCAAAAGCAGAAAGTTGTGGAAATACATATCTGAAAATATATATTATATAAAATAAATCGATTTCAAATGATTTCGATATTTATCGATGTAACTACATTCTACAGTTTACAATCTACAACTTTAGCTTCAAGATAAAATGTATCTTCAAGTTAAATTTAGAAAACATCATTAATTCTAATACTTCTGCGATAGTTTTAATAATTACTCAGGCAATTATAATACCCCGTGAGGTATACATATAGACAAATATATTACTCTTTAAATTTACATACAGGAATACACTATCTGCAAAGTGGGCAACATACACGCAAAGCTGACAAATGGCCAAATATTAGCATAGTTCTACTTTGGATAGTTCCAGTTTTAGTTCCATGGCCTCCACATTGTTGCCGTTGTGCTGCAGGCTTTTCAGCCACTTGACATAGTCGTCGGGTATGCCCGTCTCCTCGGCGCCCTTGACCAGCACCTTGAGGTACGTCTGCGAGGGCTGGCGATTGTGCGGCACATCGACGACAGCATCCGGTTCGTGGACCACCGACTCCGGCTGGTTGCTCAGATGGTAGGCGCGACAGACGACTTCCGCATTGCTGCTCAGCGAATGCACGGGCACATTGATGGGTATATAGATGCCATCCGCGACGCCCTCCTGGCTGTGCTGGGCAAATGGCGGTTAGAACATTCTAAATTTGCGGCTGTTGCGCAGAACGTACTTATCCAAATCCTTCAGGTTGCACATGTCTATCTCCCAAATGGCGCCAAACACCTTTCCACCCGGCGTAGGCACAATCGTTGCCGGCGCTCCGAGCCAGCTGTTCGAACCGACGCCGTGAAAATCGAGACGATAGTTCTGCAAAACATGAATTTTAATCGATTTCTTTAATGATTTCTGTTCACTTACCTCCAGTTTGCCGGCGCCAATGCGCCTGGCCGTGGGATTCTGTATGTGTATGCGGCGGGCCAACATGTTGCTACCAAAGCCAAAGTAATAGAATTTATTGGCCATTTTCCGGCTGATCGTTGCAACGCAAATGCTAGATGAAGGCAGATTTGTGTATCTGTGAACAGTTTACAATGTGTGAAAGTGTGTCTACATTATGTCAGAATTTGATTTACAATCCGACTCTGATCGGTTAGACATAACGAAAATCATTTCAACTCGAAACATTTCCTGAAATTCCTCTTCAGGTTTGAGTGCCATTGTTCAACTACTTAACACTGCTCGCAGGCAGTGCAAATGCAGCAGTTGATTTGGTTTTGTTCTCAGCTAAAAGTTATTTGTGTCACATTTAGCTGAGAACAAAACCAAATCAACTGCTTGCATTTGCACAAAAGCTAAAATCTCAAATTAAACAAAACAATTCAACACAATTGCAATAATTTCGTGAGCTTGTGTGGATTTTACTGTATGTGCTTAACTGTACAACAATATGAGCAGCTGATATAAGCTTAATTCACAATTTTCAGGCACATTTTAGCGAAAGCTTTTCCACGTCAGAGCTTTTCAATTGTAAATCAAACAGCTGTTTATTTATTTGTGAGGGTGGTATTGAATTTTAATTGAATTTTAATTGAATTCTTAATTGAAACTTACGTGTTGCTTACTGCAAACTGTGCGTTTCAGTACGTCCGTATCAAATAGTTTTCTTTGCAGATTCCCTAAACTAGTTTCTAATCAATTGCACACGTCGCCGAATAAATTGTAATCTTTGTTTACGCGCAGCTGGCACAGCTGACGAAGAGCAACTGACTCTGACAATAAGAAACCAGAACCACCGCCATCGCTTTCAACACTAAACAACAAAAGTTGTGAACCTTCTGAAAACGTAATTTATTCCTATATGTATCAACATTTAATTTTGTTCAAATTATATAATTTAATTTTTGTTATAATTTTAGAGATTTATATAAATTACACTTATATATCGAATTATTAATTATTAAAAAACAAAAATTATAAAAAGATAAAGGCAGACAGAAATGCTATGGCTTATAAAGCAGTTTAGGACAGTGTAAAGCAGTTTTTTGTACAGTATGGAAACTATCTGCATACTTCGGTTTAAGACTCGACTAATGCATGGGAACAGTTTCGTGGGATAAGCTTTTCAACTGACGGTTGATGACTTTGCTCGCAGTACAGACCACAACCTCGAATTTTACTTCGGGCTTAATTTTGGTTTAGATGACAGATAATTTGAAAGCTCAAATTTGTAAATTTTTTATCTTCCGTTTGACAATTCGATGTCTTGCACCTCGAGTATCTCTTCCAGTTGTTGCACCGTTCTGTTGTTGTGCTTAATACCCCGCAATTTGTTCACGTACTCCCCGGGAAGGCCGCTTTCTATGGCGCCTTTGACTAGAACCTGCAGATAGGTCTTCGACGGCTGTCGATCCTCCGGCACATCTTCTGGCTTCATAGCGTGCAAGTTGGTCTCCGGCTGTTGCGTTAGCGCGTAGGCTCTTGCGGGGATCTCTGTGTCATTGCCATTCAGCTTTATTTGCACGGTGATGGGTTTATAAAAGTTCGAAGGGACACCCTCCTGCCTGACAGAGGAGCCCAATTAAAATGCACTGCAGTTATTGTCTGATCGCGGGCTGCTCGCTCACCTGTCAATGTCCGGCAAATTGATCAAATCGATCTCCCACAGCGTGCCCCACGTGTGGCTACCCGGGGTCGGCACAATGGTGGCAGCGGCGCCATTCCACCTTCGGGTGTGCTTCGCAAAGTCCAAGCGGTAATCCTCGAGGCGTGCGGCGCCAACAAACTCGGCTGTCGGATTCTGTATGTGAATTCGCTTGGCCAGCATATTGCTGCCAAAGCCAAAGTAACTAAACTTTTGTCCATGCACCTCGGGCAGCCGATGAGACAAGTTGATATTCAAATCGCCGCGCACCGCGCTCCTCGACGCGACACCCACGAGCAGAAAGATTATCGCAGCAAACATATTCATTTCAGTTCTATTGAAATGAATATATTACTTGATTTGCAAATCAGCCTTTGTTGTTCTGATTGTAGACAACCTTTGCAGAGGCTGTTCAGAACTCAACTGTGCTTTGAAGAATTCAATTCTCGCCTCTGCACTCTGTGATTCAATGTGTCTGTAATTGTCTATTTAATATTATTGAGCTTGGCATTTTTTTGAATAAGCAGCGTTTGCTCTTATTAATTTAACAATTCTAGCACTATATAAATTTATAAGCATTTAGATTAAGTTTGCGACGCAATTAGTTGTAAACTTATAAAGTTTTTTAATTATTAAGAATTTGAAAAGATTATACTGGGTTTATGCAATGTTCGTCTGGCGGTCCGTCTGCTAGAAAATGAATGAATAAGAAATTTGTGTGTAACTAGGCAATTTAGACCTCTCTATGCGATTCTCATAAGTTGAAGTAATGCAATTTATACCTCTCCATGCGATTCTCATAAGTTCAAGTAATCCAATTTAGACCTCTCTATGCGACTCTCATAAGTTCAAGTAATACAATTGAAACCTCTCTATGCGATTCTCATAAGTTCAAGTAATGCAATTTTGGCCTCTCTATGCGATTCTCATAAGTTCAAGTAATGCAATTTAGACCTCTCTATGCGATTCTCATAAGTTCAATTAATTTAATTTAGACCTCTCTATGCGATTCTCATAAGTTCAAGTAATGCCTGCATAATTATGGTGTTTTCAGTTAAAAATTAGTGTTTATTGTAGTTCCACTTTCCATTTTTATAGCTTTCGTATACCTCAACCCATTCAATACAATAAAGATATCTGGCTTATGTTGCGTCAAGACTGTCGCACCATCGACAATTATTTTGACAGCTATTCGGGTTCAGCTGGAGCAACAAGCACGCCAAATTGCTGCGCCCAAGTGGGTGGTCACCAGCTCACCGGATTGTTCCAACTTTTTGCCCTGTTCGCGGCGTGTGCAATCACCGAGCGACCCTCCAATACAAACAAAACAGAAATTGTAACGAGCATGTCAAGCGAAACCATCGACGGAGGCGACATAAACGCTGGCTCTGACGTCGACGTCGACGTCGTCATTATATAATTGACTTCATAATGTTTTGCCATCTTGCAGTTTATCACTGGGCTGTCAGTGATGGCCATAATGATAGCGACATGCAGCTGACTGGCTGACTGTACAAACGTGGCCAATAATGATGTTGTGCCCGTCGGGGATATCAGTTTAAGGGGGAGCGGGGGGTCGGTTGGGTGCTGGCAAAACATTCATCCATCAATTGAAGTGTCATTCAGCCGTATGCAGCTGTTTGGCACGCATTGCGTATGCGTAATTATTTCTAACTTGAATGCACAATATGCGAGTCAGATTCACAATCACAATTAAAATTCATTCGAGTTGACCCAGCGCAACTCAATTGAGTTAAACAAGTGAATCTGTTGATTTATTATGCTTGGCATTAAATAATTATAGCTATGCTCAATTTATGCGAAACTGATCAAAATCAAATGTGCTGAAAACCTGTGCAAGATTTTTATGATTTGATGCACCCTGTTCGAGTGTGTAAAGTGGCGCTGATTGCTGGCGCCCCCCTCACCTTAACTTACAGAATTTTTACTGCGTTAAGCCAGAAAACATATTTTCCCGCTGAGCGCAATTTTTGCACGCAAATATTTGTTAGACAGACACGCGTCAACCTGACAAACTTTTCCAGCAAGCCAAACTTGGCAGTTGAATTGCCAAAGTTGACACACACTTAAACACATGCATACCTACACACACACACACACACACACCCACACACACGACTAGAGCCACGCCCCGAGGGTCTATGCTTTTGGGCGCGCTGTCAGCACAAATCAAATATCCCGACTTAACCCGGCCAGCTGAGAACTTTGTTTATATTTGCGATGCTTAAATTGATTACGATATTCTCTCAAGAGTTTATAATTATACACTATTTTCCAGTAGAGTCCCAGCACTAGCTTATCGTTTATGCTACGTGTAAGGAACAAAATCAAATCGTTTTTTTTTTAATAAATAATATTTGTCAGCCGAGAATTTGTTTTTTCAAAGAAATGCTATATTAAACAGCAGATTGTTTCTCTATAATTCTAATTAAAAATAAACATCAAAGATAAAAATAAAATAGATTAATTTTCAAGTCCGATAAGTTAACAAAAAGAGTATTGCGTTTTTGTTGTAAATATTAAGAAATTTATTTTGGCAAAAAGCGGAAATGTAATCCGTTTACTCGGTAAATTTCTGGTGGATTGTGGATTTTTGGTTTTGTGGCTCAATCATTTTAATGGCAGTATCGTGTTAGGCCTTGTTGAAAATATATCTCATAAATACAAACATAGATACACACACACACACACACACATTTATATATATATATTTACTAAAAGCATTGGCATAGTAAATCTGATTTAAAGAAATGCTGATTTCTTTTTCGGGCTTGTAAATTATGGAAAAATGCAAATTTTTGTGATTATGCGTGAATTTAAAAGCAAATTGAAACATTTAACGCTTTGTTAAATATTTAATTAACTGTTAGCGCACTTTTAATTCGGTTAAGCAAATATAATGTTGTTTATTTAATTGAAATTGAACTTGTTGTGCAGGGAAACCTGAAACCAATTCCAATTGCAATTATGATTCAGAATTTTTATAATTATGCATAATGCAATTTAAAGAGCCAACTTTAAGCTTCAGTTATCCGTCAGTTTTATGTGCGCCATTGACAAAGTGATCAAACATGTGGAAGAAAGTATCCCGTATAATCAATTTTGTGGGAAGCAAGAGTTTGACGAACAAAGGCGCGAAAGGCATCCAACTGAGCTGTAGATACCTTCGGGCAAGTATCTATCTGGAAGCCAAAGTTAAACGAGTATCTTTGTAATCCACATGGCAAGATGTGCGCAGAAGCGGAAAATCCATTTATCATTTGGCTCCTATGTGTGTGTGTGTGTGTGCGCGCGTTTGGGTGACAGGCGAAAAACTGCCAAAGACACTTGATAATATTTACATGCTCAAAAAAAAAAACTAGCTCGCAACACGGTAGACAGGTGAGAAAGGGATAGAACACAATAGTATCTTGATATCTTAAAAGTTGTAATGTGGATATAGCCCAGCGGGGGATTCGAGCGTGAAAAGTGTACACTCGAAGCTTGTATCAACAATAATGCCAAATTGATTGGATTTATGGCGAGCAGAGCAGATTCTCTTGCATACAAGATATTTTGCATTACAACTAATTGATTGGGTAATGCGAAAAGCTACTTGAATTATATTGATTTCGCATTCAGTTGAGAGTGCTTTCAAGCTGATTATCTATATATAAATATCTAATGCACAGACACATCGCATACAGCAAACTGAATACGCCCGCTCTGATTTTGCATGCACAACACACAGATACACACACATTTAAATTCATCTAAGGATGTTTATGTATATTTGAGGACATATTTCGTGGATGCTTCGCTGCTCGCTTTGTTTACATTGACTGTCGCTGGCGCTGTGATCATTTATGTGCTCATGTGTGCGTGAAACTCAGCAAAGATACGAATGACATTGACAACGGGACGACGACATCGAATACCGTGGATGAGCCAAAATTGGCTGTTGACAACATAGGTGTATATGAATATTGAAAGGATATGCTAACTTGTGTACGGATTGGTTTTGGTTCTGGTTATGCAAAGGATTTCGCTATTCAAGCTAGTCAAATTTCTTCGAACTAGATATCAAACAAAGTCCGGTTAGAGTAGCATATCAAGTTTATCAAGTTTATTATATCAAGTTTATTAAAAATGTAGACCATTTGCCCAAATATGCACCATAATTTTACCATTATGCTGCGGCAGTTGGTTAACTCAAATGATAAGCCACCTCCCACAGCAAGGTCCTCGTTGTCGCCTTCAGCGTGCCAGAGTCAGGGCCAAGTGCAAACAACCTGAAAGTTGTCCACATTCTGGGTAATTGCATGTGTGCTCCTACTTTATGGTGGGTCTGTGCGGTGCTGCGGTTTAACTTGGGGGTTCCGCAGCGGTGCAAACATTGCGCCAGCTGCAATATTAATAAGCCAAAATGCAGCGGCATGTTATTAATTAACTCAGCTACTTGTTATTATTTAAAAAAATGGTTATGTTCAAGTTACCAAAAGATAATAATAAGATAAGCATTATTATTATTTAATTAACTGAATTATTATTATGTGAATTTAAAATTATTTCAATATACATACATTTTTTACAAAGAACATTTTAAGGAACAGACATGATCACATCGATTCTGATGATCAGTATTTTTTTTTTGCCTTTAAATACATGTTTGTCACACACAGACCAATTTATAGCCGCTCTTGTTTATGTCAAAAGTTTCATATTAATTCTTGGGACTGACGAAAACTGCAGCAACGCAAACTGTAAAAAAAAATACATAGCAGATACTCGGCACTGCAGCCGTGTAAGTTTTAGTGTGTTGCCAGAAGTTGATGTAAAAGTGACTGCCATCTGCAGTCCTGACATGCAAGCCGACAGCTGTCCTGTTTGCTCCTGGCTGAACCGGAGGCCGTCAAACTTGGTTAAAGTGCCATAAACTCTGACTGATGGGAATCCGCGTTCACACACAGACGGGAGCAAGTGCTTTGGCCTACCGCTACATCAAGTAGTTGGCCTCGTTAACGCTGTAAGGTTAACACGAAAATCAAATTGTATCTGGAATATTATTAAAGGCTTTTAAGTGAAATTTCATCAAGCGCTTGTTGAATCAAATAAATATGTGCGTATGTTATCCCTTTTGCTTCGTCCCATCTCGTCTGAGTTTAGTTTTAGGTATCTGCCTTCTATATATTTAATGAGTTTGCTTTGCATTTCATGCCTGCCTTGTTCTCGTCTAGACCAATTAATAATATTTCGTGTCAAGTGGAATATTAGACAAAAGCGCAGAAAAATCCACAACAATAAACAAATGCCCGAGAATTTGCTTTATGTCAAAAACAAAAATGAAAAAAAATGGAAGGAAAATAAGCTGGCACAGTTAGCTAAGGATTGTCGAAGTTGATATACCCTAACAAAAAGTTGGGGGTATTTATTATTAACTGAAAATTGAGTTTTTATTACAAACCAAAAAAGAAATGAAGTAAAAATTAAATTAAGAAATCAAAGGTTATATGAGTATATAGTTAGTCGACTTCCCAAATTCCGTTATATATACTAAATTAAAAAAAGATAAGCGCCGATCATTATATGTTTTTTTATTCATTGATTTGATTTTTAAGCTAATTTGTTAATAATGAATTCCTTTATCATTGCAATTTCGAGTTCTGTTGGGGTTAGATGAAATATATATCTTAAGGTATAATTTTTACGGTTAAAAAAACTTGATTATCATTCAAAAAGAGTATCCCAGCAAAAAACTGTGGATAATCAACAATGAAAAATAATGATTTTAGAAGTGCGCCATTCAAAAAGGCAAAGCTCAAGGTTTTTTCTGCGCTGTGTCTCGGATCGGTCTGTGCCCTAAACAGAGATTAATACGCTGATTAAGGCGCAGTCAGTGCTGCGTTTTAATTAGTGACGCAAGTAAATTGAGCTGTCAAGAGTGCGAATGGGGCCTTGAGCCGGGTTCAGGCGCTGGCCCGCCAATAGACAGGGCGGCGGGGGAGCTAAAGCTAAAGTGCTCCCAATTGATTTGGGCCCACTGTTTGCATAGCATTCAAATAGACTGGTAATTAGAGCGACATGAAATTGCGTGCAATGGCCAAACGGCGCAACTTCATTGCCAAATGAAATGTTGCCATTATTTTTGGTACAACGCAACTCAATTAGCTGCCGTGCGCTGCCGTGGCGTTGTAAGCTTGTTACTACTGTGATGGCCACGCCCATCGCGGGTGGTCCCCCCAGCCTCTGGCGACCCTGGCCACCTGGCAACTGGCAACTGGCCGGTCGCGCAATATGCAAACATTACACGAAACGTTTTTGGCTTAAATTAATTTATCACGTGCCAAAATAAAGCGTCAGGTTCCGCCCAGGTGCCGTAATTAATTGAATTTCAAGTGGCGGCACCCAAAAATTGCCAACCAAAAGGTAAATCTAATTTTTTAACAAAATGCCGTAAAAAGCCTTATTGCTTTAGTGGATTATCCGTAAATTGAACTTAAGATTGAATTTATTCTTAAATAAAGGAAACTATAATGCTTAATGCACATTTTCATGATATTCGATTTAAAGAGTACCGAATTTATAAAGAAAAGCCGCACACACACACACACACACACACGACTCACACTTAATGTTGGCTTCTTAGCGGCGCCTGGGGATGAAGGACAGAGCCTTTGGCAGTCAGTCATTAACTGTTGTGCTCGGTAATTACGGTCCTTATGTAAGCTGTGAGCAGGCAGCGGCGTCGAATGGCGAATGAGTAACAAGAGAAATAAATGTAATGACCTGTAAAATAATCAGTATTATTTTATCTCACATTTAAAGAAAATTGGAAAATTCACTGGAAATAAGTATCTGCTAGACGAAGACGGCCGAATAATAATCGACCTTGGAATGGGTATTGCTCGAAAGAAAGTATTTGCCAAATGAAGACTGCTCTAATGTTACAGAAAGCACCTGTTAATTAGGATACACTGTTAATTGCCTCAAATATGTATCTCTCTTGGATCGCTGGCTTTTTGGAATTCTGGCTTGTTGTCGGCTGCCATTCAAATTGTTACCAGCAATTAAAAAGTTGGCCAGCAATAAAATCTAATGCTTAATTTTAGCGTGGAACTTTTTTAATTGTTTTGCCAGCATCTAATTTATGCATTAGCATAAGCTGCGAAAAGAAAAAAAGGTTACTGCATACTTTTGGCCGCCATTTAATTGCGTTTTACGTTCTACATTCGAAATTTGAATAGCTGCACCCGAGCACCTGACATAAAACGTGCTGCGAATCGTCGAAACGACACAACTTTTCGCAAGCCCCTTCAAATTTAATGAGTTGAAGTTGCCAACACTCAAGGGTCGAGTGCCGTCGTCGACCATGTCAAAGTTTCAAAGCCAAGACCGCAAATTGGCTTGTCTGGCTACTGTTTGGCCTTTTGAATGCGACGCTGTGTGTGTGTGTTCTGCAAATCTTTTTCTCCTAGCAATATCTAAAAACTGATTTTGTGGCTCGACAACTGCAAACGGCATTTGCCAATGCCATGCGAGGATGCGCACAATTCTTGGTATTGCCGAATTCCATAAATGTTTCCATAAAATTAGTGCCAAATGGGTTTTTGCGGTCTGTTTCGTTATTTAATTGGGTAACCTGGCCAACATTTCAACTTTGCACTTTGCATCCACTCTCCACTTGACTATTTTCAATTTATATTTTGCAGCTTATCGTTGCAAACGTAGCTGACTCCACCTCTCGCTCCCGCTTCCACATATTCTCCATCTAAGTGCATGAGCATTTCACTAATAACGCTTTTGTATACCCTTTAACAAATATCTAAATTTGTTGTATTTTGTTTTTGATAATTCTTTGAATCACAGATCGTAAAAAAAGATACCAATTTACACTTTTTTGTACATATTTTTATCTAATCAGAAATAAAAATAAAATCATGCTTTAAATCTAAAATATTTCAAATTAGTGTATTGAAAATTTCTATAATTTGGAAATGAAATATGTACAATTAAAGGACAACTATAGAAACTATTCTAATTCTAGTCACCTCACATTAAGGTTTGTCTGTAGTGGTAAGGGTATTTACTATTCGACTTTCATCATAACTACAGTTCTTTTGTGTAGTTTTTAGTTTTTCGTGTTTTGATTGTTTAATAAAGGTAATCAGGTTTGCACCCTTCGCATAACATTTGAATTCAAACGGTGCAGATTTGCTTTTGGCTATGTACGTTCAAAGCTTACAAAGCTTTATAAACTAAATGTTTTCAAATGCTCCGGGCAGCAAAAACGAGCTCTCTGTTTGGCAAACGCATAAATGCTTTCGAATTCTAATGATGTTTGTGTACCATATTAGACGATTTTATCTAACAAATATGCGCAGATAGTGTGTGTGTCATATTTTAATTTGATTTTTCTGGGCATTGTCCACATTTTCAACTCTAGTTTGCACTTCAAATGTGTCGAGCGCAGGCGGAAAGCTTTTTAGCTAAAATTATGTAAAATTCATTTCAACTTCTTTTGTAACCGGCTTTTAACCGGCCAGCTGCCAAATCATCTGCAGGCATTAACTTTTCAAATACAATGTTGCTTCGAGTTGAGGCCAACTTAAATAGGTCGGAGGAAACTAGAACAACCAGTCTGATTTTCCTGCTGTTTTGTATCAAGGTGCTAATATTGGGTATGCAGCTCATTTGCTTGGGGTTATTTTGCTTTTAACACTTCGGCACCTTCCGGCTCGTGGCCTCTATTCACGCCCCGCAACTCATTCCAATTAGTTTCGTTCTCTTTGGCTTTGGCCTGGCTTCAATCAATTTCCATTTGGCGCTGCCTGCTGCGAGTGCGAGGATTACCGCGGGGCCGGCGCGTGGCTTGGCTGGGACATCTGGGAAAAACACGGCCATTGTTGGTTCGTTCATTATGCTGTCACCTTAATTATTATTTTGGCATTTCAAGTTAAATTTAATTATGCTAAATATATTCTTTTCGCATTCATGGCCCAAACTTGAACCTTGAGCCCCGAGATGTGGATATCCTAAGAGGCTCTACTCTGGAGCCATCCGCTGTGATTTCAGCTAAGCTGCCTTTTGTGTTTAGTTGCCAGGACACGCCCCACCCACCGGCCAATAGTGGACTTATAGCCGCCGCTAACCGTTCTTTAGTGTTGCAGTTTTGTATCTTGGCCAACTTACAAGTCAACAATGCGCACAACTCAACAACTGTGGAACTGTTCAGCTCGCTGGCATTTCTTTCTATTTGCTTAAGTTTTGTTGTTGCATTTGCTGTTGTTGTTGTTGCTTGTTTTTTTTTGTTATTGTTAATGTTGGTTTTATCGTTTACTTAGCGGCTTCTTTTGTGTTTTGTGTTGTTTTAGTTGATTTTGTAACAGGAATCGGCAACATTTTTCAGCACTGCCTTTCGCTCTGCTATTTGGCACTCGTGTTTATTCTGCTGTTTGACCAGCTCCCCCCACGAACCCAAACAACCAGCCAGGAAACCCGCTACCAACCAACCAACCAGCCAACCAAACGGCCAACCAGCCAACCCAACTAACCAACGAGGCGTTGCTTTAATTGAGTTCACAATAAACTTTGTAGTCGGTTTGCTTTTGGTCCGCACGATTAAATAAACATTTGCACTCGATTTAAATGGTAACACAATTGTGTAACTATTCGGGAATTTGTTGTTATTTAAACGGGCAGTCAAGGGGCATTAAAGTTGAACCATCCAACGCAAACGTAACTAGATATTGAAATCGCTTTGTAAATAGTGCTATTCTTGTTTGGCCAGCTCAAATCTATTCTTGGAACCTGAAACTATTTGCCAATATCTGACGCAACTAAGTCGAAAATAATTAAGGCTTAATCGTTTAGCAAGTATTCAGCCTTTCCAAGAAATACACATTTTCCTCCTTTGTACCCTGTGCACAGAATTAATTACAAAGGGCTTTGCCACAAATGAATAAAACTTTTGTTTCATGGGTCAATTCTATTTTGAACTTTGAAATTTTAGTTTATTAAATTATTTATGAATTTACGCTAAATATAAATTTGAAATATTTACAAAAATTTGTATTTATTTATTTAAAATTAGCTTCGGGTAAATTCTAATTATAAATAATGTTATTAAACAATAATAATACGATTTAAAAAAAATAAATCGGTTTGGATATTTTTACTTAACTTACAAATATGGTGTAAGGAATTTAAGCCTTTGGATGTATTAATAAAGCATTTAAAGGGCATTTTATAGTTAAGCACTTTGGATTAGTTTCGTTATTTTTAGCAAGCTCCGACAAATCTTTTTTAAATAATAAATTTATTTATATACTGAACCATTTCCTTTCATTCTGCTTATTTCTACTTTCTCATGAACTAGCTGTAAAGAGAGTTATTTAAACACTGCAGTTTAGTTTTCGGCCCCTGATTCTTGGAGTACTTGTTTTCATCTCATCTCGTATAATCTGCTATTGGGCAAATTAGCTGCATACATCGTTGAACTTGAATCCTTCGGGAAGCAGTGAAAACGAAAGCCAGAATTTCGCCTATTTGTTTTTTGGGTACATCCTATGGGCAATCATTTAAGCTTCTCATAAAAAAAAGCAGACTATATAATATAATAAGAAGTAAATGAACACATTACCGGGGATAATATTAAGTCGAAAAGAATATGCTCTCAAACTTCAATTAACTATTTGGTGTTGGGAGATAAATTAAAAGTCACTGAGGCAATAACTCGTATATTCACTTATTCGGTTCATATGGAATACTCCTGCGAAAACAGTTAAAGGAAAGGCAAACAGAAATGTTCACAATATGGCAACTCAAGCGGAAATATCACTTAGGGGCAACACGACAGCTTCAGCTGGCTCAGGTCCGCCAAAGAAGAAGAAGAAGAAGAGGGCGAAAAAAAACGACTGACAGACTGGCGAACTGGCTTAGAAAAAGGCGGAGGAAATGTGTCAATAATGACTAATGGCCAGAGCGGAAAGCGTGTAGCACTGTCCAAGGCCCATCCGTTTATTGTTGGCGTTTTGGGCCCGTTTCGGCCTATGGATATCGCCTTTTGGCATTTTTATTTATTTTTGCATATATTCTGTTTGTGAGCTTTTCTGTTTTTTTCTTTTCTTTTACAACTCATGATGCTAAAATGATTGGGACCTATGTACTTTTTTTTTGTTTGTTTTTTTTTTTTTTTTGTATATATGGATGAGTCCCAGTTGGCATTCGCTTTTAATTTCAAATTCTGACGAAAGTTTTCAGGTCTTCTTTGAGCTGCAATTCGCGGCTTGTTCGCGGAGATTTCAAATGAGGTAGGCGTATGGAAACAGAAACATGAGGAAAAAGTTTGTTTTTATAACACATACAAAGTTGTAAAACTTTTAATTAATTTAAGCTTGTTTAATTCGTTTACTGCCAAAACACGACAAGCCTGTAGCGCAACATGCTCATAAATCTGAAAATTAATTCTGTGCAAATTCAATCCTCATTCGTTAAATCACAATCAAGAACGTGGCCCAATCGCGTCGTGGGCAGCAACAATGACAGAAAGTTCTTGAATTTCTCAGAACTGGCAATTGATAACTAATTCATAATACACAAATGCGCCTCATTACAAAGACCCCTGAATAAAACAAAAATCCAACTTGGCCAAGCGAAACCACTCAAATGTCATGAAACCGAAGCTCATTACAAATTGCGAGCTCATTTATATAGGCAGTAGGCGGCTTATACTCTTGCACAGGGTATTATAAGTTTTACAAGAAATATCTAGGAAATCTTATTAAAAACTTCAAACCTGTTTAGCTAATACATGATATATGAAATTTACATTTTTGTCAGCAATTTTAATTCTTTGTATTATATTATTATATTTGGCGAAAAGGGTATTTGCGAGTCGTGCACTCTCGACTAGTTCATATTTGTAAGTGCCTGTTATAAAAAAAAACTCTCAAAGAAAACACGTACTACATTTTATGGTGTCTGCGGCAAGTTGCACGCGCGAAATGACAAATCTTTGTGGTCCTGGGGCCGGCACAATTATGGTCAGCAAATAAAATGGTCATCTGTCGAGGAGCAGAAAACAAGTGGTCTGTGAAAACCGCACAGAGTCAGGAGGAGGCTGCCAGTATAAATAACTGTGGCCATAAACAAACAATGACAAACGGGAGCATACAAAAAGCGTCACTAAACAAACTCAAATTACACACAGGAACGCTGAAAGTTTACCGGCGAAGGGCGCCCCTTAAAGTAGGCAACCGAAATTGTTGTCATTGTTGCGTATACGCCTAGGTGTGCAGCCCCTATAAAGTAAGTGTGCTACAGTCTGTGTATTGGTGTGTGTGCGCGTGTGGTTCTTGTAATTAATGTTTTCCGCTTTTGCTGCTGCTTGGTCCTTGGTCCTTGGTCCTTGTTGCTGCTCCTGCTACGGCTTCGACTTCGGCTCGTGGCTATAAAAATTTCAGCCAGTCGGCCAGCCAGAAAGTGTGAGAGCGTAAAGTTTACGCAAACAGGAAATTGTTACTTCTTTGTCGCCTTAAAAACAAACATTAAATAGAGAAGTAGAAGTTATCGGACTCTGAGATACCCTGTAATAACAACTATAACATATAAAGTATTTTATTAAACAAGGAAGAGAGGCAAACTAATTATGTTTGCTTGTTGACCATATAAATATATATAAAGACAGAGAAAGGAAGGGAAAGAGAGAGTGAGACAGAAAGAGCGGAAGAGCACTGAAAGTGAATGTCAACATGAGCAAGCGGAATATTAAAGAGCTAACCGAGTTTGTTCCCTGTTTCAATGGGTCAATGACTTGCTGATGTCCCTTTTCGGTCTGTCTGTGTGTGTGTGTGTGTCAGTGTGCGAGTTTCTGTGCGTGCGTGTGTGGGTAATTAAGATGCTATCTCAACGCGTTGAAATTTGATACCAAGATTTCGGCAGTCATTTGGCTTTTCGGCTTCCATTTGCGGGCCAGCGGCTTTAAGAATCTCATTTCGCCTTTAAGTAGCTGCAGTTTTTATGCCTTCTGCCATTTCTTTCAATCAATTCCATTGACGGCCACTTGGAGCGTCCTTTGAGCCATGGCCGGAGCATGGGCGCGTCTAATTTACGCCTGCAATTTGTGGAGCGTTCCACGCACTTTACGTAATTGATGACCGCTCGGCCAGAGTACAAGTACAATGTGGGCGTATTTGACCATGCCCACTGGCAAGTAAATAATTCACTGCCACACAGTCCCGGCCAGCTGCGAACGCTGCCTTTGTTATTGTTGGACAGTTTTAGGTGCTGCCTAAAAGCATGACGTGAACCATTTATATGACCGACATATTTTAAGCATGTTTATGCCAACGCCAAAGAAGGCAACAAAAATAGAAGAGACAATGACGTTGCGGATAAAGAAGGCCAACATTTGGTGGCTTTGTTTACGGAAGTTAACTGACCAAAAGGTTCGTTGACTTGGCGCCATCCTCTGCCGTCGTCAGCTCTGATCGATGTGCGTTTGTCCTGTCAACCAGTTGAGAGATTCCAATATGTGTTTTGATTGAGAACAAGGTCTTTAATATTAATTTACTATAATATTTAACTATTTTACATGCATTATTTTACTTGAAATTAATTAATTAATTTCTAGCTGTTCGTATTTCGAATTTAACGATTTTATTTAAATAAGCAGCTTATCCCATTTCATTAAATCTAGCTTTTATTTCAAACATAAACCTATCAGATTAAATGCAAAATTTAAAGAAATTAATTTAATTTAATTTACTTGATTTTTATGTGAGTACATTTGAGAGCTTGCCGAGGCGTGCTTTGGGCTCCAATTACTACAGCGCTGTGGAGAAAGGCAAAAACCAATTCGCAAATTTATTGCCTGACTCAACAACTTTGCACTTTTGAGCAATTTGCTACAGAATCGGATTACAGGCGAGAAAAGGCAAAGCAAAGTGAATCGAAATAGTTTATAAATTTTGGTTCAGTTCGCATGCAAAAATGCAACGGGCGAATAACCACAAAATTCGTAGCGTGCATTTTTCAAAACACAAAATTGCGCAAAACTTTCAATTTGCTCAGCCAAGTATCGAAATGGTGGCAATCAAGCAGCCAGGCGATCAAAAAGCTGAATGTAGAATAAAATATAAACCACAATAAGTGGTGCCAACGACGGCTACCCAAGGGTGGCCCCAGCCACTAGACGCTACCAAAAAAAAAGAGTATACCAAAATGCTGAAAAACTTTTCAATTTGGCCGCAAAATTTGCGCAGTTTCCTCAACGGCGTACTGCAAAATTTGGCTTTGAACAGTTGGCTGAAGAGGGTGAAAGGCGCTGAAGGCTACCGAGTGTGCTTGGGTGTTTATGTGTGTGTGTGTGTGTGTGTGTGTGTGTGTGCGTGTTAGAGCTGCTGCCACCAAACCGTAAAACCAAGTGGCAATAGGGAAATTATGGATTATGCAAAGCTGCTGAACGCTGAGGATACTTTGACAGTTCCAGTGGCCCCAAACAGCCATTGATCTATAATGCATTCAAAATGAGTTCCCTAATCAAAAGAGCAGCTAATAAATTTAAGAAACGAGTACATTAAAGGGGTATATTAAGAATCGTTCGCTTAATGTTTGACAATTCAACTTATAGTGAAGTATATTTTGGCCTAATCATCATTTTAACTGATTTTAGTGTCTGGTAGTACTTCCAAGGATACCACCAAATGCCTTCTTCACTTCGCACCCCTGTTTTAAAGTAGAAACCATTCAGGTTGCTATAAAATAAAACAGATAAACGTTAATTTGTTATCTATCAATGAGTTTTTCGTGGATTACGTACCTATTTCCATACAAGTTGAACCACCCACCGCCTTTATACCAATTGGCACAATTGCCTTCGCTCCATCTGTCGTTATCCCGGTCATAAGTTGTGAAACTATCATGCAGATTGTAGTTTAAGGCATTACCGGCATTTCCCCAATAAGTTCCCAGGCACTTTAAAAAGTAACGCTCCGTCTCGCTGCCTATTAGAAAGTTATCATAATGGGCGAAGCGCACCTCGTCTTGGAAATCGACGAGCTTTATATAGAGCTCATATGGCAAAGATTTTGTTATGCGGTAAAGTTTCTCCAGGCCGATGAAAAACTCCCCATCCAAGCTTCCAAACCCATTTTTATACTCTGACCAGTTCTTGTTGAAATCCACACTCCCATCAAATCGTTGCTGCACCACTATCCAGCCAGGTCCTTCTGTGTTGCCATCGCAGAGGACAGAGAAATTACCAAAATCAGCGACATATATTTCATGGATTCCCGATGGAGTCCCAAAGGCTGCACAATTCTGGGGTACACCTTTAACAATTATTTCTTCCTGCTGCTTCGCGCTGTTTTTAGGAAGATTACTGTTTAAGTTGTCGAACTCTGTTTTTAATACCCTTAGAGCCGCTGTGTTTTCGTCCAATTGGGCCTGAATCGAGTCGAGCCGACTCACCGTCTTCTTGCTGTAGCTCTCTTCTTTCAGTTCCGAGAACTCGTTGAAAACAGATTCATTTATGTACATCGCTGCCAATTTGTCTTGAATTTTCTCCATTTTCTCGTTGTTCTCTTGCAATGCGACATCAAGACGTTTAATCTGGTTTTGTTGCTGCACTGAATGATCAATCAGGGGCTCAATCACATGCAGGCAATACGCTCCGCATTGATCGTTTGAAGCGATACTCTTAGGAGAGAAAGAATTCAAACTTAACTTTTAGCACAAAGATTCACCTTTCGAATAACTCACATTCGTTTCATCATTCTCAATACTGTTCGATGTGGCACGCACTGAGACTGCCATCAGAAACAGCAAAATGGTAAAAATACACATTTTCCTCATTTTCGTTTTAACTTTGCATGCAGCTAAAACAGCTTTTTCACAGCGGGTCTGACAATGAACTAAGTCGAATTTTCTTTGCAAATCGAATAAATTGCATGATTTTGCACTCGTATACTTATCAATTGTAGGCTAGTGGCTTCTGAGCGAAATGAGCTGATTTGACCTTGCAGGTTATCGATTCAGGCGATAACAGTCAAAGATGAGTGATGTTCACTCAACGAATCACATGTCAATAGTAACAGTGACTAAAAATAACAGATATTTCATTTTTATTCATATTAAGAATCATTACAGATGGACGATTAAATTATGTTATAAAACTTTCTGAATAGCTGCATAGCTGATCTGTATTCTGTTGTTACTTTTTACGCGCTGAAGTCCTGAGTACAATGTAACACATCACTACTCGGTCTTTATTTAATGTACTTAATGTTACTACAATGTAATACACTGATCATATTATATTTCTATACCCTGAGGCACCTCCGATCCCATAAAGTATACAAATTGTGCTGTGTCAGCGAATTCGAGAAGTAGCTTTAGTTTATATTGTATTGTGAAATGCTGTTGAATCGAATACAATTTAAAATTGTTGATTGCAAAATCTACCTCGTTTTTGGTTTATAAAGGTGAGAATCTTACCATTATTTATGTTGTTAAAGATACAGATTCATTTTACAGATTAAAAGTTACACTTAAATATCTGTTTTAGTGTGCACTTTGCTGAAGTTTTATGTGTACACATAATGATAGGATCCAGAATATCTCCCAGTCGAAACTTCCCGTCCAGGGTATTCTTATTTGCTTGCAATGTTTGTTGCCACGTAAACACTATTATATATTTGATAATCTAACTTAGAAATATTGTGTAATCATACATTCTTTGTTTAAATTAAAGTGTACTTTGGTCTAATTAACATTTTCGAAGATCTGAGCGAATAGTAGCCCTTCATTGTGTACCACCAAATGCCTTTAACATTTTTCTCTCCGCTTTTGAAATATCTGCCGTTGAGGTTGCTATCCAAAAGAAGAATGAAATAAGTGTTTTCAACAATTGTTAGGTAATACTTGACCCACCTGTTTGCGTCCCAGTTGAACCACCATCCGCTTTCATAATAGTTGGCGCAGTTGCCTTTCGCCCAACGATCATTGTCATTATCGTAAGTTGAGAATTTGTCATACAGATTGTATTTCAATGAATCGCCAGCGTTGCCGCTGTACGCTCCCAGGGACTTTAGCATATATTCTTCCTCCTCGCTTCCAATAGTAAAGCTGTCATATCGGGCGTAATGCAGCTGGTTGTCGAAGTCGACTAGCTCTATATACAGCTCATATGGCCGCGATTTGGTTAGGTGGTGAATGTACTCAAGGCCTATGAAAAACTCGCCATTATAAGATCCAAATCCATTGCGATATGCACTCCAGTCCCTGTAGAAGCCAACACTTCCATCAAAGCGGCGCTGTATAACGATCCAGCCAGGACCCGCTCCACAGGCATCGCATAGAACCCCAAACGATGCGATTCCGGGAACATTTATCCGTTGAACACTGCCAATAATATCGTAGACCGAGCAGCTAGTCGCTGTCTTATCTTCGGCACTCTTTGAGAGAAAGCTCCTCAGATAGTTAACTGAGGCGTTCAAATTGTATAATTCAGCTTTTAGCTCTCTTATGGTTGCCATGTGATCTTCGGCTTGGGGGGGCTGTGACTGCATCAGGTTTTTGCCGACGATATTCGCAAATAGACTTTCGTTCGATTTGCCAGCAATATTCAATGTTTTTATATTTTTGTATGTCGCATTTATTAATAGAGCGCCCACATTCCCTTGGAGATCGACTATATGAATTGTTTTGCTTTGGATGGCATTGTTCCGCTGTAAACAATAATGTTAAATGCATAAAACAAACTTTAACACTTGCTGCTTATTTACCAAATTATCCGCAATTTCCAATTCAGCACCGACAGTGAAGTATCCGAAAAGTAAAACGAATACGAAACAGTTTTCTTTTTCGTCATTTTTTGCTAAACAATTTAAATGCAGTGCAAATGAATTCAAAAGTGGAACTAAACAGAAGCTGAGAATTGACTTTGTATAATGTAGCTGAGATATTGTTGGTCTAATGTTTTCCCAGAGCTTATCCACATTATCAATGCTACCTTATCGCACGATTACTAGCCTACTAGCCAAGACAGTTCATTCAAAAGAATTTCGCTTTGTCGCCAAATTTGATAAGCGGTTTCTATACTATATATAAATATATGCTCCTGGTCTGATCTAATGGAAACGAAAAAGTGGGCTCATCTGAACTACATAAATTATGTTTTAATTAACTGCTGCTAGTTGGTGCTAAACTTAATATTTAAGTTGATAAACATGAGATAAACAAAATATTTTTGTATTATTCATCATAGACAAGATGAAACTGTGCTTCTTCATTCCACTCTTTATCTCTTTGTAGATTCACCTTAATTTTGCGATTACATTTCATTTTTGAAAGTTTTTTCATTTCGCTTTTAGCCAAGACAATTTTCGAATAGCGAATTAAACTGGTTGGCAATTGAAATTTGTATTTAAATAAATTGTTTATTTGAATTGCTCAATTGTTTTCCACCTGATCGAGCCATTTGCCATTAGCCGTTAACCATAAGCCAATGTGCCTAATTTGCTCTTTTATATTATTTTATTAACATTCTCTGTTGTTTATATAGCAAAACATATATGTATGTATTTATATATTTATATATATGTATATATATCTCGCCATTTGCCAGCATATTGAGGTGCTAATGTATTTATAAAGCGACTTTGTTGTATTTTTAGTTTGGAAATGGAAAATTGAATATGAAATGAAATTCGCTGGCCATGCCTTTAATCTGTTCATTTTCAATGCCAGATTTATGAAGTGTGAAGCATTAATTTGATTTCTCATACACGCACACACGATATGTATATCGATATGTATTTGTACGTGCGCAACTTATACATATTGGCCCCAATAAATTGGGTCAATATGTGTAGAATTTGCCTTGTGCGCTTTGAAGTCGCGTTCTGTGCGCGGCCCACATTCGACTTTGAATTTCAGATGGGAAATATGCAGTCGGAGAAGGGCAGAAGGGACAGCCAATAGAAGCCTGAAAGGAATTTAATTAGCTGCAATGCTGAAAGCTTGAATAAAACCCAAGCTACACTGCGCTACACACTTAGGGAAGCGCCTCGAGCTGGGTCCATAATTTAACCGACAGCTGGCAATAAGTTGCCGCTTGTATCCGGTTTCAGCAGTCTCTCAACTTGGCGCACGTGGTGACTTTTAAGTGGTTTCTGTGCTTGCACTTGACCTTAAACTTCGGCTTGGTCGCGGTCTGTATTACGGCGCAGGGGATTTGCATCTGTAGCTGTAGCTGCATTGGCAATGAACTGGACGGACCCGGCAGACAGCCAGACAACCAGACACCCAGACAAGCCCATTAAAATCCAGAGAGCGCAAAAGCTGCTTGTTCGCCAAGCACTTTTCGCATCCTTGCCAGCAGCTGGTAATCCCGTTCCATTGTCTGTCCTGGGTGGAGCATATGGACAACTGCATCAGAATGCAGAGCATCATAATTCCAAACTATACACGACTTTGGCTTTGGCTTTGGCTTTGACTTTGACTTTGGCTCGCCTGCTAATGAAATTCCAAATAATCAATATGCGAGTGCCCGACCTTCCACTTCCACCAGAACGAAAGCCAGAGCCAGAGCATCTGTGTGCTAACTGGTTGATGGAAAAATGAAAAACATTTTGCCCGGGCAATCTGTACAAGGCACAGGCTGCCGTAAAAAGAGAGCCGTGCGTGAGAACAGTAAATAGTCAGTGCTATTGTTGATTTGCTTTGCCGCCCACATTTACCGCATTTACCCAACACTTGTCAAGCACAAACATTTCACTCACATTCTGCCACCCACAAGCCACAAACTACTCACTTCATTGCCCACAAATTGAAGTCTATTGCCCGGCACGGAGTGGAATAGACTGGCTCAAAGGAAATATTAATCTGGCGAACTGGTTCTTTCATTCACCTAGCTATTCGTCTATGTTAAAGCACATTTAAACTGAACAACTTCTTCTTCTTCTACTTCTTCTGCCTGACAGTTCAATTGTGAAACTCTCTAACAATTTCTCATATTGCACGCTTTTCAGCTTCATTGTCCAGTGAGCGACCGGCGGTCATTTGCTAACAAAGTTTCAGTTTAGTTTTCATTATGTGTACTGCAATACTTTTTTGTTGCATTCCTTTCCTGTTTCCCAGTTGCCAAAGCATTCATAAAAACAGGGGACATGTGTGCACATTTATACCCTGTTGTACGTGAATGGTCAAAAAATGGTATGTTAAACTTGAAGAAAGCCATTAAAATAAATACTAAATAAATAAAAATAAAAAAATGTTCGAATTCACTGACTCATTTATCTATTTGCTAAAATTTTTATCGATTTTAATTTGAATATTAATTGAAATTTCAATCAGACACAGGAACATAGTGCAGGGTGTCTCCAAGTCGAGCATTCTCATTGAATTAAATCTTGGTTTTGCTCTTCATGGAGGAAAGTGTTAGGAATTGTCTTTGGGCGGTCGAGCGCCCTGTTAGGTTCTTGGAATCTTGTGCATTTTCAAATGGACATTACATCAAGCATGAAAATGGTTCCTCTTGTTGACAATTTGCTGCACATTTTTTTGTTTTTTTTTTTTGCTTTTTGCAGTTTATAGTTTTGTTTTGTTGCTCATATTTGCTTTTTTTTCTCTGTTTTTGTGATCTTTTTTATGTTTATTGTAGCACTTTTAAATGCGAGTTTTCTTCGTATCTCTATTTGTATCTGTATCTCTATCTGTATCAGTTTTTACATCTGTATCTGCAGCTGTCACGCACGGTCAAAGATACATTTGCAAGTCAAGCACAGAAAAGCATTCCAGATAGAGACAGAGAAAGAAAAAGAAATTTTTAGAGGAGAAGTGAGCGAGTGACTGACGTTGAGTGTCGTCACGTCATAACAGATAAGCAATATATATATATATGGCAATGTACGTGATGAACGGTACTGTGAATGTTTGCATTAAAAAATATATAAACAATCGTTATAATATGATGGCACCTGGAAACAGCAGAATGAAAATGTTTATGATTGTTATGGATAATTCTTTTGTGGACATGAAGGCATAAAAACATAAATTAATTATTGCAGTAAATGAAAATATTTAACTGTCATTTGGTTCCCAATAAACTCAACATTTATTTTGCATATTATTTATTTAAATATGAACTCAAATTCCATTTAATTTCACATTTTGAAGCAAAAATCGTTGCTGCTTTTCAAATTACACAAATACACGCAAATATTCTTTAATGTTATGCATTATTCCTGTAGTTCTTCTGCGGACTATTGATAAGAATTTCTATGAGAATATTAATAAGCTTATTTTATATTCAAAAATACAAATAGTACATGTAAATATTCAAATGGCAACACTGAAAATGTTATATTCAATAAACTTCGTTTTTTCTTACCAAGATAGTATGTGTTCAAAGTTATTATTTTAATTATATAGCACATCCATTTATGCAGACAAAGGGCTTAATACAATGGCTTTTTAAAGGGCACACATTGAATTAAATGTTTTATTTAAATATTCATTTTAACTTTTAAAATGTTTATGTTGATTCATATTAATTCGTATTAATTATTTTTCATAATTGAATATCTACATACTGTAAACCATTTGCATATAAGTTTAAACGTAAATTTTCGTTTTACATATTCTTGTTATTTTTATTTTTTTTTTTTTGGTTTTTTAGCAATATCTTGTGTTTATTATGATAATCACATTGGAATTTCATTCGGTAATGTGAACATATATTTTCAATACTTTATTTTTTTGTTTTATTTCCAGTAGAATTGTTTGATGAATAATTTCTCTTGAATTTTATTTCGCTTTTCGATGTGCCTTGTGCGGCACTCCAAAAACTTTTCAACTCTATCATCCAGGTCTTTCTCTGATTTTATCTTTGGCTTACTCCGATAATCCATAATACCTAAATACTACATATTTTCCATTTGTTCTCTCGTTGTACCTAAAACTACAGGAGTATATATGAATTTTGGGAATTCCACAAAAAAAAAAAAAAAAGACGGCTCTCTTTCATATGTCCGCAATTACGTGTGTATAATCAAAATATCAATGCTATCTCTCTATAGTAAATACTCGGGCCCACTAATCAGCTCTGCATTCAGCTGCAAGTTCCCAGCTCGAACTCATCTGCGTGCTATGAAAACGACCGTCTCGAGCGGCATGCCGGGAGCCCGCTCTTATAAGTCCGTATGGAGCACGGGTGGTTTACAGTTGGTCTCGGCGTTGACGACCAGCAGGGCTGCGGGTGTTGGGGTCACTAGGGCAGTCGCAGGAGCCACTGCCATCGGTTGTATGGAGGTAATGACATCTGTGCCGGCCGTGGTTGTTGTTGTGGTTGTCGTCATCGGTGGATTATTGTTTCTGGCGCTGGCCAGAGCCTTCTTCTTGGCCTTGCTGCTGTTCGCAGCCGCATTGGTGCCGATCAAACGCTCCGATTGCCGCCCCTTGCCGAACTTGGGAAAGAAACTGTTCTCCAGCTGCAGCTGGGCATTGACGTCCTTGCGGGCCGCACATGTGCAGGCCTTCATGAAGCTCTTCTTGAAGTTGTCGCTGAGGAAGGCGTACAGTATCGGATTCATGGCCGAGTTCGAGTAGCTGAGGCAGCCGCAGGCGAGAAAAACGGCCACCTCCAGCATGGAGAAGCAACCGGGCGTCGAGCTAATCAGCGCCACCTGCGATATCCAGTGGGGCAGCCAGCACATGATGTAGACGGTGATGACGGTCAGCACCAGTTTGGTCACCTTGCGGTGCGAGCGCTTCTTCTCCTTGCTCTTGTGCTTGGGTCCAACCGTGTGCAGCTTGCGTATGACCAGGCAGTAGAAGATCATGATGAAGATCAGCGGCGTCACAAAGCCCAGGATCAGCGAGTACAGAATGAAAGCAGAGTCCGATTGGATGTTGAACGCCTCCGGCCAGATAATGCCGCAGGAGAGGTGCCCGGGGCCGGACTCATAGATTCTGGCAAACAGGATCACCGGCAGCATCAACAGCACCGAGGTTGTCCAGGCCACGGCCGAGACCAGCTTGGAGACGAACGGGGTGCGATAGCGCGGCGATGATATCGGATGGCAAACGGCTATATAACGATCCGCCGACATGATCAGCAGAAATATGGACGAGGTAAACTGCGTCACCGAGGTGCTCACCAGGTAGGCCTTGCACATGTAGTTGCCAAAGGGCCAGTTGCCCACCCCCATGGTGTAGACCAGAAATGGGATGCCGATCAGGAAGCACTCGTCGGCTATGGCCAAATTGAGTATGTAGATGTTGGTGACCGTCTGCATCTTGGAGAAGCGCAGCACCACATAGATGACCAGCGTGTTCCCAAACAGGCCCACAATGCAGACCAGCGCATAGAGGATCATCGTGATCAGTTTCAGTATAAAGTTGCTGTCGCGGCGGCAACCCTGCATCGGATTGTAGGGTCCGCTCCCGTTGGGCAACTCCCCGCCAAAACCCACCGGCAATGTGCCATTGAAGCCAGGCGGAAATATGAAGCCGCCGCCGTTCAAGAGAGTCGCATTTATGTGCTTGTAGTAGTCCGAGAGTTCCAATACCGAGCTAAAGCTGATGCCGTTGACATCAACATCGCTGTCGCTGTTGCTGTCGCCGTCGGTGTCGGCGTCGGCGTCGGCGTCGACATCGATGTCAACTTCGCTGGATTTGGTGGCAATGGGCATAGGCTGTGTTACTGTTGCTGTTGCTGTTCCATTTGCCGATGTCGACGTCGCTGTCAACTGCTCTGTGGGCGTTATTAAGCTCGTTAGTGTCAGCGCCGTCAGCACAAATAACAGGATGCCACAGCCGCCATGGACATGGTCCATGTGGCAGCTGCGGTTGGCGGCACCGTTCAGTTTCGAGTAGCCTTTCATGTTTGTTGTGCGGCTTGTTGCTGTTCCCGCTGTTGCCTGTTTTTCACTAATCCCGCTCCGGTTCCTTTTGAATTTGTTGCTGGTTTTATCGTTATGTACGCTTGGCTAATTTTCAATCCTGGGCCACGCCCATTGGATGATGCCTGCTGCCAAAATTCAAATATTTTGATATATTTTCCATACTTGATGCGTGGGCTTACACACACATACAGACAGACACACACTCACTCACACACACGCTTGGCTACTGTTACATAATTCCAGTTCTGAAAAATAAAGGGAGATAGAAACAAAATAATATTATTATTTCCATGATATACGATGGCTAATGTTACCCAACTAATTAGTCGAGATTGATAGCCTGCACAAAATGTTATTCAATATGGGCCAAAATGCAGAATGAGAAAGTCAGTTTCTATCAAAATTTAAAATAATTTGTGCAAAATTGATTTTCAGTTTACTTTGTTGCTGCCTTCAACTGCAGTTTCTTATATAAGCACACAAGCGTTTTATTTACTGTACATATATGTATAAAGTGTTAGTCAGTAGGAATAACAAGAAAAACAACATTCAGTAAGAAAAAGAAGAAGCAGAAGCAACACATTTATCCCCAACAACAGGCAATGCAATCAACTACATGAGTTCATGTTTGCTTCCGAGCAAATAGAAAAATTCTGATTTTCAATGTTGCTAGCACAAATAAAAAAGAACAAACTCATCATGCGTCCGATACTACAAATGATTGACAAAATCATATAAAAATTAAAATATTTATTTTAAAGAAACATCGAACACAAAAATCGACATAGAAATATGAGTGTGCTTCAAATAACGTGCGAGATAATAATAAGTATACAAGAAAATAGTAAAAACTATCATAATAATATTATTTAGATTTTATGCAACAAATACCATAAACTAATATACCTGGAAAACCCGCTTGTTAAATTACCCAGATTCTTTTTTGGTTTAGTTTGAGTTAATTTGAAAACAATGCTAGCAAGAAATTGGCATTTGTCATCCACCCTTGAATCGGTGAAGATCACCAAGGAACCCGTTTGCATGAGCGCAGATGCCTTGTTGGAAATATTCGTAGAGCGCCCCCTATCGATTTCAAAGTTAAACGATAGGATATCGATAAGAAAGTCTTTATCGATATGGTGGAAAAAGAAACCTGGGAGCACGTTAAAAGCTTTATTAAAGATAAACTGGAGAGCTATACAGATATCATACAAATTTTGAACAAAATCAGCTACCGCGCCTTTTAAATACACGGTTTGTGATAAAATATTTTAGATACTGCAAACTCGTACTCATACCGGCGAATGTCTTTACAAGTGTCCAAAAGTGGTTTAGCCATTCTCCGTCTGTTTGGACACATCTACGTGTTCACACCAGCGAGCGCTTGTGCAAGTGTTCGCACTGCCCGAAGGACTTTACTAGAAAATACACTCTCGACAAAGGCGCTTGGTCAAACACGTTCTAAGAAACGAAACCGAAGGCAAATTAAACAATAATAGTAATATTCGAAAAGAATATGAAAGCAAATAAGAAAAATAATAACCAAATTGTATTAGTTGCTTAAATATTTTATTCGTAAAAGCTCGCATTGAAGCCATCATTTACCACAAAATATTTTCTATAGAAAAACCTTAACTGTCTGCCAAAACCGAAACGAAACTCCGCAGACGGGAGACCAATAAGCGGCCAAGTTTTTGTTGAAGCCAAGAATTAGTTTGCCACGAGCCGGCAGCCAAAGGCCACAAAGTTTTCTAGGTCAAGGCAAAATTTGTTGAATTGGCCCGAAGACCGGGAGTCCACAGTCCCGTTGGCTGCTGGGCTTTCTCTAATGAATTAATTGCTGTAATCCCCGTTAGATAAACAACATGAGTTGCCAGAAATATATGAGCTGACGACCATTTTGCATAAGTAGGTCAACAGCTGCGATTAATGACATTTGCCCAAAATAAAAACACAACCCAAAAACTATGTCCAGTCCCAGTCCCCCAATTAGTTCCCCAATTACCAGCCGTGCCATCGTTTTCAGGGCGCAGACAATTCCGCAAATCCGCAACATTATTGCGTTTACGGCAGAGCATCTGCAGCCAAGTTGATTAGTCGACAGGTAATCAGGCCCGTTGCCTATCTGGCGTAAAAGGCCCGTCCATGACAGCAACTGGCCACAAAACGGGGTTAGCAATCAATTGCCACACATGTTGCCATTGACGCCAGCACCACAATCAGATTAGAGACGACGGTGCTGGCCAAACAGACTCAGATTATTGGAGAGGCAAAAAGAGAATATAAGCCACTAATGGCTGGATAGACGCACCAATCCACTTAAAGAGGATAAAAAGTAACTTGGAAGGTACATTTTTATAAGTCAATTAACACAAACAGTTACAATTCATTATTTTAAATGCAATTAAAAATAAAATAATCATTAAAATTGTATCCACAAGAGTAAAATTACGACAACATTTCTTAAGACAAATAATAAATAAGGCAAAAGCAAACAAAGGAAACAATCCAATAGTCAAAATTTTGAAAATACTTTACGTAAGAGTAAACAAATCTTTTATTTTCAGTTGTTAACTTTCTCCCATGTTTGGTTTTACAATAAAATGTTCATTTTCGTTTTGGTTGTGCGATGGCTGCATATGTGTTAATCTGATAGTTTGACTCTTGATTGGTTTTAATAAATCAGCACACTCTGTTTAATTTAAATTGTGTTTGGCATGTTGGGCAACAGTTTGGAGCAGTCGCAAAATGTTGTCCTAAGCGGCTTATGTAAACTCATTTAATTACTAAAGGAAGCAAAACTCACTCACACAATGCCACAGGGATTTGTTTCGCAAATGTCGTATTTATTTGATGAATCGAATAGTAATCATATTAGTTTAGTTTTAACATTTTCCTTTTTTTTTTTGCTTTTATATAATTACATGCATTAAACATAACATGTTAAATGTAGCGTTTGATAGTTGTTTGACTTTTGCGTAAAATCTCTGCTAATTGGATGAATTATTTTGAATTTATAAAAAAAAGTAATTAAACAAGAATAGTGGTCGAATTGCAAATACTCTATATTTCTACTCAGAAGTGAATTAAGTAAAGTGAATCTGTTGTTCATTTTCATTTCTTAATTATGAGCTGGCATTTTTCTCAAATTTTCATTATTCACATTTTGGCATTTGAATAATGTGCGAGTCAAAAATTTGCCAGGGCAAAGTTAAAGACCAAAAACGCACAGTCAAATGAAGATGAATTTAAACATCTTAAAAAGAAAAAGAAGAAGAAAAAACAAAGCACAAATAAACATGCCTCCAGCTTCGAGCCTGCCAAACAGTCGGGCAGGTCGACCATTTTCAGAATTAGTTCTAGTTCAGGACATGGACTTGAACTCGGGGCAAGTGGCTGGGAGAGCACTTGCGGGCTCTTTAAATTCAGCACGCGCATTTTGCGGCTCTCGAGCTGGTCTGGCCGTAGCCTGTGTCTAGACACTGATTTCAGTTGCTTCGTGGCCCAAATTAATTTATTGCTTAAATGCCACGCGAAGGCGTGCCCAAGCGGCGTTTTGGGCATGACACGTCGTTGACGCTAACATTAAGCGCTGCGGAAAGCGCGCGTGGCTCATCATCTTAATGGATATTCATAGAGATAACTTAAAGCGACTTCTGCTAGGCGTCTCTCTTCCACAAAATATCGAATCGATAAACGTGCTGCGCTGTTATCTGTGGTTGCCAGCGGCATAAATCAAATTATATAGATAAAATAAAAATAAAAACAACAACAACAAAAACAAAAAGGTGCGCTTACCTCTGAAACACACACACACACACGAGGAGACACGTGCCAGAAAAAGTTAAATTGTACACGTTCTGTAAAAATTTGTAAGCATGCAAAACATTCAATACCCTGCAAAAATAAAGCAAATTGATTATGAATACGTGTAACAAACACAAAAACACTTAAAAATATGCAAGGCATACATTTCATTAGTATTTCGTATTTCGAAAGTTACATAAACTATCATAGTTCTTATCCTGATCAGTATAAGTTGCCATAAGACTAACATTTTTACCAAATAGAGTATATTTGATAGTCGAGCATTGCAAACCATATCATATAAATATTATGTTTCCCAAGTTTTTTCATAACGCAATAAATTTTGCGCTATATATAATAGGAAATCAAATAGAGTATAGACAAAAAAATCTTTTGTACAAAAATATTATTTTGTGGAGCATTTTTTGTTAACATTTCAAATTTGCCAAAAAAAAAAAAATACTGGCAAAATATTTTTTTGACCAGTGACAAACGATATTGTTAAAATGTGATCAAAAACTAAGCAATTTTGGTGTGAAACATTGGCTTTTCACTGCTTGAATTTTAAAATGTTCCGTGCACAAATTGAAAGTTCTTTTTTTTTTTTTGCTACCTGTAGAGTAGTCGAAATTTTATACTTTCAGTTTTTGCGCACGCCGCGTTTTGTTGGAAATTATACACAAGTGATTTTGTTATTTATTTGTCGCGTTTTTTTGACCGTCATCGTTGCCGCCGCCGAGCACCTGTGATAACAAAAAGCGGCGCGCAAAATGGTGGAAATGGAAATTCAGTAGAAGTAGCGAGGGTGTATAAACAAGGAGATTTCGGTACACGAAAAAGGTCTACACTTTAAAGGAAACACGCTGAGGGGGCTGAGATGGGCAGGGTGGAGCACGGTTGCGATGACTGCCTGAAGGATTTGTCTGCCCGACTTCCCGTTTGTGTACATTTTACATAAAAATAATACATTTCATTTCATTTCGGAATATCATGCACGAGTCCTGGATCAGGCAATTATGCCATTCCGAAATATGTGCATAATTATTTTATGTTTATGCCGCAGATACGCGCGGCGCTTAAAAATGTTTAAAAAAAAAGCACAGAGACCATTTTTTTTTGTTATGATTATTTATTATTATTTTTTTTTTTTTGTGCTTCGGGGAGTCACTCAAAGAGCAGGAAAAAATTCCAAGAAAAATATGAGTTATAATGTTTATGGTCATGAAACGACGGCAACTGGGAGCTCTTAGGGCTATAAACCATTTGCCGAGCCAAACTCGTGGGCCGCAGTCTGAGCCGGAGCCTGAGCCCAGCCGCTGGAGTGTGTGCAGTAAATGGACTTTGACTAAGTCCCAAGTAGGAGATTGATACTTTTTGCCGAGATTTGCATAACAAAGCATCGCGGATCTGGCCTCGAATATTGCGCTCGCTTTGGCGTTTTGTTTATGCACGCCTAACAGCATCAAAATTGTATAATGGAAATTGGATTCTAGCCTAAACGAAAATGACAACGTTGAACGTAGCGCGAGTTGCAGAGGACAAAGTGAAACTTTTTGGGCTCCCGCTCGCAGGCACTTGACTTGATTACCACAAGGACGACACGTGTGTGGCAAGGCGCAACATAAACACAACACCTGTTGAGATTAGCTCCGCGAATCGGACAGAGACAGAGGCAGATCGGGCGAGACGGAGACAGTGCGCCAGTGTTGCCACGTGCTGCTCGGGATGGCGTCTTATTTATATTAATGAGCATATGAGGTGGGCAAATGCCAAACGCTGACATCACAGCCGACGTCATTAGGACGTGCGAAAATAAATATTTAATTATTTATAAATCATGACCTGACCAACAACAACGACGACGGCAACACACGTGTCGACATCGATGTCCGATGTCTGGTCGCATATTTTAGCGGAAACAGAGGAGGGACAGAAATATGGACGAAAGTACTGCTAAACGGTAAATAGGGGGAAAAAAGAATTCTTGGAATTTATGTTTTTGCTTGTTAACGAAATTCAAGACATATTAATATAATTAAAATGTTATTACAGATATTAGCAAAGCAAACAAACAGAGCATTTTATTAATTTATGCAAAATGAAATTCATGGTTTTAAATGATTTTCAAGTGAAATAAGTTTTTATTATCACTTAAATGATAAAATCAAAAATAATAATGCTCAATAATATGCATTATGTTCATGCATAAAATTTTTACCGCTAAGTGATCCTTTTTGTAACATTTCTATGCCCATGGCAAGCCGTTTTATGGTTTCAGCGTTAGAAAGGACGCAGGAGAAATACATGCACATAAGAATAGCTGGGTATAAGGGGCATAATAAAATGGTTGAAATGTATGTGCATACAAATGGTCAAAGAGTGACAAAATTGACGGCCTTCGCATCGACTTGCTGTAAAAATATGACTCTGTACAGAGCAGTAAAATATTTGACATTTATTTATTGTTATGGGTGCGTGTCCTTCGAAGCGGCAACGCGGCCGCTCCTTCGACAGAAAAAACAAGACATGATGGCGCGATAAATGGACGATGTCCATATAAATCGTATCACCCTAGCCAAACATTACAAAAAAATAAACAACTTTTAAATCGAGAGTGCGCGACTAGAAAATACCCCATGCAAAGGTCTACAAAACTGCAGCAATTGAAAATGAAAATAACAAATAATTCTAGCCACGCATTTCGAGGATTTATTTTAATGGGTAAACATATGAACAGCTTTTACCAATTTATAGGGTATACAAATGTCATACTATGGCCGGTATCATAACAGAACGGAAATGGAAACCGAAGCCAAGTCCGATATGCAGATCATTGAAACTGCGGCAGAAAATATGACTTTTCGAACATGTGCGTGCCTAAATAACTTGGCCAATTTACGAGCCAAGTGAAGCTTAAGCGAAACATGAGCCGTGCATGCAATAAAAATGATAGGCAGCCCTCTCGCATGGTCCATAAATTGGCTATGAAAAACATAAGCTAGTTAGCGTATGAGTAACGACAGACATCGGCGGATATAAAAATATCGGAACTTAGCTGAATTCAATATTGAATTTTTATGGGTTCACTGTCGCCTTCTTCTTCGCAACGACTTAATCTTGTTTCAGATGTATAACTATTTGGACATGGGGAAAGAGTAGCTCAGACGGTTGTCGTTAAATACCATCTGTTAATTTTGTCGCCAAAGATATTCAAAGTTGTTTATGTGCAAGTTTCCTTTGGTGGACAAACAAGTTTCGTTCGGAAATTCTTTAGATGAAAGTTTTTCTATTTTCTTCACTTAGTACGAACAACTTTTCAATTAGTCACACGACTAAGCAATTAAATTCACTCCGACTACGCTTTTTGCTCTCGCTTACCATTTTATTTTGGCCCTTGCCACAACAACGATGCCCGAAAAACTCCTCGAAAACGTAGGTCGCCAACTTCCACACATTTATCTTAGTCGACCGTCCACCGGTCCGGGCCGATGACTCTCCGTACGGTTATTTGTTTTTGTTGCGCTGGCAATAAAAATGAAAACCTGGCTACAAAGTTTGGGGCGAGATGGCGGGCTTTACGACAAACTTGCCGTAATTCACTTTGAAGGCAAGTTTCGCCATCGATAAATTTTCTACAAGCCAAACACTTGTTGCGTGCAACGGAGTTGCGCCCCAGCTGAAAAAGTGGGTTGAGTGGCTGGCCCATTGTTGTCCCAGATCTAAGTGTCAATGTAAATCATCGAGTATTCGCATCGATAAACTTAACTTGCTGTTGTTGCTGTTGTTGTTGGACCCTGCCAAGTGTAAAAGGTAGGAAACTGAAATCGCCGTTCTATGCGAAATTCAAAAATGTAACTAATGCCTTTAGGCATTTCGTGTTATTTTGGGGTAAAAAGTGAAATTGTAAGTGAAAGTGCGATGAGGGTGAAAAAAGAACTGGCAGAGTAAGAGGGAGATGACAAAAAAAAATAATTAAATCAAGTAGCACGAAATATAATTGAATTGGGATATTATTTACACAAGAATAAGCCTTTAAGTGGCGAGTTTGAATTTTCATATATAAGCCAAGATTTGTTTTGCATTATGATCAACACGATTTCATTTATTTTTAACGAAAACAAAGGCAAATCTAAGATTACTACTCAAAGCATTTATTCATCAAAAGCTCCATTCTTAATTAATTTGGATTAAGTATTGTATTACCGCATTTAGGCGTGTTGGCACAACGCTGGCAACATGTGAAGAATTTACTGCAAGCTACAAACAAAACCACAAAATGTTGCCTCTAAATCTAATTAAAATACCTGATATTGTTGATGTTATGCCGAAATCTTGACTTGCTTTTCAACTGCTTTCAACTGGCTATCTAAACTGATAAGTTCAGACATTCGGTAACAAGCAACTTAAAGCCTTAAAATTTCCAACAGACATGGAGATATATAGTATATATATGCATTCCACTTCATGCAGTTGGCAATTATGTAATGGAACTCTCACAAAAAACGGACCGACTGGAGCACTGCTGTGAGCACGTATGTGTACAATTTGGCATGGGCCAAGTGGGCGACTGACAGACTGAATGACAGACAGACTCTTGTCGATGTACTGACGATTGCCGGCAAAGCTTTATTTGTATACCGAATTATGCAATTTGCAGCAATGCAAAGCTCACAAGAAGCCCTGATATAAGAATGAATAATGGCATTTAAATCGAGTGCTCTACTTGGACGACCACAAAAACATGCATATGCATATTCTGTTGTAAAAAGAGTTATTAAATAGCCAATTGTCTTAACTGGACAGCTCTAAAAAAAACTCTTTGGATAAGCCATCAATTGAAGCGTTTCGAAATTCTCAAATTACCCTAAAGAAAAAACATTTGCATTTAATATTGTAGACCTTTTTTTTTTGGGTAATTTAACCCTTTCTTTTTAACCAATTTTCCCTGCAATTTCAATTAAAATCAGCGGGATTCTGTTTCAAGGGTTTGGCTGGGACTTTCGCGGCTGCGAATGGCCAACTTTTGATAGCTTCGCTGAAATATTGTTAATCAAATTCACAGAGCAGTTGCCAAAGTGTATTTTAAGGCGAAACGCTAAAGATTTGAATAATAGCGGCGAAAGGTAAATGGAAATGAGCCACTTTTGAGATACTTGCTCACTTTTTTTCCCCCTGCTGCTGTTCTTTGTTTTTTATTTTTATTTGCTTTTTGGGTGAATTGCAAACTTTGCCGCCGCTCATTTGCCTCTTACCAAAACTAGTTGGCAGGACCTCCACGCTGCAGCCGAGTTGGCACGTCGCTTGACTGCTATCGTGTAAATTGTTACAGTTTTCGAGAGCATTGTGCGCATAAATTAGTTTTTAGTTTCGTCGATTTTCCGTTGATGGCTTTGGTATGAATTACCTATATTGAAAGGCCTTCTATTGTTTTTCTTTTTTTTTGAACAGACTTGCCAACTTTTATTAAAAACTTTTGTTTGATGCGCAGCATTGAACACAACTTTTCTTTCAACTCAGCTTTTAAGTTGATTCTGTTTCAGAATATAATTTCAACTGGATAATTAGCCCAGCCTGCTAAACGAGATACAGTTCAATCTTTATACAGCATCGGCCACAATATCGAAATAACTAAATTTTTCAAGCGACGAAATAATGAACAAACTGACAAACGAAATTCGACAAAACCCAGAGTCAAAGCCCCTATTAAAATTAATGCACAAAGTAGAGGCTAAAATTGTAAGTGTGTGCAATATTTTCCAAATAGTATGTCTGCGTGATCTGTGTGTGTGTGGGTGTGTGTGTGTGTGTGTGTGTGTGGGGCGTGTGTTGCCGATAACAATGTCGATTTAATTACATTTTATTGACTTTGCCGCTGCTACCAGAATGCCAGCTATCTAGGTTGGATGCGAGGCCGTCGGCTGCACGTCATCATTATAAGCTCTTATCTGACATTAGGAGCACATTATGCCCCAATATACACACAGTTTAATAATATCGGGTCGACATAATGTTGATGTCCCACATGTTGTTTCAATTCAATTACATTGCGGCTGGAAGGTTAGGCCAGGTTGTACCCATTTTTAATCGCTTCGTATTTAAATAATTGTTATATTTATTTTTTCTAGTAATAAATATTTGGTGTTTACTCATTTTTTACTTAAATTCGATTTATTTAAAAATTTATGAAATAGTACAAATAAAAACAAAAACTTAATTTAAAAATTCAAATTATTTTTACTAAATCAATTTATTAGAGTTTCGTTAGTAAGAGTATTTTAGTTTTTATATAGTCAAATAGAATTTACTGTGCAGTTGTTGTTGTTGCTACTGTCGTTCATAACAAGAACGTTATTACTCACGCACTCACACACACACATGCACAAACGAGTGCAAACACATTATATAATTACATTTAATTATCCGCATTGAGTTTGCGGTTTTGCGTCTGGCTACCCTAGGCGATTTCTCATCCGTTCTATTTAACTATTTCACAACTTATTTTACTAGTCTGCCTGCCTCTTTTCTTGCCGTGATTATTAATTTAACTTGGTTTTTACGCTCACTGTGGCTTTGGACTTGGGGTTCCCCACAAGCACTTTGGCACGCTGCCCTAAAAAGTATGCAGCATTTTATCAGCCAGCCACTGAAGAGGCAACAGCAACAGCAGCAGCTGAGTGGAAATGTTCTAAGCCCTCTCCAAATTTGACTTTCGACTTTTGGCAAATTCAACATACGAGCACTGTCAAAATACTACTCGCGTTGTAGGAATATGACTTTTCTAGCTAAGCCAAACGCATTCAATTCGCGCTGCGGCACTGCCAGCGGGCTTTTCAGACACAGTTTCCCTCGCCCACCCGTTACCCGTGCGTATCACAAATATATGTTGTCCTTGAGGGGGCCACGTTATTCTTTTGCTGGGCTCGCCTTGGTTTATTATGATAATCGATTGTTATTTTACTTTTATGGTCCAATTTTGCGCTTTGCTAGCCAAATTAAAAATACTCTTAACGGAATTTGTTTACAAAAAATATGCTATTTAAGGCGAAAACAAACTCAATGTGTAAAAGAACTTAAATGGTTCGGATTATATAGAGGACATAGAAGGAATTCGAGTATAAAATAAAACTATAAGTAGTTTTAAAATATGTTCTTAAAATATATGTACGAAATTCCCAAAAAAAAAAATGAAGTCTTGTGCAGAATATGATAAGCAAAAAAATTATGTTTATGGCGCAATTAAAGAAGCACAAACAAAGAATAAAGAAAAAATGTTTTTCTTTCACTTTCTTAGAATTGGCATTGAATTACAAAGGCAAATAAAGATCCTTGAAATGTACAATGCGAGGGGTTTTTGTCTTAGAGCTTTCCCCCTTCATAAGCCATATAAATTTCCGGCAGTTTCGTTTTACCGCTTCGCATAAATTTGACACTTTTTTGTTTTGGGTTGGCTAACTGTTTTTTTTTTTTTTTTTTTTTTTGTTGGGTTTTTATAAACTCCGCATCTGAGTTCATGTTCAGACAGATTTATTGTACTGTGAAAATAATAATTATTTACCTCTCTCACGCTTTTGTTGTGGGTTTTTCCAGGAAATTTCTTTATGTGTTTGATCGTTGTTGTTTTTTTTTTGGCGTCTATAAATATTTTAAAATTACGCTGTTGTTTAGTTTGTAAAATTTCTTGGAAAATAAACTCGGTTTGCTTAAACTAATTGTGCGTTTTTAAGCTCATTTAATTGGTAATGTTTAACAAATTGTTTAGCTTTGCTTTGATTAACCTATTGTCACTCGAGAGTTTTAAAAATTTCACACCAAAAAAATTGGCATCAATTATTTTTGCACAATTTCCACGTCATTTGGCCAAATGCTACTAGTTATTTATTTATTGTGATTGCACGCACACATGAAACGTGATTTTACCACCGTTTTTGTAACTCGTCTCTAAACACAAAAAAATGTTTGCGACTTTGGTCGTCTGCTTTTAGCTCTTTGGGAATAGCTTCTGCCGAGCGCCGCCTTTGCACACGTGCGCAGCGCTTTGTTGACAGGCAACGACTGAAGCCGTTAAAGAAGCCGCTGGCCCTAACATCATCTGTGTGCGCGCTCTGTTGTTGTCACTGTTAATGATCATGATGATGCTAATGATGCTCTGCCAGGCCCACACCGAACAGCTGTTCGCAATGTGTGCGCGTGTGTGTTCGCTGTGTGCTACCAGAGCAACAGCCTGCGAAACAGCGAAAGAGAAAGAAACGCGAGAGCCATCGGACGTTTATTGCGGAACCGAAGCAGAGTTCGTTTCGGAGTCGGCTGCCAGCGCTGTTAAGCGTACCTTTAACAGCGGCCGTCCATGTGGGTGGCCTGTGCCGTATTATCGGAGCTCTGTTAGTGTTAATGTTATTGATATGTTGGGGAACTTTGGTTTAATTGAAATTTGAAATGCGAGTCTTTTTATGCACGTTTAATTAATATAAATTTAATTGTTTTTTAATGCCCATTGCCGATTGCTTTGTGCTGCCTCTGATGTTCGCCGCTGTACGCTTTTATGTCTGCTGCGCATTTGTTTATAAACAAATTATGCGGGCTTATTTGTTTGTTTGCCGTTTTGTTTATGGGCGCAGTATTTGCATTTTCTTCTGCGAATAGAAAGAAACACACAGCCACAACAAAAGCAATCAAAAGCAATTATTGGTAATAAATCAGCCATCGATTTATGAATGTGTCAATGGATTCTTAAACACATTAATGACGTCAAAACCGTTAAATGCGTTCAAAAGTGCTTCCAAGTGTCTATGTATCAGGTTGTGTATTTGAGTGTGTGTGTGTGTGTGTGTGTGTGGGTGTGTGTTGGTTTTATAAATAATTAGTCATAAACCATTTGGTGCGGCTATGCGGCGTATGCTTAATATTTCAATTGCCAATGCAATAATGATGTTGCCAACGATGATGATGATGATCACAATGAGTGGGTCGAAATTTGATGGCTCATTCGGATGGCGCAGTAGCAAAATCAAATAAATATTACTTAAGCGTTTTTATAAATAACTAAATGTGTGCGGTATTTATTTAAAAAAATCCATCGTTTCATTTTGTGTCTCACTTTGATATTGCACTCACTCGCACTCGATGCATGCATCGTGAATTGTGTAAATTTGTACCTTTTTACTTGGGCCTATTAACCCCCAGAGACACACACAAATTTAACACGGCGTTCGCTGTTTATTAATACTGTTAATTTTAAAAGCCACCTTGACTTTTGCTCGCCATCAATTTTTTATTTAAGCTCCGTTAACATTTTTAAGCGCATTGCGTGCTTGTAAGCAGCAGCAAACGGAGAGTGCATTAAAACAGCAAGGACTCTGACTTCTGACAAGCTGCAGATAAACAGAAATACCCTTTTTTTTATCCTTCAGATGATTGTAACAGTTGAACTACAGTGAATACAAATTACAAACAATTATACATTTACTGGCTCTTAAATCTTTGTGACAGAAAAGAAACTTACGTTCATATTTTATAGGGTATTTTGGGAGTCGTGTTTGCCGTAGCTTTTACTCGTTGCTCCTGCTTTTATTTACAATATTTACAGCATAATAAACATGAACATGCTGTTTGGATACGGATACAGCACGACACGGACACGTTCGAGTCGAAACCACGTCACGACCGCACCTCTGCCTGATGCTGTCAGCGCACAAAACCCAGAAGAGCTCGTCACTTGACGCCTCAAAAGGGCGTGTGATGGGGGCGAATACTCTTAATAAAAAGCAAATTAGCTGAAGCACATTAAATTAATGCGTTTAAACGTTGCAGCAGAATCGTCAACATCGACAGCAGCCACAAACATCTCGTCTCTGACTGATGCCAATGCACAAATAAATAGGTTGTACATAAACTGTGTGCAGCCAGTGTGGAGTCTGACTTTATGATCAGCCATTAAACTTTTGATTCCCTACTTTGCTGGAATCACACAGATTGCTTATACGGGCATGAAAATGACTAGGAGGGCGGGAATGGGACCATGCTTTTTTTCCCAAAAAAAATTAAAAAGAAATGTTATAAAAAAATGCATTGATATAAAATGTAGAATTGACATTGATTAATGAAAAATCATGACCAAAAGTATGGTTTGAAATATAGGAGCTATGGATTTGCAGGCTTTTCTTGTCGAAATTGTTATCATTTTTGACGAAAAATTTGACCCCCCCAAAATCAGCTTTAATGTTGTTTTTTATACTATTTATGATCACCACAATCGATTAAAAGTATAAACTTGCAATTCTACATTTTGAAAAAAAAAATTTTTTTTTAAATGAGTAAGGGGGGAGTATGTGATATTTTTCCAAAAAAAAAATCAAAAAAATTTTATTTTTCAAAATGCATTTATTTTAAATGTAGAATTGTTTTTAATGAAAAATCATGATGAAAATGCCATCAAACATGAAAATCGGTTCAGTTTTGACAAAGTTATGGTAGTTTGTAATATGGGAGCTATGGATCCGAATGCTTTACTTGTCAAAATTTTTGTAAATTTTGGCATGATTTTTGACGAAAAATTTGACCCCCTCAAAATCAGCTTTAATGTTGTTTTTATACTATTTATGACCACCACAATCGATTAAAAGTATAAATTTGCAATTCTAAATTTTGAAAAAAAAATTTTTCGAAAATTCACAAGGGGGAGTACATGCTTTTTTGACCAAAAAATTCAATAAAATTGTATTTTCATAAATGAATATATTTTGAATGTGGAGTCAATATATAGGAAAAATCATAATCAAAATGCCATCAAACGTGAAAATCGGTTCACTTTTGACAAAGTTATGGCGGTTTGATATATGGGAGCTATGGAATCTGACAACTTTACATGTCAAAATCTTTGTCGATTTTGGGATGATTTTTGACCAAAAATTTGACCCCCCCAAAATCACTTTCAATGATGTTTTTTATGCTAATTGTGACAAATAAAATCGATTAAAACTGTAAATTCGCAATTCTAAATTTTGAAAAAATATTTTTTCCCAAAATTCACAAGGGGGAGTACATGCTTTATTCGAAAAAAAATCAAAAAAATTTTATTTTTCAAAATGTATTTATTTTAAATGTAGAGTCGATCTAAATGAAAAATCATGATCAAAATGCCATCAAAATTGAAAATCAGTTAAGTTTTGTTGAAGTTAAGAGAGTTCGATATATGCTGGCTATGGATCCGAGAGTTTTACATGTCAAAATTTTTTTAAGTTTTGATTTGAATAAATGTGACTCGTCAGAATGTGCCTGAATGTTGTTTTTATACTGACTTAGACTACCATAACGATAAAACAATGAATTTGAGTCAAGTCTCGAGGTTCGAGAATGCATGCGGACAGACCGTCAAACGGATGAACAGCAAGACGGAGATCGTACAATCTCAATATACTCTTATTACTTCGGGAGCGAGTATAAAGTTACTTTAAAATCAATTAGGCGAATTATTTAATTAAAATTAAAATGATTATGTGTGAAATTTGCAAGTCGCCAGCTTTCCCCCCGTTTGATTTTGTGCGTCTTTGGGCTATATTTAAGATTAAATGTGAATTGCTTGGTTGATTAATTCATTTTAAATCACACGCCATTTTGTTTAATGTGTGCTTAATGCAAATTACAGGCGGCATATGCCATTGCAGCCACCCGCGCTTCCCCTTGGGTGCTCTTACGGCAACTTTGCGCAAAATCAGGCGATGAAATGTGTTTTAAATGACTTCCGTCCTTGATTTTTTGTCGGGCTTTGATTCAGCATTTATCGGCAGCAGCAGCAACTCGACCCTGTGGGCGTGGCATGTTGCATTAACTATGTAAATTTGCAGCCTCATTAAATGCCTTTTAATTATTATGTGAAAATAAAATGCAACAACGTGCTAATTAACATTTAATTGCAAGGCATAAACATTAACGCATGTTAAGTAAATGTTTAATGCGATTTAATTGTTTACTTTTTGCACTGCACTGCAATCAGTTAAGTATTTTCCATTCCTATTATTGGTACTGAGAGCATTCCATAGTCGGTCAGCTCCCCCACTTTTTTATATACATATGTATATGTATGTTCGTCTCCATCAGGAATGGTTTTCCTGCGGCAAATTCCACTCGCTGCAACATTCGACTAGTTGTTTGCTTTATGAGCGAATCTCTGGAAGAAATCACGTAATACATTTGCATATTTATGGCAGAGAGGGTCGAGAACTGTAGCTGTTGCACTGCTCCCAGACGTCGAGGGGCAGCTATCAAGTGGCGTATAAGCGGCAAATGATACCCGCACGTGTTGGGGCTGGGACTGGGACTGGGACTGTCTGCGCCGTGGAGCGTGTATGAGTGACGAGTGGTTGGCAACGGGAACTCCTCTGGATGAGTGGCAGTATTGACGAGCGTTCGGTTAGTTGACTCTGGGGACGTGGCTCCAATTATATCCAGAAAATTTCAAGTATTTGACGCACATAAATGATCATTTTTATGTGCTAGCAATTGAAAGGCAGTCAAGCGAATTTCAATAACAGCCACCACCACAACCACCACCTCCACATCGCTTTAGCCTCTAATGCAATCCAAACACTAACCCACATGACCCACATTTAATTCAAGCGAACTCAAACATACAGTTCGCATTGCATTAACGAGTCAAAGCGAGCCAATGTACAATTAACCCAATTGCAAAGTGTTGTCAACATGCCGCAAGAAACGCGGGCGTACGCAGCGTATACGTAACGCAACACAAATGTGGCACAGGGGGCGTAGCGTGTCTATGTAATTGAGTGTGTGCAACATTTCCTGCTTTTGTTAAACAATTTCCGCTGGCATGCGTTTTTGCCAGCCAACCAAGCATTAAGTCAGCAGGACGACAGGTCGCTTATTGCTAAACCCCGCCCCGCCCCGCCCCGCCCCGGACCCCAAAGGACCCGGGACCTGGAAACTGGCAACTGGTGCTGGGCTCTGGCTTTTACTCAGTTGGCCATTTTCTCAACTGCCGAACCCTTTGAAGTTTGCACTGACTTGCGCATCATTTGCATAACTGCACACACTGAATGGAACTTACACCCGCCCGCCGCCGCCCCCCCTTTGTCATGTCGCTTTGACAGCTGCTCTAATGGAGACGGCGACAGCTCGCTGATGCTCGTCGCTCCTGTTGACATTCGTCGTTGTCGCCGCTGATGTCTGACAGGCGACTTTCACCGGATCGAAGGATTGACACAACACCTGTCACGTTGTCCGGGCCAGCGCTAAGTCCTGGCCAAATTTTTGCACGTGCCGGGCTCACCACGCACGGGATCTTTGGCTCCGACATCCACCATACACCAACTGTTGATAGACCGCCCCGCCGCCCATTAAATTGGCACATGCTGAACTAAACACCCGTTATATTGTAGTTTTAAAGTGCCCCGAGAGGCAACCATTACGCATAGTGCTAATTGCAACAGGTCGTTTCCAGTGGGCAATTATAAAGTTTGCGTGCTCAAGTTGAAACTTTTGAGTTAAAGACTCTTAACACTAAGAGGCTTGATGGTATTTTCCAAGTTTTCCTTTACGTTTTTAATATGATTACTGTTTGTTTTTGATTTTATTTTTAATTCCATTTAAAAGTTTGTCTTAGTTTTATACAAATTATCTTAGAATTTCCTTTAACTTTATTCTGGCTATCTCGTTTATTGAGTTGGCCAAGACTAGGCCAAGTACATGCCATAATTTTAGCGCATGGCCGAGTGCAATTCCGTTTAATGGGCCATACACATTGGTCCAGTGATAAATCGGCCAACCGACTTCATAATCTACTGCTACCGAGCTTTAAATGTGATTTATAGTCCCGAAAATGTGGAGCAGACACACACACACACACACACACCAACGCGGGATGGTATAATAAAATGAGTGCCCCGGCGGCATTACTGGCAAATCATAAAATCTGCTTGTATATGCCCAGCGGGGACTCTCGACATCAGAGTGGATGCGGCTTCAAAGTATTTCACTAATTGCGAATGCAAAAGTAAAAGCGCCACAAATTTGAAAGAGAACTGCATCCGGGCATCAAGTGGCGAGCTGCAGATAGCCCAATTTCAATCGCTCAATGCTCGACCATCATTTAATTTACATGCTTGGCCAACTGCTTTTCACCAGCAAAGCAAAGTTAAAATTTAACAAAAAAAAAAAAAATAAAAATAAAAAATTAAATTAAAAAACTCGTTTGCAGAAACGAAATCAGCGACCATAAAGAGCCACCGCAGCCACATGACCCTTCCCTTACATGGCGTGAATTTGTTGGTCCGCCTGCCTGCCTGATGTAATGTTTACCGCTGCCCCTTACCCCTCTGGCCAACAATGCCGTGCCCTTTTTGAGTGCTCGAACTCGCATTTGTTCAATTGAAAGGGGCAAACAGCTGCTGCTGCTGCTGTTGCTGCTATAGAGCCACAAAAACATTCAAAGTAATTGATGTGAAGAGCTCTAAGCTGCTGTATTTGAGGGTGCCAGAGGAAGGGGCATCGAATAACATCCATCTAGTTGATATATTGCCAGCGCCAAAAGACCAACAAATGAGCATACCAAAAGTGTGATTAGAGTTTGCCTAAATGCTGGCACAAAATATAATCCTAATCGACTCAAAATAAACGACTCAGCTCTAATGGCTTTAATGTGCTTTAAATCGCAATCGCACTCAGCTTTTGCCAGACCTAGCATTCAACTTACCGAGAGCTTTATGTGGCAAGTGGAAATGTATTTCAGAGATTACAAATCGGTTGTCCAAACACACACAGAATTGGCAACTAAGTGCGAGAGAGACGAATGACGTCCGCTACAAATTAGATACATGAGCAAGGTTTTATCAGAGTTTATACGTGCACAATTTTAAGATTTTCGGAGGAGGAGGCGGAAGTCTTCTCGGAATTTAAGTTCACATTGAATAAACTTGCTGTTAGTTTATTTAATTATTACGCAAGGTGAAAAACTAGAAGCGAAAACATATGCAAACACACAAAATTTATGATATCAAATTTGATGACAAACAATAAAACAAATTAAACAATTCCAAATTAAAATAAAAAAAAACAAAAACTAAAAAGCTCGTTTTTGCCATGTTCTGAATTAAATTGAATTGTGTAGCATTAGATGTATTTTCGAAACACAAATCACAAATCTTTTTGAACAAATTTCTGCAAACCTTATGAATCAGATGAGGTACATATATATATATATATTTATATGGTCAGTCAATCAATAAGTGAATCAATCAACCAAAACATTATTATTATCACGTTTTAATTATATCACAAGAACTCGACACGTGTAAACCCCGCCACGAGTACCTTGAAGTGACTGCGCGTGCCGCAATTTTAAGTCCAAGTGTAAATAAAGTCATAGCAAAAGGGAAAACGTGTGCGCACAATAATTGCAATTACCCATGATTTCACCCAGCGGCAGGAAAAGGACAGGGAAACTGGGTGCCCGGGGTTTCGCGGATATTTGCTGTGACGCTCCACCTTTTCGCACCTGCTGGCTAAAATCGGAGTGCATTTTTATGGACGCACTCGAGTGCAAATAATGCCAAACGACCTAAATGCGGAGGAGGAGAGAGGAAGAATTTAAGGATAAGAATTTTACCAGCATATTGAATTTATTGGCCACTTGGACAGATCGAAATATATATATAAATGTATATACAAGCAAACTAAATTTTAATAATCTTTTACCCGCGATGAATTTATGATCAGTCTGAATAGTCTTTTTTGTTTTTTCTATGCAGTCACTTTTGGTTGATTCCCCTGGATTGATTGCCTGCATCCGTTGCAGCAAAAGTGGAAACAATAATAGAATAATATCTGTTTTCACACTCCATTCAATTTGCATGCAATTTGCTGTTCCGCCCCTTTGTGTTTCCCGTTGAATAGCTAGCTTTGGGCAAATAGTTTTCGAATGGCCAAAATTTAAAAATGGGGAAACAACACTGGAAAGAGAAACGCTTTTTAATTACTTGCAAAAATATCAAATATCAAGTGGCTCTCAAAACAATGTAGAAAACAATTTTAGTGGTTGTTCAAATGAAATCCCATAAGCTGCAACAAAATAAATTTAATTTGTTTGAAGAGTCGAGCGTTAGCTAAAATCAATTAATATACATGTCAATAAACAACATATCCTTTCATGTTTTCATGTGTAGTATAAGTCTTGCATAGACTTAATAAAACAATTGTTAGAAAATAAATATAAATATTGTTTGTTGCACAAATTAATACTGGAAAAACAATGCATGAGATTATTTATTTTCAATTTAAATAAATTGTGCAAATGTGGACCGAAATCTGCAAATAATTTAGATGTTAATTTGGTTGTAAGGCACATTCTCTATCAAAACAAAAGTCTTATAGACTTAAAAACTTAAAGCTGATTTCTTAAAGCAAAATTCTTAGTTTGTATTAAAAACTTTTTTTGTAAAGGCAAAAATAGAGATTAAACCGTAGATGTATAGTATTACAAGCACAAGCATTTCTCTAATTCTTAAATTGTTTATTTTTTATTAGACCAATGTTAGCTTTTTCATTTCAATTAACTATTAATCATTGACTAATCAATAGTACGACTAAACGAGAAAAAGTCCTATCATAAATGTATATATGATGAATTGGTAATGTAAACTTTTGCATTTCCATATTCCATGCTAAAACTAATAAAGAGTAGGCTATTCGTGAACATAAAACCTACTAGCTCCAGCATCAGAGAGTGCTTTGCATAAAGGTAATTAAATACGGTAATGGAACGTTCCTTGAGATTACAACGCCTGAGATGCAGATTTTCCAGTTTCAAACACTAAGACAAATATACTTGTTCATTATAGTTGAGATAGTTGAATTAAAAGGTATCGAATTACCTTTTTCATGCGGCTGTCCCGTCTGTCCGTTGGAAATCTCAACGAGCGCAGTAACTCATGTAGATAAAGTTGATCCAATATCTTGCGCTCCAATCCATCGATGCATCTCGCCATCATCACCACGTATAGCATATTCGAAAAGGTCACGCAAATTATAACTCCTCTGAGTAAATGGACTTCTTTGCCAGATGTGAGTTTAAACCAGAAACATGTCAAGCAAACATGAATTCCGGACATTATCTCTATGCTCAGCCTGGCCGTGTGCGATACCCAGCAGAAGTGCTGCAAATTTTGATTCAAGTGCAACAGCTGCTCAAAATATTCTAGGCAAAGTGTCCGCCGGAGTTTTCGGGCTTGATGCGGCTGCTCCAGCTGCGCAGCCAGCGATTTTATACAGTCCAAATTAATCAGCATAGCCACATCGGTGATAAAATATAAAATCGATGCTCGCAGGCACAAAACAACAATGATTTTCTCCGTATAAAAACTGCAGAAGCTAAACACATTGAATTGACACAATTCGCGTAGTAAATGCATCAACAAACAGAACCAGGGAACGTGCAGACCCCGTCCAAAGATGTGGCGATGCATGCGTTCAATCCGCAGCAAGCGATTCAGTAGCTTATTTAGATCGCGGTGATAACTTAGGATTATCCAACCTGTTAAAGCAATGCTAACAATGCGTGTGAAAATCAATGATGCAGTCATCCGTCTTGTAATGCGTTCATAACTAAGTTCTTGAGATGCCCTCTCGCCGCCGTAAAGCACCAGCATCAGTAGACTCAGCGGCCAAATAAAGGCCAGGTGTAATATCTTCATATAGTTATGCCAAGCCCTAGATCGAACAAATCTATTTTTAAATCTATTGTAACGAAACTCATTGAGTCCAATCATATTAGTTAGCCCCTGAAGCACAAGAAGAAGAACTTTAAAGTTGTAGGACATGACAGAAACTGACGACTACTCCAGAATATGACCTTATGACTATTTATATTCGCTTGGTGGTGCGGTAAATGGCTATATGAATACTGCGATTATCATCTGAGAGAGAAACTAATCATATTTAATTACTGAATTCAATTTTGTATATTGCGCAGCGACCCACTTTGTATTCAATTTAACTGTAATGTGTACAACTTCTATATACCCTGGGCAAATATTATTAAGAAATATAAACAACTATTTATTTATATATTTGTATATCTCCAACATTTTTAAATTACTAGGTTGTTTGAATGTTCATATTTTAAACTGAAACTAATTACCAAAATTGTATTGGTAAAAATAAAATCCATGAGCTCCACAAACAGAGAACGCCTTAGGTAGATGAAGTTTAAAATGGAAGGGCAACGTTCCTTCATCGTGCAACGCTTCAGATGCAGACTTTCGAGCTTAAAAAACAAACAGAAAGAACGGTTAGATTTTATTTAAAAAAAAAAAAACATTTTTCCAACCAATTACCTTTTCCAATCGCTTTCGTCGTGTACATTTTGGTCTTCTTAACAAGTGCAGTAGCTCATGTAGATACAGCCGATCCATAATTTTGCATTCCATTTCCCTGATGGATCTCGCCATCTTCACAACATGCAGCATATTTGATACTAACAAGGAGCCGAAAATTACTTTAATTAAATATAGACTTCCTTGTGATGTGATGGCAACCCAGAAAGCTTGCAAGCATATGTTTATGATATACATAACCTCCACGCTTAATCTGGCTGTGATAGAAACCCAGTTGAATTGCTGTAATTTCTGGTTCAACTGCAGTAGTTGCTCGAAATATTCTATGCAAAGTGATCGGCGGATTCGCCGCTTTTGAAAAGGCTGGTCGAGATGGTCAGCCAACGATTTGATAAAGTTCAGATGAATCAAAAAGCTCACATCGATCAGATAGAAAATAATTAATACTCGGCCAGAGATGAGAATCATTGAACCCGGAAACAAAATATCGTTTAGCGTAAGCCGTTGGACTAAGTAAATCTCACGTAATAGATGAAGCGTTAGAGAATACCAGGGTACATGCACACCTCGTCCAAAGATCTGGCGATGCATGCCTTCAATCCGTAGGAACTGATTCAGCAGCTGACTTAGATCGCGGCGATACCGTATAATATTGTGGCCTGTTAGGGCAACGCCCACTTGGCGGGCAGCAACTATGGACACTGTCAACCGCAAGACGAGCAGCTTAAAATTTAGTTCGTTTGTGGTTTGATCATGAGTAATATACAGAACTACTAACAGACTGAGTGGCCAGACGAACACATGGTGCAATATCTTCGTATAGATATGCCAGAAACGACAGCTAACAACTTTGTTTTGTTCGCGATCATACTGAAATTCGCTGATCACTAGAATTTTGGTCAGTATGTTGAGCACTCTCAACAGAACCTTGAGGTAGTACGACATAATCGACACTGACAGCCGCCACTCCACAATTTGGACGGGTCAACGCTGTTGACGGGAATCCAGCCCCCATTTTAATTAGAGAATGGTTTAGGGTGATAGCATAAAGCATGTGTCCGCGTGTGTATCAAATTAAATAGGCCAAGGACTAGGTGTCATATAAGCTATTTGATTAATCAAACGACACCACCACTTCAATTCGGCTCAGCATAATTAATCCCGCTTTGGCATCCAGCCAACATGAAATATGCTTCTATAAATGCTGAGGTGTCCTATAAAACAATTAAATAGGGAATAATCAGGTTGAGCCCATTAAAAATGAACAGAAAGGGTATTCTGATAACAATTGATAACAATTGTACTTTTAGTTTAAAAGTAATTCAAGTATTTAGTCGCAATTTTGGGGACAAGCGCAACCATGTTTTTGTGTGTAAATAAAATGAAATATATGAATGCAAGGACGTTAAATATATTATAAAGACAGGGTTCGTGGTATCTCGTAGAGCCCTCTCGAATGTGTAACAAAGCATTAAATATTTGGTGCACCCTGAACCCATTAGTAATATTGTACACAACGGGCAGAAGGAAGCATTTCCAAGAAAACATAATTTTTGAAAAATTGCAAGTTTGGATTTCGCTTCAACGGGGTTAAAATTTTGGTCAAAACTCATCCCAGAATCGACAAAAATTTTGACATGTAAAGTTGTCAGATTCCATAGCTCCCATATATCAAACCCCATAACTTTGTCAAAAGTGAACCGATTTTCACGTTTGATGGCATTTTGATCATGATTTGTCCTATATATTGACTCCACATTCAAAATATATTCATTATCGAAAATAAAATTTTTTTGAAATTTTTGGTCAAAAAAGCATGTACTCCCCCTTGTGAATTTTGGAAAAAAATATATTTTCAAAATTTAGAATTGCGAATTTACAGTTTTAATCGATTTTATTTGTCACAATTAGCATAAAAAACATCATTGAAAGTGATTTTGGGGGGGTCAAATTTTTGGTCAAAAATCATCCCAGAATCGACAAAAATTTTGACATGTAAAGTTGTCAGATTCCATAGCTCCCATATATCAAACCCCCATAACTTTGTCAAAAGTGAACCGATTTTCACGTTTGATGGCATTTTGATCATGATTTGTCCTATATATTGACTCTACATTCAAAATATATTCATTTTCAAAAATAAAATTTTTTGAATTTTTTGGTCAAAAAAGCATGTTTTCCCCCCTTTGAATTTTGGAAATAAATATTTTTTCAAAATTTATAAATGCGAATTTATAGTAATTTTTAAGTTTTTCATTCCGGATTTCAAAGGTTTCGCGAAAATTCAATTACTAGTTATAAGAGGTTTGTTGTTTATTGAATAAAAAATAACATAATAATTAACGAGGGAAAATGTTTGGAAATTTTACGAATTACCGAGGTTTGTTCAAGGGACCAACAGTTTGCTTAAAATTATTAAGGTTGTCGATTAATCGGGATACCAATTATTACTGTCCATATTGCTTTGTTGTCTTTTTTTCCGGTTAACAAACATTTGCACAACTCATATATAGTATACCATATTTCACAAATATTTAATAGTGAGTAAAAAAATATGAATTTCTTATGTAGGTTTATATCTCCAACACATAGAATCAAATATATTTGTCCGGTTTTTTAAATAATTAACTGGATTTTCATATTTTAAAGTGAAACTAATTACCAAAAACACATTGCTAAAAATAAAATCCATGAGCTCCACAATCAGGGAATGCCTTAGGTAGATGAAGTTGAAATATGAAGGGCAACGTTCCTTCATCGTGCAACGCTTCAGATGCAGATTTGCCAGCTTAGAAAACAAACAGAAACAACGATCGTACAATAAATATTATTGGATTCTATATACAAAGTTTATTTAAAAAATTCCAACCAATTACCTTTTCCAGTCGCGTTCGTCGAATACGTTTTGGTCTCCTTGAGAAGCGCAATAGCTCATGTATATACAGCCGATCCATAATTTTGCATTCCATTTCCCTGATGGATCTCGCCATATTCACCACACGCACCATATTTGATACAAATATGATGACGAAAATGGATTCAAATATATATATACTTTCTTTTCGTGTGATGGCAATCCAGAAAACTATCATAGAAGTGTTTATTATACACATAACTTCTACGCTCAATCTGGCTGTGATAGAAACCCAGTTGAATTGCTGCAATTTTTGATTCAACTGCAGTAGTTGCTCGAAGTATTCTATGTAAGGAGATGAGCGGATTCGCCGCTTTTGATGCGGCTGGTCTAGATGGTTAGCCAACGATTTAATAAAGTTCAGATGAATCAGCATGCTCACATCGATCAGATAGTAGACAATTAATACTCTGCCATAGAAAAGAAGCATTAGACCCAGAACCACAATATTTTTGGGCGTGAACAGTTTGATAAAATAAATCTCACGTAACAGATGAAGCGCTAAGGAATACCAGGGTACTTGTACACCTCGTCCAAAAATTCGACGGTGCATGCCTTCAATCCGCAGGAACTGATTAAGCAGTTCACATAAATCGCGACGATATCGTAAAATATATCTGACTGTTAGGGCAGCGCCCACTTCGCGTGTGGCATGCATGGACACTGTTAATCGTACGGCAATCATCCTAAAACTCAGTTCGTTTGTGCTCCGATCTTGGATACAGTATATAATTATAAACAGACGAACTGGCCAGACGAACACATGGTGCAATATCTTCGTATAGATATGCCAGAAACGACAGATAAAAACTTTGTTCTGTTTGCGATCATAGCGAAATACGCTGATCACTAAAATTTTGGTCAGTATGTTGAGCACTCTCAACAGAACCTTGAGGTAGTACGACATAATCGATACTGGCAGTCAACGCTGTAGAATATATACGCAACCCCTTTTAACAGTCAATGCGGAATCGTTTTTATTAGAAAATGGCGCAAACCTCTAACGTGATGTCATAAAATATATGTTAGCTGTATTAATTTAATTAGCCGAGACCAATGTGTCATTCAAGCTATTTGATTAATCAAACGACACCACTTCACCGAGCTAACGCTTTCACTTTGGCTCAGCATAATTAATCCTGCTTTTGGCATCCAGCCAGCATGCAATTTGCGTCCATAACTGCGATGCTTTTATTAACATTATACCCATTGAAAAGGGTATTCTGGTTTTGTGCAAATATATATATTACAGGCAGACGGAAGGATCTCCGATCCCATAAACTATATATGAATATTCTTAATCAGCATAACTAGCCGAGTCGATTTAACTGTGTCAGTCTGAAGAGAACCAAATATTGTAATAATGCATTTAAAACCAAGTCTCTGAGATCCGATGTAACGCTATAATCAGAAGATCTAGGAGAATGACATGACAGAAACTGACGAGTACAACACAAATAGAAAGGGTCTAAGGAAAATTATCTTGATTTTAATCATAATCGCTTAATTGCTGAACTCATTGAATATAACCCGGCTTTTAATGCTTTGTTGTATCTTTTTTCTTATATATAACTTATATATAGTATACAATATTTCACTAATCTTCAATAGTGGATACACATTATAGGAAAACCATTTAAAAAAAAATCAATTCTTATGTAATATTATATCTCCAATATATATAATCATTAATTTTTGTCTGGTTTTTTAAATAATTAGTGGGATGGTCAGATTTTAAAGTGAAACTTATTACCAAAAGCACATTGGTAAAAACAAAGTCCATGAGCTCCACAATCAGGGAACGCCTTAGGTAGATGAAGTTGAAAAATGAAGGGCAACGTTCCTTCATCGTGCAACGCTTCAGATGCAGATTTGCCAGCTTTGAAAACAAACAGATGCAACGGTTCGATTTTTCAATTAATACTGTATTTAAAACAAAAAGGAACACTGCACTCGAGCATTACCGACTGCGTTATACTCGTTCACGTTCTTTATTATTGTTATTATTATTATTATTATTATTATTATTATTATGAAAATGTTCGGTATTTTGTAATTTGTGGGGTGGGTGTGAGTGGCAGGCAGGGTCTTCGCCAAAATTTGTTTACCAATCTGTAAAGGAGGTGTCTACCCTACAATTTGGTAACTCTCTTTTCACTTCGTGAACGAGTATAAATGCATTGTTCCAACCAACTACCTTTTCCAGTCGCATTCGTCGTCTACATTTTGGTCTTCTTAGCAAGCGCAGTAGCTCATGTAGATACAGCCGATCCATCAATTTACGTTCCATTCGTCCGATGGATCTCGCCAACTTCACAACATGCACCATATTTGATACAAATATGATGAGGAAAATGGCTTCAAATATATATATACTTTCTTTTCGTGTGATGGCAATCCAGAAAGCCATCATGCCAGAGCTAATTATATATATAACATCCACGCTCAATCTGGCCGTGATAGATATCCAGCTGAATTCCTGTAATTTCTGGTTCAACTGCAGTAGTTGCTCGAAGTATTCTATGCAAAGGGATCGGCGGATTCTTCCCTTTTGATACGGCTGGTCGAGATGGTCAGCCAACGATTTGATAAAGTTCAGATGAATCAAAAAGCTCACATCGATCAGATAAAAGACAATTAATACACGGCCAGAGATGAGAAACGTTGAACCCGGAAATAAAATATTGATTGACGCAAGCCGTTGGAAAAAAAAATCTCACGTAACAGATGGAGCACTAAGGAATACCAGGGTACTTGTACACCTCGTCCAAAAATTCGACGGTGCATGCCTTCAATCCGCAGGAACTGATTAAGCAGTTTGGTAAAATCGCAGCGATTTCGTAAAATATACCTGATTGTTAGGAAAGCGCCAATTTCGCGTATGCCAATCATGGAAACGACCAACCGCAAGACAAGCATCTTAAAATTTAGTTCGTTTGTGCTGCGCTCTATCATAAAGTACAGTATTATAATCAGACAAATTGGCCAGACGAACACATGGTGCAATATCTTCGTATAGATATGCCAGAAACGACACATAAAAATTCTATTCTGTTTGCGATCATAACGAAATTCGCTGATCGCTAGAATTTTGGTCAGTATGTTGAGCACTCTCAACAGAACCTTAAGATAGTACGACATAATCGACACTGACAGCCTTTAGTCAACGCTGTTGTATATATACAAAACCACTTTTAACACTCAATGCGGAAGTGTTTTTATTAGAAAATGGCGCAAACCTTTAACGCGATATTACAGCACATATGTCTGCTATATAAATCTAATTATCCAAGTAATAGGTGTCCAATAAACTATTTCATTAATCCAACGACATCACTTTACTGAGTTAAGTGCTTTTACTTTGGCTCAGCATAATTAATGCCGCTTTTGGCATCCAGCCAGCATGCAATTTGCGCCTATAATTGCTTAGCTCTTTTTTGTACCCTAAAATCGAATAGATAGGGTATAAACATGAATAACAGCTTGAATGTCAGCAAAGAATTTTTCGAATTTTAACTATAATATAATCGATTTTGTACTTCAAAAAGTTAATGATATGAGATTAAATACCATTGCAAACAAATAACAAAAAAATACTGAATTGTCTAGCAAGGCAATCAAGCCCCCTCTACGCGATTCTCACAAATTCAAGTAGTACCGGCAGACTTTTGGTGTGTTTTTTATTTAAAAGTTATATATTTATTATTATTCTGTCTCTCTTACTTTGTATCTTACGCATGTAAAATTTTTCAAAGCTATTTGAATGCTTGCCTAGCATCAATCAGCAGCATTTCATTTCTGTTTACAGGGTATGTTTAGTTCTATTGGTCGTGCCTAAAGCTTGTTGGAACGAACGCTGTGACAACACATGTATCCGTTATGAATTAACGTTGGAAATAGCTCGACAGCGACTCATTCATCAAATTTGTCGCATGGCCGGAGCAATACGATGCCTGTTTTTGGGCTGACAATCCAGCCCCCTGGGCATCACAGTGGACACCTGTTCATCCTGTTGCTCACATTCGAGTTTCGTTTTCGTTTCTGCAAATAGTGCGATGTAAATGGTGTCTTCTGCAGCCAGGCATATTTGATATATGAGTTTGTTTTCAAATGTCTTTTGTTGGGTGTGGGAGGGGGAGGACAGCATTTGGCTCCCAACTGCTGCTGCTGCTGGCAATCAACCATTTAGCAGCATTTTAATTTGACTAATTTGTGAGGCAGCCTACAATAAAAGTTTGCAACTCCCTCACATGCTCCTCCCCACCAGCGACGTTGCGGGGCGTGGCAGTTCAGATACGTGTGTTGGCGGGCTACAAATTAATCGTTGCCATTAGCTTTGATTTATGATTGTGAGTTTTACTCAACAGCTGATGGAGTGTGGCAACCCTGCCTGGACGCGTCCTATTCATACATTTACTTATGGCTCGCCATATTTTGCGCACATTATTTATAGTTTTGTTTCCATTTGGCTTGCGGTGGTAACAAATGTTCTGGGTTAATAGCCAAGACGTCTCTTTGTTTTGTTGGCCAACGGTCGAACCAAGCCAGTTGAGGGGTTGCCATTTGTTATTAAATGTTTATTAAGACAACAGTTATATGAAAACTGCGCACATCAAATGTTACTTTTACATATAAATTTTAGTCATGTTATTCACCCATGGCTTACAAAATCTGAAGCGGCACTATTCATATTTTACTATCCATATTCAAACTAGGAATTCGGAATGGAAAATGTTCTTATTTTAAACTCAAATATTAAGATTATTAAAACGGCTCAACCAGTGTCAAATGAAATGAGAAGAAATATAGCAATATTTTTCTGCTCTTAACCATAATGTATCCAGGTCCAGCAAGCATTTTTATACCCAGAATCCATTAAAATGGCTAAAAATGTTATGCTGGTATTGTAAAAACATAAAGCAAATAAGCAACTCCGACCCGTCTCAGTACTATCGATAAAAATCGATTTTAAGACATGTTTTCTTACCATATCTCGGAGACTATAAGAGTTACAGGCACCAAATTTAGGTGATAAAACCAAAAAAAAAAAACCACCCAAATCAAGTAGACTTTAAAATGCTTTTAGTCCTGAAAATTGTATGTTGACCATACAGGAAGTTTCGAAAAAAATCAAGAATTAACTTTTCATAGTAGTGTTGGTTGAAATATTGAAAAGACAGATCTCAGGGTTCAGGGTATCTTCTATTCGGGCAGTCTCACCTCGAGCCTTCTCACGTATTTTTGTTACCCATCTTCCTGTTGTATATCATGCCAAAGTTACTTTTTATAAAAAAAATAAATAATAATCATTTTTAAAGATTCCGCAGCTTGCCTGCAAAATCTGGGGCTATAAAATATCGGGGGCGCCACATATATATGCCGCCGCTTTTACAGCTTTTGGTTTTTGTCGGTCCGTGCTCATATATTTGTGCTGCAAGTGGGCATGGCATCGTCACAGCTTGACACAATTACAGCAATTTATGCGAATTAAGTGCGAGACACGTCGGAGCGCATAAAATGAAGCCAATGCTCCCTATCAACTCCCGCTACCGTCCCCGCCCCCATTCACTCACTGACAATTCGCACTGCATGTTAATTTGATTTAGATGCATTGCTGAGTGAACCTTTTCTTTTTGGCCAAGCGGCTGCTGTGGCGTTTTCTCATTAAATTTAATTTGGCGGAGCGTGAAGAGCGAAGAGAGTGTGTGAGTGAGAGAGAGAGAAGAGAGAAGAGTGTGTTAGCAGCAATTTATAAACAAAAGCCAGCACCGCACAAGCACCATAAATTGGTGGCTGATATTTCACACATGCTGGCCACATTAGGGTGCTTTCATACATCTCAATATGAGTACATACGTGTATATATATAAATATATATATGTATACTACTACTATATGGTATATATGTGTATGTGTACATCTGCGTGCATTTCAATCCAACCAAGTGGCGCTAATAAAATGCTTAATTTACCAGCTCGGGCCCCACACAACCTTTTCGCTGTAGGTACGACTATATTTTTGGCGTTTCCCCGTGCCCTTGGCCAAGACCCAATCGTTCCGTCGGACCCATAAACCAAATATGCGCACACGTTTTTATACCCTAGAGACAAACGAAAAAAAAAGGGAGGTTATGGCCTGAAGGTAACTTTTATACGAGAAGCACAAGTATTCACAATTGAATTTAGCACTTGTAGGGTATATTAAAGCCAGTCATCGTCCCACAGTAAACAGTCGAACATATGCGATTGCTCTTATTCTCATTGTTGCTGTTGTCGATCAGGTTTATTGTTTCTCGATTTTTATGATATTTTATTGCTTTGCAAATTGTGTGTTCGAGTAAATGTATGCGTGGATGTGTGCGTGTGTTAGAGTAGTTTAGAAGTTCTCTGCTATCAATATTTATTTGTGGTATGTGGCGTACTTTTGAGTTTATGTACCATTTCTTGACTGAGTGATTGACTTGTTTGAGTTTACAACAACGCAAATCGACGGGATTTTACGACGTAATTGAGTTAAAATCTATAAACATGAGCGCTGTGCATTGAAATATACTAATTTCCAAAGATGCTTTAATAAATGCTTGTAAATACAAGACTTTAAACAAATATATATTTTAAAATTTTACATAATTCCTTTGTTTTCTTCTATTTACATTTTTTATGCAGCTTCACTAAAGGACTGAAAATTAAACTCGCAAACTTTTTCGGCGTTGACAAATAAAAACTAAAAGGAAGATTAAACACACATGCATGCATATAAACTAAGTGAGTCCGAAATCTGTGTTTTGTTTTATATTCTTTAATAATTTTTGAATATATTCTATATCTATATACTCTGGGCTACCTTTTTCTAAAAACTAAAATAAGTTGACCTTTGCAAAAATCTCTACAAAATCCGTAAATTGGAAATCCCAACAAAAAATGTTCCATAAAATATTATTAAATCGAAATGAAGTTGGGCGTAAATTTTAATAGTTTTCTGCTGCTAGCTGCTAGTTAAACCGAATAACACAAATCCAATAATTTTTTTATGTGCCAGAAATTGCCAGTGAATCAGCAAAACTAGCTTCGTTACTGAAATGCCTTAATAAAATTGTGTATTCAATTTAAAGTGCCAGCAATTTAAAAATGTCTTCAAAACACACCTCGTACTTGCTTGCATTAAACTATCATTGAAATAGTCCTAAGGAGCCACACCAAATTTGTTTGAAGTTTATTCGCAAATCGAAGAGCACAGCTGGTTGGTGGAGCTGACTCGGGGATTTCGGCGCAGCCATAATCAAAATTACAATGCGCATTTTGGTCATTGGCCTTCGCATAAATTGAAAGACGGAATAATATCAGATATGTTTATTTTTATTTGCAATGAACTTGTGCCAAAGCAGAGACGCCACACAAAATTACAGTTGCACACATGCTACATGCCACATGCCACATGCCACGTTTAAGCCGCCATGTCTTTATGGCAATATGGGCACGGGGGTGGCTGTTGCTTGTCTATTTCCGGTTTGTGCGCCATTATTGTCATCCTCATCGGTGTCCATGACGCGCTGCTGTTGTGGTTTTCTAAACGTTTGTTTTCTTTGCGTTTTGCATTTCCATTTTTCTTTTCGGGGCCACGTCTTCAGCTTGCCTTTTATTAGAGCCCCACAACATTGTGACAGTGTTTAGTTCAATTCAGTCTTCCCTCTCTCTCTCCCACCCTCTTTCTGTTTCTGTTTCGCTGTTTCTTTTTTTGCCTTGTCGCTCAGGATATTTTCCATTTGGCAACGCCGTTATGGCCTTTTTATTATGATTTTGTTGATTTCGCTTTTCCGTTACGGCAAAAAAAAAACAAGATAAGAAATCAATGTTGTGCACACGAATGCGAAATACCCTTTCAAATACCGATATCTATTTCTTTTTTTGTACGTTTCTTATTAACAATATCTTTATAGAAACTAGATAAAAGAGAGATTTTCATTATCTAAAGATTCGCTTATCTAAAAGCTCAGAAAGATAAAAAATATATACTGCTTAGTAGAGTTCGTAACGAGTGTGCGACCTTAGTTAAAGGACCCTCAACAAGACTATTAAGGGACCCTGTTTTGGATATGAGAGTTGTGAGGTTTCCTGGAAAATTTGCCTTTGTGCCTGGCATAGGCGAGGCATTTAAATGAGACGCGTCATTGCCAGCACTTTGGTTAACACTTCGGGCTAAAAGGCAACTTCAATTTGAATATTGCTTTGCGATGCGTCGCTGCTGTTTACCTTTGCGATCAACTGAAGTGAGTCCCCGGCACGGCAGTCAATATGCACAGGACTCGCAGGCCATTTGCTGGTCTGCAACTCTGAGTACAATCAATAAAAATCAACTTAGTTTAAATCAATTTGTTAGCCATGTCGAACCTTCTTACCAATTCCGTTAGCCAACCCTCGGCATTTCGCACATATCTTAATTTTCTATGCGCTCTGTGAAGCTACCCACACAAAAATAGCACAATACAGTTAGTTGCTGACAGAGAGAGAGAGAGGAGGGTACGGGGGCGTGGCAGATCCAACATAAGCGCAAAATAATATGCCAAACAGAATGGAGCATGGGTCCAGCCAGTAAACTGCAAAGTCAGCCTTAGTAAACATTTCCGTTTAATATTTGCTTTAACATTTTTGGAATAGTCAGAAAAAATGTAAAGCAATAACCGAGGAAGCAGAAAAGCAACCAAAGTTGGGCGCAGCTGCCCCCAAGGGTGTGAGGCCTTTTAGTTCTGTTTTCCCTTTCCCTTTTTGCCATTTCTTTTTTTTCGGACTAGGGTGAGCATATTTAATGAGCGGATGTGAGTATAGACAATGAATGAGTTTATTTGCTTAGCATAGGGCATAAATTTTACTAATGGCAGTCACTTTCGATGTTTTTTAGTTTTCCTTTTTTTATTTGTATTTGCTAACATTCTTGAGTTGGCTCCTTAAAATTCCCAGCTTTAAATAGGGGTTCCGTCTTGTATAAACACTTAGTTTGAGTGCAAATTAAAAATAATTGAATTTAATAAAAATTCTCAAATTTACATGGCACAGAAAACGTGGGTCAATTTAATGCAAATAAAAAGTTTTTCTGGCGAAAATATGATTTAAAAATATATTTTTCTAATGTATTATTTTTTTTTGTTTTATAACATCGCTGGCCAACAAAAAAAAACAACAATGAAGTATAGCAGCGACAGGAGCAGCACCGAGCTGCAGGCTGGTTTTGCACAACAAAAAAAAACAACAGAAAATTGCTCTGGGCTTTGGTTGCCGTTCTATGTAAATAGAAGCGACTATAAGTCTATGATATTATATTATGTTATGCCATAAACCAACAATGCGCCGTCCACTTTTAGAGTACATTCATCTGTATGTCTGCTTGTCTGCCTGACAGCCTGTCTGTCTGTCTGTCTGTCTGTCTGTCTGTCTGTCTGTGTGGCTGTGGCATCCATAACAGGATTTTGTCAGGCTTTTTCTAAGAGACGAAGTACACGAAAACAAATCAGGCAAAGGCGGTTAGCACACAGAAAACAAAAACAGTCTCCATCAGCTGAGAAGCTTTAAAATTTGTCTAAAATGCAAAGAAAATGTGAAAGCTGTGAACCAAATGGATAAATGATCTATTTACTGTCATCTAAAAAACAGCAATTGTCCAACACAGTTATTCGCATTTTTTTTCCTTAATATATCATTTAAAGGCCTGAGCCCCAACTTCTTAAGAAATTTTACAGCATAGCATTTCATGTCCAATAAACTCGCTGTCATAACATTCATTATATATGTCTGCCGCTGCTAAGCTCACCTTATAAAGTGCTGGGGCCGGGATCATAAAACTTCCATTTCACAGCGTTTTGATTAGTTATTTTCCATCTGGCTCATTTTGGCTGGATCACATTTGGCCGCTTGTCCAACGCTTCACTGCGCTCAAGTCATCAACTTGTCAGTTCTGCTTGAGGCAAACATATTGGCAGTGCGACCTTGGCCAGACCTCAGACGGATTTGCGGCCTGAAAGGGCGCAAGAGGGGATATAGGAGTTGGGGCAGAAGCTGGATCAACAGACATGCTAACTATGGTCATGAATCAAATCAAGAACAGCGACAAGTGTAAAAACAAGAGAGACTAACTTTGTTTACAATGGTGGCTTAAGAATACCCTATAAATATTATATATTTTAAACAAGCTTGCTTGCTAATAATTAAAATATGTTAAAGATTGATCAATTTTGAATCTTATATTTACTTAGTTGTCCTTCTTTAGTTTTCTGTTTTGTTTTATGGTATTCTCCAAAGAAGAAACAAGTTCACATACGAAATTTTAATTTGCATTTGGACAAAACTTTTGATAAAGAATTGATTTACTCTAGGGGGTCGTGGCCATTAATAAATTAATCATTTTATAAAAACAACTATAAAAACTATAATACCCTATGTAAATTGCTTATAATAAAACTAATAATTCGAAAGAATTTAACCCCATAAAGAAGTTTGGTTGAGAGGAGGCGCGACGAGCCGAGACGAGACCAGACGAGACGAGCTTAAAGCCGCAATAAAACTCAAAGTTGGAGTAATTGCCAACAGACTGGCGTTGACTTTACGAGTGTAAACATGCCATAACTCGAAGGATAGTCAACCCAACCAAAGCCGGAGCAAAGCCTTTGCAGCTCCAAGTTCAAATAAATTAACCATTATACCAAGGCATTTGTTTTTACAGCACAGACGATACGTTGGCAAAGTTTATGCAAATTTTTTGCGTCTGACGATGTGCGATATGTTATGGCGATATATAAAGAACTCTTCCACACACACACACACACACACACACTAGTATGTGTTTGTGTTTGTCAGCGAATGACCAAGTGTCATACACAATGGCAATTAACCCAATTCGCTAGTGTTCTTAATGATGCTTTGACGATGGCTTCATAGGCAGCCTGCATGCTGGCCCCAATAAGTATGCAACACTCGTGCCATTCGGACTGCAAATTAATGGGTGGCAATAAGTGGCAGGCAATTGGGGCCAGCCAGCTGGTCCTCTCGTGCCGGCTGTTGATAGGCAAACGAAAATGTTTTTTTTTTTTTGGCCATCGAATAACTGCATGCAATTAGCTCATTTTGGTACTAACTGCAGCTTGAAGGAACTTTGTGTGCGTGATTTGAAAATCCTGCTCTCAATCTTAATCTTTGTTCTTAGACTGCAATAGTATGAAACAAAAACAAAGCAATAAAAACTAATTTGCGTTTTTTAACACTTTTATGAAACTGTCTCTCTGTGTGACGACAGTCCATGTACACAATTATATATACAGATGTATATCCACATGAGTCGTCGAATTTATCGCCGAAAGCCATTATGGCACCAACAACTGTTGCCCCTATAAATTTGTTAGTAAATATATCAGACGTCGGCGTCAACGGCGACGCCAACGCCGCATGGTGCTCATTATTTTTCAGCAGGCGCTCAAATCGACTCATTTTTGTTGGCCCCGGGCATATTATATAAAGCATATAAAGAAAATATACACGCATCTAATGAAAATAAGCGCAGAAAAACATTTTGTGTTAAATATTTTACATGTTTTGTTTTCAGTTCGTTCGGGGAAGACAACTTTGATTTGAAAACTCATCCTGTTTCTTCTTGGCCTTCCGCCGGCAGCGCCATTCAAATTGTCAACAGCTTCCACAGACTTGGCCCAATTGTGTCTGGGCTCGTACAATGGCAAGACAGGCGGGTAGGAGAGGACTCTTTTGGGTCGCTTCAGCTTAGCTTGTTGTTGTTGTGGTCCCGGATTGTCTTACATGGCTGCCAGTCAGTCAGTCAGCTGTTACAGTTTGTATTTCAGTTTCAGTTTTTATGCGTTTTCTCCGAATCTAGCATGGAACAGTTTTTGTCTTGATTTCATGTTGAGACATTTACAAATTATGCCCCACACCAACGCCCCGGGGTCACTTGTTGTGCCCGTTTCTGTTGTTGACCCAGTCAAATCTATGGCTACAGTTTCTCGTCTTTCAAATGTCTGCATCAAGTTCACAGTTCAAATGTCAGGCCAGTAAATTGAGTGACAATGACGCGGTCGACGCTTAACCGACAGACCCAACTCTGGACGCGAGTCAAAAAGCCTCCGGCGACTCTTACCTTGAATCTGAAATGATTTCAAATGAGATGTGTGTCCCCGGGGTGCATTTTGCCTTTTGACAAATTTTAAAGCAGCGACCCTAACGAATGTATTATAAAATCAAATATGCTCAGACTTGCAAGAATTAAATTAAAATCTTTAAAAACATTATGAATTCATAAAAATAAATGCACGATTTTGGAGAGAATATGAATGAAGGAAAAAAAAGAGAATAGGTGCAACTAATAGCAAAGTAAATTCGAAGGATAATATTCAAATTAGAAAGATTGCCTCTCTTAGCAATTCTCATTCGTTCAAGTAAAACACACAGATTATTAGGAGTTACAATCTAAAATTCCACTTAAAATATATCTAGTAAATACTATATACAATTTTCATTTTGTTCAACATTCCTGCCCTCAGCGTGCACTCTACATCCATTTATGCCACTGTCACATAATCCTTGCTGGAATTCCCTTGGCTTATGCTGCACTCGACTCGACTTGCCGCATTCATCGGATATAATGCACTTTAATCAAGCTGTGCTTATTATAAATTAATTTAGTTGCCAGTGTATCTAAAGTAACGCGATTAGTTTACCTGGATGTGCTTAATATAAAGCTGCCTCAATTCAACTTCCACCGTTCCCTTGAACTCGCTTCACTCCCATGCAATTCATTCTCTATGCACAGGCACCAAGAAATAGCCTCAGGCTTGGCTGCCTAACAATGTTGGGGGGAAGGAGTGGCCGGCTTATGTTTTGTATTAATTTCTAACTGCATTTTGATACCCTGCTATGCGGTATTCCGTGACCTCTTTTATTCCCCCTTTTATTCCATTTGCAGCTGAGACGACAGTCTCTAAGTGATGGTAATGGGAGGAACACAGCCCAGCACCTGAGTCTGCTAAGTATATTTTTTTTTGGACTTGTTATTATTTCATTTGCAATGCAGCGACAAAAAGTCGTCAAAGTGGCCAGAATATAACAAGTTGATGTATTATTCAAAAGATGTGACTGGAAAAGCGAGCGTTCTTAGTGAATGTAGCCGCGTTAAATTTGCATGCTGTTCGTTTTAAACGCTTGGCCAAGTCCGCTGTTAATATTCAATTGTCATGTTCGCTTTTGTGCATACATATTTATGATTTTCCATTTAAAATGTAAACGTCTGGCAATCCGCAAACATCACCAAGCTTTACAATAAAGAAAGAAAAACATATTTATTTAACTTCTGCATATATAAAAAATAATAATTTATCAACCGAAACGTTGAATCAGTGAAGAGCGCATTCTCCGGCTGGCGACTTTTTAAATGACAAACGCTTTGTACACTTTGATATGACGCCCACAATTATGAATTCCATTTCATCGGACGCAAAAAAATAGTAAAAGAGAGATTTATACAAAATAAAATAATAAATGAAGGCTTGGAATCGATTCGGCTTGCCACGGCAATCAAACAAATGATGCCTCGGTCGCCATCGTTGGCCTGTCAAAAAGATGACAATTTTTCATTCCCGAATAAGAGAATAAAAATGATTGTACACCAAGTTATACAAGCACAATTAAAAGTGCATTTTTTTCCGTTCTGATATTGTTTCACATTGATTTATTTATCAAGTGAGCCGCATAACATTTGAGTCAACATGTTCGCATACTCTTGCTGGGGGATATTTTTAATTATTTCACGAAATGAGTAACACAGAAAACGAGACGACTCCCAACTCTGCAAATTCATGATTATTATCATCGTTCAAGTCAATGTCTTTTTGTATATTTTGGTACTAATCCAAAAAGTAGGTTGTTATTTTCTTAAATATTTTAACAACGTAATTTTGTTAGGAATTATGTTCCTAATATAATAACATAATTTAATGTAAGGGCGTAAAAGTTTTCAGTCCAAAACTCGTATTAGGGTTCTAAATATTCAATGAGCGACTTCTCAAAAAATGTATGTATTTTATTATTAATTTATGCAGACACCATAAAAACAATAGCATTAGATGTCAAATTGAATATATTAAAACTTTAAAGTTTAAAATAGCTCCCTTAGTTATTACATTGTTCATCATAACTAAATGTTTAAATATAATGTATATGTATGTATATGAATTTTTATATATATTTATAGAAATGTGATTTATTCGTTTTACGGCTCACTTTTCTGGTCGCAGTCTAGAAAAACATAAATATAGGTTAGTCGGTCATATGTCTGCGAGGGTATTTAAGCTTCGGCAATCCGAAGATTGCTGTTCTTTCATCTTTTTATTTTATTTCATGTTGAGCAATTGCTGATAGTGACACTTGCAACGGTCGCTGTCGCAATAATTTGTCATGATTGTGTGTCCTGCCAACTGGCCAGACAAGCTGAGAGAGAGAGAGAGCATCCCCAACACAGTTTGTAGTTGGCACTGGGGCACATTTAGAGCTTTATGTTTTAGCCATGTTCCAATGAAATTAATTACACACTTATCTGACTGGCATTCACCGTAAAATCTCATTGTCAGTTAAGCATTTTTGCACGGCTCCCCCCATTTACGGTGTCTTCTCGGCTTATGTAAAACAATACAAATAACGTCACGAGCGACATTTTGATTATGAGACGAAGCCAGGGAGCACACGCCAACTAAAGCACGCGCACAAACATTGCTGCTGCTCCCACACACTTATGTAAACTTTCAACTGGGGGCCTCCCCCAAAGCAATGCGTAATTATGGCACGGACGCACGAGCGCCACAACCTGCAGCAGAGCCAGTACACGTGTCCATCTGAAAGGGGGCAACGATGGACAGAGGTCATTCCGGCATCTGGTTGAAAATTACGTACAGATGATAGTGCAAGAGTGTGGATATGTAACGGAGGTGCCAGCTGTTATGCAAGTGTCGCTCAACACCACCTGTGCAACATCCGTGTCGACCATTTAGGAATGAAATGCAGTGCAATCTAGGCTTAATTAGTTTTGTATTCAGTAGGATTAGTCATTAGCCCAGAGACAGGGCCCAGGGCTTATGTCTACAGGCTGTCAATTTGATTGTCGCACAGCTGGCTCGAACCTCAATAGGCCTGGGACTAGACCAGCTGATTAGACCCTTCGAACCCTTTTCATTCAGGCAGCGAGGCGACAGCCTGTCAAACATGTCTTGGCTGCGCTGAGGGCTTTGTCAAATCCGAACATTCGAAATCTCAGCTAAGCATATGCAAAATAGATATACCCACAAAGTGGCTGGCTGGCAGTGGTTTTTAAGTGGCTGGGTGGTTGGGTGGTGCGGCTACCTTTGAACGCCAGCTTTAATGAATTCTGATAACACGCCCCACCACCAAGCTGTCAGCCATGTCGCCTTGGGGTGTGGCGAAGATCTAAGCGAAGCAAAGCAACGCAATTTCAATTTTCAATGCTGTGCACACCTGGCTCAGTGGCGTGGGCGTGGCCAGCTTTTCGGGTGGATAATCTCCAAGCTGTCTTCAAACGTCGTCAATGAGATTAGCCCAACAAATGAAAAGAGAACAGACAGAGATAAGTTAATGAAAACACCGACAAATTACATGCCAATCATGACCAGGAGGAGCCGAGAATTGACCATACCCAGCCAACTGTTCAGTTCAAACTGTAGTTAACAGTGGCCGAGCTTTAACAGTGCTGCCTTCAACTTCGACTTAACAGCGCTCTGTAGCTCTCTCAGTCCGAATTCTGTTTCACTCTGTTGCTCTCAAAATGTTGTACTCTAATGATTTCTAGAAAAAGCCGCCAAAAAATCAGCTGTTCGCTGGCTTTGCAGTCGAAGTGGCTTAAACATATTTTTGAAATGCTGCATTTGGCATGACAAACAATAACAAATAACCGGCTTCACATTGACATCTCGAGGAGCTGGCGTTTTAATTGATTTTTATTTATGTAGTCAAATGTCCTTAAATTCATATGGCGATAAGAATAAGCCGACGCGACACGTCTTGACTGCGCCCATAAATTTGCCACTTCCCACCGCCCCCGCCCACGTCCTTTGGCCGTGTGTTGACTTTAGCCGGCAAATGGTGCGTGTCCAAATCGCATATCGACGTCTGACGTGGGCCGGAGTTAAGCCAAGGCGTTGCTTAACGTTTTGAGCAAATAAAACGGGCAGCAAAAACCCGAAAATAAAACGAAATAAGACAAACGGCAATCGACAATAAATAAATTGCCGCCAAAACGTTTTTATCGTCGTGCAGCCTTTGACACATTTGCTTAATGGCCGCCAAAATAATTCAACTTGAATGCGGCCCCATGGCGTATGCGCAATTAAAAGATTTTGCGTGTGTTATCGCAATCCAACGGCCTTCACAAGTTATTTGCCCAGCCTTTATTTTTATTTGATTTCATTTTATTTATTTATTTTTATGTTACTGATTTTAGCGATTTTAGTTATTGGCCAATTGGTTCTCCTGACAATTTCAATATGTTTTTCTTGTTGGCGCCATAAATCTAGCCATAAACAAAATAAAAGAACTTTTGGCAAGAATATTTTAAGGCTTTTACTCTTGATACGCTGCATTTGTTGGTAGCAATCTCAATGATTTAAGCATTTTATTGAATGAATGTTATTTTCTAAAAATAAATCAGCTTTGGATATCATTGAATCAATCTTGTTACCTTTAGCTCTGCTAAATGAACAATTTTATTCATTTATTATTTTTAGTTTTATTATTCACATATCGATTTATGATTCGATATGGTTGACGCAGCTAGCTGCTTTCACCTTCTTCACACTGTAGATTGACTCGCTTTCAACTAGTGCAATTGGCCATTTAAAATGCGAGTAAAGGTCCTACAAATTCATTAGCACCCACAATGGGCAGAAGCCAGACAAAGTTTTGTTATTAATTTTTATTGTTTGGCAATACTGTTTCCGCTCGAGAGAGACCCAGCATTAGTGTGCCCACGCCGAGCCGAGCCCAGTTCCGTGGCATTCCAAACGCAAATTAAACGCTTGCGGCATGCCGCAACAGCGTTTCTCTCATATATCGGTGCCGCTTAATGCCTCCAGCCTGGAAGTACATTGTTTTTCCATTTGTGCGGCTCGTTTTAATTGCAAACCATGCAAAATGGGCCACGTTATTGTGGATAACTGTTGGCCCCGGCTGCGCTGCGGCGGGGCTGGTTGGGTTAGTTGGGTTAGTTGGGTTGAGTTGGATTGTGCTGGGTTGGGTTGGGTTATTGCTGATGTTGTCGGATCTTTGGCAACGCAATATCTAATAATTTCGCATTCTGTGCGTTATATTAGCCAGCAATTTGTGGTCTCTGCAAATTTGTACATTCAATTGGGGGTTATGGTTATATTAGCGAACTGCGCTGGTTTATCTCTTAATTCGTAGACCTTTTTATTTTCCGAAAATAGAAACAAAGTTTTTAACTCAGAAGGCTTATCTTTAAGCTCGAAATGAACTTTGATGGAATAAATTTTAGTTCCATAGTCATCAAACTTTTGACCAACCTTTTTTTATTTTTTGTGGATGTCCTACAAAGGCAAAGCAAATTTCGGCTTATGTAAATAGATAATGGCACATAAAAATCGAAAGCCATGGGGTTACATAAAGAAAAATTATGTTATTCGGTGAAAAGCGTTTTATTGACAGTCGTTAAAGGCAGCCGCTCGTAATTTAATTTATACTGTAATTAATTTTATTTGTTATTTGCCACGAAACTCGTTTGCAGCCTAAGCAAAACAAAAGCTTGACCCTTTATGACCCGACCCAGACAACAGCTGGCTTGGCAGCTATTGGCAAAAAAATGCTTCGTTTTATTTTTTGTTATTTATTTTTTTTCGTTTTTTTTTTCTTCTTTTGAAAAGGTCAGTTTTGCTTTACTTTAGATTTCTGTGGAAATTGACTTTTGAAACAGTTTTTCATTCAAAAGTTTGGCGCACAAGCTTTTATTTATCAGCAAATATATTTTGTTGTATTTTTAAGTAAACAAATGAGTTAAGTTTGCTTTTAATTTGGATCGGTCATTTCGGAACTGAGATTTAAGTTGAAATTCAAACTAATCAGAAATAGCAGAGAAATATCCAACTTTTACAAAGCTATTTAAATCCTGATTACACAGTAAACAACCATGAGTGTGAATCGCAACTAACGGTCTTAAAATATAATTTTAGGGTCTGGCTAATAGACTTGTAAGCGTTTTGCCCCTTATTTAAAGCCATTTGTAATCCACAAAGCAATTACCAAGCAGTAACTGGCAAAGTCACAAGCATCACGTTCAACTGCTGCCTGTGGTCTAACTTTGGTTGGACTCTACTCTGGTCACACTCTTTTTTGGTCGGCTACCTATTTTTGTATGAATGTCACGCAAATGCTGTTAGTTTATTTTACTGCACCATTTTCGGCTACAGTTCGGAAGGCAGCTGAAGAGTCAAGCAATTGAATTGTGCCCAGAAATAAATCAGGCTGATTTAAGCAAATTTAAAAGGAAACTCACAACAAGCTGAATGGGCGCTCTAATTGGCTCAAGAGCGACATGAGAAGTGCCGAGAGAGGCGGAGGAAGCACCAACTTTTACACAGACGGATTAAAGCGTTTGCTCGAGCGCATCTCAAAGGATTAGGGCGACATCACTGTGGTTACGTTTCATGTTGTATCAATGGCTGACACTTCATTTCGTTGGCGACTGGGGGAATCGTTCCCATTCAGGTTTAGAGACTCGGTTCACTTTGATTTATGGCCCTCGAGTTGGCTGCGATTCAAGGCTGCCGACAGTCGACGGTCATTGGTGACCTTAGCCTTAAGCTAAAAAGGTGGTAGTGTCGGGGTGGGAACGGGGCGTGGCTGGCTTTGCGGTAGACACAATAGTCTGGGCCGCGTCTTCTAAGCGTCGTTTATCTAATGCTAACTACTCCTTTGGGTGTCTGTCTTGAATAAGAGCACCCTTAACGCCTAATTCAAATGGCACCAAGGACTCGCTGGCGGGTCCATACATAAAAGGACCGCAACGTGAACGTCGCATCACATAAAAAATTCATTCATAAAGTGGGCTTATCTTTTTCATTTCTGTTCATTGCTTCACCCTGCGCAATGAAATTTAAGTTGATGGTCTTTTGGTGGTCGAGAAATGCTCTTCAGACCCCAAAAAATTCTCTTGCTCTCTACAATTTTTTCAATTTGTGTGACTTCTTAAAGTTTTTTACGGTTTAATTTCCTTTATTTGGCTTCGTTGCGGCTTAATTAAGTTATAAGACATCGGCATTTGCCATTTGCGAATGGTCTTTAATCTTTCGACAAGCGCTAATTGCTTTTTATCGGCCTTAATTCGCTTTCCGGGAATTGTATTAATGTGTTTCTTTGGTAATTCAGACATCAACATCTGGCAAATGAGGATATATGTTTGCAATATTCTTGTTTTTAGATTATTTAAATATTTAAATAATAGGCGCTAAAACGTTTAATAGCTAAGATCAAAAATACAAAATTTAAATAAATTTAAATCATGTAGATTTTCTCCTTATATTCTTGATAAAATAGTCATCCATCCACATAGTTTGCCTTTGGTATTTGTTAGTCAATTGCCTTCTACAGTTGATTTACTTTGATTCACAATGGAATTGCTTTGTTTGTTGTTAAAATTTTGTTTCAATCAATTTGACTGGCTTCTGCGGCTTTCATATGCAAATCCATACAAGAATTTAGCTATTTTCTGTTTATATTGCGTATCATTTTGTATGGCTTTCAATTTATCAGCCCCTCACCCAGTTGTCAAGCCTCTGCCACCGACTTGAAATTCAATTTAGTCGTGCGTTTTATATGAATTTCAAAATTGCTTGTATAGGGCACGTCAATTGATTGAATTCTGCGGCCTGCCTGTGTGAAGCACCCGCTTCAGCGGGTGCCACGCCTCTGATTGATTGTTGCCAGTTTTACAGAACGACCTTCGAAGCCATTTTGTTATCTTCGTGACAAGCAGGCGTTTACGTTTCCTTCTGTGATTACCTGGCGTCCTGATTGATGGCCAGCGGTCAAACACGTGCCTGCCACGCACTTCAAGATCATTAAACGAGCCATCCAACAGTTGGTTACCTTCTCGGTTCCCCTTCTCCGTAGCAGGTCCTCTGCCAGGCCCCATTCAAAAGTGTCTCAAGTTCACTGAACTGGCAACAAAATGATGAACAGTCTCCGAAAAGTAACAGCCGTCATTTGACACGCTCACAAAAAGTAAAAGTTGCCAAGCTTAAGCAAAGGGCGCGATTTTGGGTAAGACGAAGTCTGGTAAACAACATCGTCTGTATCTGCTAATTAACCACAGGAAACTTGAGCCAGACTTGCTGCAAAGGCTTAAGCCAGACATGTCACAGGTGTGAATAAATAAAAAGGACAATGCCCTTGAGAATGGGTTAATAATCTAACGGATCCATTTGACTTTTATTGCTAAAAGTTTAAAACTATGTTAACTTTTGGCTAACATTGGGGTTGTATGCATATTATTAGTATTATTTGTGTTGCACGAAACACGAACAAAGTGAATTACCACAAACTACACGGAAGAAAGAAGGATACATAAATTTAACGAAATTTAAAAAGCATTTTTTGGCCTTGCTTTTATAGATTGCATAGTAAATTTATTTTAATTTCATAGAAAAAATGTTATTATTTAAATTGCAAAAGCATATTTATATTAAATTTAATTTCACAGTGCATTAAGCCGAACAGTTAGCTTAGAGCTTTCAAATTTCTTCAGCTCAACTATATTTTTCGGTTTTTTTTTCGATTTGGCTGCAAAACACCACCCATTTCCACCCATGAGAGCACTTGACAACAGTTGGAAATATGCTCGCATTTCGGTTAATTGGAACAGCCTGGCACTCAATGTAGCCGTAAAAAAATGTACAGAAATTATTTGAGCGGAAGTGAAATTGAAATTGAACGCAATTCAAATAGAAAAAAATCAGCACCTCCCTCTCGCTGCACCCTAGAAACCTAAGAAATAGAAGACAACGAAGGAAGCGGTATAATTTTTGCTTTTATTGCGCATATTAAAATGTTTACACTTGAACGAGTGCCGAATGGGCAACAATAACTCGATTATGATAACAAGGTCGCGTCGTCAAGCAGCCTAAACAATGTTTATCTGCTACAATACATATATATGGACATATATATATATATAGAAATATATGTACACCTAGCAACAGCCTCTTTTATTCAGCCAACTACCTCATTTTTTTCTACTTAGGAAAAAATGAATATATATTTTTTTCAATGTCTTTTTTTGACATGTTTTGGGTTGCTGTCAGAACGAAGGTAGCGTGAAATTTGTTGAATTAATATGCAGAGCAAAAATCAACGTGCGTGCTGCCCAGTAAGAAACCCTTTTTTACATCGGTTTATCCAAGCACGTACTTGTTCCCAAGGATTCACAAATGCCAACAGCTCTAATTAGGACTTTAATTCAAGGCCGAATATCTGAATATCTGAATAGGCCTGTCAACCAAAAGCGAGTTACGCACTTAAAGATCTGACAAATTGCAAAAGTTGTTTTTGCAATCTCTAATTTGCGCGTTGTTAAATAAAGTGCGCGTGTTGGTTGTTTGGCTGTTCTCCAATTTGTTAAGTCAATTAAATGAAATTGTTTAACCATCAACCGATAATTACGGACAATGTACACAGCTCTCAAGTGCTTGAGGAACCCAGCAGAAGCAACAACGTATCCAAATGTTGATGTTAATCGAACTGAATGGCCAAGACAATTAACTACATCAGGCCCGACCAAAGTCCTTTGTCCTTCGTCCGTCTGCCCATTCGAGCGTACAGCTTACTAATTAATCAAAACAATCAGCAACGCATTTTCGTGTCATGTGTGTGTTCACTGTACAAGTGCCCAAAGGCCAAGGGACGACCTCGTCTGATTCACAAACCATTTTAGTATTTGGCGCCTCGGCTTTTCCCCCCTTTCGATTTTGTTGGCCCCAGTTCAATGCGCCTGTGGTGGCTCATCCGAGACACTTCGGTATTCCTTCGGTATTCCTTGAAGGATGCAAAGAACACCCCCAATTCAGTTAAAGACGTGCCTGCAAACAAAGATGACATATGAAATACCAGCCAGAGCTGTTTTCTTAAGTGGTTCTCAGCGTTTCAATGGCTGCAAATGAATTGAAGATGAAATTACAACTAATTAAAATCTGCTCATTCAATTTCACAGACAGAATCGTGGTTAGCAACCAAAAGTTTAAGTGAAAACGGCAAGTGCCTTTTATATCTTTAAGAAAGTTGGGAACGAGACGCTTTATTGGAACAATTGCTCCAAGTATTCTATACAAACGTTTCGAAGTAAACTCATTCAAATTAATTTTCATTTCAAAAAGTTTATTAAATGCTTAAAGGCCTTTTAAAATTAATTCCTTAAATCTAAATGTTATTGCATGAAATCACAAATGAATTCTAAGAAATATTCAACATGATTTGTAAATTGCGTTCATTTGATTAACAAACAGCATTAAAAAAGCTATACAAATAAATACCGACGATTAAAGTGATTTCGATTTAAATTAAAACATTTGCTAGCCAATTATCAGAATTTAGTAAGCTTATTTGCTAAATACTAAACAACTATAATCTTGTTTTCAAGTTTTCTCTGTGTAAGTAAATTTAAAGGAAAATTTGTTTCTTGTGAAGCAAGCGAACATTTCACTGAAATTGCCTTTGAGGTGCTTTGATGCTTTGTTCATCACATTTGTTTTGCGGCAATTCGAAATTCTTTTTCCGAGTTATTTCAGTTTCCGCATGTAATTGACTAATGTCCATCAATGAAAGCCCTCAGGAAACGAAGCCATATAATTACAAGGAACATCAAATGCCGGCATTGAATGTCACTCAATGTAAGAGCCAATTTTTGATGGCAGTCAAATAAAAATCCCATTAGATTGGACTCTTTTTTACGACTAACGAAACGCATTGAACAGATATATTGAGGGCAGAATAATCGACAGGCCATAAAAGAAAGTACAGAGGATTGCTAGAAAATTAAAACGAGTAATAAATTGCAATGCACTCAAAGGAAGCTACAAGCTGACTGACGTAAACCAAGCCCCGCCACACACACACACACACACACACACACACACACACAGAGAAATTAATAAAGCAAAATTGCGGCTTGTCGAATTTAATTTAAGCTCTCAAATCTGAACTTGTGAAGCGAGTAAGCCAAAGAAATTTGATTTTAAAAATAACTCGGCGGGACTTCTTTGAAAAGTTGTACCTGTACGTCATGTTGCGCCCCAACTCGTCTCTTTTTTGTGGTGGCTGTCATGACAGCAGCAGCAGCAGCCGCAGCAGCAGCAATGTTAACGACCACGCCTTTTTTCACATGACAAAAGAAAAGCTGCTTACTATGTATGTGGGTACTATACCTATATGAAAATAAAAAAAAATGTATTTCAGTGCTGTGGATAGATCCCACAGAATGCCATCCGTTTCCTAGACTTGCAGCTGTATCCTGTGAAATATTTGCACATTGTGTCTGTTAGGAAGGAACAGCTGCAGCTACCGGCGACTACCTTTATTTTGAGGTGTTTATCAAAGCGATTCAACTCTTTGATATGCTGCCAAACTTGCTGGAATGCGTTCGAATGGGTACAAATTGTTTGGCACCCCACCGAGCAGCATAAAATTAAGTATACGCCCCAAGGCGCATGGAATGGCACTTGTGAAAGGCATCGCACCGAAAACAGAAAATACTGATTTGCATTTCCGTCTCGACTTATTCAACAAAAGAAACGCACACATAAAAATCAAATGTATGAAAATAGATTGCAAACTATAAACAGAATTTATTCTCTTCGAACGTATTTGCATTTCACTGTTTGACAAAAACATTGCGAGATATTTCGCTTAATTGGCATTATAAAATTTTTTGTGCTTTTGCCGCTGCTATTTGTTGGTAGCAATTTCGCGGTTGCATTAAAATGAAAAACTCACTGCAATAATATTATACCAATTGGAATTCGCCATCATACAAACGGAAAACCAATTAAATGAATTCAAAACTATTTTGCAAAAAAAAAACAAACAAACAAACAACTATGAAAAAAACGCAAACAATTGATTGTAATTTAGTGAACTTTTATGTAATGTTTATTTTCGCTGTCGCATGTTGCGGTCAACCACAAACCATGGCAAATACTGCACAATAAAGTATCTTTAAAGCTGTCCCAATAAATTGCATAACCCATCTGGTCAAGTGGCCATTAAATTGATAGCCTCGTGAATTTGTGACGATCACTGTAGACAATCGCACCCAAACAGATTCTAATAATTATGCACATGCACACAAACACACTTGCACTTGCACAGCATTAATGCTTGGCAAACTATAGATTTTTGTAATTGGTGGGCGTAGCATAAAACTAGCATTAAAAGCTGTCGCGATGACAGCTTAATTGTTTAAGGACAATTACAGCATGCTATTTGCTAGTATAAACGCAAGTTTTCGAATTTGTGCTTGGAATGAAAATTTAAAAAAAATTGTATTTTCAAAAACGCACATATTTTAAATGTACAATCGATCTAAATGAAAAATCATGATCAAAATGCCATCAAACATGAAAATCGGTTCAGTTTTGAGAAAGTTATGGGAGTTTGAATTATGGTAGCTATGGATCCGAAGGCTTTACTTGTCAAAATTTTTGTAAATTTTGACATGATTTTTGACGAAAAATTTGACCCCCTCAAAATCAGCTTTAATGTTGTTTTTTATACTATTTATGACCACCACAATCGATTAAAAGTATAAATTTGCAATTCTAAATTTTGAAAAAAAAATTTTTCGAAAATGAATAAGGGGGAGTACATGCTTATTTAAAAAAAAAAAAAAAAATTATTTTCGAAAATGCATTTATTTTAAATGTAGAGTCGATCTAAATGAGAAATCATGATAAAAATGCCATCAAACATGAAAATCGGTTCAGTTTTGACAAAGGGTTGCAAGTATTTCACATGGTAGAGTTTTCGTATATTTTTTAATCTCTCTGCAGAAACTTGGTTTATCCGGTTGTAAAGCGGAAGGGGATATATACGTATTTCAAAGTGTCACGCCGACATCGTTGACACTTTATCCAACGCGATACTAATATACTCTTTTCACTTCGTGAACGATGTATAGAAATCGATGAAGATTGTGACAATTGATAGTAACTAACTGATATACTATTATTGAGATAACGTTGCTTCTTAAGGGCTACCTATAAAATTTTATGAGCTTTGTTTGGTTATTTCAATCCATATATCTCGCTTTGCATTTAGTTTTTCGTACAAAAGGCTGTAATAAAAACTTGCTGCTCTTTCACCTACTGACCAAGGTCAGGCAACCCGCAGAGTAACAAACAAGCAAACAAATATGAACTTTATCCATTTTCTAGTTCCTTTTTCCCTCTTTTGTTGGTATGTTTATCTGTAAACATAAACAGATTCAGATACAATTGCTTTTACTTGTGCCGAGGTTGCCCCGAGCAATATGCATTTCCTTTTGGTTTAATTGCGCCTGCAACCAGATGGCAACCCTGGTGGTTGAAGCTGCTGTCAGCGGCAACAACACGTGCACTAAAATTTCTGTTTAATTTCGTTTTCATTTCCGCGCAACGCCGTGCAACGGACGCTAACTGTTTGCCCAGAACGTGTTTCAGGGAGTTCGAGGAGCGAGGGTATTGGGGCACGGCACGTTCCAGCAGCCAATCAATTCTACAATTCAAATATATACAACAAACAGATATCGACGATAGCAATCCTCAAGCCCACACACATATATGCACACACATGTATATGCATGTTTGCTTGCGCTTGCCGGCGGGCGACTGCGGGGGAGACCGGGACATAAATTTCATTTATATCCTTTGGTTGTCTCAGCAGCCATCGCCAGAGTTTCCCGGCCACCATTTATTATTCAACGGAAATGAGCACAAAAAGTGCGCCTCATAAGTGTGCACCAGTGTGTGTGTGTGTGTGGGTGTGTGCGTGTAGGAGGTCGTGTATTACCTCTCCCCAACTCTACTCCTCCTATCGATGGCTTTTCATGTCTGTAGCGGTTTGCCTTTATTGTTGCCTGCGGACGCGTATCGCTTATGTTGAGAATTAAAAGAAACTTTTAACTCTTCTGCAGCAACGTTTCGCGGAAGTCGCAGCGAAATTGCCAACATCCGACTTAAGTGGCGAAGGAAGATACCAAGATGAGCAGCAATGTCAACACGAGAGAAAGTTACAGTTAAAGATAAATATACGAGCAGATTCTCGGGATGTGTGATACCATCGAAACATTTACACATCAATATTTACGTAAGTGACTTTTACTGAGCTTAATTCGAAGTTTCTTTTTACTATGCTCTGATGTAAATCAATCATATTTTCGATTTACAACGAAATTCAATTACCACAAAGATAAAAAAAAAAGGATATTAAGCAAAGGCAAGTAAGTAAATCAAGAATTATTTGTTTTCTTGATTCTGCTTGGGTAAATCAAATTAAAATAATTTTATATGATATTTCTCATGAATAATATAGGCCTGATGTAGAGTAAAAAAAAAATGTAAAAATGTAAAAATTTCTTCAACGATGTCAGTGTCAAAGTTTTATTGTGTCACTCCATTAACCTCAGCTTTAATTGGTGCGGGTTACCCAGCGACATCTATATAGCCATACAACCACTTGATAAAACCAAATATATGCAACAACACAGAACAGACAACAAAAAGTATAAGCCTGGGGACCAGAACTTGTTTCGTGTTATCAATATTTTTTTCACATACGCGCCGCAAAGTATGCAACAGTCAGCGGCAGAGCAGAATGAAAATAATCCAGACATAACTGCGTTTATGCCCACACACGCGCACGCAAGCAATTATATATATGTTTGTATTTGTACACATGTATGTATATATATATGCATATATATATCAGATAGCATATAATGTATATGTTGGCATCTTTCGGTTTGTTGAAACATATGCAAAACGCGCATTTTAAATTGCCGCTTGGCAAACGAGCGAGTAAGAACTGCGAATGTGAAACACGAATGGTTTTTATATAAAGCGTCAACTGAAATGTAAATTTATCTTCGCCAGTGCCTACACCCTACCGGAACGAAGGGTATTTGCAATATTTCATAAAATTTGTAACGCCGCAAGCGATGGGCTTGCTTGAGCAGCAAAGAGCGATTCAATTATTATTAAATATGGAAAAACAAATTCCAAAAATCAAGCGGATAGAAGTTTTAACTTTTTTAAAGCTACCAAAGCGTCATTTTTTTTATTTTGATATTGTAACGAGTTTCAGTGAATAATTGTTTATCAGCGATATAAGGGCATTTAATATTCAGCCTACTTTTTCTTTCCTGACACACTCATATTTCTTTTCGCTGACGAAGTCGTCATCGTCATTTTCAGCAGCAGCAACATGAAACGCTTGGCATTCATATTTCGAATGCCATTTTTTTATGCCTTATTATATGCAGAGCCGGCTAGTGGTGGGTGGTGGGTGGTGCCTGCTGGCATTTACCTGCTGCTTGCAAATGCAAATGTTGGACAATATTTCATTTGCATAACGCAGTAGCTGTGATTTTTGCAACACGGGCAACGCATGTGCGCCACAAATGCGGATTATAAGCAAATGACAGCACTTAAAACGGTTCTCAAATCGGGGAATCGGGGCGAATCACTAAGAATCAGAGCTGTCAACGGAATCTAAGTGCACAAACAAACATGACACTTTCGCTGACATATTATGTTGACATATTAGTTAAGCCCCAATGCCCGAGGGCTGAAACCAGTTCTTCAGCAGTTACCGAGAATGATCAACAACTTGGCTGTGGCTTGTAACTGGTATTAACTTGGGATTAGGTAAACCTCTGTCAAAGACGGTGAACCGTCCCATTTTTGATAACGACGCACGCCCACTTTTATTGCAAATTGAATTTGCTGTGTCACGTCCTCAGCTACTTTCTCAATAATTTTTTTTGAGTTCCTAAACTGCCGCAGAAACACCATATTTGTGCTGGGCACACACGTGCCCGACTACAGGGTGCTCACGCTGTAGAAAGTGCTTTAAAATTATTTAAAGAAAACATTTAAGAAATTACTGGCATGCACTCGCAGTAGAAATTTAGTGTCATAAAAATATCTTAAGCTTATTTAAAGCTTGAAATAGGTAACAACAGTCAGATAATATATGTGATTCGATTGTATCCATTCGAACACCCTGTAAACTTAGTTTGCAGTACTGGGAATATAAGTATTTCGGTAGCCATAAAATGCAGCTGCAACTCTTTTTGGCTTGGCCAAGCTGCAACAAAGAAATGGGATCTATTGTTGTTTCTGCCATTGGTCACTTGGTCGTTGCACTTTGGGGCGCCAGTTTGGAGCGCATATGTGTGTGTGTGTGTGTGTGTGCGTATGCGTATGTGTGACCTAGTGAACCCACAAATATGCGACATCAGCTGCGCAGCTCGCATTGTCCTGCCGTGTCATGCAGTAACCGCCTGTGTCCTGCACCGTGTACTTCATGACGGCCATCATTTGTCAATGTCGTCCACGCCCAAAGCACACGCAACCTCATCGCCACCAACGAGTCTCGTTCTGTTGCCGCTGCCGCTGCTGCTGCTGCTGCTGCATGTGGCATGTTCGTTGCGCGTAATTCCTCAACGATGGCAAGTGCGTTGTTATTGCTGTTGTTCTTATTGCTGTTGTAGTCGCTTCTCATGGCAATGCATTAACTGTACACACTTGCGAGCAGGCTGCCACCTGCCGGCTTTTCTGACACCGGGCGCCGCCGCTCTTTGTGGTGTGTTGCTGGTGGCCAAGGCCACAGCAGGGGCAGAGAAATTAAACACACACACAAACACACACCCACCCACCCCCTTGCCGTTGTTGTGTCGCACTGCTCCGTGCCCTAATTAGTAGCCCTCTCAATTTGGTTCGCTTAAATTCATTCATCCATTTCATTGATACTTCCAAATTCTCTTTTATTAGGATTATTTCTGAATGATAATTGCGCGATGTAATTTGTTTTGTAAACATATTTTGTTGTGACTGCGATTAATTTTAATAAATGAACACAAACAAGTTTTACACCCTGAAATATCAAAAAAGCAAATTCTATTAATTTGAAACCTGCATTTATTTCTTTACACCGTTATAAACCACTTTAAGTTATTCAGTGGCTTATGCAACAATTTAATAAATTTGATGAGAGCAATTCCAGCATGTTTAGGGCGTCTGTCACGCTGTCATTCTGTCAGTTGTTCATGCAAAGCCCACACGGCCGCAAATGTCAAGCAAAACTCCAGCCACAAAATGGCGCACGTCGCAAAATGCTAATGCTCATTAAAAAACTTGTCAAAAAGCAACAACAAAATGAGCAAAAAACAACAAGCAAAGTGCGAAAAACGAAAAACGAAAACCGAAAAGCGAAAACGCCATTCTAATTGCACGGAAAAACCACAGCCACAAAAAACCCGACGTGCCTCGCAGGACAGGCAAATGAACTCAACGCTGGGGACAGCACCATAAACCGCTCAATTATAATGCCTTGAAGCGGACCGGTCCCACAAAAAGTCGTTATCTGAAATATTTGACATGTGTCTGTCCGCTGGAGTGGGCCATCGGCCACTGAGAGGGTCGTGACAGCCAAAGGTGCCGGGAGGCATGCACGCCTGAACAGGCATTTGCATTAGGAGCAATTAACAATCTGCTGCCAGAACATCAAATATTCAAAATTCCGTCCACACAGTTCAAGGTTCAATGGAGTGCACGGCGTATGCGTGATTTCAGAGAACTACCCAAAAGTATGCAACGAAAAATGTAAAAAGCTTGCTCGGCCAAAAGCTACACAGCTAACGTTTTCTTAAAAGGAGATAATTAAAAAAATTTAAAAATGTCTTTTTCCAAAAAATGGGGTAAAAATACAGTTAGAATATGCAGGATCAGCATCTTGACTATCTTGACTTGTAAATTACAAAATAACATAGGGTAAATGTTCTGAAATATTAATTATCTTTACTACATTTAACTTTATATAACCTTATATATCTGATTTCCCAGAAAAACAGAGTAATGAAAGTTCACATGCTTTATGACTGCGTCGTCTCTGAGGCAGTGCTGACTTTTTTGAAGAGCACTTTAACTCATTGAATATTGAACAAAAACTAGACAAAGCTCAGCGAGTGTCTGCGAGTTATAGGCTGCTTAAAGTTACTTTATTTTCCCCATGTGCCGAGATAAGAGTCTGCTTCAAACTTCAACTTGACACAAAATTATGAAAAACTTTGCTACCACTCGTATCTGCCCCTTAACCAAGTTTCCCAATCCCCAAGCACACACAAACGCGGACACAAAGCAAATGAATTTTTAAGAACGCACTCGTTTTTAGTTTAGGTGGCAACTCTGGCGCAATTGTGGCGTTCAGTGCATCTGCTTGGCTTCGCATTTTAGATTTTTTCTTATTTGTGAAGTGCGTACATGTCATGCAGGAGTTGGTGGAGTCAGTGGTTGAAGTTGGCATATAACTTGACGGAGATAAACCAGAAGGCAACCATAGAAAACGTGGTAGAAGCCCCTAATTTTCAGATGTGCATTTAACGCAGCTTGTGCGTCTGTTATGAATGTTGTTGTTAAGATTGAAAAGAATACGACAAGCTCTAAATGTTTGGCTAGTTTTCTGCTTGGTTTATCTGTGAGAAAAGCAAAAGTATCACAATTTCAACGTTAACTGCTTAAGCAATTTAAGTGGCATTTGCAAATACAATTTTCCTTGACTGATACGAATATTAGAATATAAGCCGCTTAGCCTGCTTAGTTTCACTTTTTTCTTTTTTCTTCTCATGTGTAAATACCGCACAGCACTCGGTGCGAATAAGTATCTTAGCCTGGTGTAACGCTAAGATACATCTGACACATGTTGTGGGCCACAGTAGACGGAAATCTGCAATTGGCTTAAAGGCCGCACAATGCCGCTGTCATTCACGCTCTGTTTGCCATCAAAAAAGCAGCAGTAAATGCGAAATAAAATAAATATTGACAAGTGAGTTTTTTGTGATTTATGTGGCGTGACTCATCCGGCAAAAGTGGAACTGGAACTGGTTAAATTTATATGGCGCGAGCGCCACGACAATTGCCAGACTTCTGGGCAAACAAGAACCGAATATTTGCCCAATGTGACCAACAGCCCATATATCCGCAGGCACTTAAATAAAACATCAGCCAAGTGCTGGGACAGTCGGGTCAACAGAGCTGGCCAAAGACCAGGCGACTAGAGGCGGTGCAATGAACCGCCGCCAAAGTGAGTTGCATGCGCCACGGTGAAATGCAAATCGTTTGGCGTACGTTCGGTTGCCCGGGTGGGCGTGCTTATGGTCCGATCCCCATTTTACCCGCCGGCACTTCATCCATTCGCGCATTTCGGTCAACATTCATTTGGCACAAACAGAAGCATTCACTTGTGCATGTCAATCATTTTCTGACAGCCCCAGGCACAGCCAGCACAACACACATCCATCTCCGCCTCAGAGGCTGCAGCTGCCTCATGTAGCATCTAGCATCTAGCCAGTCGACGGGTGACAACGAGTCACATATGATTGACGTGCCGAGCGACTCTAGAATTCAATGCACTTAAATAATTTTAACAATTGAATATAAATATATATATATATATAATTATGCACATTTATAATTCAAATACTCAAAAGCACTATTTGCATGGCTAATTAATGTTTATTCATTTAAAATATAACGTAATTTGCAAAATTCATAACTCAATTACAAGCTGTCGCCATAAAAGTCAACTAACACACACTAAACACCTACTAAATGTATATGCAACACCAATTTTTCATGTCTGCCCCCATAAAATGTGGGTCCAACTATTAATTAATGCAATGCACAACACGTAATTATTTTCGCTCATATATTACGGTAAACATTTATGTTTCTCTTGCCAAAATTTATGTGCATTTAATTTTACACGGCCAATAGGCAAAAAGTTGGCAATACAAATAATATAAATTCTCACAAAAAAAAAAAAAAAAAATGCTACTGCAGCTACAGATAACATTTCATTTATTGCAGCGTTTCACATTCAACTATCTATCGAAAGTGACCTAGTTTGCATAATTTAATATTCATCTTCATGTTGTTTACACGGCGAAAACCAGTCGTCCGATTGCTAATTAACTATTCGCAAAACATTAGTCACACACACACACACACACACACACACACACTGATGCAATTAAAATTCACATAAATACGTTATATACGCAATTCAAAGCTTTTAACTTAATTATGTTTTCATGCAAAAGACCACTTCATATGTATTTTAAAAATAAAAATAAAATTAATCTTATTCGCATTTATTTGAACCGAATGTAAATTTTTGCATTGCCTTTAAATTTAAGCTGTGCGGGGCAACTGTTGGTAAACTGAATTTATCAGAAAACTTGTAGAAAACTTTTGATAACACCATGACGTGACACTTGGCGGCAAGAGAACAAAAAATGTCCCCTATATATATATATATATATATATATGTGTAACTGAGGTTAAAGAGAGGTAGAGTCTTGAGTCTGCATTCCCAGACGTCCTCTGAAAACCGCACGAAACTTTTGTAAAAATATCTAAAACTTTTTCGGATACAACCAATATTCAATTTTTGGCCAGTTGGTTGCGTTCTCTGTTTGAATAATTTAAATTTAATGCTCGAAATTATCCCTTCAATAGCTTTGAATGGGGTCATAAAGGCCGCGTTTGATTTTAAATATTTATTATGCCAGCACTTTGGCCCCTAATTGATAAATGTTAAGTCCACATGAAAGGATAGAATCAGAATTGTGAAACTCGCTAATTAGCTGTGTCGGCCTGGCAACTGACAGCTGAACAAAAGGCCCAACGAGAAATGGTCAATACTGCTGGCACTTGCTGCTCTTTAGCTGGAAAGCAAATTCAATAAAAGACATTAAGCAAATTCGAGCAGCTCAAATGAAAGCATTTTTAATTCAATTTGCGTAACCGACAATTCAGACCAGTTGACCAACCAAACAGTTGTGGCTGTTATTTAATTAAAGTTCCTCAATTCGGCTGCAACTAGGACAGAGATCGCCCGGCTCAACTTCGAGTTCAAGTCCAAAACCCCGACTACCAAGCCCCGAGCCTTGAAAGCCTTCTGTAAACACAATAAACAGCTCGACTGAAGGGCCTGTTGGCAGCACATTTTAAGCACTTTTCAGTGTCAGCGTTAAAGGATTTCGTACCCAGCAGCGAAAGAAGATAGCAAAAATCCGGGCAGACAAAAAGTGGCGGAAGTTCAACGAGAAGGATTAAAAGTTTTACTCAAAAGGCGTACCAAGACCCAGCTCAAAGGACACTTGCCATATTTTCGCCACTATCCTTTTGAGCGTTGTTTGAATCTAACGATTTCTTTTCTGCATTGCTTTCCTGCTGCCCAAGTCAAACTTTTTGGCAGTGAAATAGTGCAAAAGAAACCTTTTGTTGCACATGCAAATTGTTGCAAATTGCTTCAAAAAAAATAAATTGTCTACATCCCTAATGACTTTGAAACCGAATATATATAATTTCTATTGTAGCAAATTTTTCATATTTTCTTTTGTAAAAGTAAAAAATTATGCATAATTTAACTTTAATCAAAAACATAACACTAATCAACCGAATTCCTGATATTTTAAAATGTTGCTTATCTATTGAGGAACAAACAGCCTATTAGCAGCTACTTAATTACATTCTAATAGCAATTATTTTAATGATGATGCTCATCAATTTTTAAACAAGTTACTTTGTTGTAACTTGTTGTAATATGCTTAAACATATATATGTAAATTAATTCACACTTGTTGAATCGTGCTAATAAGTCCGCCTGCGGGCAATAATCATGTGTAAATCAAATCAGCTAGCGACTAATCAGTGTGCAATCAACAAATGGCCTACGAAACTAACAGTGTTGACACCGGCTAACAGGCGACTGTTAACGTTAACAGCGCAACTGCTAGCGAAAGTGAAAGTTTGCCGGCAATAGTACTTGCATAGTGAGAATAAGAGAGCAGCAGGTCAAACATATGACAGAGAGGAACAAAGAGAGTAACAAGCCATGTGCTTTTAATTGCCGGCACACTGAGAACAAAAATTAAGGTACTTCAAAGATAGTTAAAGAAAGAATTAGTTGCAAAAACCCGTTTCGATTGTATTTCTACTTGCTAATGCATACATAAGAAATTTACACAAAAATACTTAACTATTTTCGACCCCTCAATCTTGATAATTAATGTTGACAATTCCACGGAATATTTTTAAAAGTACGTTATTGCATTTGATATTAGGGCAAATTTAAGAAGACAAGATTTATATCATTTTACATTGATTGATTCTAGTCAAAATTGAATAAATTATTAATAGAATTTTTCCCAATCAATTACTAAATTAATTATTTTCCAATCAGTATTTATATAGCTTTAACATATGTTACAACTTTTATATTTATTTCTAGCAAAGCGAGTTTTTATTTTCCGCTTGGCAATTTCTCTCAGTGCAATTGCAATGCGAGCCATGCAAGCAGTCGCAGCAGCAGCAATCAGGAGAATGCGAATACGAGCGAGCAGCAGAAGAAGAACCACAGCGAGCACGCATAAGGCCAATTTGCCGAATAAACACGAGGCTGCGTCGGGGCGGCAGCTCTGCAATCGGGGGCGTCATATGCACCACAACAACATTCGCCGGCAACTGCGGCGCACAGTATGCAAAACAAAGCTGAAACGTGCAGTTGGCATTGGCATCGCAGCGAGCGGACCGAACGCAGCGCAAAGCGAACACCGAATGGCGAAAAGCGTCCGCAAAGCAACGGCGCGTAAATCAAACAAAACAGAGCGACGACGACGACGACAGCGGGCAGCGCTAATACAAATTAGCAAAACGCTGCGAAAATAAACAAATAATTCTGCAGGCAGCAGCACAAATAATTCAGACATTGAGAAATAACAGAGAAATTCGGGAAATTCAAGAAATCGCAGAAACGTTTGCCAAATATTTTGAGAACCTCAAAAACAGAAAAAGCAAAAAGAAAAAGAAAAAGTGCGTGCCGTTTGGGAATTGTTGAAAACACAACTCAACCCACCAATCCGAACCAGAGATGGGCTGTGTGCCAAGCCGGCAACTGGCATCGCATAATAATGGTAAGCACAAGATACATTTGTATCTTTCGCCCGCTAAGCCAGTTCAAGTGTTGGGTGGGGGAAATATTTGGTGCTTGGCGGCCATACAATAAAAATACCATTCACGAAAGGGTCCTGGTCCTGTGCATTGGAATTTATCAGATAGCTACAATTTGTACGCATAACAATTTATAACTGTTGAATGCGTGGATAAAACACTGCAGGCTTATAGCGAATCTGATGAGCTGGAAATTGCGTGTGACTAGAATAGAAAAAGGACAACAATTCGGTTGTCCAAAAAGTATTGAATAACTTGAAGTATTTTATACAAATCGAAAAGGAAATGCTCTGCCATCAATTTGACAAATTTGATCTTGATTTGAAATTGTAGTCATATAAAAATGGTATCGCAATTGAATATTGAATGTTATGAACTGAGCATATCTTAATAACAATGAAATTACATTTTACTGTTATGTGTATAGCAGTTAATAACCTTAGCCAGTTAATAGGTCAAGCTAATCAACAGCGTTTGCCGCAAGTCAGGCAAACATTTGCTTACTCATGGCTCGTGGTTGGGGCAGCTGCTTGACGTTCTTATCAGCGGAACAATCCATTGTACAGGCCATTGGGTTCAGCAAGCCGCACTTGTAAAAAACTAACGCCATTTACCAAAACGAAGCCCCATTCAGCTAGAGGGTCATTGCACTCACTCTCTGACAGACTGACAGACAGACTAAGTGACGCGCATTCGTTTGATGGTTGTTGGTTGAGTCAAATGTGGGGCAGCAACAGCAATAGCAGCAGCAGCAAAAAAGGACAACATGGCCGAATGAAGCATTCAGCAGCTGCTACGCATGTAATTTGTCAGACAGATTCCTTTTAACGTCAGCCCAAGACACCTCGCCCACTCCCACATCGACACCATCCACACACGAGGACATTGCAACCAAACTGTTTCCTTTTTACATTTGGCTATACTTTTTGAATCAACACAACACAAACAGGACGACAGAACCAACATCAGTGCAAATGATTTGATAAAAAGTTAAAATTGTTAGTTAGTCACGAAATCATGCATGACCTTGAAAATATCCTATATTTAACAATATTCGTCATTTGATCGTCTATGAACTTGAAAAACATAACAATCCCGTATTATGATTATAGGGTATAACACGTAAAGGTGGGCCGAAATCGACAGCAGCTGAAGCTTACACTTTAGAGGAGCTGAAAATTGCGGTCCTAAAACAGAGCAGGGGAAGCTGCCAAATTTGAGCCTTCAAAGCTGCCAGACAAAGTGCATAGTAAATGTGTATAATTTGATGGAACCGGCGCCTGTCATAACCTGCCGCCCCCTCCCTCTCGCCCGCGCAGCCACTCATCAGTTTCAAGCGAATGGGCAGCAACAAAAACAAAGACACAAATTTTGCCTTAAAGTCAAACGAATGCTTAGGTGAAAGGATGTTGTTTAACGTGGATAGAAAATGTCGAAAAATTTACCAAAGCTGAAATTTTTTTCATTTAGATATTAAATATTTCAGCGAACTCGTTCCAAATGTTGATTACACTAATAATTTGTTGCTTTATTTAATTTATTTGAATTTCTATAAATTCAAAACTCAAATAGACAATCCCACAATTAAATTTATGTTAAAGACTTCTACAGTTATTTCAATTCCGTTCACAACACTCGTTCGATTACGACTTTACTAATTAATTGTAATTACAACAACTAATTTAGTTACTAATTCACGATAACTGAGAAATCAGTTCGTTGGGTACTCATCGCTTTTTTAACGGCAGCACTCGCAAAACATTTAATGAGATATCCAAAGCTATTGCTGCAAACTTTTTAAAAAATTTTCCCCACAGCAAAAACTTTTGCAATTAATTACGAGAACCCTTTAAACCGATCTATAAACGAGATTCGAAGTGGAAGTGGCATGTGGCATGTGGCATGGGGCATGTGGCGGGTGGCATTGGCAACGCTATACTTGGACTCTATATTGAAGCCCATGCATCGGGTAGATACCAATAAGATAAGATAAGCATGTCAAGTTGCTGCAATTAGTTGCGAGTCGTGAATTAAAACTGAACTGCATCCGATGCACAAATAGGGGAAATAAGGACCTGAAGGCAGCAGGCATTGGGCTTAGATTCCATCGAATTCAGCTGAGCGTATTAAAAGGCAACATTACATTTTTCTTATCATTCTAATTGGGGATTTTTTTTTAAAGAGGCAATAGATAGTGCGCATTTATAATAGGACAGCAACCGTTTGTGCCAATAAAATACCAACTTGTAGCTAAGAGCTGCCATATAGCATGGTCGTCAAAGCAGCAACAAAGTGTTTTAGTGCTAAAGGAAAACTCTACAAATATGATAATGTAAGAAAAAGCAGAAAAAAAAAATAGTGGCAACAAAGTCGCAAAGTAAGTTGTTGCCTTGAAAACGTAACAAAACATTAACGTGAAAAAGGCAAGACGCAAAAATATGTGCATATAAACAGTAAGGCGTCTATGGTAAAAAGCAAAATGAAAACAGGAAAATCTAAAATTTCCTTCGTTTTTTTATATAGTACACTTGAGTCTTAATGTAAGCGACTGCGATGCCAAAGGACCGAACTATCCATACAAAGAAATTCGTAATATGGCATAGGAAGCAGGACTTTTGACTATAATTCTAAAGAAATTCTATACTGGGATTCTAGAAAAAATTTCTAAAGATTGAATTTTTTCAGAATGCACTCTAAAAGACGCAAGTCCTTTGAAAGAGATAGTTAGGTATTTTTTTCTTTGTTACACTCGAGTGTTGGCATAAAATATAAGATTTATGCTGCAATGATGATCACGTCAGGAAAAATTGTGATGACTTTTCAGGAGTATTTAGATTTTTAATATTGTAAGCATTATCCTTTACGAATCCACCGAGTGCCAAACTTTATCAATAATATAAATAGAAATAGTTTCATAACATTAAGATCTCATGTGGTTAATAAGTATGCGCGGAACGTCAACATCGCTGCAGCAAATTCTAATAATTCTTCGAGTCATGCCAGTGCAAAGTGCAAAATATTTCCCCTATTGGTGCACCTTCCTGCACAGCCAACCCAATTGTGCAAGTTTCTTTTGCCTCGAAACTTGCCACAACTTTTTCATCAAGTTGTCGTCAGCCATTTGCACCACCCAGCGCTGCAGATTACATCTGTATCCTGTTACGTTGAAACTCCCCAGCCCGTTGCCATGATTAATGTTCAAATTAAACAACGCCAGGCTGACGTTAATGACGACAAAAGAGAAGCAACGACAACAATAGAAAAACAAACAGAATAAGGAACACTACAGAGAGAGAGAGAGAGAGTGACTAAAAAGCCAGCAAAAGTGTTAGTCACATAACAAAACTGTAAAAATATTACCATAAACAACAAAGGGTTTCATGATAATAATAAATGCCGAGTAATCGGGTGATTCAGTGCTGTGTGGGGAATAGTGTAAGCCTAATATGAAAATATAGTATTTAAACTATCTGAAAGCATATAAGTTTTTTATCACCGCTTTACTAAGTAAATTAACATAATTTGTGTGTTGGTTGCGTGATTGAAAGCAACGCAAATGGGCTAATCAATCAAATCAAAGCTCTGATCAAATAAATACTCCATTAGTTGTGGCAGATATTTTTGGGAGTCTAGCTAGAGGTCCGCCCCTGCTCATGAGTCATAAGCGATCAATTCCGTTCCGCTTCCGATTCGATTTCGCAATTCAATTAGCGACCCAATGACGAAATGAATGATTGCCCATGAATTGAAGGTGACAGACAGCTCCCCTTCCCCATCCAACTTAGGCAATATTGATTGGATTTTCTGGAGCGAAACGAAACAAAAAACGAGTCCAACACAAATGTGCAGCTGATATGATAGTTGTTTTGCTGCACTGTCATGAAAAACTATCAATTAATTAACGGCATGATTTAGTGTTAATTGAGCGTCAATACATTATATTATAGATACGATACGTTCAGACGTCACACAGAACACCCCGGGATCTGTCCCCTTTTCACACTTTTTGCCACTGCGGCAAGGCAATTAATTTAAATTGGCAATGTTCATCATATTTTCATTGCTTCTGCTTAAATGAACTCATAAAATTAATGGAACAAAAAAATTGATGGAGGCGGGGGGGAAATTGCATAGCCTAGGTCGGTCATGGCTACAAATATTAAAAATACTTCAATGAGCAATGTGAGAAAAAGCAAATAACAGCACATCAACAATAGCAAAGCTCACAGCAGAGTGCACAATTTGGATAAACAACAACAGCAAAAATTGTAAATTAAAGAAAATCGACAACAAAATATCCTTAGAGCAAAAGTACTTTACATTTTTTTTCCTAAAAATACTCATTAATTCAATAAGGTTTATCAGCCCAAAAATGTATTTAAAATTAAAATATTTATGTTAAGGGTGCAAGTTGAAAAAAAAACAACGTAAATTAGCATATTGCTAAATAAATTTGTATGAATATTTATAGTTAATCTTCAAGATTGTGTCTAGCAAACTTCAAATAAATCTAAAAATTCCCGTTTATTATTTTCTAAATTACTAAAGGAAATTGTAGTTTACACTACCTAATTTCTTAATTAAGTATTAATAGTAAACATGGTGCGTTGAACTAAATGTACCCTTCAAAGTTCATCGATTAATGAGTATACAAACTTGGCCAACAGTCATAATTGAATGAATTAATAACACTAAGGGCGAACAGAGTGCATGAAGCCATTGTTGACCAACAGCCATTTACCAACACCAACAACAATATCGACAACAAATATATATATATATATATATATGTATATATATATGCGATGCCATAGTTATTAATTGGTCATTCATGTGGCTAATTTCACTGCTTGCCAAGAGGCAAACGACTTTCAACTTTCTGGCTGGACAATTTGCTGTGAATATCGCTTGATTTGCTTTAGATTTATTTATTTATTTTGATGGACGGTGAATCAGCTGTAAATATAAACAGTGCACAAAGATAAACTGATGACGTAGCTGTTTGACAGACTGGCAATTGGCCGTGAACATAAAAAAACAGAAAAAGCGCCACGTGCCGAGTCTTTTTATTATCGATAATTACACTTGAAATAATATTTGAGTTCCAATGAAACGGAAATCAAAAAGGAATTCTCTTTGATTAAACTCACGCATAACAAGCCCAATTAAAGTGTGCAAGGAACGCAGTCTGTTGCGCAATTTTGTGCTCTAAAATTGTACAATTCTACCAAAAAAAAAAAAAAGTCGCATAAGCAAATGCATTTAAAATTTGCAACTGCAATTATAAAGTTATAAAACCCAACAACAAATTGTAAATCCAATCACAAAGTTAGAAAATTTGACTAACAAGCATGCTAAAATTCTACTAATTTGAAACTAGCTAAAACGAAACAAAACAAAAAAAAAAAGAAAAAGGATTAAAAGCAATGCCAGTTAACCATAAACAAAGCCAACCAGAACCAGCTATGAACAATAATAAAAGCTAGAAACTCGATGGTATCCAATTGAAACATGACTAAAAATTAAGCCTTTGTCATTTGCACAAAAATCAAAATAGGCGAATGACAAAAGCTTTTCATTGTGGCAATAATTTCAAACTTTGTATGCATAAATTGCCCAGTATTAGCCACGCCACGCGCAGTATTAGCCGGCATAACATATGGACCAAATGCGCGTAACTCAATTAAGCCAGATAGTCGGTCCCCTAAATTATGTTAAAATTTTCGATGGGAACTATCGGAACGTGCGCTTCGAACAATAAACATAACTAGCAGATGGGCAGCTATTAGGCCGCGGGCGTGGCAATATATTAGTGCTAATTTATGTAAATTGCGTTGTGGGGGTTCCGAGTGTTAATACGCACACAGCAAGCACTCCATAAAATGCACTGCGGGGATGCATTTGTTGAGCGCCTCAAATTATGCCACAAAATTCTCAATTTATCCGCGGTTCTATTGCTATTACTGCTGGTCCTAATTAGCAAAGCAAGGATTATCGTATTAGATGGAAACTATTTGCCTTGTGTTCAATTCCACTTGCGTATCGATTTGTGTAAATATCAAAATAAATATTAATAAAAAAAATTTTAAAATAAATATATATTTAAATGTAAAGGCAAAATGGTAAAAATATTAAAAAGTTTATAGATATAAATAAAAAAAGAGTATACAAAATATATTTATTTCATATATTTTTATAAAAGCCTTCGACTTAAATTTAAAAATATTTTAAGCTTTTACCAAAACTTATTTCTAGCCCTTTAGCCTGTTTTATTAACATGCGACCAATGGGCTAAATGGAAATAAATTTAGCAGGCACCTTAAAAACCTTGAACGCAATTTACGTTTTCTGCTCGAAAGAGTCTGTTCGGCTAACGTTCCATTGACAAATCACTTGGCAACGTTTAACAGTGCCCTTTACGGGCACAGAGAGAACGAGTGCCCATGGAACAATAAACAAAGCCAGGATCTAGGAGTTAGGTCTGCAGTTGAAACCACAAACCCACAACAGCAACAACAACGCTAACCACATCAAAGGGTGGCCACAGCCAAATTTGGGTTCCGTTTCGTTATGCGACAAAAGGTGCAAATGCCTCGCAAATGTGTCTGTTAAAAGCCAAAAGTGCCTATGAAATATGATGGGGCGGGCGATGGTGGGGGGTTGAATTGTAGTTTTGGGTGCGCAGCATAAATAAAAGAGCAGTCCGGCAGAGTAATGGCAAAAACCGCAGGACTTGCGCAACTTGGACTTGGCTGCAGTTGGTTAACAATGCGAGAAAGTCAACGCATGCACAACCCACACACACACACACACACACACACACACACACACTCACATAATTGAGCAGTTGGGATGGGCGCCTACAAAGTCGTGTGCTGCTGTTGAGCAGGGAATAAAAGTTACTATTCTCTTAGTGGGATTTCTGTAAAAATAGCACAAAGGTAACAAACCACCACTTAAACTGCGGCTTATCCTAACTCAATTTTATATTCAATATAATTCAAAGATAAATATGCAAGTTTTTTGCATTCCTGATTTGTGCAATGAATGTTAAAAACATATTTGTAAAGAATTTTTAAAATAAAATAACAACATTTAAGTAAATCAAAGAAAAATTTAAATATTAAATAAAGTTTATTTATATTTATGTTTTATTAAATTAAAACATGCACAAAACAAATATTTAAGCACTTTATTAAAATTTCTCATCCGTTCTATCTGTCTCTCTCTCTCTGGGCCGCAAAGTTTTAAACATTTTTAGTTATAATTGGATCTTAAGAGCACTTTGTTTTGTAGTATCCCATAGAAAATCTAAAGAACTTGTTGCGATTCGTGTTTTGTTTTGCTGGCAAAGACTCAACAGGGAGTTTGCTACCTGTGGGCGCAAACCCAACTCGAGGTGTCCCAAAGATAAAGTGCGGTTAACAGTTGGCAAACAGAGATAAAGCAATATATATATATATATATTCATAGATAGAGAGAGATATAGAGAGCGGGAGAATCGTTAGAGAAGGGACATTGGCTTTTGTTTATGTTGCACTTTACACCAGCCAAGCCGCACACTCCATAAACACACCCCACACCACAAGTGCACTTGACACGAGGCCCAGCATGTTGATTGTGTCTGTCTGTGTGTGTGTGTGTGTGTGTGTGTGAGTGTACTTTAGGGTGTGTGGATGGAGTTAAAGGTCTGCATGCAAATTTGGAAGGTCTGTGAGCTGGAGTGTATTTGTTGTTACTCTTGTTTATGTATTGTACTTGTTGTGTACCCAAAAATTATACGCCTCACATACCGCCTCATCGTCTATTCTGGCCAACAGAAGGCAGCTAAATATTTGCAATGCTGTTGACTGCCAGGCGGCTGCCTCCGTCCGTCTCTGTCTCTTCTTCCTCTCTTCAGTGCTCTCCATGTCTGCGTCACGTTGTATGCAATAGAATTTGCCACGCTGTTTAACTTGCTCTGCGGACTGTACTCTAAATTTGTGGCATTATCCGCACGCGTGCCACAACTTGCAACTTTCTAGTATGTGCCAATACTGTGCACCTCCAACCCCCACCCAACCCAAAGCTAAGCTGGCTGCGGCAGGGTGTTAGCTGTTGGTAATGACGAACTTTTATATAAACTTTTAATTAATTAAGTGCATGCTTTTCACTTTTGATGAATTTCTTGGCTGTGGTCCATAAAACACATCACATCAATCAAGTGCACATTTAGAAGTTAAAACTATTTGCAATACTCATTGATCAAATGATAAAATGAGTTAGAAATCGATACGGCAAGAGACAGAACCAACAAAAGAAATCAGAATAGACTAATCTAGTTAATTAAATTTATAAAAAACTGATTTCAAGCAACAATAATGAATTAAATTGTAATACATTGAAACTCCAATAAAACTATAGTAGTCCGATTTTAAGGCTTATAATGAATGCAGCAAAAATAAATAAATTTGCTATATAATATAGTTAAAAAATTGAAATCTGGGAATATATGGCATATGTATATAATGAAACCCTCCCACCAATATATACTGACGTATCTGTAAAACTTGTATAAATCTAAAATCCCTGTTTATTTATAAAATCAATCAATGCTCGCATGGCTACAAATTTGATTTTCATTTTGTCAATGTGTGACCTTTGCTCCCTTCCGTCTAAAATTCAGTGAAACTTTTAACTAACTTCGAAAAAAAAAAACGCTGTGCATAGTTGCATTCCGAGTGCGACATCAACTTTAGATGGATTCTGTTGACTGGAATCACATTCAATGCTCTTTGCTGTGGCTTATGTGATAGTTTTTCTCCACTTTAACAGCTCTGTTCAGCGTTGGTGCATATCCCCAAGTTAAACTGCTGCTTTATGGCCCTTGGCCACATCATCATCAACAGCAGCTGCAGCAGCTTTGTCCAGCCACAAGCTGCACAGCATCCGACTTGGGGACAGAGACAAGTTAAGGTGGCTCTCATAAGCTGCATAAATTTTTAATAAGCGGCCAGGGAACGTCGCTAACAACAACGATGTTGACAGCTGTGAAGAAGCAGCAACTGCAGCTTCCTGTTGCCCGGCTTTGTCTGAGTCAGCATCCAAAAATGTCCACTTGAATTTGCCGCTCGTCAGCTGGAATCTTAAACTGCAGCAATCGTTGCAGCACATGTTCCATTTGCCTTTCAAATGGCAGCCAATGTGCAAAATGCAATGAACAGCCCGGCAAATAAGCTAACACCAACAACTCCAACCCGAACCCCACCGCCACCCCCACACCCATCCGCAGACGCTTTTAGCGCTCTGTTGGGGCCCGAATTGCGGTTGCAGATAATAGCAACAATTACAATTGCAAAAGAAGCAGCAACAGCAGCAGCTAACGTTGCCTGCACTTTGCTATTTGATAGCACAATAAAGTCGAAAGGCATTCAACAGATACGAATCCGATAGCAGATACCACACAACAACCGAGCGGGACAGGTGTTCAACCAAAGCCGTTAAAACCCTTCACCAAACTGTCAAACCAGTAACAACACTCTCAATAGCCCTGAAATGCGGGCGGTTTCGTGGTTTACACAGTTCTCGACGAAAAATACCTTATAGTTTCGCACGGAGAAAACCATGTTCTACGCTCAACTCACACAAAATAATAAAAATACAAAAAAGTACAATTTATGTTAAAAGCAAAGTTCAATTAAATTAAGTTAGCTATTAATTAATTATTTATATATTTAATCTTTTACATTTATTGAATGAATTATTGAAAAAAAAAATGTCGCGATTATCAAACGGATTTTACTAGAAAATTTCAATTATTATAATTAATTTAAAAAAATGTTAAAAAGTCAACCATGAATTCAATTATTGGAAATACCCTATAATACGATTCACAGAACACACTTAAGCGTATATATTATAAAAAAAAAATTACGACACTGCGAAACAACAAGAATTTAAAGTGAACGAACAAGGTATTACCAAGAAATGTTAACTTTAGTTCATATGTAGAGTTCTTACATGTTAATTTCTCGCACATGGCGTCGACATGCCTTTAATTGATTGCACAACCAATTCCAACATCCACCCTGCAACCACCCGCCGCTCCCCCCCAATATGTCCGCTGATTGCAGCTATCGTCGATTGCAGGCGATTGATTGACCAGCTACGTTCGAGTGGCGAGCGACGGCGAAATTTAAAACGCTTTTGACAAACTCAATATCGAAAAATTTGATGGCTTGTACCATTCAGAACTACGTGCGAGGCAATTTATTCAGTTTCGATTTAAAAGTTACCTTTTACAAGTGAGAATAGGGTTATAAATACCCTCCCGATAAGATTACAGTGCCTAAACACCCACAATCCAATGTACTCATATTTAGCATATATGTATATATATATATATATATATATATAAATAATCGTGACCAGATTGTCATCAAGCATGAAAATTTCCAAATATGAGACCTATGGATCTGAAAGCATTACATGTCCAAATTTGTTTCAATATTGGCATGATTTTTGACGAAAAATTTGACCCCCCCAAAATCAGCTTTATTTTGACCTATTTATAAACTTGCAATTCTAAATTTTGAAAAAACAAATTTTTTTCGAAAATGCATTTATTTTAAATGTAGAGTCGATCTAAATGAAAAATCATGATGAAAATGCCATCAAACATGAAAATCGGTTCAGTTTTGAGAAAGTTTTCAAAATAAATATAATAATTTCATCGAAAATAATATGTTTGTAAAATGAAATATGCATATAAATAGACATATATTATTCACGCAAGCACACTGTATGTTTTTACATATTATAAGATACGAATATTTTAGCATAATTTGTTGTTATGCTTTTTTATCCCTTTAAGAGTGTATACAAAGAAAACATAAACCATAGATGAAGCTTAGTAATATGTTTTTGCTTAAAACGGTCTTATCCTATAATATATTCATTTACATTTCCAATAATCTAAACTAATCTTATCTATGGTTTGTTTTCTCACTTTCTGTTACTTTCATTAGCCCAATCGGCAATATTAGATTTTCCATTGCATACCTTAAGGAGACAACTAGAATCTGCAGTGTTTGGTATTTTGGAAATGTTTACCCAACACTTGAAATTGCCTCGTAATTTATGCCACATACATTAACCTGCCAATCGTAAAAGCAATTTGAATTGAACTTAACCAGACTGCAAATGTGTGAACCAACTACAATATTTACGCAATGTGAAATATGCCGCAAATTAGTTTTCAAGGCAAATCCAATATGCTTAACCTAACGGTCTACTAGCAAGGCAAATTGAACAAAATTTCAATAGATAATTGAAGGCCACTCCAGTTGTGGCTAAACCAAGCAGGCAGCCAATCTATCTGTATAATATCTACAAGCATGTATATTATTATATTTTTTGAATATGTTATCTATATTTGTTGAGATTGGCACGTTCTCTATGCACAAATGTGGTTTGCCTACAATATACATAATAAGTAGAAGAACATCCATCTGAAGTTAGTTTTCTCACCTGATATTTGCATAATTTGTGCGTTGTTGTCATGCAAAACAACCTTTATTTATACAATGCGTAAAGCAGTTACAAAGTTTACACTTTGTATGCTGTCTCGGCTGTCAAATTATGCGTAATTTAATTGCAATATAAATGCTAATTCCATTGTAGAAATAAAATTTCTTATTGGCCGTCTAATCATTTCTCTTTGATTGTGCAAAACAAATTGCGTGTTTGCGCAAAGTTAATTTAGCACATTATTTGAACATTTGGCTCGAGGCGAATGATTTATTTATTTTCGCCGTGAATTTCTGTAAAGTTGAAGCCAAGAAATCAAAGCGGTAGCCAAAGTTGAACACAGAACTTTTTAAACTCTGCGGAATCCGTTGAAGATGTGCAGGAAACCGAGCTCAATACCACATTAGTCAGATGCCAAGGTTGATTAAGAAATCAATAATTTGTTAAGTTCGTGTCAGATTTATTTTTAGAATAGTTTTCAAAAGTAATTTGTGAGTTCTCTGGAGAATTTTTTAGAATACCGTTTTATTTTATTGCTATCTAAAGAAGCAGAAAACTTTAGTAGAAAAATATTTTGTAAAGCAGAAAAAAAATGATAGAAATTTTCCTAACTGGCAAAGAATTTCTGTTTTCATTAAATTTCACAACTTTGTAGAGAAATATTTTATTTATTTTAATAAGTTATCCTGACTGTCGAGCATTTTTATGCAACAACAAAAACAAGCGCTAAAAATAAATTGTAAATTCCAGTCTTTCTAATTATGATTCTATTCAAATATTTCTGAAAGTTGAATCATATGCAAATGCAAAGAATTCCAAAAAACCATGTAAATAAATATTTACATTTGGACGCCAACCGATGACATTTTAAAATAACCAAAAGCTGTTCTAACATTGTAGTTTTAAGCATAGCGAGAGGCTGGCACAAATGCCAATTTCACGCAAATGTTTAACAAGCAATTTACATTTATTTTCCAGGCTAAATAACAAACCGAATGCTGACCATGTTTACATGTTTGACAGAGAAAACAACAATAGGAATTAAAGCCGCAGCAAACTAGATAAATTTATGTAGAGATTTTCAACTATTCCGGATAACCATGTGGCTATTGATTGTGGGCCTACAGCTGGCCAGTGGCAGCCCAACGGAGTGGCCACTGAGCGGAAACACAAGCTCGGCTCCATACTATTCCAATGATACCTTCTACAGCACACAGTCCGGCGATTACTTCCCGGCCACGGGCAACTCCGTCCGCAGCACGGATCTGCCCACCTATCAGCACTGCATAGCGACGCGCAATTCCTTTGCCGATCTGTTCACGGTGGTGCTGTACGGCCTGGTCTGCATTGTGGGTCTGTTTGGGAACACGCTGGTCATCTATGTGGTGCTGCGCTTCTCCAAGATGCAGACGGTCACCAATATCTACATACTCAATTTGGCCATAGCCGACGAATGCTTTCTGATTGGGATTCCGTTTCTCCTCTACACGATGCGCATTTGCAGCTGGCGGTTTGGGGAGCTGATGTGCAAAGCGTATATGGTGAGCACCTCGATAACGTCGTTTACGTCCTCCATTTTTCTGCTGATCATGTCGGCCGATCGCTATATAGCTGTCTGCCATCCGATATCATCGCCGCGCTATCGCACCCTGCACATTGCCAAGGTGGTGTCGGCGCTGGCGTGGAGCACCTCGGCGGTGCTGATGCTGCCGGTGATGCTGTATGCCAGCACCGTGGAGCAGGAGGATGGCATTAACTATTCGTGCAACATCATGTGGCCGGACGCGTACAAAAAGCACTCGGGCACCACCTTCATTCTATATACGTTCTTCTTGGGCTTTGCGACACCCCTGTGCTTTATACTCAGCTTCTACTATTTGGTCATACGCAAGCTGCGCTCGGTGGGGCCCAAGCACACCACCAAGTCGAAGGAGAAGCGACGCGCCCATCGCAAGGTGACGCGTCTGGTGCTGACCGTCATCACGGTCTACATTTGCTGCTGGCTGCCGCACTGGATGTCCCAACTGGCGCTGATCAACTCGAATCCGGCACAGCGTGATTTATCGCGCCTGGAGATACTCATTTTTTTGCTGCTCGGCGCCCTCGTCTATTCCAACTCGGCGGTGAATCCCATCCTATACGCCTTCCTCAGCGAGAACTTCCGCAAGAGCTTTTCCAAGGCGTTCACTTGCATGACCAAGCAGGACATCAACGCCCAGCTGCAGCTGGAGCCCAGTGTATTCACCAAGCAGGGCAGTCGCCGTCGTGGCGGCTCCAAACGTCTGCTGACCACCAATGCACAACAGCAACAACAGCTGCAACAGCCGCAGCTGGCGCTTCACGCGGGCAACAACAACTCCTCGACAACCACTTCCTCTACGACAACGGCTGAGAAAACCGGCTCAACGAATGCGCCCAAATCGTGCAGCTCCAATGGCAAACTGACAGTGCCCAGCTTCCATGCACCCGAAGCAGAGAACCTGATCATCTGCCTGAGCGAGCACCACGAGACGATCTGTACTACGCGGCGTGGCTCCGGCCAGATGCAGCAAACGGATCTTTAGATCTTAACATAAACATAAATGTGTACTTAATTGAATAAGCTTCGAATCTAGGTATTTATGTATGGGTGTACATGTAGCATTAAGCAGTTTTCGCATTTAAATATATGTATTCATACTTTCAACTCAATGTGTGTGCAACAAATAGTCAAACCTTCTCTTAAACAGTATTATTAAGGTATACCATAAACAACCAACCCGTTTTGAACGAATATATTTCAATATGGAAAACACTTCAAAAATAGTATATATTCAGAACGTCGAATTTTTTTTTTTTGCACTAAATAAATATTACAGCTAAGTCTTAACCGGCTCAAACCCCAGCCAAATGTGGGGACAGAGCTTTACTTTCCTTTAAATCTGTAGCACAAATCTGTATGTACTAGAATTAAGGCACATCAATTTATGTAAATGTGCTTTTAAATGGATCAATGCAAAAGAATAAAGCAATTCAAATAAAAAACAATTGTTTGCTGTTCTCACGTAAATTCGACCGTTCTATGCGATTTTCACGAATTCAGGTGAGTAACAGTAAGTAGTTAAATTTTAGCTGATTCTATAAAAGTGGAAGAGCTAATAAAAAAGAGTTAGTCATAACTATAAAAAAAGGTAATTCTTTCAAATAAACACCAAGTATTAAAATTGCATAAGATTAATGCAGCAAAATATCATATATGTTTGTCAGACTATAAATCGTTTAGTACCGATCAAAAAATTACATCAAAATGAAGAGGGGCCTTTTTAAAGCTTGTTGGCGCCGTTGCGACTCAAAAGATAAAGGATTTCGCATATCCCGCAGGACAACGAAATGCATTAACAACGTAATCCAATCAGCGCAATAATGAAATGCTGAGTGCCAGACACACTCGCAGGGGGGAAAGGGACAACAGTAACAAGACGCAGAGAAGGACGGTAACAGGCGCTGGGTACGCTGGGACGACAACGCAAACAACATGCAATACAAAGCAACAATGCACTGTCAGGCCCTTGTTCCGCTGGCTCACAGCCCAGCCTCCCCCCACACACCCCTTCCGCTCAATGCGCAGCACGCATTGGTCACGTTTTATATTTCACGGCATTTACAGATTTGTCGCCGGTTCGCATTGCAGTGGCTACCATCTGATGTTGGGCTATTTTTAACAACACACGTTTCAGATTGCGCCCCGATTGTTTGGCTTAATGGGGCGCCGCTCATTGACCGGTTTAATAGTTAATGCGCCGGCCGACCTGCTTTTCGGGCCGTCGTCTGACCACCACCACAATATGGCACAAATGGTTTGCCCGCCTGACAAGGACATCTTGAAGGAAGTCTGCGGGCGACATGGTTTGGCAAAATCAATTTATCTGCCGGCCCGCCGCAAAGTGGACTCGCCTTGCGGTCAATCAGCAAAGCGTCGAGCAACCAACAATGTCAATCACAGGTGTAATTTAATTTTACTGAAATTCACCACAACCGAATGCAGAAAATTCATCAAAATATTCGACTTTTAAATACCGGCACTAAACACACAAAAAATATTACGAAATTAACTAGGAATCAACAATGCTCAATTAATGATTAATTATTACAATCTATAATACAGAACTGCTCGACAACTTATAAATACGACTGCGAAAAGGTTTCTTAAATTTTAAATATGACTGCTATATACAATATAGTAAAATAACACAATTTTAAAATTAACCAGCTATAAGAAATAATAAACCAAACACTATTAAAATATACAATGTAAAATATACATAAAAATGGAAAAATTTTAATTGCTTTTAATAACAAAAGCTACCAACACTGAAACAGTTTCTCTTTAGTGCTTTAATTTCAGGTGTACGCACATATTTATTTTTTTATAAACCATTTCGAATGTCGTATTTATATATCACATATGTACAGCAGCAGCTGATATGCCCCACGACAAGCGGTATACACAGAGTCCTTAGCTCTCTTGGCAAATGTAATCAACTAATTAAAATGAGACACAGCCGCAATGCAGAGAATTGAGAACTGAATGATGAATGGTTTCGAGTGTGGGAAAACAAATTGTAGTTAATTTGTTTTACGATCGCCGCAAGCAGTTGTCAACCCCGGAATTGCAGCATAAATCAAGCCAACATATCGCATTTACTCTATAGAGAAACAGCAAAAATCTTTAAATAGTTATATATATATGTACGTTAAATCCGACTCGCTTAGTGCACAGCCCCATTTTATTTTCACAGGGTAAACGGAAAAGTGCCAGCATTTTCGAGCAAGTCAAAAGTAATAATAAAGAAGCTGAAGTGCAATAGGTGGCTGGCTGAAACTGAAACAGAAACAAAGCCAAGCAACAGGAATGAATCCTCACAAATTTGCACTCGAAAAAGTTGCAAAGTTGTGGATCTGCCACAAGCCCCTCCCTCATCCAGCTGGCTCAGAAACTGTAAACAAGCCCGCAAAACACAGCAGCTCAACGTACGGCTTAGCCGATTTACCGATACGTAGCTTTTCAAAGATTTTCTCCATATTTAAAGTAACATTTATTTTCCCTCTACCGCCAGGTAGTTATACATATATATATATCTGTATTCCACAACAGGGCGCAGGGTTTTGGCCGGTGAGGGGAAAATCTTGCTGCAGACTTTGTGTTGGCACGCTTAAGCGCATAAATCAATGGCAGCATTGGCAAAAGGCTGAGAGCCAAGTTCCTAAACTTGATTTAATACCAATGCACATTTAAGGAAAAAAAACAGCTTACTTATGGGTGTATTTAAGTTGCGTATACCATATATTATATGTATTGAAAGTTGACTTGCAAAGCGCCGTCTTAAAAGCATTTGCCTGACTTGAAAGCCGTCGATATAAATCAGTGGAATACTTGATTTTCTTTAAGCTAATGTTTTGTGTTGAATACCCACGGCAATAAATACACAAATTAGCTGCGAAAATTGTTTTTATATTCTTTAAGTGGCACAGTTGAATTTGAAGAGGAATTTTTTGTGTATGCCTTGCCTTTTAATTAATTATTAGTAAATTAAGATGAATTATTCTTTCTTGAAACTGGTTTTTCAAATATTTCTGGGTGTTAAAATTTTATTATAAGTTTTTAAGCTGACCATAGTTTGATAAGAATCACATCTAGATCCATATCTTACATGAGGATAAAAGAATAAATAAATGAATTAAAGGTATTTTTTTTTTATGCAATCAATATTATATCTTGTCATACCCTAAATGCGACTAGTTTTCTTTTTTCAAAATCCTTTTTTAACACCTGAATCAATTTTTGTGCAATTAAAAACATTTTTAGATTAAAACTTCGGAATTGATTCTCGAAAGACAATTTTCAATTGCTCTGAGAATTGCTTCGCATATGCGTTAAGCTGACAAAACATGATAGCTAGTTTGCGGGCGCTGTCAATCTCTAACACTCACACACACACACACAATTTCGCACACACTCACTTGCAACCAAATTGGGTGGCAACTCTGAGTGGCGCGACCCAAAAACCAACAACAGCAAAAATAACAAAATGAGCAAAATGTGAAAAACATCTTTATGCCATGTCGAGTGAGATACAACCAAAACTTTTCCTTACCCTTCGCTCATTCACCCACCGTACAATTTTTATGGAATTTGCGCACTGGCTGGCTTTTCGCTGAATTCCCATTCCAAAAGCGTAAAAATATTTGCTTAGTCAAAGTGAAAGCAGCGCTAAAGTGCAACGAATAACAATAAGAGAATTTCATGATTGTATTTAAGCGGAACAGAATCAGAATTTGAGCGGAAACTTGGGCTGGCCCATTTGCTTCTGTGTGTTCTAAGCCCACTGTCAAATTATGAGACCGTGTCCATAGCTCCTGTTACCAACTAAATGCCAATTAAAGTTTTCAGCTGCTGCTGCTGCTGCTGCAGCGGTGTTCGGCTGCGGCTCTAGTCAGGGCCTGGATTCGTCCTGTGGTTGTAATTTTCTATGCAATTACAGCAAGGACGACTCACGAAACTTGTGTAATTGATATATGTGGTTGCAAGTTGCAACTTTCTAATGGAGCTGCCTGCCAGCAGCATCATCGACTGTGCGAAAAGTTGGCCGGTGCCAAGCAGCTTCCAGTGTTGCGCAGCGCCGCAAAGTCTGCGGTTTGCGGAAGAGCTTGATGCCAAAATTGCTGCTACGTGGCTTGAGATTGAAGTCTGACACAATTTTGATTACCGGCTAATTGCTTTTTAAGTGCGCTCTCAAATTTTAACGTCAATTTCCAAATACCCTGCGAGCAAACAGCAGCAGAATGCTACTTATTTCCATACTTTTGTCTAATAGTTCCAATATCGGCTATTTAACAATACAAGTAGAAGTAATTCGAGAATATGTAAATGCCTTATGTGAACTATCCAGCAAAGAATTGTAGGCCCCCTCTATGCGATTCTCATGAAGTCAAGTAACGCCTGCAGACTTTTGCTGTGTTCAGTGAGGAAATTGTGTGTTTACATTTGTGTGTGTTATATTTTAAAAGTTTTTTTGTTTTATAGGTAAGTTGCTCTCACTCACTTGTTTTTATTTTTTGTTTTTAATCTCCCTTTCTCTTTTCCTTAACTCTCTCTCACACTGTCTCTCTCTCTCTCTCTTACTGTCGCTCTTTCTCTCTCTTACTGTCTCTCTTTCTCTCTCTTTCTCTCTCTTACTGTCTCTCTCTCTCTCTCTTTCTCTCTTACTCTCTCTTTCTCTCTTACTCTCTCTCTCTCTCTCTTACTCTCTCTCTCTCTCTCTCTCTCTCTCTCTCTCTCTCTCTCTCTCTTACTCTCTCTCTCTCTCTACTCTCTCTCTCTCTCTCTTACTCTCTCTCTCTCTTACTCTCTCTCTCTCTTACTCTCTCTCTCTCTTACTCTCTCTCTCTCTTACTCTCTCTCTCTCTCTACTCTCTCTCTCTCTTACTCTCTCTCTCTCTCTTACTCTCTCTCTCTCTCTTACTCTCTCCCCTCTTACTCTCTCTCTCTCTCTCTCTCTCTCTCTCTTACTCTCTCTCTCTCTCTCTCTCTCTTTTACTCTCTTCCCCTCTCTCTCTCTCTTACTCTCTTACTCTCTCCCCCCCTCTCTCTCTCTTACTCTCTTAATCTCTCACTCCCTCTCTCCCCCCCTCTCTCTCCCTCTCTCACTCACTCCTACTCTCTCTATCTCGATATTTATCGATTTTCAGTGCTTATTTGGTTCACATACAACTTCCAATTGAATTTGTATTTTATTCAAAAAAACCAAAATAAGACTTAAGCCGCAGCTGTCAGTAATGCTTTAATCCTCAGTTAAATTCATTTATATTCTCATTCCGCCGGTGGAATACCCTGTGCTTTGATGCACACCCTCGTTTGCTTTGACATTCGCTTCACATGCAGCCAACGACCAAAACATTTAAATGCCATTTCAATTATGCGCTTTACGGTCTGTGCAATAGCTGGATCAAACCTTCGGTTCCCCTGTCCTGCGTCCAAAGTGGGTGGCTGGTCGGGTGGGACTTCCGGTTCGTTAGGAAAGTTCACGCACAAATTAACACGCAGCAAGTGCAATTTTCAGTCTTTATGGCTGCCAAAGCACAAAGTACATAAAAACAAAACATAATTTCAATTTTAATGAGCAGCAATTTGGCTCCCCTCCATCCCGATGCGACACGAGGTTCGCAAATATGCAAAAATTACTTATGAAATATAATTGAATAAGAGATATACTCATGTGGAACCAGTATACATATTCATATTCATTAACATTGGCTAACTGAAATGCAATTTGATGGCAGCGCAAATGCAGTTCACCAACTTTTCATAGCATACGTGCGGGCGACTTTAACTGCATTTGGATGGGGGTTCATATTCATATATATATACATATGTATATATATACGATATATATAGCTGAACAACCGCCTTTGCAGTTTCAAATGCCTTGTGATAGTCGACATTCAAAGTTCATTGGCTTGTAGCTGCCTGTACTCAACAGTTTTTTAGAGAGAGGGTATTTGAACTTGGTCATGACATTTGTAAAGCAATATTCTTCAGTTTACTTAAAATATATATTATATTAACTTTTTTATTTCCTTTAGTAATTTTGTTTCTCTAAATGTGAAATACGAAATATTGTAATTAAATATTATTTTTAAGGTATCAAATTTGGAGAAATGTTTTGTTGAATTTTAATTTAGAGCTTAAATTTCAATTTTAGTTTTTTTGCTGTTTAGAATTTCATTTCTTGTATTAATTTGTCCGTGGAAATTATTGAAGTGTATTAAAACATTTCATTCCAATTATAAATTTCAGTCTATTTGCTTTGCAAACAAGGCTTATTTTTAACTGAAGTTCGGCTAAGATCAGAAAATGTAATTGAAATTAATTTGATACTACTGCTAGGGTATTGAGTCATCAACAGTTCAAAAGTACTTGTGGTCGTTCAGAAACCACTTCAGAGCCTGCAAAAACGTTATGATTTTTATAATCAACATTTTTATTTTATAAATTTTTTTTTCTGCATTCCGCAAGCTTTTTGCACTAAAATGTTAATTGGACGCTAAAATGTAAAATTACTGAAAAATGCTGCACAGCAAATATATATAGGAGAGTACTCGTAAATAGCCAGCCTAGACACATGGCCTAAACCCGCCTTGTTCGAGCAACTGGGGGAGAAAATGCCAGTTGGCTGGCAGCCACCGCTGAGACAAGCTTCCGGCGAGGGACGGCAAACATCAACAACTTTCATTTTATGTTGCATAAATTATGAAAAAAAATGTCTAAAAATGTATAAAAATAAAAGTCTGTCGCATTTTGCCGTCTATTTGAGATTCCACATGCGGAACCAGTCAGCTGCGGCAGTAAAAATTAAAAGAGCCCCATATACGTGCCCTCGTGTTAATTTAGTGCATTTAATTAGGCGATGAATGGATTTTTAGTTGGCATTGTGCTTAACCATAGGGGAGCTCGCTTTAATCTTGCCGTTGCTATAGGAACGTTTATTACGCAAATTGTTAGCCTCTATGGGAAATGGAATGCCAATTAAACATGAAAAAAACAAATTAATTGTTTAGACTCCATTTAATCACATTTTTGTGCACACCCAATGAATTAGCCGGAATCTCAAGCGTCTGCTTTGCTGAATTAAATCAGGTCACGTGCCGGGCAACCAGGCAACAGGGCAGCCGGGCGACCGACCATATGAATGAGCAATCCAGTCGGAGCCAAATCAAAATGGCGTCGGCATTTCCGGCAAGTCAATGCTAAAATTTGTAGCCAAAATGTGTGCCGGGAAATCGTTTAAGCAGCGAATTCTCAGCATACAATAAAAAAAGACTGCCATATTCTACTTTCCCCCATGTGATTTCGTTCATTTTAAATTTATATATGCAAATTATTCCCGAAGAAAAATTCCAGAAGCTCAGATACAGATTCAGAACAGAAACAGACTAACAAGTTAGAAAAACAAAGCTCAATTAAAACGCAATCAATACAATATCAAGATTTAGAATAATAAAAAGGAATGCAAAAATTAATTGAGGAGAACAAAAGAAAACAAATCCAAATACTTGGTGCAAAACTGCAATGAGCAAATGAATAAAAATATTTACTTTAATCAAATAAAAGGTTGCAATATTATAAAATAAATATAAAACCAAACCACCTTAGGTCGATAATATTGCCAATGAAAACGAAATTTCTTTTCTTGTGCAACTATAAAAAGAAATCAATTTAATCTTTTGTCCTATTTTAACAATATTTTCATTATTGTAATTAAAAATTGAGATTCCACTGCGCGTTTGCGAATTGTTAAATCCGACAATATATATTGCTAAAATGTGCTTCAAGCGATTAAAAGTCAGACAATGGAAATTGAGGTAGCGGAAATTTAAATGAAGTCCAAACAAATTTTAATTCGATTTTTATCTCTTTTGCCTGCTGCTCGATTGCGGAACGTGGCAGTCGTAAATGAATTTTACGACTGATTAATTTTCAATTTTAATGAGAACAAGACGTTAATAAAAACTTAGCACTGTCACAGACCAGCAAGACCAACAAATTATCTCTTGCGGAATAGAAAAGAAAAATGAATTTTGCTATTCCTAGCAAAAGGGAATTAAAAGGAAAATGTTGTGCAAATGAAAAGCAGCTTAAGACAAGGTAGTCAAAGCAATTTGAACATCTTATGTAGCAGAAAGGAGCTAAACCGATTTGTAGGGGAGCTCAAAAAAAGCTAAGAAATGTATTTAAGAGTCAGAAAAGTTTAAATTCACAAATTGAATGCCAGCAAATTGAAAACTAGACAAATATACGAACATGGAAATGAAAGTTCGGTAGCAGAAATAATATTTGTCATAATTTGGTTTACAAGCAATTCAAAGTCGTACAAAATTTGATATTTTTGCTTGAATAAAACAAAAATTGAAATAAAGGCATTAAACTGGAATAACAATCTCAATGACAATTGAATTTAGTTGCAATTGTGCAAATGACAAACATCTGGCTAACAAAATGGTCTTGTGGCCAATACGAAATGCAGACAGCATAGACAAATGTGGGGTGAACTTAACATGGCCAGCAACAGATCGGCCCCTCGTGTTCATATGAAATGCATTTCAATTAAAGGCAATAAATTAAATATACTCTGCTCAACAGACGCTCGGCTCCGTTGCCAGATTTGACCTTCATTTGCTGCATAAATAATGGACTGTGTGCACGGCCAGCAGAGGGTCAAGAACAGCCTCCGATTCGGTCTCAAGTCGTGCAGATTATGCAATAAATTAGCAAGTGAAAAGCAAGTGATAAAGATATCAGCGAGAGATGTAGTTTCTATTACACTTTAAAAGCTAAAACAATGTATATAAAAAGTCTAAAGAAAGCACTGAAATCCAATAAATATGAAAAACAAAACTAATTGGCCTGCACTCAGAAATAAATAGAATGCATTTTTATAAGAACAGCTGGATTGGCACTTTACAGATTAAATATCATTATATTTTTAGAAATATTCCACAGCTAATTATGCACTTAAGTGCGCGGTGTTTTTTACCATATGTTTATAGCTAAAAATTATATAGCAGCTTCAATTGTTCTTTTATTATTTGCGACATATATGCTCCTCTTTTTTGGTTACTGTGTGCCCGACCCTTACTTCTAATAACAACAACCGATATCACCACGAATATCTCCCTTAAAAAATTTTTATTTTTAACATACTTTCAAGAAATCACTGACAGAGAGGCTATGCAAATCTCTCTTTCTCTCTCCAAGTTTCCCTTATACTTTATTTTTCTTTCATTTAAATATTTTATATTTTAAATATCTTTTGTATAAGAACCAGACGGACAAATAAAATATTTTTATTATGCCGCTGATGATATTAGAAATTTTTGTAATTACCTTAGGCTTACTAACTTTTAACGATTTTAGTTTAATGCATCTATTGACATGGCTATTTCGACTATTCATAAAAGTTAAAATAAAACTTATATATTTAGTGTCTTACGCTGTACTATTTATTAGCTTATGTAATGTATATCTGCTTTCTGTTCCCATTAATGTAAAGTTCAAAAAAGACTTCTCTTAGTCTCTTTGTGAATCTGCTAGCTGCATAAACCTAATGACATCATCATCTTTATGCAACAGCTGTCAAACGAGCCTGATGAGTGATTCAATCTTTGACTGGCAGCGCGACTATTTTCTAAAGTATTTAATTGCTGTGTCAGCTTGTCTGAGCTTAAGCATACCCTGTAAACCAAGCAACACTTCTAAATGGGTAATTTAAACACTATAAGCAACATATGCACATAGTATAAGGTATTTAGCATTCGAGAACCGTCTGATTCGCGTTTCGCTAGTCTAGCTTTGCCTTTGCTCGGTGGCATATAGAGAGAAGCGCAAATATGTTGACCTTGCTGTTAGCTAGAAAGTGAAAGCTGAATTTGCATAATTCGCCTGCAACATGCAAAGTGCAAGCTTGTTGAAATGAGGGAGCGGTGGCAGCTTTAGCTGCACTCAAGCCAAGCATAGAATTTAGTTGTTAGTTCAACAAACAAAAAAAAAAAACCCTCATTCGCAAAACTTGCTGACAAATTGTGGCCCAGGCGAGGTGTCAACGCCGCGCACCCGCCTCTTGCAACCACCATCCGCGGCGCTTACCTCAGTCTGTGGCACGTCTGCAGATTGCTTAAATTACGCATGCAAACGACTGAGACAACGGTAACGGCAACGGCAACGGCGGTGATGCCGTTGACGACTTCTGCCATTGAGACAGCCAAAGTTTTCTTTGTATACCCTGTTCCCATTCAAAATGGGCATAGAGGGGTATTACAGGCTTGAGCAAATCTGTGTAACAGCCAGAGGAAAACCTATCCGAACCCATAAAGTATATATCTATTCTTCATCAGATCGACTAGCCATATTGAAATTTAATTATACATTCTACATTTTATCGTTCAAATTCAATATCTTGTCCAATGTATATCGATTTTAGGACAGAGAGAGAGAATCTTGGAGCTTATAAAAGCCAGAGTAGCTAAATGTTGTGTATAATTGAATGCAGGGTATCTGCTAGTCGGGCTATATCACTCTTGGTTTGTCTTAATGAACATTTCGCCAAGCAGACGCCTTCAGAATGGTTTTCGAACTGTTAGTTGCTCCTGTTTCTCAGAAGCTTGTTATTTTTGTTGCCTGTAGTTTTAGTTGCGTGCATATAAAAGCTGCAACAGCAGCCAGTTGCAAGTTTGCCATTTTCCACGTAGGCTTCTGCACTGCAAAGTAGAAAAGTGGAAAAGTTTTCGTAGCATTAAATTAAAGCGGCACGAAAATGATATGAAAATTGTTGCTGTTAAGCAAAATTACATCTCAACTTGACGCGAAGTATAAGTAGCCGTTAAGTTACTGTCAAAATAATACTTAAGTTAGTTAGTTAGTTACTCAGTGATTTCCTAATTATTGCTTTGCAACCCAACAACTCTTTTGACCAGATAAGAGTTTTTCAAGTTTAAAGATAACTTTAATTTACAACAAAATAAAACAATTGTAAAACATTCAAAGCATTGTTATTGCTGTAAAGTTTTGAAGAAATTGTTTTAGACCAAAAAAAAAACTGGCGTTTAAGTAAAGAATAATATTGAATTAATAAAAATTTACAGAACGAACCAGCATTATAAACACAATGCATCTCAAATCAGATATAATAAAATTATGGCAGCAGTTAACAGAGACACGCATACCCATTAAAAATGGACAAGAAAGGGTATACTGGTTTTGTGCACATGTTTGTAACGACCGACTGCATATTTTATGAGTTATGAAGTGAAGTATGAAATTTCAAATAAAAATAGAAGTTATTTTGCCAGTTATATTTAGTATATATCGGAGATATCTAGACCTATACGCAACATTTTGCATGTATCAAAGAAAGTCCTGCTGGGAACAGGGTATCTTTTGTTTAACACAGATGCGCCCCTAACATCCACAAGTGACCAGAGTTCAACGTGCCAAGTGAGAGTGGCTCCTGCGTGTCGCCAGTCCTTTCCTGCAACGGATGCGAATAAGCGCAAAAAAAATATGACTGTCAGCAAACTGGACAGTTGACTGGAGCGAGAAAAACAAGACTGGTGGTGCCTGTGTGCGCTTCCATTTGTCGTCGATGGCTGCAGCAGCAACGAGTCGGCTGCACACCTGGTTGCATGCCAGATGCCGGCAGCTGGACTAACCTGTCGATTATATGGCCCAGAACTGAGCTCTTAAGCAGCTTGGCAAATACAGTCAACGACAGAAAGACACTTCGGGGAGAAGAATAAAATGAACGTCATGGACCCGGTTTCGATTATAGATAGTTGCCATGATGGAGCACTGGCATCGCTTTTCCATGTCCTGTGCCTGAAACAGCTTCTGCCGCATTCATGTGTTTGTTCTGCTGTGATTCATATTCCATTTGATTGCTTGGTTGCAGTCGGTAAATAGCAAATAACGTTTTCACACTTAGTTCGGATTTGATGCTGAGTGATTCGTTGCCAAAGGGCAAGCAATTGTTGCCACTTCTGTGGCAGCAAAAGGCTCCTTTGCAAGTTTGCTGTCCCCATATATAGATATATATATTTATTTTTTGTTGTATTGCATTTATTTAAAGGATTTTTTGTTTTATGCAGTCGAGCAGCCAGTTGGTCAGTCATCTGTTGAAAAAGTCGCCGGCAACTTTTCGCTTCGCTGCATTTGGCAGCAGGCAGGCGCCTATGGACACTCCCCCCTCCACCCAACCCCCACAGCAGCCAACAGTGACTTAATTAACTTTGCGCCCTGCGCTCTGTGGCATTGTTTGCACGAAGAGCCCTTGCCAAAAATATTTCAATAAATAAGAACGAATTTAAAATACTCTTTAAGTACACAATTTAAATAGTCAAAAAATATTCGGTGATTCTTACAAACATTCTAAAATGGGGGACAAAATTAAATGGAAAAATTTGAAATAATTGTTATATTTGGGGTTTCTACATATTTGTCTATATTTTGTGGTATATTGAAAGCAAACAAAATTTGCGCAATTTGATTAGAATTTTTGTACAAATTAATTTTTTAAATAAAAACTATAGAAATATTATAAAAAATGTTTTGCCAATTTATTTAATGGCATCTGAAATATATACTGTTTCGATCATATCCATAAATACAATTATTAAATTAGCTCAAAAGCGTATTGATCCAGAATAAACATTATATATACATACACAGATACTACAACATTATAATACCACAGCAAGTTTATAAAAGCAGTGTACAAAATCTGGGACACAGATTTCATAACCCCTGGCAAGGGTATTACAACATCGCACAACCTCAACAAAGCCGGCAGACAATGCAAAATAATCACGAAAAAAAAATGAAGAAGAAATAAAGCAAAAGCGCAAAGGATAGTGCGGCAGAGACAGAGCGGAAAGCGAGCCCAAACAATCATTGTATATTTTCAGCTTTAAGTACATTCTAATTGCCTTTGTTAATTTTCGAGCATACACTTTATGGGGAGCTGCATTTAAAAGCCGCTGGCACTCAAGCCAAAGCCGCAGCCGGACAATGGAGCGTAAAAAACCGGAAAAGGAAATTAAACGGCTTTTCGCTCTTGCGCGCATTCTTTCGATTTCAACCTATCGAAGTGGTAGCGAGGCTTGGCCATTGTCACGTCACTTGCCACACGGTGGCCATTGTCCACTTTGTTTGCGTGGAGACAACCCACAACAACAACAACAACAACAACAGCAGCAGCAACTACTACTGCAACAACAATAGGCGCCATCTGCAAAATGCTTTTAGACAACTGAGGGCGTCGGCGGTCGCCCAGTTGGCCACCGGTCTGCGGTTGACTGATACAAATTGAGGCGGACACCAAGCAAAGACGATGGGAGCACACGGATTTCACCAATTCAACTAGTACAAGCACTTTAATTCATGCCTTGGCTTTAAATACTCCAAACTAGTTTTAAAAATTTCAATTTTGTATAGAATAATCTACTGAAAGTTAGGAACAAATTCAAGCGCATAAATTTCGCTTGATTAGTTAAAATATTAAATTATTATATAATTAAATTATTATTTGTATAAGCTGTGTTTATCCATAAACTATACATACTATTATCTTTTAGTCCCCGAGTCTATATGCTTAACTTGTTTATTCAATTTTTGAGTATGTCCCAATACAATTTACAAATTTACCCAGCAATTTCTGATTCTTGCTCTCCGGCATTATAACATTGCTAGACTTTTACAAATAAATCTTTGCTCTACTTCTGATCGTAAGAACAAATTAATTGAGGCAACTGATTTTCCGAATTAATCACCCAAATAGGTTTTGCAGTTCCAAGCACAAGTTTGGAATTTTTCCACCACTTTCCCTTCATTTTTGTAATACTAACTTAGCTATCCATAACCCATTTCGGATTTTCGTATACCTAAAACTCTACTCATATTAAATTTGTCTATTTGTTTGCAATCTTGCACGTGCATGTCGTTAGTATATCTAAGTCCAATAACTTTTAGCCTGCTTTTCAATAGCCTGCGATTCGAATACAGATCCTCATTGTTCAGTTGCCTAAAAGCCGAAACATTTTCAACATTTGGCTACTCAGATTTAAAAATTTGTTCAAGCGCCCAAATTTACCCTTAGGTGGCAAATACTCAGCCCATATGCCGAGGTTTACAGCGTGGCTTTAGGGCTTTTATGACCGCAACCAGGTGTTGGGCACCTACCAAAGGATTAACGCCCCACAGCCCTAAAAAAAGTAAGCAAAGCGCAGATGTTGCAACTGCGGACTACTTACCTGTGGCAGATGTGGCCTGCGGCACCCAGGTACCGCCTACCTGTTGGCAGCTCGGCACGGATATATAAGCCAGGGTCCAGCAGCAACAGCATATCAGTCATCCCGACAACTTTGTCATAGACACATCCATTCCAATCGATAACAATCAGCAATCAAACATGTATTTCGAGGAGCCAGTTTCAAGCTTTCTGTTCGGCAGCGAGGGCGACCAGCAAACGTTCCACCATCAGTGGCATGTTAACGGTGAGGTGCACGAGTGCAGCACCTGTTACAGCTGCATCGATGGGGATGAGCCGCCCAGCCAGCACTGGGTGCGACGCGGCGAGCAGCAACGGCCGCAGCTCAGCAAGCAGCAGCAGGCGGTGTTGGACATCATCGAGGCGCGCCAAATAGAAACGTTCTTCATTTGTGACGAGAGCGCCCAGCATAAGCTGGACCAGTTTATGGCCGAGGCATGCAATCAGGCGGTGCCGGAGCTGCTGCGCTGGATGTTCCACAACGGCACACAGCGTGTGGAGTTCAATGTGGCCTGCTATGTGCACGTCCAGAACCAGGTGCACATCTTCCAGAGCGGCACACTGGCCGTACAGCATCACTACGACATTGAGGAGTGCGTCAGCGTCGTCTGCGAGCTGCTCACCCAGCGCATCGAGAACTATCTCTGCAGCAGTCACAACGTTTGCCTCGACGAGTGCAGCATCACTCGGATGCGTGTCCAGCTGAAGCGTATACGTGAGGACAGCGAGTCGGGGAACAGTGTAGCCCTGGCTCTGCCGTTGCCGCTGCAGCTGCGCGAGGAGACCGCCACCTGCAGCACCACCAGCGAAACCGAATTGGCCACCTTGCGGGCGGCCTATGTGAAACATCAGCGCGAGTGCAACGGCTATTTTCCGCCGAACATGCGCGCCAATCTGTTTGGCCTGCAGCAGTGTCAGACCACCAAGGAGATCTATGTGGCGCCATATCACATCAGCGAGACACTTCAGCAGCGGCCCAACAAGAACTTCCTCATACTGAACGACATCATGGGACAGTTTCAGGCACTCCACGAGCTGAAAACGGCTCTGGTACCCGATAGCCAACCGCGCACACGCCCCTTCAAGTGTCGCCGCTGTCGCGTTCAGTTCTCGACCCGCAGCCGTCTGCATATTCACCAGCAATTGCGCTGCGGCCAGGACTTCAGCGTGGACAGCATCCATCCGGACATTGTCGAGGTCTACGAGCAATGTCTGCCAATTTCGCGCAGCGCCTCGCAGTACGCCTGCTACGGCATCACCAGGCCCAAGACGGTCATCAGGAAGGGCCAATTCGTGCCCATCGAGTGCGACTGGCGCCGCAAGAGCTCGGTCCAGGTGCAGCACGGACCCTGTGTGGTCATTAGCAATGCTCAGCTCAGCAGTCCCTGTAAATACATATAGTTAAGGATTTTTTTATTAAATAAATACAATTTTAAGCAAAAAAAAACCAAAATCAAAACTGAATTTTTTTGTTTTTTTACCCATTTTTAAAGTTAAATTCGCTTGCAGAGTAATATAATTTTGACATGAAATGTTTTAAACTTTTAAGATAACAATTCCAATCCTATAAAGTTTATGTAATCAGAATCAGTCGCTTAGTTTTCAGGCTATATGTATACTATATAGTCTACAATATGGTATATTATATGGTTTCCAAAAAAATTATTGATTATAAGCTGAGTTTTTATTAAACAACTAAAACATGAATGAAAAACATTTTTGTTTTTTTTAAATTATCCTAACCCACAAAAACAGTTAAGCATATAAAGAAATAATACTAAATCGTTAGCTTACTTTTAGTCTGTAAATTAAATACTAACAAAATGGCCACGATAAAACAGCTTTAAAATTTAATACCTAATTATTTTTACCGTAGAACTGGACAAGTTATATATGGATATAGGGATTAAAAACAATACATCATTAGAATTTTGGAATTTTCATCAGTGTTTCCATGGTTATTAAGACAGAAAATTGTTCAGCTTGCTGCCAGCTGGCAAGCAAAAGAAAGAAAAAAACGTTGTGCAATGCAACAATACAATTTTAGCTCAGCTGCTAAACAAGGAAGGTTATATGAAAAGATACCCTTTACAGCAAATATTGCAGCAAAAAATTTAATTTAACTTTTACTTATGTTTGCAATTATTTGTTTTAGCTAACTTAGCTCTTTAAAGTATATATAATTTAATATTAAATTGAAGGATTTTATAAAACTATTATTACTCATTTGAAAAACCATTACAGGGTATACTTTACGTTCGCGTATACGGCACAGCAACGCCATAACAATCAGCAAAACTCAAAGACGCCCCCACTATCGCCCAGCTTCAGATCCAGCCCCACCGAACATAAACAACACCTCGCTATTGTTCGATTTTTATTGCGGTTTCGCCTTTTGTGGCCCCTTGGCAAAATAGGAGAAAATAACTCGTCATAAAATGTCAAAAATAACAACGGCAAATTTCTTCTGTGCTTCGTGTTTTTAGCGACCAATTGTTAATTACACAGCGAGTAAATGAAACAAAGCATTTGAAAATGCTTAAAAGCGAATTAATTAAAATTTATTGAGCCATTTGAGAAATTAGTTAAACACACGCTTTAAGCCGCACGCTGGCATTAAGGTGAGAGAGCCAAGGTCAGCGCCAATTGCTATGCAAATAAATTAGATTGGGAGGCGAGCTGAGGGGGCAGCATAGCCAGCGGCATAGCCGCAATTTCAGAAGTCAATCAAACGCAAGAAATTCGATTATTAGAGCGACATGTTTGCATAAACAACAAATTGGACTGAAACTCAATCAAGAGCCGCCTCGGACTCGAAACGACCCCGCGGTCGCGACAATACAGAAAGGCGCGAAATTCTTTAGCGAGCCAAATTTAAAATGCAAAACGAACGCAAACTTATCAGCGGTAAATATAAAAAAGAAATACGCCAACCGTGGAATAAAGGCCAAGGCAGGACTGAAAGCACCTGAATTTGCAGGAGGTGGCTTATTTTTTTTGCTTGCAGACTTAAATTTTATGGATTCAATACTTAAAGTTTAGACTTAATCCGCACAGTTTCAAGGTTACAGGGTATACAGGCGACTGCATTAAACGTAATGCGAACCGATAACGACGGCTCGACAATAAACTAGGCGGCCAGCCAGCCGGGCCATTATTTTAATAGCCATTGCGAGAGACGACAAGGATAGCAAGTGCAAAATATGAGAGCCCATCAATTCCAGCCTAAAATAGCATAAGAAATAAAAAGCATACACCACCAAGTGGGATCTGCTAAAAAAAAAAAATATATAAATCGATTTTTATGGACTATGGAATATTAATGATTTAAGAAAAGGATTTGTTTGGGAAAAAAGCGAACTAATATTAAAAGATAAAAAATTTAAGCAGCACAACTATGTTTCCTGAATTTTAAAGGAAAATTCAAAACTAAAGCTGAAAATATTCATTTCATATATAACTTATAATATAATATAGAAGTATTCATTCTTGTCTTTTTTGAACACTTTCAAACCGCAAGCAGGGTATTTAATTGTTCAGTATTCTAAACTGTTATTTCATTTTTTTTCATATTCAACTTAAAGGTTATAACTTACAAAACTGAATGACATGTCCTTCGTCCTTCGTCAAAGCTGGCGTCCTCGAAGCTGTGATCATAAATCGTGTTAAATTCACGCGCCGCCACTTTTACACACATATGCGCCTCCACCGCCCCGCGGCTTATTCATTCATGGGTGCGGGAATAATTCAGCGTAATAATACATAATTCAAATATGACGCTGGACACATTAGTTCCGCCGTTTTGAGCACTCGCCGGCGTCTGTGATAAATGAAGGTCCAACAGGTTGACGCCCAGAGAGTTTAAGTGGATGCTGCGGTCTGCAAGTGTCGACAATTTGTTAGCAGTTCATAAACGTGTGTGCCAAAAAAAAGAAAAAAATTAATATGTATATGGAGAAAATGATGAAATGTATTAAATGCGCATTTTCACTTGAAATACGGCGACTGCCATCGATGATTGATGGATGCGCCCTCGAATGACAAAGAGAACTCGGCACATGGGCCATAAAACATTTTCAGCAAATGCTCATCAAGTAGCCATACAATAAATGAAAGAGCAGTCCAAACATTTGTTGATGCTGCAGAGAGGGGGGGCTGGTTTGGAGATCATAAAAAATGCAACGCCCAGTCAAAGACCGAAGCTCATTCAAATTGTGGCCATACACACACAGACACACACACTGGCACACATCAAAAGCAGACAAAAGACATAAAGTAAATGAAGCGCCGCACATAATACCCAAAATAAGAAGATGAGCAGGAGTACGGGCACGAGTGCAAGTACGAGTATTTCTATTTCTATTCCATTTCCATTTACCATTTTCTATTGTCGTAACTCAATGCTATTTAAAGCCAAGCCAAGTCGAAATCAAAATCAATTGTTACATGCACACACACACAAACACACACACACACCAATGAAAACTGTTTTTCCTACACAATAAATGCGGAGCGAAAAAAGACTCGCAAAAAACTGAATCATGCAATCCAGTTGCTGCTTTAATAGAAAGATAATCATATAAGTAAGAAGACGTACACAAAACTATTTACTACAATATCATAGAGATGGACATAAGATTATTCTTACACGAAACGAACAAGGAATACTGAAGAACACACGACTTTTAGATCTTAATATATACTGTCACAATCGGTTCTTTCAAGATATCCTAACCAAATTTGACAAAAATTAATTGTTGTATGAAAACATTGTTTTCAAGGATATTGAAATATGAGTACCATCATACTATCCTTCTATATTATATAGCATTTTATAGGAATAATTGTTTACAAATTAGATTGTTGAATACAAACATAGTTATAAATATATATATAATAAAAATATAGTTGTAAAACAAAAACAATAACTTTTTGATATATAATATTCGTATTTTTGCTAACGCACGCCAAAAAGCTATTACAAACATTTTTATTCATTTTTAAAAATTAGTCCGAATGGACTAATCAAGTTTGTATTGTTTTAATTTGTATTATCTTATTAATATTATTTCATTCATTCTACGTGTCACGTTAAAAAAGAAAACACGACCCGTGTCCAACTCTACCACATACATAAATTCATTTATGTACATATGTATGCATAGTAATTCAAACATGGGTACATGTAGCATGCCACAAACCTAAACAAATCGGCCACATTCGGATTCTGATTATTCGGAGCTTTGGATTTAAGGGACATGTTGACATACATATGTATGTATATAATCTTTTCCTATTGCCACCAATGTTGATGTTCTTTGAAACGTGCAAATTGTTTCATCACAAATACAATAAACAAACCATTCAATCGATGAGATGTTCCCAGCCCCGCCCCCCGCCCCTCGTTTGTGAATTGTGAAGACAACAAATTGCGGCAGAGGCGCACAAAGTCGATCGAAATCATCAACAAAATTTAATTGGCATATAACAAAAAGATGCCTGAAATAACAAAAGCAATATTAGATACCCTTGCAAATAAAGAACGATTGCTTAAATTAGAATTCCGTACTTTTTAGTTTATATGTAATATCTTGTCTATTGTACAGTACAACAGTACTTTTATCATGGTTTACTGGTGTGGTAATCAAAAGCAATGATAAGTTATATATTTTCTATTTAAAAAGCTTTTCTTCTTATTTTTAAGTTGAGTGAAGAGGTCTTTCAGCAAATTCTTAATTAATGCTGCCTTTGAAACATTTTTTGTAGTTTTGACCAGTTCTGTTGAAAGCTGGTTTGCAGCCTTGGCAATTAATGCTTTGTAGAAATGCATAGACAATAGTTATGCATTTTATCCTGACCGTGACTATATTCGATCGAAGCATTTTTACTTATTTTTGGTCAGGGTCAATGCATTTTAACCCCATACGATTATTTGGAACAGGAATCGACCAGACATCTACCTAATGGCATGTGTTTAATCAAGAGGAATTTATTCGAATCAAATCAAGAAGAAGACAGCGCCACAAATGGCCAGACAAACAGCTGTGGCACAGACCCGGGCGCATAAATATCCATTGGACACACTGCAACAAAGTGTGAAATTTGCAATTTAAATGGTTTAAACGTCGCGCCAATATAAATCAATATGATTGCTAAGGCTCGGACATTGCCATTTGTTGCTGTTGATAAAGAATAGACTAAACAAATTGTTTAAGTGCTTTATGAATAGGTACATAAATAAAAATAATGGTCCAATGCGGCCCGAATGTCTCAGTGGACACCAGGATTTCTGCCGCAGCTGTGCGGATAACAAAAAACGCGACATAAAGTACACCATTGCGACTTGGGGACTTCTCTTCTCATTGTGGAATATATTTCAAATAAAAAAAAGTGTCTGACAACAAAAAAAGGACTGTAATCCAGAAAAACTTCTTATGCTCCATTGTACAATGAGGAGAATGTGCTTAACATATTTGGTAATCAAAATCGCAAATCTATGAATTAAGCAACAACAAAAAATTATATGAATAATAGAGTAATTTTCATAAAAATCTTTGTATCGATTTGTTTTTATGAAACGATATTTCGATTTACATTAATCGATTCATATAAGCAAAGCAACATTTTGGGCTGCTTTAAGCCAAGTATTATGATGCCAAATAAATGCTAACTTTACTTTAGTGGTGTTAAACAATGTTAGCAGCAGCGATTTTTTTTATATCGATAATATTTTGTTTGATATATCGACAAACCGATAATGTTGACACTGTATGTATATAAAAAATCGATATTCATTCTAATTAGTACAATACACTTTTAATAGGCATTTAAATCACAACCAGAACTAAAGACCATTACTAACAGAATTCAAAAAGCTTCGTATTCTAGCATAAAAATAAAATCGAAAATCTTAAAGAATTCAGTTACTACCAAAAGCTTTCAATATGAGACCAAGTCTACAGTGTCTGATCGGCTTAATTGTTCTGCATGTTTCTGATTGTCAAGGATTATATGATTATGCCATGTCCGTGGCGGGCTTAAAAAGCTTAATAAATTATCAGGGCGAATTCGTAAACGAACTTACGTCATATACCGAAGCTCTGCAGTTAAAAATAGACACAATCGAGAGGTAAGTAAAGAATATGAATTGTATTCAGCGTGATTTTCCTATTTCTGATCAGCTTTCTAGCTGAAGTGCGTGCAAAGAAACAAATGTGGATCGAGAATCCTGAGGATTTTGTGGGAAATCCCTTAAACAGTTATTCGCTCGTGCGACGCCTTCATGTGGACTGGAGTTACTTTGAGGCCTACATGAGCGAACCAGTGGGCCCAGAGCACGTGGAAAATGTACAAAGGCTCATTCAAGAAATTGCGCCCCAAGAAGAAGACTTGCAGGACGCAATGAAGGCGCTCACACGAATGCAGTCCCACTATGAACTGGATGAGGAGCACCTTGCCCAAGGGCTGATCGATGGCAAGCAATACAAGTGAGTAGTAAAGCGGATTTGAGAATCTTTGTTTTTTCCCTTCTATATCTGTGCATAGTTCCCAGTTAAGTGCCCTCGACTGCTATGCCATGGGCGAATTCTGCGAAAGTGCGTCGCATTACACGAATGCCATGAACTGGTTCAAGGCAGCTGTGGAAAGATTCGATCAAACTAGCGATGCCGAGTTATTTGAGAACGTTTACGGTCTGACAGTGGTGAATTTTTATGGGCAATATGCGAGAGCACTGGCGAATAAAGGTAACTCGCTTAGTAATGCAATTCCAGTTCTTATACAGCACTTGAAAGTCTGCTTCTGTTCGTTTGAATAGGTTTTAACAGGGAAGCAATAAGTGTGATGAACACTGTAGCCGATTTAGATATTCAACTTTGGGTACAGCGAAATAATTTGATTAATACCCTCAATCATCTGACGACTGGTGCTCAAGTGAGTGAATGTGCAATTTTGATTGAATTGTATTACGAGTAGAGTCTCTGGCCTTTCAGCACTACAAAGATACCCCCGATCCTAAAATGATTGGGTGCCGTGATCAGTTTCCAGTTTTAACTAAAATGTATTGTTACTACGATTACTTCGATTCATATTTTCTATTTGTGGCGCCATTTAAAGTGGAATTGCTAAGTTCTGAGCCCTTTTTGGCTTTATATCACGATGTTATCTACGACAATGAAATTGAAGAACTGTTGAGCGAAGATCCTCACAAAATGACACACGGTCGAACTAAGGAAAACGAAAACTCCATGAAGAACATAATTGTGGAGAAGGGCCCTGTTGATGTGATCAATGAACGCATTGTTGATATGACTGGCAATGATGAAGCTTACGACTCTGATTTTCAGCTGATCAACTATGGTTTGGGTGGGCACATTTCGCTGCACTCCGACGCCGTACCTATTTATGAACAGCAACAGGTAAATAAAAAACATTATAGAAAACGAAAAACAACAATCGAAAATGAATTCTTGCAGCCGAATCTGTTTTATCCCATAAATACCATTCTATTTTTCGTAAGTATTGAAGAATTTCATTCATAACACAAAATCCTTACAAGGCATTTTTGCAGTTAAGCGATGTGCCGCAAGGTGGAGCCACTGTGTTTCCCGAGCTTAAAATAGCTGTCAAGCCGAAAAAGGGCGCCGCTTTGATGTGGAATAATGTTGACAGTAGCTTAAATGTTGATCATCGTCTCGATCATTTATCATGCCCGGTGCTTGTGGGCTCTAAATGGAGTATGTTTTTGAACCTATCCATTTAAAGCAAAGTTTAATACTCTTTCTTTTAGCGCTCGTCAAGTGGATATACGTAGAAAAATAGGTATTTCAATATTGCGAACTGTTCCACAACTTCGGCTATCGATGGAATTAAGAGTGCATGTCAAATATATACAACATATAATGTAATTATCATGTTAAGCGTATTAAATTCGTTGTGGTTAATTAAGTTTTAAATATGCTCGTATTTCTTTCAAGCAAAAGCCACGACATTTCCAGTTTGCACTGAAATTCGTTCAGAAGTGTTTAAAATGAAGTTCAAACTTACAATTTTCAGTTTATTATTATTAGTTTATGTCCGGAATGCAAATAGCATAAGCGACTACGACGCAGAGCTTTATAGTAGCTCCACGACGGGACTTCTAAAGCTGCTGGAAATTGAGAATAAGTTTGTGCTGAATCTGAAGGAATACATTGAAGCCCAGGAGGAAAAGCTGGAAACGCTGAAAGTGTAAGTTGAAATCATGAAGGGGAGGAATTGCGCTAAAAATTAACTTCACATGCAGCTATTTAAAGACACTAAATCGTGTCGGTCATAAAACCAAAATAGCACTCGAAAAACATGTGTCCAATCCACTTAGCGCATTCGGACTGATTCGACGTATGCGAGACGATTGGCGCAAATTACAGGTATATACAAACGAGACGACGGGCACAGGTAAAACTCAATTGCAATTTTACGCTGATTAGCAAGTGTTTAGCTAAAGAATATAATGCCAATCAGCACAACTGGAAGCCATACAGAAGCTATTGGCCGAGGTGCCAACTGAGGATGATATGACAGAGTCGCTGCTGGGTATCAATCGCATCGAGCTGACCTATGGCCTCAATCCAGTTGACCTATCCCAGGGACGACTGCAGAACAAGCAATTCAAGTGAGTGGCTTTCCTTTCAGCTGCTGGCTCTGCTTTACCCCCTTACAAATACCCCGCAGCTATACCCTCTCCATGCGAGACTGTTTGGCCATAGCCAATCACAAATATGCTGATAAGGATTATGGCAGGTCCGTACTCTGGTACCGCGCAGCTCTAAAGCTCGAAAGCGAACCCAATTATCAAACGTATAACGAAGTTCTGGGATACCCACTCGATGGCGTCCGTCAGAAATTGATCAAGACGCGTCTGTTGCGAGGTAGGTCGAAAATCGATCAATAAAGAAAAGTACTCTAGTTGCGATCCCCGAATATTCTGAACCTAGCTGTGATCTGTTATTAGAAAGTAATATTAAGAAAATCATAAAGAACTTAATCTGCACGTGCCATGAACAAGTCTATATTCAACAAATTTCTTGATCTTATAGTTTACAAAATCGACGCATATAGACAAACGGACTTAGCTAGATAAAATCGGCTTTTGATCCTGATCAAGAATATATAAACATAAATAAATCTAAGCTAAAGCTAGAGACGCCCAAAAGAAAACAAACTTTACGTCAGTGATGTTACACAAATTTAGCAGAGGTATGATTTTATGTTAATACTTTTGTCCGATCGTTTTTATATAGGCCATATAAGATACATATATAACATAATATTTCATGTCAGTTTTATGTCAATGCACGCAAAAGTTATTCAAGAATATGTTGCCTGTAACCTATTGTCATTATGTTAATTTCCTGGCAAAACAATTTACACCCCTCTATGCGATTCTCATAAATTAAAGTAATACCTGCAGACTTTTGGCGGTTTTTGTGAATTGCTTGTGTGTTATACAAAAAGTTGTGTTTTTTTTATAGGTAAGTGGTTCTCACACCCTCTCTTAATCTGTATCTCCTACCTTTCCCTCTGTGTGTGTATTTTGTGATTATATTCATGGTCCGCCGATTCAAGTTTCTGTCTAGATACATGCATATATTGACATATAGACGCAGCGATGGTTATTTTTAATCCGATGTAAAAAATCAATATTCATTTCGGATTTATATTACTACTTTTTACCAATTTTCAATGATTCGTGGTATTAAGAAATTATTAAAAATCGATCTCCCTAATTATTGGCTAGCTTTGAAAGTGTTTGGACTCAAACTGGGTAATAAGGAAGCACACACAAGAGGAGACGAACTAATACAGACACTCAATTCTACCGAATTGGCCAATTACACAAATACGCTGCTTAAGCAAGATGATGCCGAGCTGATCAAGCAACTGAATTTAGAAGACACGAAGCCCACAGCCCATTTTTTGGGCTGTCGCGGCAAATTTCCGAAGCGCACCAATCTGAGCTGTCGCTACAACTTTACAACCACGCCGTTCCTGCGGCTGGCACCACTCAAAATGGAGCAAATCAGCCACGATCCATATATAGTGATGTATCACAATGTGCTATCCGACGGCGAGATCGAGGAAATGAAGCGGCAATCTGTGGACCTGGAGAACGGCCTGTCAGGTGCCGTACTACCGGATCAAAAACCTGAAATTGTGGCACGCATTGCCTGGCTGGTGGAGAAGACCCCATTCATGGAGCGCATCAATCAACGCATTACGGACATGACTGGCTTCGATGTGCGGGATTTTGAGGCATTACAGGTGGCCAACTTCGGCATTGGCAGCTACTTTAAGCCCCATTACGACTACATATTTGCTGGCCGTGTGAACACGATGGATACCTCTGAGCTGGGCGATCGTTTGGCTAGTCTAATATTCTACGTAAGTTTAACTGTTAGAAATTCGGTCAAAACCCCAACTAAAATCTACACTTTGCAGGCGAGCGAAGTGCCGCAAGGTGGCGCCACCCTATTTCCCGAAATTCAAGTTGCAGTTCCACCGCAAAAGGGCAACAGCCTATTTTGGTATAATCTATTCGATGACGGCACACCCGATCCACGCACTCTGCACTCTGTATGCCCCGTGATTGTGGGCGCCAGATGGAGTAAGTCTCTGGAATTTCCTCGAAAACTGTGATAATTGTGGTTGTTTCTTTCAGCGCTCACCAAATGGATGCACATTGCGCCGCAGTTATTTATTAAGCCCTGCAGCATGCGATCACATCAGCAATCAAAATCAAAAAAAGTTTTTACCCTTTAAGATGATTTAACTTGTCATTCTAATATATATACATGATATAAATTATTGCTTTCCTTTTTGTTTCGATTTAATACAAATGGTTTTAAGAGCTTGTTTTAAACAAAACATGTGCAACTGCAGCTACTAACTGTGTTATGGTCACGCTAGCCGTTAGCGTTCTTAACGAGGCAACCACATGAGAGCTTAGTGCAAATGAGCCATGCAAGTATAAACCCTAAGGGACATAAACAAGAAATAACATTCACTTGGGGAGTGCGAAGATCAAATACCCTCTCATCATCTATTATTATGTATCATATACGTAAGGTTTAGACATCATAAATGAAGAGCTTTGCAAGCATATCTTTAAAAACAAAAGACAAATTTATTTTTCAACCGATTGTTCCTATGGTAACTATAAGCTATACTGATCAGATGTTGTTGAAAAAGTTAATCATACCAAAACTTTTTAATAGACCAATTGTTCATATAAATATATCGGCCCAACTTGTTTACAACAGACAATTCTCCATCAACTCAATTGTTAATACTGATTTCAAGATATGATTGAAGACATATTTTTCAATGCGTTACAATTTTTATAACAAAATTGTAATACCCGCTGCTGCAAAGTTATCGCAATGGGAATTCAGGGGTACTTGGCAAATTCTCAGCACAACTGAATCTAGAAAACTGAACGCTCAGACAATCTTTGAACTTCAACAAGAAATGACGTGGTTTCCAATACTGTTCTACATTTGCCTCATATTCCATTCGATTTTTGGCACAGAGGAACTTGAAAAGCCAAAGTTTCTATACAGCACCTCTGTGAGATGTCTGTCGAAGCTGGTGCAGCTGGAAAACAAGCTGATGGCTGGCTTGGACGGGTATGCCAGGGACTTGGAGGGAAAGTTGAATATGATAAGGCTGTAAGTACGGCGGAAAAGTCAAAAGGGGGCAGCTGCTATAAGCCCATTTGCTCGCAGCTATCAGGAAATATTGAAGCGTCCGACGATGCAATGCCGTAAAAGTCGAGAGGAATATGTGGAAAATCCGTTAAACGCATTTACGCTGCTTAGAAGGTTGCAACAGGATTGGCCAAAGTGGCTGGAATATCTGCGGGATGGCAAAGCTGCAGCCAAATTGGCAAAGATGGAGCAGCTGCTGATCAAGGCGCCAAGTGAGAAGGATTTGCATACAGCAATTGCGGGCTTGTTGCGCATTGAAAGTGTCTACGACCTGGAGACATCTCACATGGCCAATGGTTTGCTCCTGGATAAGCAATACAGGTGAATGGAGTTTAAATCTGCTATCAAATTTAATTTGAGATGTTCTCTCTCTCTCCCTCTCTGCAGCTCCCATCTCTCTTCGCCCGACTGTGTGGTCTTGGGCGACTATCTGTATAATCGCACCGAGTATTCCAGATCCACGCACTGGTATCGGACTGCACTGCGTCTGTACAAGCCGCCATATGACAAGCTGTTTAGCCGAGTGCTGCGTATCAAGCGCAAAAGCCTCTACAGAAAGTATGCCCAGGCAATAGTCTACGAGCGTAAGCAATCTAGAGAGTATAAATTAATATTCGACTTAAGTATATTCCGGCCTGCACAGCGGATGTCACACAAGAGAAGCCATTGACTGATATACCGCCCGAGTGGAAGGAGCTGTCAGAAATGCTCATCAAGCAGCTTGTCAGTCACGGCAACAGCGCGAACATCAGGCAGATGGTCGACGAGTATCTGGAAATAAAGGAGCAGATTTTCATTGATCTCAGAGCCAAATTCAAGGCCAAGCCGACGGCCATGGAGAAAGGGTGTCGCGGTCTGTGGCCAAAGCGACAAAGCGAGTCCCGTTTGACCTGTCGTTACGTTCAAGAGAACTCGGCCTATTCAAGGATGGCACCACTGAAGATGGAGTTGCTGAATCTGCAGCCCTTGATAGTGCTCTATCACGACGTGCTGCATGACGGCGAAATCGAAGCTGTTAAAAACGTGAATAATCAGCAGACAGCCGCTGAGGATAAGGCCAACGCAGTGCAGCTGATCACATTAAAGGATGCCCTCAACCTTCATCGCAGGATAACGGACATGACGGGCATCGATGCGGCACAGCAAAAGTCGCTGAATTTGCTCAATTTTGGCCTGGGCGGCTATGTGAAAACGAGGTGTCAAGGATCGAAATGTAAAGGCAACCAATTAAGAGGCAGTTGCATAGCATCAGTGATACTCTATGTATGTGCAACGATTAGAAAATGCTTAAGTTTTTGGACTTGTTCAGTCAAAAGAATACATTGGGTTTGTGTGTCCGTCCGAGATAAGGTATTAAGAGCAAGTCACAAAATTTGGCAGATATTTTTCGGATGAAATCCCCCAAAAAATCTTAAATTTTCTGAAATAACAATAGCATTGAAGACTTTTTCGAATATTTTAAGCTGTGAATGAGTATTGTGCAGTCGGTTACATCGACTGCAATATTCTTACCCTTGTTTATAAATATTATTTCCAATTTTAGGCTAGCGACGTAGCGCTAGGTGGCGCCACCATATTTCCCAAGCTGAAGCTGGTCGTGGAGCCCAAAAAGGGCAACGCCTTGTTTTGGTACAATTTAAATGAAGCTGGTGAAACGGATCCTTTGACGAAGCATGCCGTGTGTCCTGTGGTCATGGGTTCCCGATGGGGTACGTTTTGATGCAACTGTAAAAATATCAATATTTAACTACTCTTTTATAAATATGCAATTACAGCAATATCACAGTGCATAGATGAGCAACAGCAGGTGTCGCAAAAGTTGTGCCTGGCCTGAATGTGTTTATAGATTGTTTTTTACACAAAAACAAATAATTCTTATGAACAGCTTTATGCCTGCTTTATATGTGTATATATACGGCTTAAATATGTATATAGATATTTTTTTAAATAGAAAAAAATTCTAATAAACAACTTTACGCCTGCTAAAATTCCAAGATCAAAAAAAAAAATAAAAATTGCTAACGTCACTAAATTTGGGTGGATAAGATTTGGTCTCTGCTCTACATGGTAAGCTTATGTGCTTGCCCCAAATACCATTTAGCGGAAGTGCACACTTCAATAATGGAAAGGGCGACGCAAAGTGGCAGCCGAGTGCAGAAAGGACAAGCACAATGAAAGGCGCATTGACAATGGCGTGCACGCAGAGTACTTAAAGGAAAACAACGCTCATTTTTCACCCGGCACAAACAAGCACAAACACAGACAGACAAACACACACACACACATACACCCATAGGGGATGCGCTCAACTGATTTTATGTGCGATGGAGCGATGCACTGAGAGAAGGGGCAACTGTTGCCTGGCCATGGAACTTTTCATGAATATTTTAAGCAATTGCATAATTTACAAGAGCTGCGAGAAATTCAAGAGCAAGAGCAGCAGCCCGACTCAGCGGAGTCCTCGAGCCGGCAAAACTAATTGCCAAGATTACGACGAACTGAATGGCATAGACAGCAGCGGAGCAAGCGGCCCAAATAGCTGCACTAATTGGAAAATTTTCAGCTACATTTGCCGCCAGTCCGGGGCTCTTAAATAGTGCTAATACTCGGTTAAGTTGTCGAGCCGCCGCGATACCAAAACTTACAACAAAGTGTCGGGTTGCAGCCAGACAAACCAAGTTGTCGACTCTGAGTGTTGCGGCAAATGAAATCAGCATGAAAGCAATTGTGCAACCCACTCAGCAGTGCCGCTAGCCTAAAGACACACAGGACAAACGGAAATACGACACGGAGACAGAGCCGGAGCCAGTGGAATTCCCAGTTGATGCTGTCAAGGGTAACAAACGTTGAGTTGGGGGCGGCTTCTAAAAATGGGCAACAATGAAAGCGAACTACTGTCGCCTGGCGGCTGCTGCTAGTTGGATTTAGCAATGTTTGTTGAGGGGAGACAACATATGCAGAAATATTATGCGTAAAGTGGCATTTAAAATTACTCGGAATTACTAAAAATAACTTGTGCATTCAGTTATGGAGAAAAACCAAATCGAACCTGTCAAACGCACTGCAGTTTGAGAATTTCATTTTTATACCATAAATAGCTAAAATTTCTCGAAAATATAATTTAAATGAAACAGCGACTGTTGTTATGTGCACTCTACCTGTAATTCCTTTTGATAACTTCCACATGGTAAATGCATTTATTTATTTATCCATTGGTTGCAACTGCAAAATAAAATCGGAATGATAAAGATGACAAAAGTACATAACGACCACGAAATACTTACTCTTGTGAATACACTCATATTATTATAGGTATAAGTACAAGTGAATAAAAAGTTAACCGCATAATGGAACTGCTCAAGATGTTGAACCAGCCGGCAAAAAGACACTCCAAGGCCTTGGTCGCAGACGCAGTGGAGCAGGGGACACCATTGAATGGCTTGGCAAGCTGTTGAATCAAGTGAAAAACTTTAGTAAAAAATAAATCGAAGCCGTTGCAATCTAACGCATAGTCCAGAGATATGCAGACGATCCAGGCAGACATAGCAGCCGCCAGAATGTGGGGGTGGTTGGGCCGTTCTGCGCTGGCAATGCGGTGCGGTGCAGTGCAGATAACCGGTTGGACTCTTGGGAGGCATTGTACGGCGATTTGAACTTTTAAGTGATTGAATTGTTATCAGCGACATGAATTTGTTTGGAAATTTAAACGATGCCGCATTGGGATTGGAATTGAAGCCAAGCGCTGCGGCGAGAATAAGTTAAGCGAAAACTGTTTACACTCTCAACTTTTGTCGAGATACTCGGAGCAAATTGTTAGGGCTGTTCGTTCGAGAGGCTGCCTGCGCTTTTAGTGCAACATCTGATGGTGCTGTTGCCACTTCAAAGAGAGCTGTGAAAGCAGCTTAAACTGTGCCACAAATTGGGGGCGTAACATGTCGGCATCTAGCACCTGCAAAGGGGGGTTAGAGGGAGTTAAATCGGTGCAGCAGCACTAACAATAACACTTCACTTACTTGACGACGACGAGTCACGGCTGCCAACTGCTTAGCTGCGCTCTCGGCCACACATGCCATATGCCACACGCCACATGCCACATGTCACATGCAATATCAGTGCAGTGTTGAGCTGCTGCTGCTGTCCATGCCTCTTGTCAGATGCTGCTTTTTACCAGCTTTTGCCAAGCTGGCGACGACATTGAGCACTTCATAAATGTCACTAAAGAACGGTGTGCCGACTCCTCACTGTCTGTCTGTGTGTGTGCGTGTGTGTGTATGTGTGTGTGTGTGGGTTCCTGACTGAAGACTTTTTGTATTGATTAAAGCCTTGACGACATCAAACAAGTAAGCCGCATTAAGTCAACATGGTATAGATAACTAACACAATTTAGTTTTGGACTAGAATTAATATTATTAATCTCAAGCATTACAGGAACATGGTTAATACATCAGAAATGTATGTGTGTACATAAAACTAATTAATTCAATTCTGAGTATCGAACTCAGTTACAAATCATCGCCTTCATTTGGCAAATTGGCATCTTCAATTTTACGGATTTGCTCCCAGCTCAATTCCGATACCTTGATTTCCATTGTGGGCGCAGTGCAGTACGGACAATTGCGAAAGTCCATCAAATAGATATCCTGCACACGGATTAACATACGCAAGATTAATAAGCAAGCGTGCTTTAGCCGGAAGTGCCCGACTAGAAGTTACTCTGCAAGTTGCGAATACGGTACGTCTTGTTACAATTGTACGATCTCTCAAAATTCAAACATGACATTCCAAATTAAATCTCTTAATTCAATATTCTGCTTTATGCTTTAAGCTTTTCTATGCTATGCAATATGCTTAAAATAAATGTCTTAAAATTTATGGAAAGGAAATGGGGTGAAAAAACTACTAACTCTTTCTTTGTATAGTTAAGAATACATTTTTTAAATTTCTAACTTACCGAGAACGGTGAGAACATAGAAACGGATTGACAAACGGACATGGACATCAATTCCCACGATCAAAAAGATTATATATATATATACTTTAAACTGTCTGTTATACACATTTGCAGACAACCAATATACCCCTATTTGCAATGGGGTAACGTGCCACCATCTGCGGCAGCAGTAACGGCACTTACCAACGGGTGCACCTTGCAGTGCTCGCTGATTCGTCCATGGAAGTATTGATGACAGCGCTGGCATTCGAATGCCTGCGGGGGCCGGTAGCAGATGCATTTGTGCACCTTATATTTGTAATTTAATGGCATCTCATATTTCAGTTTGTTTTTGTTATCATTCGTTTGATTGTTGTTGTTATAGCTTTGATTGTTGTTGTTTTGATCGACATTCCCTTTTATGGCGTCCATCGCGTCCGACAAGAATTGCGACTGTCCGATTAGGAACTAATTAGACATATACAACAAATAAATATATAAATGCACACACTTCATAGAATTACTCACACTTTTCCTTTAATATTTATCTTTTACGTTTTATTACCGATTGAGGTTTACTTCAAGCTTTGCACTAATAATTAAATCATGACATTAAAGGCTTTTGTATGTATGTTGTACACACACAAACACACACATACAGTGGCTCACAGCTTAAAGTATGCAGTGCATGCATATTCATACATATGCACACATGCACCTGCAGTTATTTCACAAAAGTAATACAATAATACCTTAAAGCGACAGCCATGTGATAAATATATGTGTGTGCATATATGTATAAACAAAATTTCTCAATATCGCTTACCTGTGCCTATATCGATTACCTTATGAGGTAAAGGAATGCGCGTTTATAAATGCGAATTTTTTAATTCTGCAGAATTGCGACGCGGCATCGTTTATCTATGCAACTAGTGTTGAATAACTAGCAAACACCATAAACATGATAGATAAACAGCTAACTTGTTAGTTGGTTGGTCAATAAATTTTAATGTAAATTTACAAAATCACTTTACGTTTTATGAAATTGCAGATTATTTTCTTTAGATCGCTTATAAATATAGACAACCAATTGGGAACTGAGATGGCAACACTATCATCGAAATTCTTCAAGTAACGGTGCTTATTAGTGCTGTCAAATTATCAAATTAAAGGAATGCAATGCTTATACATAGATATGTTTGTTTGTACATGCACGACACACTCACGCATAGAGCTGAGCATCGTGGTTCAATTAATTTTTGCAATCAAACGGATTTATCAGGATAAATAAAGATCTCATTTTATACGTAATGAACGATTTTACATTTTATTGCACTCATAATTAAAAAATAAAGGTTAAATTATATCTATGTATATTGAACAATAGGATTAGCAGTACAAAATATAACTGAAATGATGAACTGCAGAGTTGCTCGATCGCTCAATTGAACTTATTCAGAGCGATTCCAGACAACTCCACCCACACAATAAGAAATGTATGTATGTACATATATGTTTGTATTTATGTAATTGAAAGCCTTGTTTGCAAGAGTTTTTGATATGTGTGCACATTTACAGTTGTATCAATACATTTATTGATTTCTTTGCTTATCTGTTTACATATATGTTTTATGTATTTGATATTTGTTATTATGCTTTGATTGATGCTTTCTTTTAGCTGTCGTCAACGACGCTTTTTTTACTCCATCCGCAAATCTTTGGCCGGAGCTCCACAGAAAGCACAGTAGCGTGCATCCATAAGGTAAGCGATCTGCCCAAATTAAATTTAAGTGTTAATGTTAAGGCTTAGGTACAGTACGTTACTAAGTTTACATCGGGATGCGCCGGACAACGTTCTCCGATGCGTCCCATGAACGATTTGTGGCAACAAGTGCAGACGATCAACCCGCGTTTGCGCTCACAAATGCAATTTTCTTCCTTCTTTTTATAGACTGGCAGTGTACATGGCTTCGGTAGCCACGAATGCTTTTTTGATTTATTGTCTCTTTGAATTTCCATTGTTTTAAATCGAATCGATCGTATCAACTGCTGCGCTTGTATCTCTGTCCCTGACAGTGCTGGGAAATGCTTTTGGGGCGTCAGTTAAATTGCGTTCAAATTTTATTTATGAAATTTTTTTTAGCTTTCCCATAGGTAAAGAAGGCGAAATTGGGTATGTAAAAAATACAATTTGTTTAACAATGAGGAATAAGTAAATTTGTGATAATGAGTATTAAATAATTGTTAACTATCGGTAACACCCAGAAATGAACGCTGGGCCTTTTTTTTTGCTATCGATTATATTTAAAAGTTAGTATCGCATTATTCCTTTGGAAATGCAGGCAGTAAAAATATGAGAATCTCTTTTTGTCAAGGTGATACCGATAGACTACATTAAGTTAACATTAATCTCTAAGAATTTACTTATTTGGCACAAATTTAGTGCTTACATTTTAATTGTTAACTTTTCAAGGCAATATATAGTGAAAACTGAACTAAATAAGTTTATTTTTATCTTAGTTTCGTGAACTAAACTAAGCATTTACCGCAAAATTAATATTGTAACGGAATTAACTAACAACGGTTGATTTCTTTGCTAAATAAATGGCACATGACTTTAGCGTAGATACCAACCGCATATTGCCATCTCTGTCGAATACGTGTTGCGTGCACTGTTAACTATGCAGACAAAATGTAAAAAGCAGCGCCGCCGCAGCAATGTTAAATATACAATATGGCGGTGCACCTTCAACCGGCTCGTTGGTCTAGGGGTATGATTCTCGCTTCGGGTGCGAGAGGTCCCGGGTTCAATTCCCGGACGAGCCCAAGTTGGAAATTAATAATTTTTTTTGTTTTTTTTTTGCTGGTAATTCGAATTAATTCGCTGCAATTTACTAGAGAAAATTTCTACCGCTTTATAAACTATAAACTAAAACAACTAACTGCTCTAGACGTCGACGACTTTATCAGTACATTTTTTCGTTCGTTTTTTTTTAAGTTCAAAATTGATGAGTAAGAGCAAAATTGTGATATTGCGATTTGATTTGTTTTCTTTTGTTGCTTTGCAGCTTAAGATTTGTTGCCATGCATAATTTTCGTTTGCTTGTTTTTTTTAGTTTTCCCTTTGTTTAACATACATAAGCATTTTTTTGTTGTTGTTGTTTAGCATTCGTTTAGTTTTTAGCATTATGTGCTGGAAATACTTAGAACAATATGGTTTTTTTTAGTTTTAAATTAATATTAAGATTTGTTGTAAGCGCTGCCGCGTCCTTGTCCGCTTTGTATTTGTATTTGTGTGTATGTGTGTGTGTATGCTACATGCATTTGCACTGTGAGTGCGCGCGTGTGTGTGTATGTGGTGTGTGTGTGTGTGTATATATCTCTGAGTGCTTTGTGGGGTATACAGTCTCTATGGATGCACATGGCGCTCCCTGAATTTGTCTCCGCTCACTCGTACTCCAGAACGTTCTTATGATAGAATAATAAATAACTGCAAGAGAATATATATTTGATATATATATACATATATATATATATAGATATAGTATTTGTATGATTTAATATTTATATTTTTAGCTCACCCCTCGCTGTCGAGCACCTGTTTGAGCGATGCCATTGTTATCACATGATCATCGCACTTGACCCACGTGTCCTTCTGGTGGCGCACATAGGCGGTGTAGTGGCCGGTGTCGATGGTGCCCACGTGGTTGACCACCGCGTACAGCGAGAAGCGAAAGTCTCCGTAGGCGTTGTTCTTCTCGGACATGAAGGGCGTCATGTCGAATTCGACGGGAAACTGAATGAACGACGAGATTTTGCGATCGATCAGCGCCGAATGCTCGAAACGCTTCAAATGGAACGAGACGACGCTGGGCAGGGTGCGCAGGCTGAACTGTTTGGTGGACTCCTGGTACGATTTGCATGTGGAGCATTTGATTTTGGCCGCGGAGCCGAGGTGCTCGGCGCGAGTGTACCGCTCCAGGCAATCGATGAGCGTCTTGGGCGTGACGCCGCCGTGCGTTGTGGTCTCGCCGAGATCCAGTGAGATGTCCCAGAAGGGATCGAATGTGGTCGAAACGCCGTTGCACGCCTGGCACACCACGTCGCTCTGCAGCATGCCCGTAAAGATTTGATCGATGATGCAGTTGCACTGGCCATAACAATGCGTCGCCGTCGCATTGCCGCCCGAACCCGAATTGCCGCCCGATGCGCCCGAGCTGTTGCTCTTGCTCTCGTGCTCCGACTTGGCCTTCACACAGTGCCGATGGAGCACGTCCAGCGTCGCTATGAAAAACTCGTGCGCATCCTGCTGCTCATAGCCGGCCAAGTGCTTGGCATGGTTCCAAATTAAATGCAGCAAACGGTGCAGCGACAGCGGCGAACGTGACCCCGAATAAAACTCCTGCAAGCAACAAAAACAAATCGCCAATAAGTGCTCCTGTTAATCTGATAACGGTAAAGGCGCTCACCTGGAAGAGACGCGACACCTCGCACACCAAGCACTTGTGTGTGGCTTTGCTGCCGCAGTCGTGGCGATCCGACATGAAATAGTCGCTCAGCAGCGGAGTGTGCACCAGCGCCTACGAAGAAATTTGTTATTTTTAGCCGAAGTTTGGATACCCTTGCGCTCAATCATTAAAATTAAAAATATGAATATAATAAAATTTAATTTAGTTATTCAATTTGAATTGCATTAAAATTAATTTAATTTTAATTCATTTAAAAAAGTGTTTAGCTTACATTTGAAACTTAAAAAAAAATAGCTAGAAATATTGGAATTTGTTTGAACCTCGATTATCTGGACCTCTATTAACAGGGAGTACCCATATTATGGAATATAACATATCCGTCTATATCGTTATATATAGATGAAGACTGACTTGTTTTTGTTAAAAATAAAAATACGTAGTTCACGAACCGAACCTGGTTCAAACTTGGTTCGAACCTTACATAAGTATAGGGTATATAAGTTGGGAGCATAGAAAAAGCTCAGAGTTTGGCTTAAATTTCTTTAAAATAGAACACTCAAAAAAAATGGGTATTTTAAACAAGTATTCATTGCATATATAATTTATGGGATCTGAGATAACTCTTGTTGAAATTAGAATACCCTAAATACAATGAAAATAAAAATCGATAGCTTGTTGTCAACCTTATCGATCGTTACGGATTTGATTACAGATCAAATGCAAATGGAGTATATCAAGATAGTCACAAACAATCATATATATAGCCGCAATATTAGATGTGAACTTGGTACATTTAATTATATTAATTTTATAGCGTATTTTTTTAGTATTTTATTTCTTACCTGGACAATGCAGTTCATGAAGCATGTGGCGCCCAGGTTGAGCAGGCCACGCAGTCCAATTGTCTGATTGGGCCGCACCAGACGACGACGCGCGTTGGCCAGCAGCAGGTTGGTCTCCTTGGGCGTGGGTATCCACGGCTGCCAGCCGAGGCTCTTCTGGAGATCCTTGGCCTCCAGCTTGCGATTGATCAGCGCGTAGTCGCGACTCCGCGCATCGTAGATAAAGTCCCGACACGCATAGCAATACAGGGTGCCGTGGGACAGCTCCAGGGCGATGTTGTGCTTCTTGGCGCGCAGGTGGCTGGTGATGTGGGCGCCCCGGCAGCCAAAGTAGATGCAGTGCAGGCACGCGTACAGCTGGATGCCATAGCTGCCGCACTCGAAGCAATTGCAGTGTATGGCCTGTGGGGTGCGTGGAAAGAGGAGGGGTTAAAGTGACGTTTTTGTTGCTGTTTATTTTCGCAGGTTTGAATTACCTTCTTCTCACGCGCATCCTTGTTGACGCAGGCGGCAAAGTAGGCATCGATAACCCGAAAGGTATCGTAGCTGTGCTCCTTCACGTACGTCTGATAATGCCGGCAGCCCGTTTCTGACATGACGTCGACGTCGGCGTCGCTGCTGTTGGCGTTGCTGCTGCTGACGACGTTGGCGTCGCCGTCGGCGTCAAGCTCCGTTGCAAGCTTTTGCACGGTGCGCAGACAGAGGGCCACTGACAAATGCGTCGCATTCAGCGTCCCCTTTGTTAGCTGTGCGCCTTCGCTACCCCCGCCGCCCCGCCCACAACTAGAAACAGCTTCGTCGGCCGCACACCGGCCGGCAGTTGACTGTGTTGTTGTTGTTGGTGTTGTTGTTGCTGCCGCTGCTGCTGCTGCTGCGGCTCGTGTAGTTGTTGGGGGGGCTGCTGCACGGGCTCCAGGTACAACGTCGGCCGCTCCCCGGCCCAACGACGCGTATGCGCGCTTGTTGTTGTTGTTGTTGTTGGTGGTGGTGGTGTTGCTGCTGCAGCTGGCTCTGCTGCCGGCGCCGCTGCTGCTGCCGCTGCCGCTGCCACTGCTCAAAATGCTTGTCGTACTATCAACGCTATTCTCTTTTGTTTTCGTTCGCTTTGCAGACGGCTGTGGCACGTTGCTTTTATCACTTTTGCGCTGTTTTCGCCGAATTTTGGCCACTTTTGCAAGCACGAATTGTGTTAAATAGGAACTTTGTTAGTGGAGGCTTTCGTTGAAGATTTTTCTGATTTTCTTCGAAAGACTCTGATTTTGCACACGCACACACACACACACACACACACACAAATACGCACACACATGCAAATAGGCAGTCACAAACATAAGAATACGAGAGCAGCGAGCAGAGCAGAGCAGCGCACACAGCTGAAGTCGACTCTGGGATTGTTGATATTATATCGATAGCAACGATGGTTTTTATTTTATTTATTTTCTAACGTCATGTTTTTAGATATCGATATATGAGTGTCCGATTAATTGACAATAAGCCTAATAAGTAGAACTCTAGCAATATCAATTAATAATAAATTAACATTAGTTATTTAACTAGCGGCAAACAGCTAATTTTAAAAAAAGCTTTTATTTTATAGTTTAAGTCGGTTTTTGCTTTGGTATTTTTTTTGATGAGCTGTAAACAATTCAAGATCGCATTGAGCAGATACATACGTAAGTATGCGAAGACAGACAAGATGATAATATTTAAATTCAACAAGTTTAGACCTGCAAAAAATGGGTTGTTGTGATGAGCGCCAAACTGCCTATCTAGTATTTTGAAGACGCAGTGTGACCCAATGTAAATTATATTACAATACCAAAGAAAATACGGAAAAAATACCATATGGATTATTTAGCATACAAAATTTGCATCTCGTAAAATTCATTTGTTTACAAAAAGCGAAGAGCGCAAATTAAGCGATGCAAAAGGTTTGCCGCATTTGTGGAGGTGCCAGTCTTGTTCTCGTTGACATCTTCGGTGAGCAGATCATGCCAGAGGATGAGCCCAGCCTGGCAGAGATGATCAGCCAGTGTACAGGCTGCGAAGTGAACGCCAACGATCCGCTGCCCCAGCAAATGTGCGAATCCTGCGTTCTCGACGTGCAATCTTCCTTTCGATTCAAGCGCAAGTGCGAGGAGAGCCATCAGTATTTCTGGCAGATGCTGAACACAGATAAAGAGCTCAAATCGGAAGACTGGCCGCTGGCCGAGTGGTCAATAAATGTAGCTGCTGCCGAAAGAATTCAAGCGGAACAAGACGAGAACGTGGCTATAAGATTCGTCAGCTGCGTGTACAGAGATCAACAAGAGAACACATCCGAATGTGATACACTTGGGCAGTCCACATGCGATGGATTCGATGAGTGCGACGTAAAATTTAAAACTAGCATCAGTGGCTGCTCCTCTAATGCGGAATCTGTGCCAGACTGCAGCAACGATTCCATTGATAGAAAGTCATTTTTTTGTAGAACCTGCGGCAAGGGATTCATTAACAATAGGAAGCTCAATATGCACGAGCGTTTCCATACTCTCAAACGGGCATACAAATGCCAGCTGTGTCCCAAGGAGTACGTCAGTTCGGCCAATCTTGCGGAGCACATTCACATCCACACCGGCGAACGGCCGTTTAAATGCTTAGACTGCCCATGGACCTTTGCCACCGCCGGCAAACTGAAGAAGCACAAACAGATCCATACGGAACAACGAAAGCGCAAGTCCGACCAGTGCGAGGCGGCCTATGTCCAGCCCGGCGCCCTGCAGAGACACATGCGCATCCACCTGAACGGCGACCGGCCGTCGTTCAAGTGCGACATCTGCCCGATGTCGTTTCCCTCGAAATACTATCTCAAAAAGCACATGAAAAGCCACAGTTTTCCAAAAGCTGATAAAAATTCATTAGATTAGGCGAAACCCATTTTGGGTGCACAACAGGACTGAGCAATTGGTGCGGAATTCATATTTAAGTGAGAAGAAAATTGTCTGACTAAATTTATCTGATAGACGCGATTTGAAAAGTCGTTAATAAATCGTAGATTCAAACCGAAAATTAGCCTAAATATTTGTTTATACTGACTAGGTGAAGGGTACCTAAATTCTAAAAATATAGTTTACCTAAGAAGAACTCCAAGAATGAAGTAAAGGTGAAACTATGAAATATATTTATTTAAATTTGTACTATACTTATATTAATTGGCTGGCGAAGACTCTGGGCATAATTTGAAATTCAGGAAGTCGTCCAACAGTTTTAGCTCTGCTTTTCATTCAAGTAGTCTTGTGCCTCCTGCGCCTAAATGAATACAATTATTATGTAAAATGAATCATTATAAAACGTAAATTACTAACTGTTTTGAACCAAGCTGTCGCCGGTTTGAACATGCAACGGGCAAAGAAACCCATCTCGGAGCGCGGCGCAATTCCGTGCATGTGCAGGTGCTTTACGGATATAAATGGCGGAATGTGGAAGCCAAAGAGCGCATCTTGGGTTGGGATGCCTTTCGATTCAAAGAAGTTTTTGAGGCACTCCTCCATGCGACACACTGGAAAGTAAAGAAGGAACATTAGATATATAAATGGATAGATCACGATTGTGAGAGCCACAAAGAATTCGGCACTCGTCGCATTATGACGTCACAATTCCGAAAATTCGCTTGCATTTTTAGTGCACACAAAACATATAAAAAATCTGATAACTATCTTCTATAGCTTACATAGATATCATCGAATAAGAACCCTACTTCTTTTATGCAAGATCTTTTAATGAAACAAATGCTCGAGCTTATTTTAGTCCTGGTCTGGTCCAATAACTACAGCTTTATATGATATATACAAACCAGCAATAGAATATATCAAAGTAATGTAAACGTAGCTCAATTCGTAGATTGTGACGTCACTCTATCGAACAGCAGCGAATAATCTCTGAATCGTGATAATAATATTATTGCAGTTGCTTATATTAATACAGTTGAATGCGTACATATGTTTAATCTACGAACCCATTTTTCCGTGTGATTTATCAAGAACCTTTATACTATCATAATGTTGCTTTGGCACAATTAGATAATGATGTTTCGACGCCGGTTTTATGTCCTTAAATATGACGAATTCATCTGTCTCCACCTCCAGCACAGTCTCAGTTTTTCCATTCGAAATATCACAAAATAGGCAATTTTGAGGTGCCATGTCGTTCGCCCAACCAAATTTTATAATAAACAATACTAAAAACAGCTGACAGACAATCGGTGCATTCATCGATATTGCTGGTTGCGAATATTGGGCGGCCGTTTAAAAATGCTTTCGATATTTTGAAAATTGTAAACATCGTAACATTTTTTTAAATCGATGTATTGCCTACTCAGTAGTTTTGTACATCGTAGTTCGATTATTCTCTTCGTTCATTTTATTTCCGTTATTGTGCTTTTCAATATAAGTAAATAACAAATATTGCATCATTAATTAATAACTTTGTGCATTAAAAATGATAATTTTCACCATGTTTCGATGAACTATAATTGTTTGTTCTGGTAAGTGAAGTAGTTGAGCCAATTTGGAACAATTCGTTTCAACTACAGTTACAGTTATAGTTACAGTTAACATCTACTTGCAGTGTGTATTGATATTTTTAGTTTGATTTTAAAACAAAATTTGAAATAATTGATGCACGTTTTCTTAATTTTATAAATATGATAACAAAGCTTTCAGTAGTTTGCGCCATTTCAAGAACATCGGTTGTTTTTTTGCGATCACCAAGTGCCTCGACTGAGAGATCGCAGTTCCGTTATTCGCATCTGGCTCTCTCAGTCGTGCAGAGTCGACACCCTTTATTCTTGCCGCAACAATTGCTCAACTGCAGGCGATTTTCAAAACTTGCAACAGCTGAGCGGTAAAGCTGCAGCTCCCGCTTGGCCTTTACTCTCTCGCTGCTCTCCCGGCTATCGCTTGCTCTGCGTCTCTCTCTCTGTGGGCTTTTGGCCTGTTTTTCTAAGCCGCTTAAGCAGCTGTCTGCGCTGCTTTCGCACTGAGTCTGGTTTTTTTTTTTGTTTTTGTTTTTTGTCTTATGTGTTGTTTTGCTGCTCGCGCTCGCTTTGGCCGACTCTGCGCTCACAGTCTGAGTTTGGTACGCAGCGCGTTCGCAACGCGCGCGTTTTAATTTTTTTTGGCTCGTTCGCCGTCTACACGCACCCAGTAGTTTCTTTCGAAGAGTTGCTTCGCGCAATAATTAACGACGTGTTGCTGCGCACTTTGCGGCTGTTTATCGAATTAAATCCCGTTTAAAAATGATTAAAACTTGAGCCAAGCTAAAATAATTGAGTATTTTAAGCATATGTAAGAAAAGTGATGATAATTTCTAAACAAATGTTAACGGTTTTTTTTTTTGAATTGTGAAAATGCTTGCATGTTGAAACATGTTGAAGTCAATATTAATGAGAAGTGAGCTTACAGGAACTTTGTATAAGGAATTGTATTTTAAATTAATTGAATTGCTTAAAAAAATTCTTCTTGCTTGAAAATATTCATTAAAGGAACTAAAAACAGCTTGAAAATATTAGTTAAAGAAACTATGGAGAATAAAATATGAATTTAAATCTTAAAAAACACAAATCATATTTCAAAATCAATTTAAAGCTTAGCTTAAAACAGCTTTCTTATTCGCAGGGTGAAGTGAATTTGTAAATTGTAGTAGATCTGTTTGTTGCTTTAGAAAAAAATCTAATTTGGCTTGACATGAGAAATAGTAACAAAACGATTTGAAGACTTTTTTTTTTAAATGCTGCCCGCTGCAATTGTTAATCGTTCACAAGCTTAACGCTGCCAGCCCACCAAACACGCCTCTATATACATAGCCCACAGCAGCTCAATTAACATTAGTTTCTTCAACTGGCTAACCAAAATTGCCAACTTCCTGTGACTCGTGTGTCTGTCGAACGAGGCGCCGAGTCATTAGCTCCTCGTCATGCCCACTCAAAGTACCGCTATGCGCCGGCTAGCCGTCTATCCATGTAGACGAGCATATATGTATACATACATACAAACACACATGTATCTTTAGCCAGCCACAAAGACACACACATGGGTGGGGAGACTGGGCACAGGTCTCGCGGATCCCGGCTGCTGTGGCCCCTTCACTTTTTTTTGCTCGTTTTGGTTTTGCTGCTTGGCGAAAAAGTTGGCGCGGCAAGTGCATTTCGCAGCCGCATTCGCATTCCGCTGGCCAAAAGTCTCTTTCGAGTTTTGCATCTCTGCGTTTGCGTCTGCGTCTGCGTCGCTTAACTGTAAATTGAGGCATGCCAGCGTGCCCCTATCGCGATCCTCCCTCCCTTCCCGCTCTCTCTTCCTCTTTCTCTCCTGCTCTCATGCACTCGTGCTGCATTTCTTTTGTCGTCAAGTTCAATGTGCGTTGACAATTTTCCATTTCGAAATGGGCTGGCAACGGTTTTCCACTTTGATTTGTTTTACGTTGCGTACTTTCACACATGCACACACACACACGCACACGCACACACACATATGCCCAGCAATTTCCATTGTATTTGGGCAGCTGTGCGTGTATTTTAATTTATTTTAAATCGATCGGCAATATCCAAATCCACGGTGCATATATCGCGAGATCTGGCCAGACCCCACTCTGTCATTCAACCCGGAACTGTGTCCCCAGCGTCCACGCAGGTTGCCAAAGATTCATCTCGATTTGCCGATGCTCGATGCCTTCAAATCATATGGCAAATCAAATCGCAATCGTTTTTGTTTTTTGTGAAAGCGCAAGTTGGTTTTTGTTTTGTTTAGTGTAATTTTTACACTTTTACCGCGCTCACATGCCTGTAGATACATAACTGCATAGATACACAGATACTTTCGTAAGCATCTTTTCACCATTACCATCGAATTTTGTCGTGTTAAAGCCGCTTAATTGAAAGTCTTGACTTATGACTCAAGCGTGCTTGTGTGTGTGTAAAATGTCGATGGAAAATGAGTTTTCCAGCTGCGCCAGCGCCAGCGCCACGGCCAGAAAAACTATCCATAGAGAGTTGCATGTAAAGTACGTGTGCTGGAGATTAAAGTGAAATTTAATTTGATCAGATGATATATGCATTAAATTTATATATATTCATAAATTAAATGCGTATATCAACTATTTAAACGAGTTTTTAGAGACTGACAAAGAATCCAATCTAAAGCTAAATATCATATTTCCCCAGTGTGTGTTTTTAAAAACAAAGAAAATCAAATTAAAACTTAATGAATAAATACAAATTTTGCATATAACAAGCACAAATAAACAACGTATAAAGTAAAAGCAACGAAAAAAATCAAAACAATAAATAAAAATACAACAAAAAAAATATATACAAAAAACCCAAATCATAAATAATCAAATGCTGCATTCGCATCAATTTGATGTTTATCATTTTATTTTCATTGTGAATGTGAAAGTGGTGAAAAATCACGACTGCATTTTCGACTAGAAGACACGCTTGTCGGAATAACACAAAAGGCAAAATCAGAGAGAAGAAATATAAAGGTAAAGCCTAACAAAACAAAACATATATATATAAGTAATAAATACGTAGAAATAATTTATAAGTCAAACTTAAGCTTGAAAGCTCAAACGAACTGTGCCCAGAGACACATCCGATGATGATCCGCTCAGATGATCTTCTGCTTATGTTATGTCTAGATTCACGGCATCAGAAGCTACAGATACTGAGCTCATCTCAGATCAGCAATAAACTTGTTCAAGCAAATGACTCATTTCGACCGTTTTGGCATTGGTTTCGTTAACTGTTTCTAATGTTCTGAACATATACAATTATTTATTTATATTTTATTTTTTTTCATTTGCATAATTTTGTGTGCAGTTTTGGTCAGCTGCGAGTTGTATTCAAGTTGATCAAAGACACGTTCTGCTGACGCTAATCAAATTAAATAATGTGGGTTGTACACATGTTTCAATTTTACGATATGTTTTATACTCAGCTAAATTACTTGTTGGGTATGATAAGCTAGAAAGTTTGTTTTTATTGGCACGTTTCAAAGGGTATCTTTAGTTCGAGCACTGGCGACTTATTTGCCATACTTTCCACACGGCTGCAACTTTTTTTTTACGCAACTTGTCAGCCCTCAATGTCAAGGTTGTTGTCGGATTTTTGATATTTGTTTATACACAAACACACACATACACTAAACCGTCCCGGCCAAGTCACTGCGAGTAGGCCCGTCCGAGAGACGGCCGCTGCCTAACTGGCTTATTATTGCGGCCCGCTAATTGCGACTCAACACTTCTCGAGTGGAACGCCCTGACGCTGTTTTGGCATTTTGTAATTGCTTCATTTTGGTAAAGTGTTGCGGGCAATTAATTGGAGCTCACGCCTTAATGCCAAATTTAGGCAGATTAAGATAATTATTGGGAAGCATTTTGTATTATGGGAATGTACATTTTTATTATTTTTTAACATATAATGAAAATCTATATTTTAAGCCCGCAGATTTTTTAAATTTAAATTTTTTCTATATGGTATCCTTGGAAAATTGATCTTAATCAAAAATAATAGATACATATTTATTAGATTTTTACGAATATAACGAATCCATTTTTAAAAACAAAAACCAGAGCTCTTTGCTGTGATCTTTGGTTGGAACAGTCAACCGAAACATTAACAATTTTATTTTTGGCTTGGAATTTATTACCACAAATGTCAGTTTAAACATAATTAATTAAAGTGTAATTTTATTTATACGTAATTATCAAATATCGAAATTAACCCTTGAAATCTTAATTATCATTGAAAATTAACGGGCTATTTCAAGGCTTTTATTGGCCATTCATAATTGTGTCATCGATTGATGAAAAAACGAATTTATCACACTTTTGTAGCGTATTATTAACTATCAAGAAATTATTAACTCATTAGGCCAGAAAAGCGGTGTAAACATTTTAGCCCTAGGTCACGCATGTTGGTCGATACCGTTCGAAATGTTCTTGGCCAACGCAGAACCGTTAAAAATTTCACCTAGAGCGCAAAAGCGAGCCAAACTCGTCTCTTGTTCTGGCAACAATAATAAATTTGACTTTTTAATGACAAAGTAACATTTTTTATGCGTTTTTTATGTGTGAAAATGAAGCAGAAAGCACAAAAGAGAGCGCAGCAAAAGGGCATAGAAAAATACATGAAACAATAGCTACGAGCAGAGTAACGCCAATTTAATACCTTTTCAAATAAATAGTATATAAAAAATAGTATTCTATTCTTAAGTTGAAACTTTTTTAAATAGCCAAATAAATGGACATAACATATATATAAATATTTATATAAAGAACATAGTTAAATCATAAGAAACAACTTACAAATTTATAAACTTTTAAGAACAACTTAATTTGAACAGATTGTTTATTATACATATATTTTAAGTTGTATTTCTGATTCGAATCTTATAAAATTTTGTAATATTTCAAGAGAGATGTTACATTCTTCGTAACACAATCGTAATGCTCTTTTGTAGTGTATAAAAAGAAGACATTAGATGCAGTTAGGCAGCAATGAATGAATGAGCTGTAGGAAAACAGGCAACAATGGTATAAAGTTAATATAATACGTAATTATAAACGGCCCCAGGCGCACAACATATGCTACACTAGAAGTCAGTGGAAGAAGTATGTAGTTAGTACGGGTAGAGTACCTCGGATCATGACTTAGTGAAATGCGTTGCGGCCACGCGGATGACAGCGTGTAAATAATAGCCAACGGGGTGTTAAAAGAAACCAAGCTACCGAACAACAAGTGTAGACCATCATCAGCAGGCCCACAAAAGAAAAACTGGACAGTAGCGGCGGGGTCACTGAACCCGGCCACAAAAACAAAGCAGCAGATTGACTAAGCTTGGTTAGCACAAAATCTGTCATATTTTTGTCGGTGATATATATACTATATGCAGCAACTATAGATTGGCAAAAAAAAAAATTGTGTAAATAGTTTGTATTACAAATTTAGTTGTTTAACGTCTGCAGAAGCAGAATATTGGTATATTTAATGTTTTTTATGGGTTTAAATTAGAAATTAAATATATCTATTATTCATAAAGAAATTTTAAATTAAATAATACTTTATGTTATTATTGTTACTATGCCGATATTAAATTTTGCTTGCAATATAGTTTATTATTATTCATAAATTTTAGTTATATTATAGAAATTTATTTATAAATTTAATTAATTTATGATCTTATTTTACAAAACAAAATTATGTTTGAAATTAAGTTAAACTTAAATTATATTTGAAAAATTATCTGGTGGGCTGTTATTTATACACTCATTCATTAACATGTTGCAGTGAAGGTATTTGGGATATTTATAATATATTTTATATATAGTGTATGTATATCTCTGGGTAATAACAATAGCTGAAAACAACAAGTTTAATAGTTTCATACCCTTACAAAGAATGTATACATTTTTTTGTTAAAGTTTATATATATTGTAGATCAGTATAAAGCATTAAGTTCGTTTATTATTATTATTCTTTTTTTTTTTAACTATTAGTAGCTTTATTTTATTTAATATTTCGCTTTCTGCAATTTTACTTAATGTTAACCTGTTAACACGTAAAATTCAGCCTGCTGCAAGTAAAACTTTTACTTATCAATAGTTTAGCAGTATTTAGCATAGTTGCCGTCGTATTTTGTAATCATTGAACTGAGTTCGCTTGCCACTTAGACAGACTAATGCAAAGTTTTGCTTTAGAGCTGTATGCAAAAAATGCTTTAAAGCTCCCATTGATTTGGGCCTTTGGCAAACTCGTTGCAATCAGCTTGAAAACGGTGTTAATAACGCAAAACAGTTGCGTTTTAACATATGCCGTACTTCGTGGCTTAGCGACCAGCAGCAGGCTGTGCAATCATTTTAAACGGCAACTGCAACTTCAGTCGGCAACCGGCAAAAGCAACAACAAAAACAACAACAACAACAACACACAAGGCGACCGCCTGTTGGCTGCTTGTCTAACTATTTTAACCCAGTTTTGTGCTATGGCCACATTCTTGTAGGAGCGCAAACCATAAACAAGTTTCAGTCAAGCAAAAAAATTAGAAAAAAATACTGAAAAAAAAACTAAATGCTGGCATATAAGAAGTTGAAAAAAGGCAATAGCTAACAAAATGTGTGCAAATTGAAATTGCAGCTAATGAAAAGGCCAATTGCAAGTGCGCAACAAGCGAAAAACACAAAAAAACAAAATAAAAAAAACGAAATAAAAAATCATGTGTACTGCGCAGCGGTTCAAGTGTCTGCCCGAATCGTACTGTCGGCCCTTTTGCCGGTCTTAACTAGTGTAAGCGTGGCCATTCATTCCGCTTTAATACAGGTCAATAGGGATTTACGGTTAGGCGTGCGACCGTTTTTGCTTTAAGTACCTGCGGAAATGCGCTGCCTGTTAATGAGAGCGCCGGCCGATTAGTGCCATCTCGTCCCCCCACTCCCCTCTGCAGATATGTGGCATGAATGGACACATTGAGTGGGTCAACGGCAAACAATAGGTATGGCAAATGCGAATGGGAACAGTCCAAAGCCGGCAACAGTTATGGCAATCATCAGCTGGCCTGGGACTCCATTGTGTTCAGTTGCAGCTAATTTGGCTTGTCCAATTGGGGTCTGGAGCAGTACGTTTAAATCTGACCATTGAGCACAATGACGGCGAGAAGATTGCAACGGTTTACTCCACATGAAGTGAATTGTCAATTGGTTATGCCTAAAAGAAGAAGGCTTTGCTTTATAAATTTGGATCTTCTAATAGAATTAGAATTACCACAAGTTCCAAGATATTAATATTATATATTTTTGATGTTGAAAATGTTTCCAAAATTTATTCTCTTAGTTTGTTTTCCTCGATCTTGTTTGCCAATAACACTTTTGCATTTTTTTCTACTCTCTATAACTTACTTTTTCTATTACTAATTTTAATCTCTGTCATCAATTCTCTTTCCTATTGCAAAAGTCTACCTTAATTGAATTTATGTAAATCTGAAAAAACAATATTTGAGAGTCACCGTTTTTCTCTATTTCTCCTCTCTCTTTCTTCTGTTTTCTTTCTCTATCTCTCTATTTTCTTTATATGTGTCTCTTCACTCTTTATCTCTTTTCGTTTCTGTATAATTCTAATTTTTTTTTAACCCACTCGCCCTCTTTAAACTCACTTTCTCCCTTTTTTAAATGTTGCCTTTCTATGTGATTGTCATAAACAAATAAAGTCTATAAGAAAAGAAGATGAAACGAGGCAAATTATAATTCAATCAAAACTATTTTCAAGGTTAACAAATAGGATTCTTATAATTAAAATAATAATATTAAAAAAAGCGCTGGCCTTCGGCAAAGATAACTTAATGTCTAGTCTCTAAATAAACAAAGTTTATTTAGATAATTAAGGAACTAAGAAAATTCATAGTATAGAAATAAAATATTTTAATATAAGTTCGCCATTCGCCATTATTTTTTGGCATGCGAATTGTTGCCAAAATGTTTGCACTTACCTTGAATATTGTTGTTAATGCGTTTCCAGTGGCTTGCACTGGCACTTACGCAAAAATCGGAGGCAAAGAAGCCCTATAAAAGCGCAACCGAAACCCGTCTTGCGTATGGTCAGTAACCAAGTGTGGGTACGCGTAATTTTATATTGTCGGATCGTTACTGGGTACTGGCTACTTAGTATGCCCGGTGCGAGAGTCGACGCTCAATTTCAATTGGTTTGGTGGCTTATTAATTACCTCACCGCACAATTGCGTGTGGCGCATATAAAGCGCCCACCACCAGCGGACGGCGGACGGCGGACGGCTGACAAGCGAACCGGGCCAAATAGAACTCGCAAAAGGCGTTGGACGCAACGTCGGGTAATACGAGCTGCCGCTGCCCCCGTAAATGGAGCGGCGTTGATGTCAATGCGCTTCGAAGCCAGTCCAAAGCCAAAAGCGCTAAACAGTAACATTTTATTTTGCAGTTGTTGTTACTCATTTCTCATTATTTACAGTTGCTTTCTGTGCAGTTTTACGGGCATAAACAAATGAAGAGCTGAAAAAAATGAGAGTGATTTTTCTTTTTTTTTGTTGTTGTTGTTGTTGCTTTTGTTGCCAGTTGCTTTTGCTGTTTTTCAATTGGTAAACTAGTTTTCGTTTTATTACACTTTTGTTGCTATTTCTACGTCTCGTTTTGCATATTTTTCTTCAAGTGTCATTCGCTGTTGCTGTGTTTACTTTCAAATGTCAAATGGAGTTGAAGGTGGCCCAGTCTGCATATATAGACAAAGATATTTTTATATGATTTATATTGAGTCATGTTTTTGCTGTTGGTTTTTTGGTTTTTGCTTTTTTTTTTCAAACGCTGGCAAACGAACTTGAATTGAAGCTATTTGTAGTTGGCTGCAAACTGGACTTCAGCGACATATTCAATTTTTGGAGGTGTGAGAATTAATTTTGTATTGAAAAACCAGTTGATGAAGAATACAAAAAACATTTAATAGGAATTCTTTAAAAGGTAAAAACCATTTATGCTTAAATTGGAAGCTGAATTTGAAGATTTTTAACAACAAAAAGTTTTAAGTAGCTTAAATTTAGCAATGAAAATGAAAATTTTAATATGAGTTTGGTTTTAATTTTATGTAAAGAGCTAAAAAGTTGAAGAACCCGATGCAAATAATTGAGTGTACAATATCTTAAGTATACAGTTTCTATAAATTGCTAAACATATTATTCAAGCAACTTTTTATAAATAAAAGGTTATGCCAATAGTTTTAAATAGTTTAATTGCTATAATATAATATGATAAGCGCACGCATGGCTCGCTGCAAATTGCAAGCATTCAACAAATCGGCGCTTACAATTTAATTAAATTCAGTGCACGCTGCGCAAAACTCATTAACAAATGGCAAACAACTCCATAAACAATTTCGTGTCATAAACAAAATCGTGCCATACTCAAAATATTTGCTAAAAAACAAAAAAAAACAAGTGAGATTGCTCTAGTCGGGACCGCCCGACTAGTAGATACCCTGAACCCAGAAATGAACACATACACACACACTCTCGGCAGTTGATGAGTATGGATCCTATTAAAAATAATAATAAAAAAAAAAAAAACAATTACCAACGGAAAAAAAATGTTCCGCAGCCGGGGCTTGAACTCGGTCTCCCCGTCTTAAGATGCACGACTCTTACCAACTGCACCACACTACCACATTTTTCGCGAACGATATAACATTACTTAACCATCGCAAAAAGTCGAGGAAAACGAAAATTTTGCAGTTGTCATTAAAACGATACAAATTAATAAAAATAATAATTATAAATAAATAAAAAAATAAAACAATTCATCATTGCTCTACCATACCATCGCTGAATTCGAACCCGGACCGCCGCGTTACGAGGCACAACTCTTACCCACTGGACCACGCTCTTACTTCACTTCGTTGTGTTAAAATTCAATTTAACCGTTGCCTAAAATTCCTAGGAAAACGCAAGACTTTCTGGACGTGCATATGTACTGTTACGTGCCAGTCAGAAATTGCCAAGCAGCTGCGCTTTGCCCCCACTACTGAAAATCAGTTCGTGTTGCTCGTGACTACAATGTACGATCGTTATGAAATTTTCAGGACTTATTCAGCTCACCGATATGTATGTACAAAACCAATTTGCACGTGTGTAGTATTTGATTTGTGTTTTTTTGGTTTTATCGATATTGGGGGCGATTGGGGGAGGTATCCAAAACCTGAAGGGCTTAAATTCTTCGTATGTTTTACGCGAACATAAAAAAATAAATTTGGTGGCTCTAGCTTTTATAGTTTGGGAGTTATGCTTAAAAAACCGAGTCAAAAAAGCGATAATTATCGATAATAAGAAAACGGAAGGAGTTATCGATGTTTTGAAATAAACTTGATCTGCGTATGAAATACACGAACCGAATGAGACAAGATCAGCTTTCTAGCTTTTGTAGTCTCTGAAATCGACGCGTTCATACAGACAGACGGACAGACGGACAGACGGACAGACAGACAGACGGACATGGCTAAATCGACTCGGCTAGTGATGCTGATCAAGAATATATACACTTTATGGGGTCGGAGATGCTTCCTTCTGCCTGTTACATACATTTGCACAAAACCATTATACCCTTTTTTACCCATTTTCAATGGGTTCAGAATAAAAAAAAACAATTACCAACGGAAAAAAAATGTTCCGCAGCCGGGGCTTGAACTCGGTCTCCCCGTCTTAAGATGCACGACTCTTACCAACTGCACCACACTACCACATTTTTCGCGAACGATATAACATTACTTAACCATCGCAAAAAGTCGAGGAAAACGAAAATTTTGCAGTTGTCATTAAAACGATACAAATTAATAAAAATAATAATTATAAATAAATAAAAAAATAAAACAATTCATCATTGCTCTACCATACCATCGCTGAATTCGAACCCGGACCGCCGCGTTACGAGGCACAACTCTTACCCACTGGACCACGCTCTTACTTCACTTCGTTGTGTTAAAATTCAATTTAACCGTTGCCTAAAAAAATTCCTAGGAAAACGCAAGACTTTCTGGACGTGCATATGTATGCGTGCACATGTACACAGAAATTGCCAAGCAGCTGCGCTTTGCCCCCACTACTGAAAATAGATTCTTGATTTGCTCGTAAGCTAAATGTACGATCGTTATGAAATTTTTCAGGACTTATTCAGATCACCGATATGTATGTACAAACCAATTTGCACGTGTGTAGTATTTGATTTGTGTTTTTTTGGTTTTATCGATATTGGGGGCGATTGGGGGGAGGTATCCAAAACCTGAAGGGCTTAAATTCTTCGTATGTTTTACGCGAACATAAAAAAATAAATTTGGTGGCTCTAGCTTTTATAGTTTGGGAGTTATGCTTAAAAAACCGAGTCAAAAAAGCGATAATTATCGATAATAAGAAAACGGAAGGAGTTATCGATGTTTTGAAATAAACTTGATCTGCGTATGAAATACACGAACCGAATGAGACCAAGATCAGCTTTCTAGCTTTTGTAGTCTCTGAAATCGACGCGTTCATACAGACAGACGGACAGACGGACAGACGGACAGACAGACAGACGGACATGGCTAAATCGACTCGGCTAGTGATGCTGGATCAGAATATATACTTTATGGGGTCGGAGATGTCCTTCTGCCTGTTACATACATTTGCACAAAACCATTATACCCTTTTTACCCATTTTCAATGGGTTCAGGGTATAAAAAACAAGAAAAACAAAAATACCGAGTTGAAGTGAAACTTAATGAAGCCTGAGAAAGTTGCGAGTGCTGCCTGAGCCCAGCTGAGCATAGCTCAAGTGACAATCTAAATTGTACTTAAAAAAAAAAACAAAACAAAACAAAACAAACTGCAAATAAATTGCAAGCAGCAACAAAAAAAAATGTGATAATTGCTAACAAATTTGTCCGACAACGCAGGCCAAACATGCCACAGCAACAGCAACAACAACAACAACAATAATAAATCGGCAAAGACGGCCTTAATATGTGTCCGTCTTCTTAGTTTCTGTCCATTTGAGGTTTCGACGAAGCAAGTGCAGACACAATCGCATCGTCCACTTGTTCTTAAGCTGCATCTCGGTGCGCTGACCCAGTTTAATGCAAGTGGAACACACAACTACAGCAACAATCTTAAGGTGGCCATAAATAGCCGAGCGCTGATTTCTAGAGACCAGACTTTGCCACTCTTCGGCGATATCTTCACTCAATGGAGACTCAAGTTACAGGTTTGTTGCTTAAGTCTTTCTCAATGGGCGACTCGGCGCTCAAGTTTGTTGCCTAAGTCTTTCGTTCTGAAAGAGAAACGCCAGCTCCAGACCTCCAAGAGCAGCATTGCTCTCTCAGCCAAAAACAAGTTTCAGTTGTTGCTATTGTTGTTTGGCGTATTGCTTTTGGCTGCCTTTGCTTTTTTGGGATGCTGCAGAACTTTCTTTCATTGATTCTAGCGGAACGCATATAAATAACAAATTAAGACTTTCTTTCTGCAAAACGCCGAGCGAAGCGGCCAACTCCCTGACTATCGGTTCATCCATTTGGCCGTTTGTGGTTTTGTGTCATCATCTATTGAATTGTTTCTTGTTTATTTAGAAACAGCCAGCTCTCGCCTCGTTCCTAACCCAAATACACTCAACGACGCTCTTTCACCTGGTCGGGGGATCATCATGTGTATGTGAGTGTGTCTGTGTGTGCACCTTGTGTCATTTGTTGTGTGGATTCAGTTTCGGTTTCGGCTTGAGCCGTCGTTGTTGGCACAACAAGTCAACAACAGTCAACAGATTATCAGCAGCAGCAGCTGCTCTTATCCCAAGCAACTTACATGCTCGTTGTGCAGGGCTTCCCCGCACTGATTTGGGCGGCGATATTATGTTTTCTTCGATTATGTGCCTTTATCTGTGGCTTCATTAATTTGACCCAATTTCAACATTTGCTTGGCTGCTGCATTCTGTTTCTTTTTACTTTCTATTTTCTCTTAACGATCAGTAGAATTTTTGATAGTCGGCTTGTTAGCATTTTGATTTTATTTTTGTTGTTGCTGTTGTTGGTATTTTGGAGGGGCGTATTAAGTTAATTTACTTTCATTTGACTGCTAGTTGAAAATTTTGACTTTTTATTGTTTCCGATTTAGAGTTGGGTTTTATTTAATTTGATTTGTTGGCGCTTCCGTTTCCACTCTCAAGTTCCAAAGCTGCGTGCTATTGTCAATTACGATTTTTTTAATAAAGACTGTATATATTTATTTATATAAAGCTAATGAGTGACAAAGCTAATAAATTCTTATTTTATATATACAAAAATTTGGTATTATTTATTATTTAAAATACGTATTAACTCAATTTTTATTTTTCATTTTGCAGGTGAGTTCCATTCGCTTTCGATTGAAGCCTGTAAAACTTTTAAATTAAGTGAGTACTACAAAAATAAAAGTTAAGATAAGATAAGATAATAAATTCGTATATTTAGATCACCATAATAAATTAGGTGTTTGAGCTGCCTACATTCTGTCTTATTCGTTTTGGAAACCTGACTAGTCGAATGATACAGTATTTTCATTACTGAAGGCAATAAATAATTAAGATTTAGAATTGCGAGCGTTCTTTTTGTAAGCTTTTGTATTTTCTTGTTGTTTATTACGCGATCATAATTTATTGTTATTTTTGCCAAACTTCTCTGCGCTTTTGTTGTTTTGCCGGCCTATTTGATTGGTAAAACGAAACCATTTGCTTTGTGGTTAACTCATCGGAAAATTATACTCAAAGCTCCAAATTGTTTGGTACTCGTAATGGTCGGAATAGATCATTGGACGTGTGTTAGCCTATTTGAACTTATTTCGGCGCAGCTCCACCTTTTGTGAATTTCTTGTTGAGAGATTTTGGGGTCAACGTTTGAGTAACTAATCCAAATGATTAAAGTCCATTATGGAGTCCATTAAGTGGGTCAAACGCCTTTCAGCCAAGTTGCCAATAAAGTTATAAATCTTGCGGAACAAACATATTTTTACGAGTGCTTGTAAAATTGATGGCAAAAATATTTTGGAATAGAAAGCAGCGAAAACAATTAACATAAATTTTGATATAAGCCGAACTGAGCCACTCGGCGCTGTCAGCTTTTCTAGGGATCTGCGGCGGCATTGTTTTATGCGTTAACGGATTAATTGACAAATGGGTTCATGTTTTTTATGCATTGCCATTTGGGTCAAGTGATGTCTGATGGCTTTTAGGCGAACAAATTGTTATATGCGAATTATGCTAAAATTGAGTTGATAACCATTTTGATTGGCAGTTTTACAGCGTCATTAGGCCATAATAAATTTCAATGGGTTAGAACTCTAGGGCTGCTAACCAGGTGGCTGGCCTATAAGAACCGTTAAAGTTGCCCCGTTTGCAGACAGTTGACTTTTACCTTGCGGTTCGTGCGGTTCTCGAGATGAAATCTAAGCGCAGCACTTTGCTTCGCCTGGGCTTCATTTGCTTCAGTCTAGCCCTGTCTGTTAGCGGTTATGACTATAAGCCACCATTTCGTGGTTATCACTACGACAAGCCCGCGAACGATAGCAGCGGCAACTCCTCAGCGCCGGCTGTACAAGCGGATTACATCGATGATCTAATCGAGAGCCAAAAGCAACAAATCTTGTCAAATGTGCTCGGCGGCAGTGCCGCGTCAAATGAGCCGCCGCTGGAGTCCGCCTTGTCGCCATTTGAGGACGGCGATGCGAAGGCATTTCGCGTCAATCGTTGCGCCAGCTGCAGTGAGTATCGCCTGGAACTGGCGAGATAGCAACCTGGTCTGTCTTCTAGTTCAAGTTTCGATATCAAAACCCGTTCGCATCCTTGCAGCCTGCGGCGTGCCCAACGCCAATCGCATTGTGGGCGGCACTCAGGTGCGCACCAACAAGTATCCGTGGATTGCCCAGATGATACGCGGCTCGTTTCTCTTCTGTGGCGGCACTTTGATCAACGATCGCTACGTGCTGACCGCCGCGCACTGTGTCTACGACATGGACACGTCGGCGGTGTCAGTGCGTCTGCTCCAGCTGGATCGCAGCTCCACGCATCGGGGCATCACGCGTGCCGTCGCTTTTGCGCACGCCCATGCGGGCTATGATCCCGTCAGCCAGGTGCATGACATCGCACTGCTGCATCTGGATCAGCCCGTGCCGCTGGTGCAAACGATGCGACCAGTGTGCCTGCCCAGCAGTCGGCTCCAGCAGTTCGATTACCAGAAGGCCATCGTCGCCGGCTGGGGACTGACTCAAGAGGGCGGCACCACCTCCAGCGTACTGCAGGAGACCACTGTGCCCATCATCACCAACGCCCAGTGCAGGGCCACCTCCTACAGGTCAATGATTGTGGACACGATGCTGTGCGCGGGCTATGTGCAAACAGGCGGCAAGGATGCCTGCCAGGTGGGTGATCACCAGAATGCTTGATGCAAGCTTTGCCTCATCTTGGCACAACTCTCTCTCTCTCTGTCTCTCTCTCTCTCTCAGGGCGACAGCGGCGGTCCGCTTATTGTACCGGATCGCATCTTCCGGCTCGCTGGCGTCGTCTCCTTCGGCTACGGCTGTGCCAAACCAAATGCTCCTGGTGTTTATACCAGGGTCAGCAGATACTTGGACTGGATAGCAGCCAATACAAGAGACGCCTGCTATTGCAACAAATAATCAAGTTTAAGTTCAATGGGTTTTAGGCTAGTATAAATTAATACTGTGCTTCTTGAGATTATTCATGTTTGCTGCGTAGTAAAGGTTTTCTATTTATTCTTTTTCATATCCCTTGGCATTCACAGGATAACTTTCACATTATTATTATAATAATGTTAATAATGTTAATATATATATTCTTGATAAGAATCATTAGCCGCCTGTCCAACACTCTGCTTCCATGCAAACTAAACTCGCTTTTCAAGCTATCGAAAAGTCATTTGGCTTAAATTCATCTTTCTGTTACAGACAATAGGATCTGGCCACTAAATTATATATCTGACAAGGATTGGTTCAAAATTTCAAGATAATTGAAGATATTCGCACAAAACTCGCTAAGTAATTAATATTTATCCGAAATATCTGATTAATAGTTGTGAAATAAGTTATTATCCTAACTATATTCACCAACTTTCGACCACAAACGCACTCATCGATAAATTAGCTTTTGTAGGAGAAACTTTTCGCAACAAAGAAAATCGGCTTTAGTCTGCTGGAGTATATAATCTGTGGCATTTGCAAAAGTAACCGTTCTTTCTTTTATTTAATAATTGAATAAAATATATTTCCAACAGCAAACTAATTGAAATTCCATTCTGCCAAATACAATAAACAATAAAGCATTTGCTTCCCCTTAGCACTCGATGCTGCTGTCAACTTTTTTTCAATGCAAATTTCCATTTTTGAACTCCCCCTAACTGTGCGGTTGGAAATACTTTCATATGGCAAAATTGTTGGCAAATATTTATTGAAACAGGTTATTGTTTGGGTTCGACAAGTCAAAGCGGAAAAAGACAACAACAAAAAAAAACATTATTGGCCTTTCACTTTTTTGAACATACGCTGAAAAATCAATAAAAAAACAGCAACATATTAAACAGAAAAGCTTTTCGTCCCAGGCAAAGATACAAAAAAAAAAAAAGTAATAAAATAAAAAATAAAAAAAAAATCAGCGTACCCGTCACGGTCCATTTTTGGCGACGTCATCTCTGCGTTAATCGAAGCCAAGGACGTCGCCGCCATTCGGAATCGCTGACACATTGTTATCACTTGTCAGTGCAGGTTTCATTCGCAGAGCGTTTAGCCCTCTGCTGCTCCATGGTCGCCATGGCCCGCTGGGGCAGTCACGGGGCTAGTTGACAAAAGTTTATCTTTATCCCTGTGCCAGCAGCCGGGCCATGCAACGATTTAATGGATTTTCAAGTTATTTCTGGTATTTTGTTGTAGTTGCCGCAGCTCACAACTTGCGAATGCGGTGCGCAACTGCAACTACAACTACAGCAACAACAACTACAACAACAACTACAACTACAACTGCAGCACAAACAAAGATATCTCGGAAACTCGTTTCTTGCCTGGGGCCAAAGAAAATGCCGCATAATTGCCGCCGTCGCGACGGAACGCCGGACGGCGGCAGAGCGGCGCGACGCGGGACTGCCGGTGGGGCATGTTGGCCAAATCGACAATGTTGTCAATGCTGCCGCTTTGGCATTTGATTTTATTTTTAACTAGACTGCAAATGCTGCCCGGCATTGCAGGGCCATTAAAAAGTCCCACTGTAGATTGAGTATGGCAATTAACATTTCTATCGCCAGCTCTGTTAAATTGCAGAAAATTATGAATGTTAAATTTTTAACTAAAATTCTGTTTAAAATAATTAAAAATATCATATTTGATTTTGTCCTATTTCATTTCTAAAATATTTTACTGTTATTAACATTTTTGGAAGACCAGTTGGTAACAGCACTACGTTGTGGTATTCTTTATTATTTATGTTAATGCAAGTTAAAATAGTATAAAATTGCAAATATTACACCTGCTTAACATATCCGACATAATTGTTGTCAGGTGCATAGGTTTCTCATATTTTAAATTTAACAAACAGAACATTTCGTTAACATTGCCTTAACAGAATAAGAAAATACAAACATAGGCATAACATTAAGCTGCTTAAAATTATCTACATGGATAAACTTAACAGAACTAATCGTTGCTAATCCCAGTGATAAGCAAATAACATTTGGCTGCTTCAACTTTATTTATTCCAAATAATTTAACAATAACATGTCTCTGTTCTTGCATATGTGATGTAACATTGTTTTTATATTATTTTTACTGCTTAAATTCTTTTTTATCCACCTGGACAACTTGAATGTTAGTAGAATTGTTCACAGATTCAATTTGAAACTTATTTATATAAATTATATTTAAAAGCAATTATAGTCGCGCCTAGAGATACAGGGAGATTTGTGCACCTGAATACTAGACGCACTATTTATAGCTTCTTTCATCTACGAAAGGCAAGCACGTATTGTAAGAGTTCACAATAAGTGACTTTACTCTCAACTTTGAACTTAGCCCACCTTATACATTGTTCCTGTTGTGCAGCATCCAATTCAATTTCTCAATCGATTTCACAACAGATTGCAGCTCCCGCTGGACATTGAGGCATTCGACGATCTGCTCCACACATTGCTCCCATTTGCGGATCGCCAGTCGCATGGTGGCCGGCACCAGTCCGCCAAAGATGTGAGTAACGGACAGCGGAGAGCCTCTGTCTGGTCCCACATCAAAGCGCAGCAGTTTAAAGGAGCTGCTCCATTTGACGCCCTGCTCCACGAGGCGGCAGAGGGCGCGATACGGCTTGAAACGGGGCAACCGCGTTGTGGCTGCGGTGTGCTGGTTTCCATGCTGCAGCCGGGTTTTGGCCAGCATTAGACGAGCTCTGGATGTGTTTGCCTCCAGCGACAGCTGCTGACTAATCTGATCCTCAATCAGCTGCAGCATGTGCAGGTGCAGGACATCCATTAGGCAGCCCGTCTCCTCGTTTGTCGTTGTCCCACCAACCTCTGTGCTGGCTACCGGGTTCTTATGTTTGTGTGCACTGCTTATTTCGCTGTTTAACTTTACAACATCTATTAAACAGTCAGCCTCCGCCGTTGTCCAGGTATCTGTTTTGATCTCCTTTTCGATTAGGTCGCTCTCTAAATTCATGCTAGTAAAATCTCTTCATTCGATAGAAGATTTAAGTTTTTAAAACTAAAGCTAGTTCAACTTTTTTTACAAATTTTGAGCTAATCTTCAAAGCTACGAATGAATTTAGATACGTACAAAAGCTGTATATATATATAACGAAACTGATTTAGTGGTTTCTTATTTTCTACCTTTTGTTTCCGTCTACGTCATAGTTTGAAGCAATTTTGCAAGGAATTGATCCGAAATATCCATTAAATTCAAATTATTTTTGTTTTTGTTTCTTTATTTAATTATGTTTGTTTTTAATAATATATGTTTATTATTATTGGCAGCTATTCGATCACAGTATTTCGCGATTTTGAAAATTTCTAAAATGCCAAAAGCTTAAAGCATTTTTTGTTTTTAAACTGGTTCTTTTGTGTTGAATTCAAGTGACCCTCATCTGTGGCAGATTTGTTGCTTGTGATTTCATCGCAGGCAACTTTTTCGTAGTTTTTTGTTTTTTTGTTTTTTTGTTTTTTTTTGAGAAGGCGTTTCTGGTCCACGCTTCGTTTGGTATTTTAGCATATTTCTCACATAAATCGCAAGCGATTTGGGTAGAGAAATTTTCACGCCTCGCTGACCATTGGCCAAGACGCTGCTCTTTAATCAAAATTGTGTGTACAAACTTATGCCAAATAGTACTAAATATAGCCTTGCCCCTCGCTTGTTGGCCACCCCTCCTCCCTTTCTATATGTGGCTACTGTTGCCGGCGAGCCGCAAACATTTTAATAAATTGCCAGTTATTAGTTGTCGGCAGCAGGAAAAAGTGCAATTAAAATGCATTCGAGTCGAAAGAGGCGAGAAGGAAGTTTGAGGCAAAACAAATTAGCATTAGCATTGAGTTGAGCATAAGAGACAACGTAATGCCAGCTAAAATGAGAGCAAAAAGTCGCGAGATAGTTTCCCATAATTTGCGTAGCACTGCGCGCATAATGAGCTCAAGAGCAGCACCTGGCGCAGGGGAAGGGGGAGTGAAAGGGGGCGAGAGGAAGTCAGCTGAGCGGGGAGGAACTGCGGTCACCTTGCATTGCAAATGGTGTGAAATTATTGCAAAGTGCCCGCAAAGCAGTGTCCAGCAGTGAAGTTACTGGAGGGGTAGATGGTTAGAGACGGGGAGGGGGAGGGGGAGCAGGCTAACTGCTGCTGCATTGTTCGCAACCGCACTTAGTTTTTGTTATTATTGCTGTAGTTTGAAATTTGCATAAATGTTTTTAATTAAAGCATTTAAAGCATATTTTGTTAAGTGGCTTTTAGCTGGGCGAGCATTCAAGTGGCTAATGAAATTGAAAAGGAAGTGAAAAGCACATGTGTGCAAAACTACATACACAAACATTTAAATATATTTACATACATATGCAAAGAAAGCACTTGAATTAATACCGCAGAGAAAGAGAGAATTAGCGAAGCGAAATCAGTTACAAATAAATGTAATTGAGATTGTGTGCAACAAGAATTTGGGTTAGATATGGGATAAATTTGTATAAATTAATTAATTAATAATTATAAAAACAACTAAAATAAAATTAAACAATAATAATACTAAAAGAAGAATAATAATCGGCTATTTATTAATTTTTTTGCAAACTGACCTAAAATATGTGTCAAGGTTTTGAAATATGTGACCCGAGGTTATCGGCTAACAAGGTCCGGGGTAAATGCTTATATGTGACTTATATATGGTTTTTCATTCATTGTACACTATTATTATAAATTAATCTTTCAATGTTTTTTGTAAGCTTTTCTTTAGGATTTAATGTGAGTTTTAGGAAAAATTTATATTGGTAATCGAATTGAAATTATGAGTAAAAAAAATTCACAACAATTATTAACAGGCTTAAAGTGTAAAAAAGTGCTTGGGGACCATATTTCAATATAGTCAAGTGAGATCAGAGGTTAAGTTTAGATAGCTTAAATATTAACTAAAACTGAAAACGTTCTTTCGGATGTTTAAATATGTATGTATGTATATGTGTCACAGTTTAAGAGATCTATCTTTCATATTTTATCATCGCCAGCTAAGGAATATAATTATAATACAGCTCTTCAAATATTATCAATGTCTCACAGCTTTTTTTTATCGCTTTATTTCGATTTGCACAATTTTAAATGTCTTCGGGCGATTCAAATAAGTAGCGAAAATTGATTGAAAAATATTTGTGCAACAATGTGGCAAAGACGAAATACCAACTTTGATTCCATGTTGCACGTTGCAAGCCAACCGAAATTTGCACGTTTCTTTTGGTTCTGCTGGTAGCTCATCTAACTAATGGCAACCCATTGCAGAGTTGACATGGCGCAGCTATTTTTTTTTGTTTTTTTTTGTTTTTTCCTGCCTCTCTTCATGCTGCACTGTCAACAGAGCTGAACAATTTTTATTTATGTGCTTTTGTAGCGCCAAAATTCTCGACGGCAGCCGTCAGTCAACACTGGGGGGATTGCCACGGAGGTGGACGGGCGGACGGGCGAACAGGCAAATAGACGGACTGGGATATGGACAGTCGTGGACGTGAAGGCAACTCGGCAAAATGGCGGAGGCCGTTGAAACGATGGAAAGCAAACAAACTGTAAACTGGGGAACGCCACTCAAAGTCGCGGCTTCCTGGCTGACACACTTTATGCCCCCGTCCAAGAGACGCCACTTGGCACAGTGAGTGGATAGGATGGAGCGTGTATCGGAAGCCTTTTGCTTGCCAGCCTAATTGAAGTCGAGTGCATAGCTTGCAGCTTTTTTTTATGCCTTATCTGGCAGTTACAGAAACTAACTTTGACATTATGTGCCACAAATTGTGGCAATTTAAAGCCAATTTAATTCGTTGCAACAGAAAATACTTCACAGCTCCAGATACCAAATTCGCGCCAAGCCCGCTCAATGAAACGAATCAGATCCGTTTTCCGCCCCTCCCTCTCTGACGCTTGCTCTTTCTTTTTCGCTCTACCCATCTTTCTCCTTAATCCACCGTTTCAACTGTCTGCCACATCGTCTAAAGGTAACAATTTATATAATGAAACTGATTTCAAATTTGTGATGTGCAGGCCGCGAGCGCGAACTGAGCTCGGTAATTACCGGGCCCGGTCAAAACAACAGTTATAAAAGAGGCGTCCAGAAAAATCCGAAAAAAGACGACATACCTGAAAGGCAAAATAGGGATCATAAAGAAGTAGAAATACTCTTATATTTGTGCGGTGCAATCTTTAGTGCCTTAAACGATTGTCATAATCGATATATCGATAATCGATCGATAGTCTCTTATCATAATAACAGACAAAAGGTTTTTAATATATCTAATGAAGAAATTTAAATACATTATTTAAGACAATATTAAACGTAAAAGCAATGAAAATTAAAAGCTAAAATATTTTTTTAAGTTTTTACGGAATTTCTCATATTTTCAATTTATCCATATAAAATGTTTGTGGCCATTAAAAATAAACGTTTACAATTTGTAATATCCCCTCAGTTAGGGTATCTGAAATTGAACAGAAAATTGAAACAAGTTTAAGAACTGAACCGACTGGTGTCGGAACCGCTGTTGGTCACCTGTTTGGCTGGCTTGTTGGGATGCGTTATTTCGATTACTCTCCCAAAATGTATTTGTGCCATTGCGAAGAAGAATCCGCCGCATGATTTGGCAACTTGGCAACTTTCTTGTGGCGTGCAACGTGCAGTTGAAAAAAAACCCGTTGTTCGAATCATCTGTTAGATCGCGCATCTTCAGCCCAACCCACCTGACAAGGCAACTTTTCGTGTGGGAGTCGCTGCCAGATTTTGCGGTTACTTTGAAAAATCTTTGGAATTTTTTTTTATATATTTTTATTTTCCTTAATTCTTTCTTTTTGTTTGATAAAAAAGAAAGTTGACATAAATTGTTGGCCCGAAGTTTTTTTGCGCTTGCCCAGTTGAAGTTGCGGTAGCAAAAAGTTGCCCGTTGCTGTCTTTTTCCATTTGCTGATTTTGTTGTTGTTGTTGTTGCTGTTGTTGTTGTTGTCTTGTGTCGTGTGCAGGAAGGAAATAACTTGGGCGGCGGGTGCAGAGGAGGAGAAAAAGTTGTGAGCCACGGATAGTTTTTGGCAAGTTATTGTGGGATTTTGGTGTTGAAATGAAATGCATTTGAAAGTTCGTGAAACAAGTTAATCGCCTTTGTCTCTGCTTGTTTATGGCTTGCTGCATGGCAAGATGAAAAGAAAAGCCAAGCGATAATTGAAACTTTGGTGATTATGAACTGTAGAATAGTTTACGACTTATGCATTCCCAAAAACGTGTTTAACACACACATTTGCAACAACAATGTGTCTGTTTCAGTGCTATTTAGATTTGGGATTGGATTTACTCGAATTTAATAAAAATAGTTCTTGTATAAAAAATAAAAGTGTTATTTTAAAATGTAATATACGAATATTATATAAATTTCCGATTATTAATTGTTTTTTATATCTGGAATTCTATGAATGTTATTAATTTAAATTCTCTTTGTTGTATTTTATTTCAGCAAAAATCTGAAGCTGTTAACCAAACTTAGCTCGGACAACAACCGCACAACCCAAGATCACAAAGCTTAGCTCAGGCAACAACCAAACACGGAATTCACCAACGTTTTAGCATATGCAAGCACCGAGTACCAAGCGCATGCACAGACCCAAACAATCATTAACGTTACTTGCTTAAAGCTTTTGCAGCACAACAAAGCTTTTCAGCATGGCATCTGCAGCAAGAACAACAACAACGACAATGTCGCAAAGCAATGACACAAACCCAACAGCAACGGACGATGATTACATAACCGTTGTTGAAGTCGACGATCCCACATCGTCTACCAAAGACACAAACCATTTGAAGAAGCTAGTCAAACGGCAAAGCTCCGTAGCCGAAGACTCCTCATTTATCACCGTATTGACCATTAACGAGCAGCAACAGCTGCTGCAGCAACAACAACAGCAGCAACAACATCAGCAACAGGATCAACACCAGAAACAACCCGAGCCCGATGAACCGGAGCACATAACCGTCTACCGGCTGCCGGGTGAGCGTTTGGGCTTTGGGCTCAAGTTCCAGGGCGGCACCCGCAACACGGAACTGGTGCAGAAGTTGTACATACAATCGTGCGCCGCCGACAGTCCCGCCTCCAAGGTGGCCACCAGTTGGGGCCATCTGCGCGAAGGCGACGAGATTCAGAGCATCGATGGGCGCCAGGTCTCGCAGATGACGCGCATAGATTGCGTGCGCTGCCTCAAGGATAGCGTCGCCATCAAGCTGGTCGTACGCAACGGTCACGGCCAGAAGCCGCCCAGCGAGGAGGAGCAGCAGTCAGAGGTGTCCGTATCGATGAATGCACAGCCACCGCCACCGCCGCCAGTGCCGCCACGCAAGCTGGTGAAGCGACAAAACTCGAGGGAAGGCGTCGCCGCCGCACAGCTTGTCGTGGAGAAGCCGCTGACGCCGCCGCCCGATGCCGAGTATTATATAAATCTGTTTGCCGAATCCCTCAAGGCGGGCTCCGAATCGGATGACACAGCGAGCACCATTTCCACAGTTATCGATAAGCTCTCAATGGGATCCAACTACTCGTCGGACACGGAGCTGGCCAGCAGCCTGAACGGCAACGAGCTGGCCAAGTTGGTGCAGCCGTTCACCCTGCTCGAGCAGGAGTTCCAGCTGGAACAGCCGCTGGGCCAGCCCAAGCTGCTCATACCGGGCAACAACTACGAGAACGTCGAGTTCAAAACGGAGAAAGTCAATGTCTATGAGAATGTGGAGCTGAAGAGTCCGCTCGGCACACCGACACCAAAGCCGCGGGTCCTGCTGGCCACCGTGGAGCCGAAGAAGCGTTCCATAATACCCATGCCGCGCAAGATTGCCACACCCAGCAAGCTGCCCATTGAGGTGCCGCCTCCTCGAATTCCAATGGATTCACCCACAACGCCCACGAATGAACCAGCCAACCCGGAGTCCCCCAAAACGCCCACAAACGAGCCCGGCAAGGAGTTGAGGGAGCCTGGCACCAAGATACCCAAGGCCAAGCCGGTGGGCTCCATAGTCAGTCCGGGTTTCTCTCGCGCCAAAACCGAGGGCGAGATTAAGCTGCACCTTCAGCCCATTAAGCAACAGTCACCGCAGCTGAAGTCTCGTATTCCCATTGTCACAACTCCAGTCCAGAAATCACCTCCAGCCAGTAAGTCAACAATAGCTTTGTCATCGCCGCCGCCGCCGCCGCCAGCTGGCTCCAACATTCCTCGCCTGCTGCAGAAGCAAAAGTCGGAAACGGATCTGAAGCTGGGCCTCTATCGCAGCAAGTCCAAGGATGCTGGTGCCAGTCCGGGACAGACACGAGCGCCACTGCAGCGCGCCAACTCCGCGGAGGCGCCCGCACGAACAACGCCCGAACGCACCTTTATACCTGTGCTGCTCAACAGCAGCTCGAGGAGCAGCTCCAATTCCACCGAATCGCTCAGTTCGGTGTGCAGCAGCGGCAGCAATGGTCGCTCCCCAAAGGGACCCAAACCGAAGCCGCCGGAGCGCGTCCAGTCGCTGCAAAAGACACAAATACCCAAGCGCCAGGCGCTGCCAACGACGCCGCCGCAGCAGCAGCCCAAGCTGAGCATGCAGACCTTCAAGCAGGCCGCCAATGGTGGCACGCCCCCAGCGACGCCAGTGAACACGCCCACGTCCAGCAGCAATCGGGAGATACGCTTCAAGATTCAGACGTACGAGAGCAAGGCACAGGACGAGGACAAGCTGCCCAGTCTGTTCGATCTGGTGCACAAGCAGGATTCAGTCGAGAAACAGGAGGCATCGCCCAAGCAGGCACCGCAACGAGACATCGCCGCACTGCTGGCAGCGGCAGCTGCCGAGGCCGCGGATCTCGCCAGGGAATCCCCGCCGCCCCTCGTCGTCGGCAAGTGCACAAAGATTGTGGACGATAATCAGAGCAACACGTGCTACTCGAGCAGCAGCAGCGACGAGGATGACGCCGAACAGGATGACGTGGATGCCGCCGAGCGCGAATATATCTGTGAGGATGGCGAGAAGCTGGGACCGCCAGAGCTCATCAATGGACCGGGCCCCTCCGAGGCATACTTCAACATGTATTGGCACTCGAATATGCTGCCCACCATTGGCGAGGTTGAGGAGGAGTTTTCCTCGCTGGAGCCGCAATCCCTGACCAACGGGTGAGTTCTTAAAGATGAGAAATAGATTAAAGATTAGAAGGGGTTAAAACAAAGTCGTTGAGATTAATCTGAATAGTATTTAAAATGCAACTAAGTCAATAGAGGTGGGATAAATTCAGATAGAATATCTTTAAGTCGAAAAAATAACAAGGAATATATTGTTATATATATATATATATTGTTTATTTAAAAACATTTAGGTTTCTTAAGAATATATTTTACTTTTGAGTAGCTGTTTAGAGAGTATCTCTTTGTTTTCTACCAACAAAAGTATGTATTTTTTTTTCGAGTGTAGTCGAATACAATGAATCTATTGTAGAACATTAGAAGGCAGAGCCTTATGCAATTCATCATATGTTAGTCGTACTTTTGGCTAGATAGAGCTTTCCATTGCCAAAATTTGCAAATTTGCGTTATCAAATAATAGTAGAAACTGACACACACACGGACACACACACCTTTTGTTAGGGCTAGGGGCTACCCCCGTTTACAGATTGATAAGGCGAAATGCCGGTGTGTTCACCTGATAAATGCCTGGAAATTTGTATGCGCAACTGATAACAGTTAATGGCAACTGAACGCATTCGACGAACGTTTGGGCCAATTAGTTTAGTTCTATTTCGAAAGGCAAAAGCTGCAAAGGTTTTCGGCTCTTTCTCGCTGTTTTGAAATTTGCGCAGCGATTGAAAACAAGCAGTTGACGAGCAAATTTCCGTTTGCTGTAGCGCACAGGTGGGAAGCGGGCATTAATTAACACATTTTTGTATACATTCTGATAAAGAGTCAATCGTTCTAATTACTCAATGTGATATACGCCCGTCTACCCAACAGCCACCCCAGTGCCATTGTCGAGGAGTTGAAGAAATTGCCGCAACCAGCCAAGGTGACAGCAAAGCCGACAGCGATCACTGCCAAAATGGAAGTTCAAGCCGAGAAGAGTGACGATAAGATTGCTGAGCATGACGCATCAGTTGACGATAAGGCTGACCCAACAGCTGACCAGTGTGCGGAGAGCAGCACCACCAGCAGCACCACAACGAAGCACAGCGAGTCGAGCAGCACGCAGGAAACGAGCGAAAGCAGCCAAAAGAGCTCCAGCAAAACGCAACGCACAATTACCACAAAGGTGGTCACCACCAAGACAAGCAGCAGCAGCAGCAGCTCCTCCTCGAGCTTTATGAGTCCCTCGGCGGATGTTGCGTTCAGGCTGCAGCCGTATGAGGAACGCGAGGAATCGCAAACAACGACACCAGGTGCGATCACAACGACCGTACACGAGGAGCGTCGCGTGGTTAGCGAACAGCAGACACTGAGCGAGCTGAGGACCAGGGATGCGCTGACCGGTGAGGAGCAGCTGCTGACCAGCGCCGAGTCCAAGTCAAGCAGTGCACGCTTCAAGAAGATCAGCAGCAACGACAATCTGCTCGAACTGGACGATGTCGAGCAGCTGCAGCCGTTGACTGCCGCCGTCTCCGAGGAGACGCGTCTAACGGAGCGACTGGACAATCCACAGGATAAACAGAGTATTGAAACGGGTATTTTGACATTATCCGAATGTGGCAAGCAGCTGCAGCTGTCCGAGAACGGCGGCATTAGCTACACCGAGTGCGAGCAGACCGAACAGCAAACATATTTGCAGGGTCAGCAGATCCTCAGCGAGGTGCCCGTCGATGCGAATGCGTTGCCCACGCTGGAGCGGGAGCTCAGCGAGACCCTGACGGTCACCAAGGATGGCGAGAAGCAGGTGACCAAGCGGCTGGAGCAGAGCAAAGAGACGCCCGGCAAGAAGGGCGCCAAGCTGCTGAAGAAAACCGACGAGGAGCGTCGTCTCGAGCAGGAGGCGCAAAAGATCATCGAGAGCTATCAGAAGGTCAAGAAGGAGACCGAAAAACTGTACAACCTGGAGCTGGCCGATGATGAGCAAGGCTTTGACCTGAGCGCCTTTGAGCAGGTTGAGGGCCATGCCGAGCAACAGGCCGAAGCTCAAGTGGAGCAGCCAGAGGAGGAGGAGGTGAAACTGGAAGTTGATGTCAGCTCGCCCATTGTGGAGGATGAGCTGGGCTATGTGCTGCACAAAAACATCATAGATTCGCCAAAGCCGGAAATTGCTGTGGCCAAGCCACCGACAACGCCAACGCCAACGCCAACGACACCGAAGCCACCGTTACCGAGCACTAAGCCAAAGGTGTCGCCAGCGGTTGTTAAGCCCAAGACGGCACCACCGCCAGTGCCCACCAAACGCAGTGAGTTGGGCCTGGTTGGCAAGCCGACGCCCACACAGCGTCGCAGCAGCCTGGAGCTGAGTCCACCCAAGCCGTTGGAGCGCATTATTGTGGGCGTGGAGCAGACTCCCCCGGAACCGCTTAGTCCAATTATCACATTGGCCAGCGTTGATCTGCCCAATGTAACATTGGCCGCTGGTGACCCCAGCAAGGCCAATGGCAGCGATAATCTTGTCGCCCAAGCTGTTGACCTGCTGCAGGATGAGCTGCACTTTGAGAGCCACAAGCTGCCCAATGCTGAGAAGCAGCGGCAGGTGGAGGGCGAGGTGGCCGTCGAGGGGCACGGCCCCGAACAGGGTTTCGCCGAAGTGAATGGCATCATTCTGAGTGCCAGCTCATCGATGACATCAACAGGCTCGTCATCGTCGGCGGCAACGCCAATAACAACGCCAATTTTGGTATCAGCAACGTCATCACTAGATTCGGTCAAAAGTGTCATCGAGGTCATCAATGGGCATGCCAATGGCAGAGAACAAGAGAACGGCAATGATGACAATGATGGCAACAACAACGACAACGACAACGGCAACGACAACGGCAATGACAACAACTGCATTGGCCCGAATGGAGATGTTGTTGCTGCAAACGAACCCAACGCGGAGCATGTGGAGAATGTGTCAACGTTGGCGCTTGATAGAGAACACGAAACAGGTGAGTGCATGTCAGACACAGGGATTATCGGGGTTAAGGTTTGCGCCAAGTGCATCAAGCAGAGGCTATTCAGTAAATGGAGCTGCCTCTTAGAAACATTATTAGGTTCTTATTTTGGGTTGGCATTTATTTCATATATATATTTTTGCTTTTTGTAACCCATTTATAACAATAATACCAAAAGTTACTCAGCTAAACTATTAAATTATTGCAGACTTAAGGAAGATTGAGTCCATATCTGTTATAAGTTTTAATTCAAAAGTGCATTTTAATTATTTATTTTTACCTTACCTTTTACCCTTTAAGTTGTAGGAATATAATAATAATTCTATTTTAAATTATGAATTTGTTATTTTTAAGTCATGATATAACTCTTATTTTTGATTCATTCTCAAACACTGAAAATATAATGGTTAAAGTTAAAGTTTCATATCATAAAAGCTATTTTCGGACCCTGATAAAAACTTGGCTGACTGTTCATATTGAAGACATATTCATATTTTGAGCAATGCGACGCCAAAGTTGATTACGATAAACCTAGTATATATCCTCTTTTATATTCAAACATATTTTTAATCATAATTTTGAAAATGATTTGCCCAAATTTCAATACACAGTCAACACTCCATAGGAGTTTGGCAGTGGTCGATGCGGCTTTAAACTGCCCGTTGGGCCGCTTACCAAGCTGAGTTTTGACAGCTCTCGTCTCTAAACCGACAGTCCGTTAGTCGGGTGCATCCAATTATTGGTCAGCGTATGTAATCCCCTCCCCGGAGCCAACTGCCAGTGACCGCAATTTGGAACTCAAAGCTGTACAGTTCACATTTTGCCCGTCGCACCCCCCCTCCGCAGTGCACATTTGGTTTGCATTTTGTTTGCCCTTAGCATATGCACAATGCCACTAATGGACTTTTTTGGCCCAACTGAAACTAAAACTGAATCTGAAGCGTTGCCTCGATTTTCGACAACAGTTTTGCTGGTTAACAGGGTCTAGTTATTAGTGGCCGACTTTTGGCCGCTCTAAATGCAATTTCGGGAGTAACTTTTGTGAGCTGAACATATTTGCAGGGCACATTAGGGGAAGTTCGACTCTTATAATAAGATGAACATAAAAGAAAAATTAAAAAAAAAAATTAATGTTTTTGAACTCTCAATATTCAAATTTATATGTAAGCATTAGCTGCTCCTTTGATATTATTACGTTATTATTATTGATTCATTTTATATATCTATTCAATTATCATTGAAACGCAAATATTTCTTTCCTTTTTGGACTGTGAAATACATTTATTCAATATGGCCAATAATATTTCGGAATCCAAATATGAATTTTACATTTGTAATATAAAATATGCGAAATTTATTTTACCATATAAAGCAAATTATTTTCATTTAACTGTCCGCACAGCACAGAAACTAAACGTTATAAATAAAATTCTAGAAAAAATTGACCCGAAATGCAAATTACCACACACAGAGAGAGAGAGAGAGAAAGAATGAAAATGCAACAATATTACGTATACGATGCGTGTGCAAATGCTATGTACGACCACCTCCCTCTAACGTAATTGTTTGGATTAAATATTTCATGTGCATTGGATTTGCGTTACCTGTGCAAACGAGATATTTGCATTTTGGTTATAAAAACACGCAGAATCCAATGAGCAGCCACAGAGAGCCGAGAGCAGAGCTGGGCGTCTGTTGTGTGGAGGGGGAAATAAAATATTGGCAAAATGTTTTAATTAAACAAAAAACTGACAAATATTGGCACCTGCATTGGACACAGGTGCTAGAGAGGTATGCGACAAAGAATTTGCATACCAAAATGCATTTCGGGGCCACCAGATTGGTTTGCGGTGCGGTTCAGTTGGGGGGGTTTTTAGCATATCCTTTGCGAAATATTAATGAAATTTTGCTGGGAACTGTATTGCATTTGCATATTATACAGTGGGGCAGCCAGACCACAAATTGCGTAGTAGCAAATGTAGTAAATTTTGTATTCTGCATACCGAATGTATGCGTACATGTTTTTTAATCTAATCGATAATTGTTGATTGATTTTAGTTGTGTTTCTGACAATCGTATAACTTACATGCTTAAACGATTATTTATCAAAAGATTCAAAGATTTATTAAAGTACATAAACTGAAATTTTAGCCACTGTTCCGATTGAGCTTCCCTTTTCTGTGGTATTTATGCTACATTGCATTTAATGCTGAATATTTTTGGCTGCGACACGTTGACTGATAAAACTTAACAAATATGCAATTTCGGTGATTATTTTGTGGCTTTTACTTTGGCTTATTTGCTGCCATGCTCTTTTCATGCACTTGCTGAAGGTATTTCATACACGTTATGCATTGTTTATTTGTGTGTTAACTATCAATTTAGGTTATGAGTTTTAAAGCCAAATATAAAGTCAAATATAAGTGAACAAATTTGGTCTACAGTAACATATGGCTTTGGCATAGAAAATATCGATCGATGTTTTTATTATTTTGCACGAAACAGTAAATTTAAGCATTTAAAAAGGTTTTAGTTAAAAACAACATATTTGATTGTATAAAGAAATAATACTTTGTTGTTTTGTTATTCCATATTTATATTTACTAGAATTTCGCTATCATAAAACGAATTATTTTTACGAAGCGTTGAATTTCATAATTTCTATCCTGCCTCTATCGCTCTCTCTCCCTCTCCCTCTATCATTCTCTCTTTATCTTTTTAATGATAAATATTTTTATGATCGAAATGCATTGCCGTGTGCTCATATCGAATGTTATCTCTTATCAGTTGATATAAAACTTTGACAATTTTGTGTCCATATGTCGTTTGGCTTAATACTTTTCGATTAGACTTTATCAATATGGCCAAAGTTATTGGTGCGGTAATTGGCTGCAGTCCCCCAAAACATGTCGCTAATCCAAGCAACAAAATTTGCCCTGCACCAGCTGGGCGAATGGAACTGTGCTGCGCTCTCCACGTCATCGCCAGCCACTCGGTTCGGTGTTCAGTGTTCCGTGTTCAGTGTTCAGTCAGTGCACTCAACACTTTGGAATTACATTTGGAGTCATAATGGCCAGCTGACTGAATGACTGACAAGTTGTGTGCCCCCTCAACGCGGTCTGTCCCGCTTGATCCAGTCCATGCAGAAAGCGTGCGGCATAATTGCTTTTGGGCACATGGCACCCACTCAGGCGTCTGCGGTTCGGTCTGCAGCTGGAACGGAGCATTTGGACCCCCGGGCACTGGGCTAATGAAAATGCATGACGGAAAGTTGGCACCAGCCGAAAGTGCATTCGAGTCCTGTGTGCCCTATCTGTATGCCACTGTTGTTGCAAAAAATCCTACAGCGGGTCCTCCACCTAACTTATGCTGTTTGCGCATTCCAAAAAAAGAAGTGTGCAACGAATTTAGAGTTTATATACAATTCTTTAAAATTAAAGAATTTCAAAATTTAAGCATTTAATTTCGACACTTCAAAGTTCTATTGCATACTTTGACGAGCCTGTAAAAAATAAACAAACCTTGAATTTAACAGGAACTTTGCCTACTTTCGCAACTGACAAAAGTATGCTACATTAAAGCTGTTCAAAATTGATTTTCGCAATAAAATTACATTTAGTTATTTCTTATCAAAAATATTTAAAACGTTCAATAATAATATTCCTGCATGGCCAAAGCAAGGGTATAAATATTTCGTATATTTTTTTCGCATTTTCAATTCTTGCTTTTTTGGCCGCTTTTGCTGTGCTGTGGCTTACAATTTTCAATTGACAGCCTTGTCTCTCTGTCTATTTGATTACAAGTGCTGTAGACATTTGCAGGTCAAAATCTACCAAACTTCTCCCCCTCCGCCGCCGCCGCCGTCTCTCTTTTAGCAATCACACAGCCAAAGTTGTGTGTGTGTGTGTGTGTGTGTCTGTGTCACGAACATTGCGCAAAATTTATCGCTTTTGTGCATTTAAAATTAATTTCAAATTAATTTTCAATTCGATTTTCGGTGCTACCTTCTCGGTGTGATGTATGTCTGTTATTTGTTGTCGGTTTTTTTTTTCGTTTCTTTTTTGGTTATTGTTGCTATCGCAGTTGTCTCCATGTAATTACATGTCGTTGTTGTTGGCGCCTCGGGGTCTTTTGATTATATTTTGTAGCTAATTTTGTTGTTTGCGGTTTTGTCGTTTTAAATTGTTTGGTAAATACAACTATCGACTGTTGACTTTGGCCCGTTGGGGGCGTTCTGCGCGGGGTTTTGGTTCCGGCTGTTGCGGTTGGGATTCTCGAATTTAATATTGGCGCACAATTTTCATTTTTTATTTTAACTGAGTGGCTATTAAAGGGCCAAAGATAGAATGCTCTTACTTATTGATATATATAAAGATAAATTAAATGACTGAAATTATTTTATATTATATAATTTGAAACAAAATTTTAAAGCAATAATTAGACTTTGACGGAGAAGTAATTAGTTTGCCAATTACATATATTGGCAACTATTTGTTACGTATTTCATATTAAAGGTAAAATACCCTTTGCAGGAATTTAAAACCGATTAAAGCAACTATCAAACTATATGTCATAAACAGAAACGTCTGTAATAGTTTTTGCACCCTGATGGGTTAACACCAGCACATCGATATGAACCGTTAGCTATGCCACAGTGATACCACAAAGCAACGGTTTTAACGGCAATTCCAATTGGTATCCACAAACCGATTGGTACCACAAAATGCTGTCAAATTCACAGTTGATTTGATTGATTTAAATGGCATTTAATTTGACAATCGATGAGCCAGAAAATACAGTACTGAACACTTTGAGAGGCGTTCGACCGTAGGGTCAAAGGGCAATCTGATTGACTGATTTGATTTGATGCAGCTGCCATAAAAACATTTCAACGTCTGCACCATAAATAATATGCAAAATAATTGCAAACCGTAAAGTAATTGCAGTCTGTTAACCCGGCTGAAAAGGAACGAAGTATGAATAAAGAATGCTACAGCAAAGGGCAAGTGATTGCATTTTTTCACCTACCCTTCGCTCCATTCCACTGGATAGTAGCTGCTGTCATTTACTCTACACTCAAGCGAATCGCTGGTGAAATATGAAATCGGTCCCTTTATGCCATACATGTGTCCGCTGCCCTGCCACATATGAGTTATATATTGGCTCCAGACACAGCACAAACAGTCGGCAAAATATCATAAGGATGAACAGAAATCGGGCACTGAGCATTGAGCATTGGGTCAATATTGTCAGCGCATTTAAATGTGCTTAAGCGCGGCGAACTGCAAGCCCTGAAATGGACAACAAACAAACAATGGCAAAAGACCGTTAAATTGGCCAGCGACCCAGTTTTCTTCTTTTTTTAAAGTGTGCTGTTGAAGCAGCAACTTTTAGGCTGTTATATGAAAAAACAAAACAGAGAAAATAATCAGTTAATATATTAGCATATTATTAGAAACAAATTTTTGCATTGTTTCATTTATGCATTTATATATTTGCAGACTGCATAATATTTTATGACATATTAAATATATTTATTTGTGCGTTTATTAACTAAAGTTATTTTCAATAAACTGATAAGGCAAAGAATATTTTGTGTAATATATATCTGAAAATCGCAGCTTGCTTTAGTAATTCTATACCATATTTATGTGTGTAGTTGTGAAATACCTTAATTAATGTGTTAGATATTTTCTTAAACAATTTAATGCTTTTAAACGAGTATCTTTGTACTTTACTCAAACTAAGATAATAAGAAATGCGAATTTGTAAATTCATTCATTTTTGCTTTAGTTATCTCTAAATACAATTATTGATTTAAAATATATGCAAAATTTATAAGAACATTTTTAAACATTTAAAATTAAAGATAGAATTAATAGGCAATCTCTGTTCTAGTTGAAAGCATTTTGTAGCCGATTCAACCTTTGGTGTATATTTTTTATATTTTATATATATTCTCTATAACCTTAACTAATAAAGTGTGTTAGTTAATTTCAGAAAAGGTCTATTTTCATATAGAACATATTACTTTAGTCGTACTTATATTTAAAATTAACGTAAAAAAACAAAAGCAGCTCCATAAATGCGCACAGACTTAATTATCCGACTCGCCCAATGTCCGAAGAAAATGAAAATAAAAAACTTTGGCTAATCATTTAACACTTTCCGTATGGTGCAATTTGAGGTCGAGTAGCCAAGCAGAGAGAGAAACCAGTGGGAAACCAAGTCATGACTTCATTTTCATTGTTTTATCGCGCTAAAATCGCGAACGTTGAAAATCACATGCGCACACATCATAAATGTCAACTTGGCGAGAATTATGACACACAAGGTGGAAAAAACAAAAAAAAAACAAAAACAGAGACACAAACCGGGAGAATAGAGCATAAAGGAGGTGGAACGTAGGGAGCCAAGGACTGTTTCACTCTGGAGTGGCAGTCAGTAGTCGTCTTATGAAGTCATAGAGTGCAATGCTTCGCTTAGCATCGGGTTCCATGTGCTTTGGCACTCACTCGGTCTGCGCTGTGTGTTTGGGTTCTATCTGGAAATCGAGATTTCGTGGTCCGTGACCATTTGGCAATGTGATAATTGCAGCTGCCGCAGAGCCCAGAAGCAGCGCTTGTAATGAGGCATAGCCGTGAGGTGAGTTGCCTTTAACTTGGTTCAGGTTCGGGTTGGTTGCGTTTGACACTAAAGTGCAGCTGGGCTTGGCTCCTGACTGCATTCTATAATGCGCTCTCTCTTTCTCTCTCTCTGCCTTTCTCGCTATCTCTTTCTGTAGCTACTGTTGCACATTTTCGCTTTGTTTCGCATTTAATGTGACAATGTCACTTTGTTGCTGTTGCTGTTGTTGTTGTTTATCTATCTGTTAATTTCCCAACGCGACGCAAGTTCACACTCTTAATTGGATTTGAAAGTGCAGTCAGGAGGCAGCAGTTGACACAGTCCAATTCTCCACCCCCCCTCTTCCTGCTCCCTCGCCTAACGCTCAGCTAAGAAGTTTAGAGACATGACAGCTGATTAGTTAGCCTGGCTATTTGGGCTTGTTTTTGGCCAGCCTGTGAATGGGGTTAGTCCAACAACATTAAATGCATTTCGAGAAGATTTTCATGTGCCGCACTTTTGAGCCTGGCACACCGTTAATGAGTTCAGTTCAGTTGCGCTTAATGATAATGGATTGAAGAGAAGGTGCAGCCGGGATTGGCATCGGTAGCGCGGAGCATCATCCGTGTGGACAACAAAGAATCGTAACATGAATCGCTGATAGTTATGGGATTGCACTGGGTTAAATGTTAGTACGGGTTCACAAGATCAGTGAAAAGGCACGATCAGTAATATAAAAGATCGTTGATTAGCAGTCACAAGCACAGTGGGGGAAAGCGCAGCCACAAATTTCAATTTTAAAATTCTCTACTCATCGACGGGCCACATTAACACCCTTTCCCACAACAAAGCATTAACAGCTTTTTGTCTTGTAATAAAAAACACACCCAAACAATTCAAGTATGTTTTTTTTTTCACACAGAACGTGCCACATCAAAAAAAAAGAAAAGAAACAAAAAAAAACTGGAAATTAATAAAGATGCAACACGTTGCAGCTTTGCAGCACACATTAACACCTCACTGCCGTGGCAGAGAGGTTTGGGGTACACGGCACATCCTCTGCGTGCGGCTTAAATTAACAAAATTTTACGCATCGCAAAATTTTAGCAACGCGTTATTTTTCTCTTCCTTTTTTTTTTTTAATTTTTTTTTGTTGTTTTGTCAACGTGGGCAGTGGGTCGACTGCGGTTCTGTTGCAAAGTTTAAAGGCAGGACAGAAAGGCGGGCAGGAGTTGCGATGACGATGAGGCGCGGACAGGCAGAGCGAAAAGCGCAAGCCAAGCTGAAAATTGCTTAATCCTGCTGACAAGACAGCCTAGCACTAAAAACGAGCCAAGTGTATGGTCCAAAAGAGCCGCTAAGGATACCAGGCGAGCAGACCTGCTGACTGGGCAGCCGCCGAGCCGCTGACAGAGGGCGTTGCAGCGCATAATTATGCATATTGCAGTCTGTGGCACCAGGCCGGGGCACCCAGACGCGGGCACAAGCGCGAGTCTCAGCTTTCAACACTGAGGGGCCTCGCCTCACCTTCTTGGTAATAAAGCAATGCATCACTTGCCTCGGACCTCATACCAACACAGCATAGGTGGATGGCGGATCGCGTCTCGTCGTCTCGGCGGACGTGTTCAAAATGTTGACGCATCGTAACTTACGTTATTTGTGGCCTTGAGCATCAAATGTTGTAATTGAGTTTTGTGTTTTACGATTATACGAGAACTCTGGCCAGCAGTTTTATTGGCCCTTACCCAGCCAGCATGGCTCAGCTGCAGTGTGTGGGCCTAAAACCCAATCGGCTCTAAACTGGCATTTAAAGTGGCCAATAGACGTTGCGAATAAATTGAATTAGCCGCACGTCGCCGAGTGTATTATTTATTTGCCTCGCAGCTGCAGTCTTCTTCCTGGCTGCTTTCAATAACTTAATGTTCCACTAAATATAAACCATACGGTCCTACGGACTTTTACGGTCAAACTACATTGAGAACTGTCACGATGAGCACTTAATTGATTAAAGACAATTTCAGTATGGTACTTCACAGCTTAATGTACGATTTTTTCAAAAAAATCAAAAAAAAAAGTATTTTCGAAAATGCATTTATTTTAAATGTACGATGAATCTCGTGGATAAATCATGATCAAAATGCCTTTAAACATAAAAATCGGTTCATTTTTGATAAAGTTATGGGAGCTTAAAAATGGGAGCTATGGATCCGAAGGCTTTACTTGTCAAAATTTTTGTAAATTTTGGCATGATTTTTGACGAAAAATTTGACCCCCTCAAAATCAGCTTTAATGTTGTTTTTTATACTTTTTATGACCACCACAATCGATTAAAAGTATAAATTTGCAATTCTAAATTTTGAAAAAAAATTTTTTCGAAAATGCATAAGGGGGGAGTACATGATTTTTTCAAAAAAATCAAAAAAAAATTATTTTTGAAATCGCATGTATTTTAAATGTACGATGAATCTCGTGGATAAATCATGATCAAAATGCCTTCAAACATAAAAATCGGTTCATTTTTGATAAAGTTATGGGAGTTTGAAAATGGGAGCTATGGATCCGAAGGCTTTACTTGTCAAAATTTTTGTAAATTTTGGCATGATTTTTGACGAAAAATTGGACCCCCTCAAAATCAGCTTTAATGTTGCTTTTTATACTTTTTATGACCACCACAATCGATTAAAAGTATAAATTTGCAATTCTAAATTTTGAAAAAAAAATTTTTCGAAAATGCATAAGGGGGGAGTACATGATTTTTTCAAAAAAATCAAAAAAAAATTATTTTTGAAATCGCATATATTTTAAATGTACGATGAATCTCGTGGATAAATCATGATCAAAATGCCTTCAAACATAAAAATCGGTTCATTTTTGATAAAGTTATGGGAGTTTGAAAATGGGAGCTATGGATCCGAAGGCTTTACTTGTCAAAATTTTTGTAAATTTTGGCATGATTTTTGACGAAAAATTTGACCCCCTCAAAATCAGCTTTAATGTTGCTTTTTATACTTTTTATGACCACCACAATCGATTAAAAGTATAAATTTGCAATTCTAAATTTTGAAAAAAAAAATTTTCGAAAATGCATAAGGGGGGAGTACATGATTTTTTCAAAAAAATCAAAAAAAAAAATTTTTTTTAATCGAATATATTTAAAATGTACGATTAATCTCGTGGATAAATCATGATCAAAATGCCTTCAAACATAAAAATCGGTTCATTTTTGATAAAGTTATGGGAGTTTAAAAATGGGAGCTATGGATCCAAAGGCTCTACTTGTCAACATTTTTGTAAATTTTGGCATGATTTTTGACGAAATATTTGACCCCCTCAAAATCAGCTTTAATGTTGCTTTTTATACTATTTATGACCACCACAATCGATTAAAAGTATAAATTTGCAATTCTAAATTTTGAAAAAAAAAATTTTCGAAAATGCATAAGGGGGGAGTACATGATTTTTTCGAAAAAATCAAAAAAAAAAAATTTTTTTTAATCGAATATATTTTAAATGTACGATGAATCTCGTGGATAAATCATGATCAAAATGCCTTCAAACATAAAAATCGGTCCATTTTTGATAAAGTTATGGGAGTTTGAAAATGGGAGCTATGGATCCGAAGGCTTTACTTGTCAAAATTTTTGTAAATTTTGGCATGATTTTTGACGAAAAATTTGACCCCCTCAAAATCAGCTTTAATGTTGCTTTTTATACTATTTATGACCACCACAATCAATTAAAAGTATAAATTTGCAGTTCTAAATTTTGAAAAAAAAAATTTTCGAAAATGCATAAGGGGGGAGTACATGATTTTTTCAAAAAAATCAAAAAAAATTTTTTTTAAAATCGCATATATTTTAAATGTACGATGAATCTCGTGGATAAATCATGATCAAAATGCCTTCAAACATAAAAATCGGTTCATTTTTGATAAAGTTATGGGAGTTTGAAAATGGGAGCTATGGATCCGAAGGCTTTACTTGTCAAAATTTTTGTAAATTTTGGCATGATTTTTGACGAAAAATTTGACCCCCTCAAAATCAGCTTTAATGTTGTTTTTTATACTATTTAAGACCACCACAATCGATTAAAAGTATAAATTTGCAATTCTAAAATTTGAAAAAAATCTTAATATATTATCTGACACGGGTATATCAGACTATATATACATAGATATATATATGTTAGAAGTCAGCTTTAGTGTACACAAGTAATATTAATTTGAATGCAGCTTTAGCACCATTTTCCTGAATGATTAGCAAGAATAATCGGGGTCGGCATTACAGACTTAAATAATTTATTTTTATTGAAACTGTTGTTGGTAAAATAGTTAGTAGTAGTAGTAGCCTTAATTTTTTGTTAAAATTTGTATGTATTTCATTCATTTATTTATTTTTTAAATTCAAGAGTTCGTGCCCTTGTGGCTTAATCCGTTTTGACTCATATCTGCCACTGCATGTGGTGCATGCCAATGTCCATGCTCATTTCTTCTTTAGCACTAATTTTCGCAATCATCTTGACCTTTTGGCACCTCTGTCGGATCTCGGTGGGCAATACACGACCGCAAAGTCATCAAAAAACTGAGCCACAGTTGCCGTTGCCGTCGTTTTTGGCCAACTGACAGCTGACAGGCCGTCAATTCGCCAATTTCAGATGCAGTCGGAGGCCCAGTTTCACATATCGCATTACTCAACGGCACAGCTGCTGCTGAGTTACCCCTCCCACACACACACACACACACACACACACACACCAACACAGTCCTGGCGACTGTCATCCTAGGCCACACGATGATGCAGATGCAGCTGCCAAACTGTAAAGTAAAAATTAAATTCGTGCGCTGCGCTTTTAGTGCCTGCCTCCGCTCTGCCAGCTCTTGCTCCTGCTGTGTCACCCTCCCCCCCACCTTCCCAACTGTTCCTGTTGCTGCTCTTGTGTGGTTGACCGCACCCGCCGATTGCCCCCCCATCCGCCCGTGGGTCCACTGTTTGTCGGGCTACCCAGCGGCTCGACTGGCGTTAATATTAAAAATAATTTGCGTGCGAAATTATTCATGTTGCACAAGGCAAATCTTGTGGCAATTATCGCTGCACGTAGCTCGCCTGCCTCCAGGTTGCGAGCAGTATCTGTCGACGTAGCCGTTGTCGTTATTGTTGTTGTTGTTGTTATTGTTATTGTTGTTGTGTGGTGGCGGCGATTGCAAACAGAAAATAGGTTTAAACCGCAGCGTTAAAAGGACAGCGCTCGCATCGCTGTACTCGCATCACAACGCCGGCCAAAGCCGGACACAGGAGTTGGCCCCAAGGCATTTTGCCTGCGTGCACCGCGTATTTGTGTAGTGGTGTTCCTCGTCCCGCGTCCCTCGTCCCCGCCCCGACTCTGCATTGGCAATCATCAGCATTTGGCACATGCAGCGACACACATTCGCATCCACGTACCCCTGTTGACATTGACAGTTATGGCCGCGAGTGTATTTGCACAAGAGCAGCGGTTACCGATACAAATTCAGTTATATCGAGCAGACACAGATACAGAAATGTGCAGCAGAAGATGGTTAAGTAGACCGGGCCGAAGAGGGGCTCGAGGGGCATATGCGGCATACACAGAATTATTTACTCAAAATTGAGACAAATAAATACAGATATAAATATTAAAGAGATAGATTTAAATATATATATAAATACATGTGGATGTGTATACTGTATACACTGTATATAAAGACCTATGTCACAGAAATATGGATATAGATTAACATATTCATTACAGGCATATTTAATGATAAAGTTGCACGTTAAGGTATTTATAAAGATGCAGATAAATATAAGCAGATGCAGATACAAGAAAACAGATGTAGATACAGTATCAGTTAAATATGTAAAGAAACGTAATGGCAGATACAACCAGAAATAAAAAAATGTTATTCAAGTATTTATTATTTATACAATATACAGACACAGATATAAATATATATATATACAAAAGGAACATGGAACATCAAGCCTACTGATACAAATGGAGTTGCAGATATAAGGAAGGAGATACAGGAGCACTGGTACAGAATCAGATGTTATATATTTACAGATACAGATACATATAAAAAGATACGGATAAACAAATATAAACACAGATAAACAGATTTAAATACAAATAAAAAAACAAAAATATAGATTCAGATACACAGATACAAAGAAACAGATACAAGTATACAAGGAATGAGATACAGATGCAATGGTACATTAGCAGCTATATATATATTTACAGATATATGTACATATATGGAATAAAGGGTAACCAAATACAAATATAGATAAAAAAGAGATACTCAATTTTTTTTTAATTTTTATAATATCTATAAGATACAGATAATGGTACACAGATAAATATAGAGCAAGTTTAAATTTAAGCGCTGTCTAAGGATTCAAGGATTCGTTTTCATCAAGCGATTTTTAAGGATTCAAACGTCGATTTTGGTCGTTTTACTAGCGCCATCTGTTGTAGACATAGAATTTGGGTATTTCCCCCCACCATACTTATAAGCATATTACTAACAGAAAACGTTTTAAAGCCTAATGTTTCACACCTCGCCAACATGCTAATCGATCCATCTGCTCAACCCCACCTCCCACATGCCAGCCGCTGTCCTCGGCCCTAGCATCGAATAACCATTTACCCGAACCCATTACCCACAGCATACCAGAGGCATTCGCTGTTCTGCCTCATGCCTTCTATCACGCACAAAATTACCCGAAACAATTTTCCACTCAAGCGGCGCAGGCAACCAGCTAGAAAAATGCCAGCAGAGCCAGACGTGAGCATTGTGGCAACGTCTCATCAAAATGGCCATAAGCGCAACGCATCTTCAGGCTGTGGTAGATGCAAATGTATCTATTAAACAGAAATCAGGCAGAAACAGCGCTCTTAGCCAGCAGCCAGCAGTCAGCAGCCCGCAGCGCTCAGCTCGCAGCTAGCAGCTCGGAGCCTTAAGCCGCCAAGATCCAGTCGAGACTATGACCATTGCTAAGCACTTCACACCAAAGTGTCAATTGCATTTTTGTGGTTGGTCGCAAAAGGCAACTCCTCTGCTGTTGTTGCTATTGGGACCGGGCACTTAATGCAACAATAAAACAATCAAAGTGTCCAGAAAATCGATGGAAATCAAGAGAGCAGCCAGCGACGCGTCGCAACGTAAGCCAACTGCAACTACAACTACAACAACAATAACAACAACAAAAACTACAACTGCAACTGCAACTGCAGCTCCATCTGCTGCAACTCCTGCTCCTAGCAGCTTGGCCACTTTCAGCTCTGTTGGCTGGCAACAAATGGAAATTCAATGTGAAGTGTGCGTATCAGCGACTGTCGCTCTGCACTGCATCCAAAGACCACACACTTGACGTGGCTGCGGCTCAAGAACTCTGGCAGAGAGACGCGGGGGGCTCAAGTTGTGCCACTGGAGGACCGCAGTAGAGCTGCCATCAAGCGGCTGAATTGAAGATCTGGCTTGGCTTTTCGTTTCAGCCACTTGACGATTAAACTGGTGATGAGACCGTGCATCAAAACGAAATCCAAAAAGAAATTAAATATATAACGAATGTAAACGTTGTGCTTTGTATATTGTTTGCGAAATAACAATATACCTATTTGAAAACTGCCAGAAATAACTTGACAACAACAATCATATGATATAAATAGCTAAGGAAAAGTTAAGAAATGAAAGAAAAAGCTAGCATATAATACTCGTTAAAATTCAAAAAAATTCTTAATTATAATTGTTATTTTGAAACAATTTTTATTTTTATGATTTGCGGGGGCGGAATTGAGTGTAGCTAAAAATTATCAGATCAAGTTTTTGGCTTTAAAATTACAAAAGATATAGAATATTGCGGCACAGCCATCGTCAATTAACTTTTTCTAGATTTTAGAGGGGGTCAGTAATACAGAAAGAGAGTGAGGGGCAGAGAGATAGCGAGAAAATGCTGAATGACAGAACAATTTCAGAATACTTAAGAGAACAATTTTAAAAGTACTTTCAATTAAATTTTGTAATATATTTAAAATCTCTTGGGTGTTCATACATTCAATTTGGATAAACAACTGATGAATTTGGAATTAAACTTTAAAAATTATAAAAATTAAATTAAACAGGAATGAAATATTTGTAAGTGGATCGCTGTTGAATGCACCTTTCTCACTTTGTCATCTCTAATGCTAATGTAAATCTTCAAAAGTTGGGCAACATTGTTATATGTAAATGGGTATCTGAACAGTTGGGCAGCTGCTTTTCACACTTGCTCCCTGCAGTCTACCGACGGGTAATGACAAGTGGACCCACTTCATCCCTGCTGGGTATGCGTTTCACGTGGGTGTTAATTACTCGTGTCCGGGCTGTGGATCAAAACTAAAAGGCAGCAACAAAGAGTAGCAGCAGCGACAGCAACTTTTGTCACCGAGACAGAGAGACGGTTCGCAAAGTGCAATCAACTTTGCCGCTGCCCATAAAAGCTGCGCCCTGGACATTTGAACAGACATTTTGGACAGTTTGGGACATTTGTACAAGTTGAGGCGGCTTCGTGCAAAGGCGGCCGCATCCGTGACTTGATGGACGGAGCGTGCAACGGCAGCGGCGCAGTTAAGGGACATCAAACAAAACTTGAAGGGATTTGCGCCCCAAAATGGCAATGGATGGCAACTGGCAACTGGCAACTGAAAACTGAAAACTGGCAATGGGCATTGGGCAAAAAGGCAACAAAGCGAAGGAGCTTCACTCGCTTCAGCCAGAGGAGGATTGGGTTTGGGTTTCTTTGCTTTTCGGCATTTTCGCTTTTTGATCATTTTTCAAATGTTTGGCCCGAGCCCTGGCAGGTAGCGGGACGCAAAGAGTGCCGCAGAACGCAGTCCGTGCAGCCAGAACGGGGCGGGGGGCAACATTGGGGCAGTCACTCGGCATGACAAATTGTGTGTGAGGTTCTCTGATAATTTATGGTGTAAAATGGCAAAACTAATAGTGTAGATAGTTTAAGATAACCGGAGAAGTGCAACTCCATAACTATGCTTTTTAAGAACTCTACTGATTATATCTGTCCCCTAAATACTTAATGTTTATGATGTGCACAATTTACATTTGCAATTTCAATCGTAAAAAGACAATTTCCATGCAATCTCATGAAAACTTAGGCAAATGCCATTTTTTTTTTTTGTTTTGCCAACTTCTTCCGCTTGAATGCACTCACATTAACATTCACAATTCATGCAGATGTCATTTTTGCCGCGATTCGCCATAGCATAGGCTAAGTACTTTCTGGTATACCGCTCCCGTTTTCCCCCGTCTCCGACGCTTACGCTCAGGAAATTGCTACTCAAAATGCCGCGCGTATTTCCGTCATATTAGAAGCCACAACTTCTATTCAGAGTGTCAGACGGCAGGTGAAGATCGCAGAATGGTCTCTAATAGAGCATGGTCCGAAACCGAAGCTAAACATCATTTCCCTTTCAGCGAACGTTGCAGAAATTGAAATGAAAATTACAAAAAAAAAAGAAAAAAAGACGCGAAATCGAAAAATTGTCCGTCCAGAACCAGGTCCAGAACCAAGTCCAGAGCCAACACTTGACTCGAGTGAAGCGTAAGACAATTTACCAACTAAACAACTTCATCTGTCCGGGGCATTAAATGTATTTCTATATAGAGGCGAACAGAGCTTCTGAACGCACCTCTCTCTTTCGTTTTCTCTCTCTCCATCTCTCTCTCTCTCACACTTTGTTGCCGGCATTGGCCGCTGGGCAGTGTGCTGGAAGATTGACATAAACCAATTAACATTTGTGCCTTTTATTTCCATGTCAGTTGGGGTTTTTTGGCCTATGCTTTGAATTTATCGCACGTTTGACTGCGTTTACCAGTCAGATCTTGACTTTAACTACGTTTTGCGCTTAGTTCAACTAAGATAGATAGATAGAGCGAGAGAGAAATAGATAGTGAGAGAAAGAGACAGAGAGTACAGCATAGTGGGTAGAACGAGAGAGAAAGTCTGCTGATGTACCTGAGCCTAGGCAATATTTTTTCCAAATGTTTTGCTGCTGGTGCTCAGCCGAGGTTGCCACTAAAAAACGTAACTTTGTTGCCCGTCAAAGGCTCGGTGCTCTCTGTGGCCCGAGTGCAGGCTAATCCATTTATCTATGCCCATAACTCTTAAAATAGCCTGGAAAATTGCGCAGGGCCAACTGGCCAAATACTAAAAGACGTTTAAAATGCACTAATTACCCATGCCGAGCCAAGAATGAAATCTTTTTATGCAGATTACAAGACCAAGAACTGAGCCCGCTCAGTTCATTTGCCCGGCTACAGCCGACACTTTGATGTCCATTTGGAAATTTGTGCGCTTATCTGGCGGTCAGGCGGCTGCCAAGACGACGCGACGCTCAAGACAGGATAGGACGGTGCTCTGGACAGGCACAGTCCAGGCACAGTCCAGGCCCAGGGACAGGGACACGGACAGGCGAGCGAAAAGAAATTGAGCGTAAGGCAGGCAGCCAACAGTTGGAAACTGGCCAGATAAGCAAGCGGCAGCTGCTGCCAGGGGTAACAAGGTGTGGAGGAGGAGGGTGGGCGTCGAGGTGACGGCGTACCAGAGTGCCGGATCTTGGCACACACAGCTGGCTAATTAAAATTTAAAAACTATGCAAAGTTTTGTAAGCAAAAGTTGCAAAATTGTTGCACAAAATGTTAAGTAGACAAAGTGCTGCAGACATAATGAGTGAGCAGATAGCGCAGAGGGCAATCCGAAGTGCCTGCGATTGAGAGATTGAGACCGAGGAGCAACTATAAACTAAACGGATTACAGGGCTTTTGAGCTGCTAATTGAATATGAAAATGTAATGTTACAAGCTGAACACTCGACATGCAATATAAGAAATTCAAAGAAAACAAAAAAGATTTAACTCGATTAAGTTGAGCCAGTGAACAAAATAATAATTGTATTAATTTTGACTTTGTCTAAAGGGCAGCACACTGTTTAAAGTTAACAGTTAACAGATTTCTGTTATTTTATTAATTTATCTTTATTTAATAGTTGCTAAGAGCTCTCTATTCGAATAGGTGTTAATAAAAAATTAGTCAGAAATGATAAATAATCTACAATATTTGCATTAAGATAAAAACTCGTCAGAAATTATATATTTGAATTATTTATTTAGCTGTTAATATTATAGTTTCCACATTATTTGGTCAATAAATAATATTAATAAATTTGCTCAAAAGGGAAATCATAAATCAATAAATATAATATCGTTTCTTTGGCTTATATTAAACTTATTTGTTTTATTTCGTTTTTTAATAATATGTAAAATATATATTTTTTAAAAAATATAAAGTGCTAAACAACTTTATATAGTACAGAGTATTATATATATTTTTTAAGTTAGCTTATCTTATTAATTGTTATTTTGCTTATTTTATTAATAAATAATTTGTATATTTTTTTTATTTTTTCAGGTAAGACCAGAAAACTTTAGCGGAAACAAACGCAGTAAGCTACATCAATTTAAAGCATTTTATTTAACATTTTAATGCGACAAATTTGTTTGAATTTTGTTTTCGTTTGAATTGCCTCAGTCGAAAGTTTTTAAATTTTGATAAGCACTTTGTGCATCTCACAGATGCATTTCCCTTCGGTTAAATGCATATTCCCCAACTGAAAATTGGCTTTCGTCTTAGTTTGATTTTTTTTTCTGTTCGTTATTTCTGTTTATGCTTCTGCTGGCATTTATTATGCATAAGCAATTTGCATATTTATAGTTTGGGGGGTGCTTAAAATTTTAACAACTCTTGCCGCACACACACACACACACACACACATGCAGCCGGGTTGAAACTTGTTGTAGTTGCAGCATCGGCCATATAGAGCAGTAACTGAATAATTTCATTAAAGCGAATTGCAAATATTGCCGTATAGCAAAACATTAAACTCAATTTGCCGCCCACTCGGGGGCTGGCGCCGGTCATTCAAAGTGCTGCTGCCCTTTTGCAACTTGTCTCTAGTTCCACTGCTTCTTCTTTTTTTTTTTGTTTTTTTTATTATTATTATTATATTTTTTTTAGTTTTTGCTTCCTTTGTGCTACTTGTAAATTATGCAAAAGGCTTTGCAAAATTGCTGCCAGCTGCCGCTGCTGCTGCTGCTGCGCTTCTTTTTTTTATTTTTGCACCATCCGCTGAAAAGGATGCGCCAATGGAGCAGCTCGCGGGAGCAGCCCAAGTCCAACCCAACCCATTTAATTAGCCATTAAGTTTTATTGCTCGCAATTTTGTTTAATTTGCTTTAAATACAGCGAGCAAAAAGCGCATGCCAACTGGCTGGAAAAAAAATACAAGTAGCTGGCAAAGAAGCAGAGAGAAAAGGAAATAGTCTTGTAACTGGTTAGGTGGGTGGACAGTGGCTGCTCCGCCTCGAGCTGATGGCTTGGCAAGCCTGGTCAAATGGCCAAGTGCCGCTGGTGTTTCAAGTGCGATGAAAAAACTGGATCAAACGGGGCAAAAACGAAAAGTAGTGCAGTCTTAAATGTAGAACAATGTAAAGTGTACTTTTATTGCGATAAGAATTGCATAGCTGTAGTTTTTGCTATGAAAATTCAACGAATTGATTGTTGGCATTTACGATTATGTAATATAAATTAGTATAAAGTCACGAATTATTCATATATTTAAATATAAAGAAGCTTTTCAGTGTTAAAATTGCTTCAAATTCGCAGCAGAATTAAAATTTAATTTGTAACCAGCACAGCCACAAAACTTCTTGCCCATCGGAATTACCATCCAAAAAACAAAAAGACACAAACAGTAAAAAAAAGGGCGAATTCCAAAACGTGAAATGCATTTTGCATGTGTGGGGAAAATTGGATTTGCACGCGCGCATTTTGCAATAAGCCATAAAATTTAATTTGATTATAAAAGTTTATACAACAAGGCAGCCAAAAAGCTAGCTACTGCCACCAGCAACAACAATAATAGCAACAACAATTTGTAGTACACGCATATACATACATATATTTAGTAGTAGTAGTAGTAGTAGTAGTAGTAGTAAAAGGCAGCATAACCAATTGTGGGGGAAGGGTGTGGAATTGCATATGCTGACTGACATGCGGCAGCAATTTGAATGCAAAATGCGCATTTGGCCCAATGGGCCAGCATCAGCAGCAGCAGCAAAAAGCAGGAATTACAGGACAAGCAGCAAAAGGTAGCAACAACAACAACAACAAATGAAACTGCAAACTGGTACAAATTGAAAAAGGCAAAATTGCCTCAACTAAAATGCAAAAGGACATTTGCTGGCTTTGGGAGAGCATATTGCAAATGCGCATTGCGTTGGCCAAGCTGCAGCAGCAGCAGCGACCCAAGAGAAAATAGATGACTGCAAACGGGTGGGTGGCTGGTTAAAAATTGCATTTTCCGGCAATGGCAAAAGAGCAACTCTCAACTTAAGGGATTTTAATTTTATTTATACCACTTAAGTATGCTGTATACTTTTAGCAGGCACTTTTCCCAACAGTTGCAGTCAAAGTCTGAGGTAATTGCACAAAGAGAAAAGAAATCTGAGAATACCAACAATTTTAATTTGAATATTGCATTTTCATCTATTTTCAATATATTTATTCATGATTTGTTGCTGAATATTGATATTTTATATTTGTAAATTTATTGAAATACAATAATATAAAGTTCGTTTTGGTTCTATACAAAATATCAATTTTAAATGTATGTTAATAAAAGTTGGAATATTAAATTTCTTGAATGCAAAACATGAATTCAATTAAATGTTGTGAAATATTTGAATTTATGTAATATTTCTGTTTTTAACATATCTACAAATATTTTGTTTCTTGTTTTCAAATGTTCCTTATTAATTTATTTGAATTTAATGAATAATTTAAAACAATGGAGAAATTTAGCCAAACGAAAATCCAGCAATTCATCGCACTAAAACTCTGCGCATTAAGCATACGCCCCGGGTACACTCGGGCAATTTCTCAAATGTTTTCGGTTCATTTACCTGTTAGATAGGCCAAAACAAATGATAAATATCAAAGAGGCAAACAAAAAGAGGCCCTAAAAGCCAAACATAAAACAGAAATGGTAAAAGAAAAACCTTATTGTACATTAGAATAGCAGCTTTGAACGCTGGAGGAGTTGCCTACAGCCTGTTGCCCAAGAGACCACAACAATGACTTTGTTTGGGTCGTCGCTCACATGCTTATGAGCATTTAATTAAATGCAAGAACAAGGAGACATTGTTGAGGCAGCAGCAGCAGCAGCAGTAGCAGCAACAAACCGAAACTGCATACTTAATGAAAAGCAGCTGCCTTTTGGGCTGCCCCAAGAGTCCCAAAAGTTGCTAATTAAAAAGGCAAACAACAGCAGCAGCAGCAACAGCAGCAGCAACAGCAGCAACAGCAACATCAAGCGCAACAGCATCAGGAAGCAGCTAGCAACATCAAGATGCCGCACGAACCGAAACGTAGTCCAAGGCGAATGTTGTTAACCTTTTCTGCAGTAGCAACAACAACAACAACAAGGAGCTGCTGCTGCTGCTGCTGCTGCAGTTGCTGCCCGTCTTTGACAAGCCAAGGAGCAAACGCTATCACCAGGGACCAAAAATAAAAAAAACAAAAACAAAAAACAGCAGCCGCAGCAACCGCCTAACGATCAATAGAACAGAAGCGAGCTGTGAGCTGTGAGAGGATGAGGCAGTTGCATGCAGCAGCAGCAGTAGTAGCAACAGCAACAACAGCTTCAACAAAACGCTGTTGCTGCAACATTTTCGTGCAGTTGACATTCGTGCCAAGTGGCAGCAGCAGCGCGTCGGCAACTGTTGCAAGTTCTTAGAACGCGCCACATGCTGCGCCACGTTCCGCTGTTGCCATCATCATCATCAAAAGCATCATCGTCATCATCATCATTATTGTTGTTGTTGTTGTTGCCTTTGCTATTGAACTTGAATTTTAAGTGCTGCTGCAGCGTAGGTAGAACAACCTCTTAAAGTTTAGGGTTAGATTCGAGGGCAGCTACCGTTGATTGAATATGCGAGTTGGCTGCTGATCAAAAACTCCTTAACAGCTGCCTAACAGCGAGCGCTTAACAGACACAGTTTGACATGCACTGGCCACATTGGCACCAATTGACACTTGGCTGGTAAAAAAAAAAAGAAAAACAACATCATAGAAATGCAAGCACAACTATTTAATGTCACTTTGGCACTTCCTTAAAAGTCCGCGTAGCGTCTCCTGTCGCCAAACAGGCAACAAAAATATTTTCGCAACGTCTTTTTGTGCGCTAAGAATTTCTAATTAGTGGCGCCATATTGTAGACTCCAATGGGTGTCGTCGTCGTCTGTTGACGCCAATCACTGGCTGTGCCTGCTGGACATGCTGGCTGATTCTCTAACTGTTGTTGTTATTGCTACAAAAGGCATTGACGGCGACGAGCAGCTCCATGTTGCCCGACTCTCGAGTCCCCGAGTCCCGAGTCCCGAGCTGCCGTCGCGGTCGCAGCGCCGAGTCGGGAGCTTGTTTGTTGCCTTAATTCGACGCAAATATTTTACAGGCTGCCTCGGCTGCTAATTACGTTAAACATATTGTGTGACACGCCCCCAAAACGCCTTCGTCGCGCGAATTGCCTTAGTGCAAATCAGTATTTGTTCTGTTTTTGTGTTAATTAATTTCTGTTAAGGCAGTTAACAGCTGCAGCTGTAAGCTAACAGAACTGCAATCATTTAACAGACTGCCTCAACTGCTAATTACGTTAAATATGCGTGACACGCCCCCAAAACGCATTCGTCGCGCAAATTGCCCAAGTGCAAATGAGTTTTTTTTTGTTGTTTGGTAATTATTTGCCATTATGTTAACAGCTGCAGCTGTTAGCTAACAGAGCTGCTTCTGAACTATCAATTTAAATTATTATAATAAATATTTTTGCTTCAAATTGATGTTATTGCCAAATCAAGCGCTGAAATCGTTAAATAATCAAAGTTTTATAAACCTTTTTCTTTGTACACCTTTTATTTTATTTTTTTGCTTTGTGGCAACTACGTGATTACAAATTCATCTCAAAGTCTCAGCTCATAAATCTCGCGTGCTGCAAATCTCTCTGGCCAATTCTCTGATTTCATTTCCATTGTTGCTATAAAGCTGTAAAGACAGCCGCAGACTTTTGGAGTCGCCTATCAAGTGCCGCGCATCGCCAACTTGAAGACAAAGTCAAGAAACGCAAGCGTAAAGGGTAAAGGAAACCTTTCGCATTTGAATCTCAATCCCAAATCGCCAGCGCAATCCCTTAAACCTTTTGCTTGATGTTTTGACCCTTTTCAAGATGTTGTCTTCATTGCGTGCCTGGCTTAGAAGAATAAGGAAGCTGCGGAGAAGCCTCTCGCAAAATGCCACGGCCAGACTTTTTTCAAAACTTGACGAACGAAATCGCGATAATAAAATTTATTTGCTGTCTTTTTGCTTCCTCCCCATTATCCACACCCCTCTCTCTCTCTCTCTCTCTCTTTCTCTGTCCCTCCCGCTTCCTTTCTGGCGTCTCTATCTGTGCGGAGGGCGCTAAGCGTGCCTCATAATTTATTATTTATTTTCAGTTTTTTTAGGGCAATTTTGTACGAAATACAGAATCAGATAATAAATCGCATGCCCAAGAGAAACAGCTTTACAGTTTAATTTTCACTGACACTCAAACTACTGACAGTGGCAGCTAGTCATGTTAAAAAAATTTAAGTTTTAATGCCGCGATTTTTTCAACAACCGAAAATTAATACCCTTGGAAAAAATATAGTAAAATTTGGTTATATATTTCCATACTTTTGCCCGCTTGTTTCTATATCAGCAATATGAAATAAATACATTTTCAATCATATTCACGAAAATGTTTTTTGCGGATGTATGTTAATTGTGTAGATAGTCAATGTGGACCCCTCTATGCGATTTTCATAAATGCAAGTTTTTGTGTTTTTGGTGGTGTGTATGTGTGTTCTTTCTTTCTCTCGTTTTTAATCTCTCTCTGTCTCTTTCTCTCTTACTTATCTCTCTTTGTCTCGCTTGATTTAGTAAACCGATGTAAAAAATCTTTGTATATTTGGCAATAACAACATTAATCTGTCAGCTAATAGAACTTCTCTAACTTTATGTTTATGGTTTGCCTCTAAAACTACAGCATTGCTGTAAAACAGTTTTAGCGGCATTGCTCTGCACACTTTTCTCACAGCTCCTGCCCACGCCCCCTCGCTCCGGCCCCTGGTCCAATACAGGCATAATCAACCGCTTAAATGCCACAACGTAATTAACATTACACTCAATTAACATTTTCTGTTGGCAACTGTTAACAGTTAACCGCTTTTGTCGCCTCTCGCATGCCTGTTAAGCGCGATTCTCGGCGAGGTGCTCTTCTAGTTTGTAGGCCCGTTTGCTGCCCACACAGCAGCTGCTGCCAAGGAGCAGCCAAGTCAATAAACGCGTTTATTGTCTTACCCAAACACCAGTCCCCCGCCACGCCCCCAGACCACAGCCCCCTGAGCACTTCCTTCCACTCATTCGGCTTGTGTACATTGTCTGTGTTGGTGCCAAGAAAAATGTTGCTGTCGCGCCAACGTTTGCCATTGTCGTCGTTGTTGTCGCTGGCGTCGTCTCAGTGCCGTCCCCCCCTCCCCCCCTCTCTTCTTGACTAGATCGTAGTTCTGTTCATAGTTCTTGCGCCAACTTTTGTCCATTTTAAGGCAGCTGGAATGTTGCTTTCTTGTAAATTGTTTAAATAAAAGACACAACAACAGCAAACAGCAGCCAAACGGAGCTGAGCTGGCTACATCCATCTGCTCTTCCTCTCTCTCTTTCTCTGTCTCTCTGCGGCTACTGTCTTGCCACTCCCTCTCTCTCTCTCACTCCAGTTATACACTCCTGGCTGCTTTTGCTCAATGAGCTGTTGTTTTAGTTTGTTTTGTTTGCCACTTTTCAAATAGCAAAAACTATTTGTTTTGCGCCTTATTTAGTTTTTGTGCCATCCACTGCACCTGCTGCTGCCCACTGTCGCAACAGTAGCAACAACTATAACAATAACAGCAACAGCAACAGCAACAGTAGCACTAACAGCTACTTGCGCATTAACATTAACAGCATGTGGCCAACGATTGTTGATCTGAATTCGCAAAATATCTTTAATTATCATTTAATTAAAGTTTTGACTACTTGAAAAATGATAACGTAAACAGAGCAAAGAATGCACTAATAGAGTATATACAGATATTTTGCTATAAATAAAAATATATCTTTTTAATTATACATTACAATCAAGCTTTTTTCGCATTCTTCATTCATTAATGAATAAATCAGTAATTCGTACTTTGCGAGCGTTGCAAACATTGTGACAAAGTTATAATGCCCACTTCCCCAGGTAGATCTGACAAGCAGTTATAGGACTAGTTACAGACGTCAGTCCCTGGGCACGTGCTTCAGATTCTAATGCATTCGCTGCTCAGATACAGAAAAAAATGGAATAAAAACTTGCATCCAATCAGAGATAAAGTCGTTTTAATTAGAATTCTAAATGTTTCAAAGGAAGTTGGCGCTTGTATCTTGCAGCTTATTAATATTTATGCCTAGGGTTGCCAACTGGACGCTTCGTGATGAGAGAGCGAGAGAAAGAGAGAGAGAGAGATGCGATTTTATAACAATTGTTAGTCTGCCTGGACTTTTGCCACACTTTGAGCGCTCGTCGCACGCAATCCCAGAGGTCAGCTTGCGGCATTATCAGTGCCCCATCTCGGAGTTGGCTGCATTCGCTGCATTGTTAGCGGCGCGTATCTGATGATCATCGTCATCGTCAGCGTCATCATCGCCATCGTCATCATCTAATGATGATGGGGCCCGATGCTCTTTTCCGCATAAAAACCAAACTAATACCCTTGGCAAACCTATAATTTATGTGCTTCAAATTCAATTTTCATTCAGCAAAATTGCAAACATACAAAAAAACGCCGGTGGTCTTTTTATACGATGGCGTCCTCCTCAAATGTGGGAAACGGAGCAGACGATGAAGATTTTAGCCCGAACTGAAGCCAACTGCTGTCAAAAATGTTTCGTAGCCAAGAACCGCAGCAAAAGGCGCCCTTAGACTTGTTTTCTTTTCTTTATTTGTGAATGAGTCACGCGTAAAAAACATCCTGAAATGGCTAATCCCTTAGTTCGGTACAGTGCAGACTGGCTATAAAGAAATTGCTTGTTGTTTGGCAAATGCGTTCCTTTGAAATTATGTTGATTGTTTATTAACCTTATGCCAAATTGCTTGAGAGTTAATTATTTATTAATTTTTTTGTAATATTTTGAAAAGTTTGTGACACAACCAAAAATGCATTATATTGTTCACCTTTTCTAAATAAATAAATGCTTAATATAATTATTATTATTAATCATTTTTTAAAAATTATTTTTTATATTATATCAAGAGCGTTTAACGATCTTATCATTCCGGTCTAAGCGCTAGTGGCGAAATAACAAGTGTTTGACTTAAAATATCTAAAACTGATTGTTTAAGCAGAATCCACCGTACTTTAATGTTGAAGCTAAACAAAAACAAAAAATAAATAAAAAAAAAGGAAATAGGCCACACACGTAGTAGCAGGGCGAACACTGTTTGTCTGTCTGACTTTATCTGACTGCGTCAGTTTGCCATTCCGCCAGTCACTCATAAATGGCGGATGCGCCCGTTTGAGCTGCTCCTTTCGGCAGTTTGGAGCTTTGGAGTTTTTTGTGCGTGAGTTTCACACCTTTTTGGCAGCATTGAGAAATTTCAATAAAACGCAGAGGCTAAGATATGTACGTATGTATGTATGTATGTATGTATGTATGTGTGTATGTAAATGCATACATATGCCTGTGGAGGGAGTATGACTAATGCCAAGTGCCAGACTTGGGTCGTCTGAAATCGCTTCCCATGGGTCGGGACCTGCATTTGAATGTCGCCAGCGTTACGCTTTTGCCTAAAGCTGATTCTTGGACATTATTTATGGCCATTATTGTTGGCCTATGTGGCTTGGTTTGGTTCGCTTTATGAGCTGCTCTGCTCTCAAATCAGTCACTTGTGCACAGCTCACAGTTCTCTGTGTGTGTTGTGAATGCAACTTTTGCAGTTCCTGTTCCGAGAATCTCACCGAGAGAGAACCGCAACGAGTCTAGACTGGCGGCGTCGTGCGACACTTTGTCGCCGTCAGGCTCCAGGTCCGAGACTCAGCTGCCGCCTCCAAACTTGGCTAACCCCGGCACTCCTGCTGCCGATCAACACTTTTGTGAACCCATTCGCAGATTCGGTGTACCAGCATACAGTGCTCAGGTTTCAGGTTGTTGCTTATTTTATTTTCCTTTTTTTTGTTTTGTTTTTTTGTTGTTTTGATTTTTTTATAGCCTGCAATACTTTTCGCTTGGTTCTTATTTAATTTTTGTTCGCTCTTTATTGCTTTTTTGCCTTGGCTCTTCGTCTTTTGTTGTGCTTAACACGAAATGCAGTCCAGCTGCTGGGCCCAGTCGGTTCGGCGGGGGTGTCCGCTTGGGATCCGCTTGGGTCGCGCTTGCCCAACCCGGGCCAACTCGGGCCAGAGCAGCCCCGTCTGCGTTGTGGCTTCTCATTTTCATTTTAAATGAAGTGTCAAAGACTTTAAATAGCTTTTGATGCTACTGTGAATGAAGCTGTTTTTCATTCCTATCGTATCGTATCGCATGTTGTTAGTTTCGTTATTATTTGTTGCTCTTGCTCTTTGCTCATTATGATTTTCTTGTTGTTGTTGTTGTTGCTGTTGTTGTTGCTGGCTGGAGCATTGAATTGGGGCTGTGCATGGGGGCAAATGTAATTAACCAGCTTCAAAGTCAAGTTTATGTAATTACAATTTACAGCTGTTGGCGTGAACAAATGATGCTTAGTTCAAAGTTATTGAAATATAAATTGTTTTACATAAGTATGCATAAATCAAGATGTTTATATGAATGGCGCTGCCGTAAAGCTGATTACGCAAGTTAATACAGTTCAACATATTCTTAATGCTGATTGCACTTTTGTGCGATTTTTATGACTTTAAATAATTCTTATTTGGTTGGATATTATTTTTAACAAAATCGATCTTATTCTTTATCTTTATTCATTTACATACTTACTAAAAATCGATTAATATTCAGTTGATCTTATTTAAAATTGTGAGAATCGCATAGAAAGGCGGTATTTATAAGGTTCATTATGATTTATGCTGTTACCAAAGGACAACAATCGCAAGTTCAGCTAACCGAACGATTATTAATCGATTTCCAAACTTCCCACGCATACAATAAAATAAATTTGATTTTTGTAGCCAATACACAAACCATTCGCAACGCATTACACGCAATTCACTTGTTCGCCTTTGTTGTTATTGTTGATTGTTTTTCAACAAATATTTTGCGATGATGTGAAGAGCGGGAGACCTGACAGATCGTTTGCTCGACTGACTGCTGATGGCCTGTTGAAGGGGTGGGGGGGATTTTGCATTGTTTTCTTTATGTTGTTGTTGCTGTTGCTGTTGTTATTGCTGATGTACTGAGGCCACTTGAAACCGCCGGCTGTCGCACTTCACTTCACTTTGCAATCTGAATGTTTTTAATAGCTCACAAAAATTCTTAAAAAATGTATGAAAACAAAAAAATTACAAAAAAAAAAGATTTAAAAAAATCGAAAGGCATGTATTCCATGTGCTTATAAAAAGCTTCCGTATAGCCTTTTTGCAAATATTTACAGTTTGTTTTTATTTAATTACGAATATGCGAAAAAGCGATAACTGACAGGCGGCAGCAGCAGCAGCAGCTGCTGGGGGGACAGGGGCATAAAATCAAAATGTAAACTGATAGCCAAGAGACGCGTCAGTTGAGCAGCAGCTGAAGGGCATTTTAAGCTGACAGTGCCTCTCAAACTGTACTCAAGAGCCAGGCCAGGTTGATTGTCTCTTGTTGCCTCCGCTGTTGTTGTTGCTGTTGTTTGCAATGTGTTGCTTTTGTTGGGACTTAGCTGCTGCTGCTGACACTGCGGTAGGTTGTTTGGTTTTTGGCTTTTTTTTTCCATTGGGGGGTAGCGTCAGCGTGCTTAAGTGGCTTTAGCCGATAGGCTGCTGGAGAGGGGTGGGGTAACGGGTTTGGCGGATTTACACGACAGCGTGTGAATGAGATGGAATGCTGCAGGAACTGAAGTTTGGTTCGCTCAAGCAAATACAATTTCAAGGGTTCAGAGTGATGGATAAATTCTATTAAAAAAATGCTTGTAAAAATGGTATACAAAATATAAATATGTAAAAATATAGTATAAATATTTAACCAAACTTTTGCTTAATAATAAACTAAAACAATTTTAAATATTAATTTTTTTATAAATTACCATTGCCAATTTTATTCAAAATTATTGTTATCTATAAAAGTTCTTCCGGCTTGGCGCGGCTGTCTTTTGTGTTTCTCTTGCTAAAAGTCATCCTTCAGTTATTATCTCGGCTACATTGTGCCAGCATTCTAAGCAGCTTTTGATGTACCCCTCAAGCCCCACCCTTGTGGCCTGCAGTGTGGCTCAACAATATTGCCAATTGCTCGCTTATATTTGATCATTTATCTGCCAAATACTTAGCGAAGGCTCAGCAAACTTCACGCGCTAATCTCCATCAGGCACAATCCAAAGCCGAAAACCGAAACCGCAACGCAAGCCCAAATCGAATCCCTATGGCCAGGGCGCAGCCCATGATGAGCATTGCCCATTGCCCATTGCCTGTTGGCTGATCAATCGTACAATTGAGTAAAACCCAACTTTATTTGCAGTACTTGCAGCAGGCAACAACAGGCGACGCTTTTTACTTTTTACTGCCTCCTGTTGCATGTTGCCTGTTGCCTGTTGCCTGTTGCCAGAGTTGCCGCGTTGCCTCGTCTGGGCTTTGGCTTTGTTGTTTTAATGGCTTTCGCTAACATAAAAGCCATTAAGATAACATTTTTATAGGATTTCAATGGCAGTCACGGCAGCAGTCGCCGTCGCAGTCACCGTCGCTGCCCAGCTTCGAGGCAACAAAGAAGCTTTGGCCGTTTTTTATAGCCGCGCGCGGGAGCAGCCTCAGTTGTGGAGGTGCAGCAGCAGCAGCAGCTGGGAGTCGAGCCAGCCCTACCACAAACCACGTCCAAATGTCATTGACTATCAATAGAAGATGCGGCCCTGCACTTGGCAACAGGTTGGTAGCTGCTGCTGCTGCCTTTGTTTCAACTGCGCCCAGTTAGTTACCGGCACAATGTGCGCTTATTAAACGCAATATTTGTGGCAAGTTGCAGTCGTTGTGGGCCTCTATCTCTGGCTGGGGCTCTGACTGTGGCTCTGGCTATCGGCCATAAAGTGCGATTTATTTTTGTTGATTTTTTGCGTGCACTGCGCCGTTGGAGTAGCTGCTGCTGCTGCTGCTGATGCTGCTGCTACCCCAAAAGGGTTTTCTTTTCTCTATGCCCGGGCACTTCCTACTTCCAGGTTGCAACAATTGCAACTAACAGAGTGCCCCATCCCACTGCACTGACCGGTGCCCAGTGTGCCCTATGCTGCAACTCCCCATCGAAGCTATAGTCACACTTTTGCACTCTGTTACGACTGCTCAGCGCCCAATCCCCTCCCCCTCCCCCTGCAATCACAATGCCACTCGATGATGCAATGCTCTGACTCTGACCCTGCCACTGCCTCTGCCTCTGGTGGCAAACAGTGCACAATGGTAACAAATCGCTTGTAAATATATAAAACTAATAATATAAAACGCAACATTGCAGTACGATTAGATATAGTAGAATTTTTAAAATAATAAAATAGTATTCCCTGATTTTGAGGGTTTAAATGTATTTTTAATTATTATTAATATCAATATCGGAAAAACATAGTTCAATTGATTTTAAATATAAATAAATAAATTTATTAATATCCTTCTGGAAAAGAATTGATATCTTTTTTTTATGTACTTTTACCTTTTATGAAAAAAGTTTTTAATAAAACTAACGGCCAGTTCCTAACATAACTTTTTGAAAATATTTGTTTTCACTTCCCACAAAAAATAAATATTTTTTTATTTTAAAAGTTATTTATATATATATTTTTATTTATATTACAATATTTACTTTTGATATTTTCGATACATATTTTTTTTGCTCACTTGCTGTTTGATGTTGACCCACTGTGCAGCTTTACCACACTTCAACAAATCGCCTCACATTCTTTTTTGCTTAATGTTTCGAATTGTGTTTGTTGTGTTTTTTGTTTCATCTTCTATCTCTAATGCCCGACAATTGTTGCCACTTCTTCTTCCTAGTTGGCTTTTGCTTTGTTTTAGTTTCATGTTGTTTTTGTTTTTATTTATTTTTTTTTTGTTGTTGTATATTTTGTTTTTGTTATTTCGGGGAGCGTCATCGTCAGTGTTGAGCTCTTCAGTTTGCAGCTTCCAACTTGCAGCTCGCAGCTCCCCCAGCAACGTCCATTATGCAGCATTATTTGCTGCGGCTTCTGCTGCTGCTGCTGTTGTTGTTGTTGTTGTTGCTGTTGCTGTTGCTGTTGTTGCTGGTCCATGGTGCCAGCTGCTGATACGGAATCCCAATGCCCAGAGAGTCCCTGCCCTTTGCATTGACCAGCACAAACACATAAATTGCATTTGTCGGTTTGTTGTCGTTTTCATAAATAAGATAAAGATAAACGACCAAGTTGCATATTATTTGTAATTGCATTTGTTGTTGTTGTTGTTTCTGTTGCTGGTTAGACGGGACTATTGATAGCAGAAATGTTAGCAGCATTTGAATTTATTATTGGCCCAAGCGGTTTCTTGTTTATACCTAATGGAGAGCATTGAACGCTAAATCGCCAACAAATGCGTAGCAAATTTTTCAGCTGGCATTTAATGAGATTCCGGAAAGGAAGAAACACGATAAAAACCATGGAATTTTTGCCTATTATACGGTTAAGATTAATATGACAATTACAGCTTAAGAACTAAAAAAAAGGGTTAAAATGTAAATTATTATAAATTTTTATTGAAATCTTAAAATACGACATTCTCATGTGTCAAAAGTAAGCCCTTGATTATGCACTCTTGATTTCATAATAAGTAATACGTTTTCACTTTCGTTTCGACTCATTTTCGTTGAAGGGGATTTCCTGTTTCTTGTCTTATGCCTTAAGTATGCCAGACGTCAGCACCAATTAGCTGGCATGCCTCGCAATTTGACTGACTTTAAGATTCAGATTTATTTCATATTTTTATTTTATTACCAATTTTTTCTGACCACGTTTCGTTGGGAGGTTTGCCAAAAACACCAGCGTTTATTTTTAACTTGGCTCTGTTGATGGCACCACAAAATAATGCGATGTGACAGAGTTGCGCATAACTCTTGGATTTGTTATAATCGTATATATATATGTATATATATAGATATATATAGCCAAGACAGAAAAACTACAATAATTTATTGTTGCCACATAGATGCGAGAGTTGAGGTTGTAGTTAGTTGTCGGCTTATATAAATGTGAAATTAATTGCTTAATTTAGTGGAATGGATTGCGAGAGTTTCTCACAAAAAAAAAACCAATAATTCAAGAAAAATAAAAACAACCAACCAAAAGCCACTTTTGCTTTCCATGCAACTGGCAACAACTCGAGAGCTAGAGCTCACACAGTTGGCAGTCTGACAGTTTTATCACATTATTAATAAGAAATAGAGCTGCGGTTGCTTGTCTGCAAATAACAGCAACAGCAACAATAATACAGACAACAATAAATACCAGGAACTATTCTACAGCTCGGCGAGATCTGCGCGCATCTGTCAAGTTTTCCACGCCCTCGCCTGGTCCAAACTGTCAACGTGGCCATAATTCATAATAAGCGGGCAAAGAACGGCGCCGATTCCGTTCTATATTGTTGGTAGCCATGTACCATAGGCTAAAGCTAAAATGCACAACAGCAACAGTTTTAAAAAAACCGACTAAACGATACTCTTAAATTTTTCAAACAAAATATATTTTATGATTGATTTCGATTTTAACAGAAATCTTTAAGCAATTACAATAATTAACATCGAAGAAATGAACATTTTATTTTTTAAAACAAAATAATTTCAATATTTATTATTCTGACTAATTGTATCTAAATTTGATTTACAATTTATTTTATTTAATATTTTTTGATCTTGATAATTAAAATGCTTAGTTTTTTCATTTGTCAACTCCAATTGATCTTTATCAACTTTGAATCTTTTATATATTATTTAGATATTTTTCTTTGGGTAATATACCTTGTGGTTTATAGTGTGCAGGAACAATGCTTTGTCTGTTATAGTATAAACACCAGATAGAGCTACGAATACAGACAGAGGAGGCAGCCAGGGGGCCAACAACATTTAACAAAAGGCAATCGCAAATATTTTGCAGCGTTCAAAAAGCAAAAACCTAAAAAGCCGGGCGAAACTCAACAACAACTGTTGGCAAAGGGGTTAAATTGAAGGGGGAGTAGCGAGTGGTCTTAACTGCGTTGTTGTAGCTTTATTGTGTACACATGGACACATATATTACTAGGTGTACGTAGGTACACATACACACACACACACACCCATACACCTTCCCGTGTATCGTTGCCTTTTGTTATCAGCGCGAATGTCATGTGGACGCGGGGGGACAGCGGAGTAGCGGTGGAGGTGGGAAGCCAGATAGAGCTATGAGCAAATTGTTGACTCAGCGCCGTGCAAATTGTTCAATGCAATTTTTAGTTTTGTGAAATGTTCATTGGATGCATAAAAGATTTATGGATGCAACAGTTAGGGGGCGGCGAGGTGGTGCAAGGGAAATATTTGCACAGCTAAACCAAAATTGCGAGTGCTCTAAAATGAAAACAATGAAAACAAAAAGCGTAAATAACTATAACAATAAAATGTTTCGCTTCGAGTTTGAAAAAAAAATGTAAGTTTGAGTTAATAGAAAACATTTAGTAAAATGTTTAGAAACAAATGCGAAACAATATTTAAATAAACATTTAAAATTAACATTTCGTCGAGTAAAACAATATTTAATAGAAATCTAAAAAAAACAATTTTTAAAATGTATGTGAAACAATATTTAAATAATCATTTCATTCTTTATTTCTAGGTAAGTTTGATTCCCGAAAAATTACACATGAGGGGCTTCTTTTGCGACTGGGTGAGTCTTTTGACCTCTTTGGACTGGGGTATCATTAGCTTGTTTTGTGATTGAGTGAGCGGCTCTCCGTCTTGGCCGTCTGTCAAATTACGCTCATTTCAAATATTAAATGCAATTTCATTCTCATCATTTCCGAGCGGCGAGTTTTGCTTCCCGAACTGTCTTGGCGCAAAAGCTAAACGAAATCCCAATTGAAATTACGTAACGTTCATTGACTTTAGAAATTTCTTGGCCAACTATTTGCCAAGGCTTTTTTGTTGGTTGTTGGTTTTGCTGCTTCGTCTGTTTCTCCCTCTCTCTCTCTCTCTCTCTCTCATATTTTTTCACTTTTATTATTAGTTGCTTTTGGCCGCCTTCCCAGTTGCTGTTTGTTGCTTGTATTAAGCGGCTCTTTGCCATAATACTTGGAGCTCTAATGTAATCGCATTAGTGGTCTTTATTACGCCACGGATGGGCACAACAAAATAGATTTCATTTAGACACGATCATGCCCCATAATAATAAGCAAACGATCTGACTAATGACGAGCCAAAAAGTCAAGTTGCCAGCCACAAAACATAAGCTGATAAGAGTCATGTTGCCAGATCGTACAAGTAGCTGAGACCCGTATTGATGGCCAGCTCGATAAAAGAAGGAAGTAAAACTTGTACTAGAGCAATGATCGAAGAAGCCAATAAAGCTTAGAGTTTCTTCAGCGATATATGACAACAATTTTCTCGATCTTAGTATAAAATTACATATTTATTTCAATATTTAATTATATAAGCTATCGACAATAACTAAAATTCTAATTCGAATGCAAAGTGCACTTGTTAAAAATATTTAAAATGTTTTATTTTAAAGAAATTTTATTCAAAGTTTACATTTTCCAATGCGAACTATAAAAACTTTAATATTAATTTACAGATTTATCCATAAATTTTTTCAAACATGATCAAACAATTATGATATAGACAGCTGATTAGGTTAAAACAGCAAGAAAAGATCAAAGCAATCTAAAGATTACATTCATGTTAATAAATATAAACTAATCTATTTATTTCTTAAAGCTTTTCATCGCTAATTATACACGATCAGCTTATAGATTTGCATTATGATAAGATTTATGAAATTTGCTGAGATCATTGGCTTCAAGGACAACATTGTTATTTGCAAATAGCAAAAGTTCTAATTGGTGTCTTATGCCTATTGTCAGCCGCACGATAAATCCCTGCGTTGTATTTATCAGTCATAATTAAACTGTTGAACTCGGCGCCAGAAAAAAGCAAATAAAATAATAAAAACATAAAAAACATTCTCACTTGAAGCTTTGATCAAGTGAAGTGGCGACGACGAGTTATGAAAAGGCGCCCTGAATGGAACCACAAAAATCATCGAAATCGAATTCAATAATAATCATAATAAATAAATAATAATAAAGGGGAAAAAAATCTCAATGAATGTTGAAGGTCAGAATGCTTAAGCCTTAATCAATATTGAAGACAGTCGACGGCAAGTCACCAAAATACGAATATGAATACGAATATGAATATGCGAGTTCGAGTATGAGTACCCGTACTCGTAACCGTACGACTATAAAATTGAAATTGTATCGATTGGTTGGCGGCCGTTGCCAATGAATTCTCGAGTCGTCATCGCAATTAAATGCCAATTGAAATTTACTCGCATTTTTCCTCTTCGTGTTGTTGTTATTTTTGGCATTTTTTATTTTTTCTCAATTTTTTTTTTTTTTTGGCATATAAATTGATATTAATGGTTTTTCGTATTCGGATTCTTAAATAATTTATATGAATTGTGTGACAAATTTATGCTGCCTTTTGATTAATATTCATCTCCAATTGATTCGATATTCGAATTTTATTGATTTCTGTGCTAATCTGTATAACATAATTCTTATTTATAAACGCTGATCTATGCAAAATGTATTTATTTCTGATATTATTTGCCTCTTATTTCACTCTTGAGTATCCGCGGCATATCGGCTCTCTTCTTCTTCTCCCATTCTCTCCTGGCGTATCCATTACGGGAGCACGGTTCAATGATCGCATTTAATGATTTTTGTATGCGAAAATAAGTAGATTTGTAGTTTTTTGTCGATTGTATGGAGTGTATGAAGTATGAAGTGTGTGAAGTACATATATATATCTATATATATATGGAGTATAGTATTTCGTTCGTATTTGTGTTGTAGATCGTGTGCAAAAAGTTTTGTCTGGACCCGTGCGGAGCTTTCTTTTGTTATTTGTTCAAATCGTGTGGTACATTTGAATGGTTATTTCTATAGCTGTTGAGTTGGAGGAGTTGCCGCTTTGTTATTGTTATAGTTGCTCTGCTTGTTGTTGTTGTTGTTGTTTTTGTTGTTGTTGCGGTCTATCCACTTGAGTTGTTCAAAAGGTTGAACAGCTTTTGGCACAAGGTATAGCTTATTATGCAATATGGAATGGGTCTTGATGGAGCGCATGTCTGGCCTTTTTAACATTTACACAAAGCTCAAAAGTTAAATTTTAATTATAGGCTAAATACTTTTTAGTTATTATCAAATTAAAAATTTTTTTTTTTTAAATTTACGAAGATGCCAAAAAATTCCTTTCCTATTCTATTTCTTTGCGTAGACAAGAGAACTTTTTTGCACCATAATTTATTTTTTATTTTATGTGCTACATAGAAAAATATAAGAATATTTATCGTTAATCTTAACACCTAAACGCGTCTTGTACATGCGTTGGAAATCTTATCGCGATTTGTGCGTATTCAACATATCATCGAAACCATAAAACGCTCCATAAACAAATTGCCTGCAGCTAGTTAAAACAGCAACAACTTCTGTTTAAGTGCCGGGCCCACCAGGTTTTCTTTTTTTTAACGATGACGACAATTTTATCCAATTATTGGGCTACGACTGTAAAAATTAACACATAAAAAAAAAAAAGATTGAAAGATTTCGCATTGGATTGGAAATCAATAATCAGCCCATCGCCGGTGGACTGTGGATTGTTAGGCGCATTGATAAAGTGCAGAGCGTGTAAACGGGGCATAAAAATTAGCCCAGCAAAGCTCGGTCTGCCTAGAAATAGGCCCTTTACATGGGGATCATAAACCGATCGGACATCAAGAATGTGCCATAAGCCATAAAACGTATGCAGTTTGGTATTTGATAGCCGTTGACCATAAAACTTGATGGCAGAACTTGAGTTTTAAGTGCCCTTATAATGAGACACAAAATGGGCAACAAAGTTGAAACTGCCCGATTTGCTTTAGCATGAAAGTTAGAGCTCGGGCTGTGGCTGTGGCTGTGGCTGGGATGGGATGGGGCACTTGACTTGACAACTCTACCAAATGCGTTGGCCATAAAGCGTGAGAACATATTTATAGATGGAGGGCGATCTTTATCGCTCATGTAGTAAATCTTCGCCACGAAAGTGACTCGATGAATCGCCGGGCAACAAGTTTGGCATGTAAATTTTCCCTGCCAACGAGCTACCACAAATATTTTTGTTTTTGTTTTTTTTTTTTGTCAGTTGTTTGCTGTGCGCAAAAGTGATCTGCAAATTTCTCGTTGCGCGCTCTTTTGTTTTGCTTGTTGCTTCTTCAAATAAATTGGCTTGCCCGCCAACTTTGACCCACTTAGATCGGGGATTACGGCCCCATACAGCACATATATGCAAAGTCAGTGTCAGTGCCAGACTGTAACAACTTACTATTGGAGTCCATCATTTTAGCCAACAAATTTGGTTTTGCCATTGCCTGACTCGAGGGTTTATTGAACTTGATTAGTTGCCGCATGAAATGTTTTTATATACATTTTTTTTGTGGGTGCAGATCTAAGCGATAATTCGTTTCATGTTTTGTGGCTTGCAAATTGCCCAACTTGTTAGCTGTTGTTATATACGACGCCTAAGATTAGAGCAGCCGAAAGGCTTTTGGCCTACTTTTGACGTTGTCATTATGTCATTAAAGAGCTCTTTGTACATTCTCTCAGCAAGTTTTTAAATAATTCTAACTAGAGATTAACAATTGATCATTTATAAGATAATTCATAATTAATTTGCAAATCATTTGTCAATGTGATTAATTTAAATTGTGCTTAATTTATGAATTTTGTAGCACATCATTTATAAAAGCTAAGCTGACTTTATCGCTTAGGATCCGTTTTTGTTGTATTCATATCTTAAATATATTCTTTATAAGCGTTCGTTTAACTTGCTACAATTATTATATCGTAAAGTTGAACTCTTCCCACACATTTCCCAGCTAAACGACACTTAATTTATCAAAACAAAAAAAAAAAAACACTACCAAGCCGGCCAAGTTCAGTGTCAAAGCTGTGCGACTTGTTGCAGTTCGCATTCGAACATGCAGCATGTTCGATCGTGCCAAGCTCTCTTTGGCGCTCTCTTAAAAGCCAAGAGCAGCATCTTAGCCGCACACACGCACATTGTAATGCCGTCCAAGTCCAACTATGGACAATGGAAACAAGTTCTCGTTGTTTCTGTCTTTCTTTGCCTTCTGTGTTGTTGTTTTTTTTTTTTTGCATTACCAACGTTTTTGTTGCTGTTGTTTTAAGCGACTTTTGTTTACCTTATGCCTCGTTAAGATCAGCGTCGGCTTTGACTTTTCGCAAAGTTCTCTTGATCATCGGCTCTTCGACTGTCGCTGAGACACAGAGAGAGAGAGAGAGAGCGAGAGGAAGCCAGTCGGCCGCCTGGCCAAACAAGTTGCAATCGCTGGTTCTGGACAAGACTCCTACACGGCACGTTGGAAGTTTTTTTTTTTTTTTATGTTGGTTTCTTATTTTTGCAATGCCAACAGCAGGAAGTTCAGTTTCAGCTCAGTTGAATTCTGCACGTCATCTCAAGCGGTCCTAAATCGTTGCTCGATTTGAAATTCGCGACGAGTTCGAGTTTTATTTTCAAGTTCTTCAAGAATTTTTTTTGTACGTCAATCGCGTCGTTGTAGACCTCAAATGGAGCAACTGTTTTTGTTGCAGTGTTCGCATTAAGCATAGTGCATATATCCAAAACTTTCGGATATTACGATGAACTGTTTGTAGTGTGCGCAGATTAGTGTGAATTCATTTAAATCGAGCAACCCAAGGGCCACGCATTTATATTTACATACATTTAGAGCAAACACCATGTATCGCCTGCAAAGACGCGCCGCTCTAATAGCCAAACAAGGTAAAACAAAATAAATACCCCCCAGTCCTAGTCGAACCCAATCCCACTGACGGGGAAACCCACTGACAAGCCCGATAGATAAGTAATGTAAATTGTTGTAAATGTATCACCGCAAGCAATTAATGCATTCCACCCAATTACAAATATTGTCGCAATTTGCACAGTTTGAAAACCGAAAACCCAAAACCAAATTGACTCATTGTCGACCATTTGCTGTCATTACTCATACGCAACGTTAGACACTCAAATATTGTATATCATATTTAAATTTCTGCGGTTGCCGTCTAGTGTGTTTATATTATAAATGCTCTTGCGGTTTCGACCGAGTGCCGAGCTGTGAACTGGCCATAGGTGTGGTCAGTTATATGGTGTGGATGACTGATCTTTGGGCCACTGGATAGATGAGGTAATTGAAAGTGGTCTCAAAACCAAGTAAACGCAAGTGCAATCGTTGCTTTGTTTCAATTAAATAAAACACTGTTAAGCGAAATTAAAGCAGTTAAACATATAAAATAATTTATTTACTATTTATACAATTTTTTTATATAAAACGTTGCTCGCAAATTGGGGTTTTCTATTTTTCTTGCGTTTCTAAAAAACATTTTATTTAAAAATTTCTTAAACTCTGTTTCTTTCAAGTTCTTTTATGTTTTTATTGTTTGTGATCACAAATTTTAACTTAAATGTGTCACAAATTATTCATATAAATTTTTTAAAATTTAAATTAGTAAAAAAATAATTTCATTATGAATATTCTTTGTGCTTAGGACTTTATTATTTCGGATTCATTTATTTAATTTTAAAATTTACCTAATTCTCCTACGTTGAATATGGGTAAGTTGCCCAGCAAATTGCGAACCTGTGATCAATTCCTTTCTCTTCCTGTAACCACAGAGAGGCCCTAATGGAAACCGTCACCAAATAGCATTAGCATCAAATTATTCAGCATCTTCCTTTACTTTCTTTACCACAAAAAACGATCAAGAGCGGGGAGAAAAAAAAATGAAAACCATGCAACTGGGTCATCAAATAAACTGAAAACCGAAACACAGACCCCAAACACGAAGTGGCAATCATTTTACTTTTGATTATAAACAAAAAGAAGCAAACAACAAACAACAAACAACCAAAAACTGTGCTGCAAAAATTATTTACAAGCACTAATCGCCGGATAAAAGACGACCCAGAAACTGGGAAGCGGATACTGGGTACACTGGGTACAGCATCTTCTCGTAGCGCCAACACAGTTTTTTTTTTTTGGGCACCGGGCATCTTTCTATTTCATTTGGTAAGGGACAGGCGCAGGTCAGGCAGAGAACTTGGCAGCGGCCGAGTGAAAGAAACCTTCAACTTGGCATCTCCAATTGCAGTCACAGCTGCGACTGCAGCTTCGACTTGGATTTGGAAGCGTGTCAATTCAAGATTCGTGCTGGCCGGCATATAATTTTATTTAGTCAGAGACTCGGTCTGTTGCTCAGTCAGTCAGTCAGTCAGTCAGTCGTTCAGTCGTTCGGTCCGAGAGCGGAGCAATTGTTTTGCATGCCAAATGCTGGGCCACAATTTGTCCTCACAGGCAGGCAGCTGGCTCAGTTTGGCCAAAACCCAAAGCAAACCAAGTTCAAAGTCGTGCCAAAGTAAAATCTTTCGTTATTAGCAATGCTCTGGCTAAAGAACTGCTCTGCTCAGCTCAGATCAGCTATGCACATGGCCAAAGAAGGTCATGGACGGATTTTAGGTTTTCTTTTCTGTCTCTTTTTTTTGTTTTTTTTTTTATTTTACCGGCCTGCTCGCTTGTCTAGCCTGTCCCAGTCTGTCCCACTGACTGCCAGTCCCTGTCTGCACTTGGCCAATTGGCAAAAAGATTTATTATTGAAATGCATAAATATATGGCCATGGCAACCGCTGCGATGGCATTTGCCTAAAGATTGGCATATATACATATATATTTATATATAATATATATTTATATTATAGGAAAGAGCTGCTATTGAGTGTGTTTTTGTACTTTCTAAACAGATACTTAAAGTATGTGTGGAAATTGCAGCCAGTATAATATTTCATGTCTGTTAACTAGTTTCTTCTTCTTTTTTTTTATTTTTTTTAGTTTAGCTATAGTTTATTTATACCTTTTTCTTAGAATTTATTGCTCATTCTTTTTCACTAAATTGCATCTGGAAAAGTTATTATTATTTTTTTCAATCAAATTTTTTTTTTGCTGAATATCAAATAAATCTTTTGCTAAAGAAAACTTTATACATAAAGCGGATTAAATTAAATTTAACAAATTCATAACTTTTAAATCACATGAAAGCAATTATTTATTATTTAAAATATATCTTATGCTGAGCTACATTTAATTTGCTTAGCAAACAAAAACTGCTTGTTGGTAAATTTATGGTAAATTTCAAATGAATTGAATTCAATTAAACAAATTAAAAGCTTAGAAACTTAGTTTAATGATAAATGCTCATCATTATAAAAATAATTTTCGATTTCCAAAGACTTAGCTTGTTTAGCTTTATTTAATTTATTTGGCAAGTGTTATTAAGTTAAGTGATTAAGGTTCTTCGAATTAAATATATATAATATAGATAATATATATGCTTGCTTTATTTGAATTTAATCAACTATTAAAGCTTACTCGAACAATTTATTAAATTAAAGTTCTTATAAAAATTTTAGTTATTTTTAAAGTTATTGTTTAAAATAAACCATGGATGGCGCTCTTAAAGAATGTGTAACAGTTTGTTGGCCCACTGACGGCTTCTTTAAGTTGTTCATTAATGCTGCAGCCATATATATTTAATAGCCCCTTTTATTGGTTGTGGGCAAGCCCAGTAGCCGCTGCAGCGAATTCTTTGGTTGGGGCCACGTCTAACTGTTAAGCAGCGGCATGTCTTGCTGGACTCTTATTTAATACATTTCCTTAAGACGACTGGCGACTGCCATTTGACTGGACACGGCGTCGACGTCAGCAAAATTATATCCAAGCCTTTATTGTTGTTGTTGTTGTTGTTGTTGCTGCTGCTGATGTTGTGGAGTTGTTGCTGTTGTGGTTGTCGCTCTTTTATGGCCAAGTTGCACGCATCAGTCAGACAGCAACCAAGTCTGGGATGGCCAGCTCGGACCCGGCTGCTTGGCACCCTCATCAGGAGGCAACATCGAAGCAAGCAGCCAAGCAGGCAGCTTGTTTTGTGCTGCTATTTTTATGACCTCTGCCAACACCAGAGACGCTCCAAACTTATCTAACGCAACTAACTAACTAAGTATCGAGCAATTCTAATCTAATCACATGAGACGAAGCCAAAGAAGCTGTTGCGAACTGTTGCGACTGGCGCGAAACAGAAGGGGGAGGGAGGGAGGGAAGTCGGTGCATTGCATTTACCGTAATGTTTGGCTCTCTAACGATGAACGCAACGGTTGTTTTCCCTTTCTGGTCATCCTCAAAGTCGAGATGGTCGTGTGTGCATCCGAAAATAGCCAGCAAGAGAACAGCAACAGCAACAAAAACGGGCGAACAACTTGGCGCATGCGTGACTGCCCCACACCACCGCACACCACACACCTCACCCCACGCCACCAACCCGGTCCCAGTCCCAGTCCCAGTCCCAGTCGCAGTCAGAGTCGCATTGCCCGGTCTTAGTTCTCCACTCGAAAGTCTTCCTGTTTCTTCTTCATCTGCATTTTGCCAGCTAGTCCGTCTCTGTCTCACGCTATTGCCGTCCCTCTCCGTCATCGTTGTCGTCATCGTCGTCTCCGTCTCTTCGGCTTGTGCAGTTAATCAATTATAACGACTCTTGATTTCCTTCCTGATCTAGATTAAGATTTTTATGTGGGTTCAGGTTCGGGTTCGGGTTCGGGCTCGCGTGTCTCCACACTGAATGAGTGGCTTTTACAGTTGCTTTGGCTAGGCCGAGCTGGGCGCTCTGCAAACGTGTCTTGAGTGCGATTAAGTCATTGGCTTTGAGTACTTTTGATTCGGTGATTCGTTCCTGACGTTCTTAAGACACCGCAAGTGCGTGTTTTGATGATGGCTTTATCACACTTTTTTTTATAGAGACATTGCGGCTGATTTGCAGGCTTAATTGACTTTTATGTTACCTGGGAGGTGCACACTCTGATATATAGCTATACAGTTATGGCCATTGCAAGGAAATGAAAAGCTCTCCTGACACAGCAGCTGCCTGATTTGTTCAAAAGACATGCAACTACCAAATCTAAAATTACCCATAAAAATCTTATATTTAAGAACATTTGCGAGAATTGAAATTCTTTTAAAGTGTAAAAAGTGTTTGGTTAACTGTTTTATTAATAAAAAAATAATAATATATTAGAATAATAAATAGAATCTTGTTAATTTTTTACTAAAAACACAACAATAACAAATTAACAATGATATTTCTATATATTATTCAGAACACAATTTATAAAAGTATGCTACAGCAACATTATTATAGCTAAATAATTTATTTATAAGTTAAATACCATAACTACATATATTCACAAAACTTGCTGTGTCAACTGAGAAACTGCCATTTGCTTTTAGCAAATATTTGTTACAGTGTAAGTTGCTTTTGTTTGAGTTTCTCTGCCATTCTTTTGCTGCGATGCAATCTCAGGATCTGAAGATCTTATCGCGAACAAATAAAACATTCACCAGCATCAAAGAATCGTCAGTGCTTTGTCCAGTTCGTTGGCTGCAGCTCCTTCAGCAACTCCTTTCCACAATAGCCCACTTTGTTTGGCCTTTCCCTTTGGCATCATTATGCCCATTTAATTATACCTTTTTGCACACACAACAATTTCCAAATAAATCACTCAATCAAAAATGCTAGAGACTGCATTTTGCTACACATGACAGGATAGTTTCCCACCAATCGCTCACAGCAACAGCAACAGCAGCAACAGCAGCAGCAAGAGCAACAACAACAGCAACAGCAGCAAAACCCAACACATAAATACATCAGATGTCAAAAAATGAACTTGACTTGCGGACCAAAGCACAGCTTGATAGTAGACTAGCAGACCAGTTGAAGGGAGTGAGGTGGGGGGGCAGCTAGAATAGCGGCGGGAGGAGTGTCTTGGAGGCTGGCCACATTAAATAGCAAATAATAAATTAATATGCCGTAAGTTAATAATTACAAGTTGAAGATGTAACAGATTGTGCCGAGATTGTGGCTACTGTGCGAACAACTCTTTTGCTATCTTCTACATCTGTTTCTGTGTATCTGTTCCCTCTCTTCTGATGCTGATGCTGCTGCTGCTGCTGCTGCTGTGCTGCTGCTGCTGCTGTTTTGGCGCCCCGCGTAGAGCCCAAGGAAACTCATTAAAAGGCAACAGCACGTCCTATGTATATATAGTATGTATGTTGCTTAGCTCATGATGAAGAACTTTGATTGGTTGCCCATAATGATCAGCGGGCTAAATTATGTGCCTTCGCTGTGGCAGAGATCGCGCATACCTTAAATTGATTTCTAGATACTGTAAATTGAAATTTAAGCATTAACTATTCAGTTTGATCATCTTTGATTTATTTATTTATTACTATTTTTTCTTTTTTTTGAATTGTTAAAACATGATTCAACAGACATTCCAAACATTCGTATTATGTGTTCTACTTACCATGGTCTCAATTCACAATAAACCAGAACGAAATGTTGCTGTTGCGCCTCAATTTGTAGTTTGTGCGTTGCAAATTAATTGAGCAAAAGTTCACAAAAGTTTACATAACTGCAATAGAAACCGCTATGGCAACAACAACAGCAACAGCAACAACAACTTGTTAGACCAGTGAAAAGCAGCTGCTGCACTCAGCACTTTTCATCATTTTTATGGCAGCAGCTTCTTGGCAACATGTTGTCAACGCACGTCGCGCCCTCAAAGCCACACAAAAGTCGCCACAGACAACGTTGCAGACTTGACCAGTCGCCGTCTCAGCTTCAACTGCTATTTTCAATTTACAAAAAAAAAGGAATATATAAAAAAGGCAAAACTTTTATTTGCCAAATGCGTCAAGCATTCGGATTCCTATTCCTGCATAGCTGTTGCTGCTGCACCCCAACAACGACAGCAGCAGCAGCAGCAGCAGCAACAACGGCAAACCTTGCTGCCATTTGTCAACATTTGGCTAGTATCAAATATCTGTGGGGGACCGGCTAGTAACCATGACAAATTTGTTGTAATCAGAAAGCACTAACGACAACAGCAGCAACAACACAACAACAACAACAACTTGAGCTACAAGCAAACACAATGATATCAACAGACGCCACAACAAATTCCGGAGAGCTTTAAAAAATTAAAATGATTGCAAAAACATTTTGCAAAATTTATAAAAAATGACTTTGTAACATGTATGCAAAGGGAATATTTGCTAACAGCCACTGTAGAAAAAGTTTGAATAACGAGTAGATGAGAAAACACATCTGTAAAGTATTAAAAACTATATAAAGGGAATAATGTAATACAAGTAAAGTTAAAAAAAAAATGCAAATTAATTTGTTGTGGAAAATAAAATAAACTAAATTAATTTGCATGTTATATTAAAACAAAGTAGAGTTGTTTTAGATGTTACGTGGATCTTTTATTGAAAGCAATTATTTTTAAAGTTGACTTTGAATTTTGTTTACGTTAGAGTAATTGGTTTCTAATAATAGGAGCATTTTATAAACCTTTGATAAAAAATACAAATAATTAAAATATTTTTAAATTTTAACAAGTAGGGTTTTACTAATTATTTAATCAATTTTATTACAGTTGTCATTGACATTATTTTGTGGAAATAATCGTTTACTCATCTTCGTTAGTCGGAAAACTATCTCTAGTAACTGTCAATTGTAATTAAAGCACATGTCAAATTCTTTTTAAACGACATCCACTTACCACTCCGTTAATCTAAGCCGCAATTAATGTTGCTGCTGTTTTTTCGATTTAGTGGTCGTTGTGATTATTTTCCGTTTAATGACCCATATCCATGCACCATAGATCAACTAGCTTCCGATCCTTGACCTGCATCGCATCCTCACCTGCACCTCGAGAATCTCATTAAGAATTCAAGAGGTCCCTGCCGTGTGGCTGGCACTTTATGGCCACATTACAAAGCTTCCTTCCTTTAGTGCACATTGAAGAGAAAATAAATAAATAAATAAGAAAATATTTTTCTGTTTACACAACACTGAGTGGAAACGAATAACTGAGAGCGAGAGAGAAAAGGAAGTCACAGAACGAGCAAATGCTATAAATAAATGCATTTCTTACATTAAAAAGTACCACAAACACAAAACCCACACAGCTAAACAAAAAAAAAAAAGAAGAAGAAGAAGAAAAAAGCGACTCTGAAAACCAAAAGTCCGCGCTCCGTTTCCCATTCGCATGTTCGGTCTCTGGGATGGAGACCAATCCCGAACCCTGGATGCGCGTCTCTAACGAATGTTTTAGCTTTGCTTCCGGCGACATAAAACTGCCGTTTGCTGCTGCTGTTACGGCTGATGTTGTTGTTGTTGTTGTTGTTGCTATTGTTGTCTTTGTGGTAGTTGCTGCTGCTGCTGCTGCTGCTGTTGCAGTTGACCAAAAAGCAGCTGCCTATTGGCGTTTACCACAGTTGAGTAATGCGCCTCCGACTTGCAGTTGGAATCGGAGTTGAAGTTGGACTTGCAGTTGAAGTTCTTGGTGTTTTTCGTTCTTGTTGTTATTGCGTTTCTTTTATTTATTTGTTTTTGTTGCTGCTGCTTCTGTTGTTGTTGTTATTTCTGTTGTTCCTCTTCGTGCGCTGCCTTTTTGCTTTGGCCAGTTTCAAGTTTTGCGCGCCGCTTTTGTCTGTCTGAGCATTTGCAACGGGAAAGATATTGGGCAGATGTTGCCTGCGCTGAGGAGTTCAAGTTTTGTTTTGAAAGTAATTCATCTCTGGTCGATGCTGTGCAGCGTTTGCCTATAATTGTGGGGCACACGGACAATGAGAGGTCCAAGTTCAAGCCACCCACCCACATTTTATTGTTATCGTAACAATGGCAGCACAAAAGCGTAGCACAGCTGCCTTTCCTACTCCCCCCTGTCTGTTTACGAGTTGAGGTCATATTTTAGCTTTGAAACGTTTAGGGCTCACCTTGTAAGAGTTTTCGTAATGCTCGAACAGCGAAAAGATCCAAAAGATTGTCGATTGTATGCGCAGAACTTTCTGAAATCAAGATACGTAGCTTGATAATGAAAATTACCCTACGATTTTGCGACCTAAAAAATTCATTAGGTAATGGGATCCAGTTTTCTATTGGAACTGAGGAAGAAACCTCGCTTTTGTTCAGTTTTACAGATTATATTTAAAGTTTAACATTTAGATCATTTTGCCAGCTAAAATTTCGAAAGATATTTAATTCTTAGAACAACCCCTACCTGTCATTACCTATCTGAACTCAGCTAACTGATTGTTTAACTCAACCAATCAAAGTTATGCTGAATCTTAACGATCCCAGCTAATCAGCTACACACTATTAAGGATTTTCTTTTATGAACAATCGCCCCCTAAAAATAATAACCAATCGGAGCTCGACTGTTAGTCAGCTTTAAAAAAGTTATTTAAACTGATAACTTGCAGAAAACATTTACAGCAACATTTTCGCAAGATATTTCGTTTCCATTCCCAAAGCAACCCCTACCTGTTGTAACCTATCGGAACTCGGCTGTCCGATTGTTGAACTCAACCAATCAAAGTTCTGTTGAAACTAAGCGACCCCAGCTAGTCGGCTACATACTCATAGGTAGGGCAGCGTACTCACTCACTTCAAGATAAAAGCAAATAAAAAATTGCATAAAATGCCAGCGGCGGGCAAAATGCATGTAGAGCTGCGAACGGCGGCAGCGGCGGTGCATTGAACTCCGTTGCCATGGTCCACGGTCCACTGTTTAGGCCAGGCCGGGCCGGGCCAGAGCAGGCCACAAAACTAGAAAGAACGCTGAGGAGCCAGCGAACAGTGTTCGAATCAACGAACGAAAGAACCGACGAACTCGTATCTGTTCTAAACATGGCCACAGATACAAATATACAATGCGAACACATTGCACAGAATGGACAGCGGACAAAGACGACGGACTTTCGCACGAATGCGCAGCGCACTTTGGGGAGAGTTGAAAAGGGGGAGGAGATTGCGGGCACTGGGAACGGTTGAGTCAGCAAGCGATTAGAAGCCTAAAAGGAAGTAATGTTGCAGAAAATGCAAAGAGAGAAAGATATATACATATATCTATATATATATATACCTAGAGTGAGAGAGAGAGATATAATCGGGTGGGGGAGAGGGGTAGCGAGCGAAGAGAACGAGAACGAAAGATCAGATTGCTGCGTGGACGGACCGGACTACGGAGTCTGTTCAATGTTGGCTTGGCGATTTTTTATGATGGTTAAAATTGAAAAAAAAAAACAAAAACAAAAACAAAAAAAAAACCAAGCTGCGCACGCTCTCGCTTCCTCTTTCTCCCTCGCTCATTGTCCATCTCAGTCGCTGGCTGACTGGCTATTATTATGTGCTTTTTCTTTTGGCGCGGCAGCGGCCCGGCCCGACTTGGCCCGGCTCGAGACCGAGTCCGAACCCGACTTGGATGCGGTCTTGGTCTTCGTTTTGGTCTCTTGGCGTGTGTGTAATTATCCAAGGACGCCGCTGAGTAATGAAACGACCTTGAGTGCAGCAATATACACACGCTCACACACACACACAAACACACACATACACACACATACAGTGACTGCACACACATATGCCAACAAAAGTTACATATAGAGGCATCGTTTGGATCTTTTGTGTTTGGGCGTGTGCTGCGGACCCAGCTCCAGCGGTCAGGGCGTTATTTGTTACACATGGACAAAAAGCTGATATGGTAAACAATTTGTCAGCGTCATAACAAACGCAGCCAGAGCCAGAGCTAGAGCCAGACCCATAGAGAACTCTGGCTTGTAGCTAGCTGCATCTGGACCAGACAAATGGAACGCCTACAAAGCTTGGCTCGAATCAAAACAAATATAGCAAAGCTTTGTTTTGTTTTGTTTCGCTGATCCGATGTGTTGGTAGCCAGCCCAGACATCTAGACAAGCCAATCTTGATAGCCATAGATCATTAGGTGCTGCTGCTGTGCGAGCAGAGCTGCGACTTTTTTTTTCCAGTGCATTCATAATGCTTACAAAAGGAGCCTTAAACTGGTATTCCATGAACTAAAGTGAATAGCTATTTAATTTGATTTTTATAAACACTAGATTTTATCTATCTTCCTCTTTGATATAATTTTTAAATATATTTACAACAAATGTTTAATAATAATATGTATACTATTATATATTATAGTCTGCTTATATTTGAATTATATTTTCTTAGTCTGGCGAAACAAAATTAAACATTCCATACTCAATCTAGAATTTTAAACATTTTCTTTTATATTTTTAAATATTGCAAATATTTGTTAAATATAAAAATGCAAGCAATTTTTTTTATGACACATTTTGTGCAGCCACATTTTTTATTTAAGATCATAAATGTGGATTTTTTTCTGAATCAATTTTATGATTTTTAAACAAGTTTCTTTATAGAATTCAGAATGTATCAAAACTAACTCGTTTATCATTTGATGAACATGAAAGATTTCTCAAATTGTTTTGAGATCAACATCTTGTGAATTTGTAAAATTAAAATGTTTTCGTAATTTTAAGGAATTTTCTTGTTGCCGCTATTGGCCGCTGATTTAACTGATGTTTACAGCATTCACTTTGCATTTGCCAAGCAACGACCTCCTCATAGTATTGCCGTACCCCGTTTTCCCCCACATTTTTCAGCAACCTGGCATCAACTAATCAGCCAGAGCGCAAAATTATTTGCCATTTTTTACGCGCTGCTTCAAACGCGGCAACAGCAACGGCAACTGGCGGCCATCGACTTAGTTGTTGTTGTTGTTGTTGTTATTGTTGCTGTTGTTATCTACGCTGGCATGCCAACAGGCCCCACCATTAGGCCATAATCATCATCACACACGCCTTAGCCAAGGCTGCAGCAGCAGCGGCAGCAGCATCTCCCCATCCCCATCACCATCCCCATCCCCAAGAGACTGACTGCTCCAGAGGTGTGCCAAATGCGCGCGCGCTTTGCTTTTGTCTATGATGGAGATGAGGCCAAAGTGAGATGGTGATGCGAAGATTCGGAGATGCGAGGAGAGATCTGGCGATGCGGTAATGGGAAGGCAGGCAGCAGGAGGAGGCCAGCTATTTTTAAGTATGGGTTTCGGTTTCATTGTTGCATTTCTTCTGCGTTTATGAAATTAATGAGCAGCTCCAACTGCTCGGCTGACTGGTTGGTTGCTTGCTTGGTTGGTTGGTTGGTTGGTTGACTGCCTGCCAGCCAGCCTGCCTGCCTGCCTGCTACGGCTTCCCGGAGCTGCCACCACTTTGGTAATGGTTGCATAATTTGCCATCGCCATCGCATTTCATTTATTGACCCGCATATTTTGCGATGGATGCGCAATTTGCTTAACCCTGAGGCGCCGCTGTCGCCTTCAACCGCCGTTCGGCTCCCGACCTTTTACAATTGAAATGTAAACACATACGCTTCTTCTGCTGCCGCTTCCCCCGTCACTTCCACCTCGCCGTTCAGCCCCCCTTTATCGCTATCTGTGATCTTTCATCAATTTGGGCATGCCAAGTCCATTTTCGTCAGCTTCAGATTCCAAAAATCAACCTCCAACAGTTTCTGTTTGTCTTTGCCTGAGCAATTCCCCCCCACTCGAATCCAAGCGAGTGTCAAAAGTCCACTTGATGATGTTGTTGTTGTTGTTTTTGTTGTTTTTGTTGTTGTTATAATTGTCGAATTTCATCGGCTTCTTCACACATTGACTCAACTGAATAATTCACTTTTGATTTTTTCTTTGATGTGTGCTTCCTTTGGCTCGACACACTCGGCTTTTATTTATTTGTTTAGCAATTAAGCCCAACACTTTCAATTTTCAATAAAAAAATATTATTATATGAAATAAAAATAACAAAAAAAAATTGTTGTTGTCGCAAAAAGTTACTTTTAATGACATATTTTTAACGACTTCTTTATTTATATATTCTCTTTTTTTCTTTTAGGTATGTAAAACGGATTTAAATATATTTTTGCAAAATGCTTTTCTTTTGAACTCTGTTATTTTGGGTAAGTTGTTTATGTATTGAATACACAGGAAATTATATGAAATACCAGCAGGAATAAAAGGAATGTGGAATTTTTTTTAAAAATATATGTAGGAATAAGCCATTAGCTAATGAGATCCATTTCCCACGCACTTTTCGCTCATTTGCTCAAAGATGTCATCAATTAATTTATTTTTAGTTCTGTAAATTAAAATTTGAAATCAATCTAATGGAAAGATTTTCAATAACATATTTCCACTTATTGTTCACCTAGCAAAAGTTGATATGAAAGAACCTTTTTAAAGCGTTTGCCTTTAACTTTCTTTCCACGTTTTTCCATTATGACAGACTTCGCGGAAATTGTATTATTAAAGTTAATAGCTTTTTGTGTTATCAGTGCCTCTGGTCACACTGCCGAGTCCTGGCCATATCTATAGCGACATTAACTTTAAGCTCGCTTGGCCAGCTTTCATTTCATGTGCATTAAGCTTAATCTGCGACTTTCTAATGCTGCTCCTCTTATCGTACACACCCCAAACCTGGAAGACATGGCGATCTCAGTTTTTTTTTTGTTTGTGTTTTTGTTTTTTGTACGCTAGCCAACCAAATATTACACATCATTATACGGAGGCGCGGACCCCACCCACCAAAAGTGGCTTCCTGCTACCATTTCGCTGGCAAAATCTGCGCCGCAGAGCATATTGAAATTTATTGTTATTGTTTCTGGCAGCGACTACTGTCCATAATTTTTCAACAAATCGTCGCTCAGCTGTCACACTAATCTTTGGGCCACCAAAGAAACCCAAGGCAAATTTGCATATGAGTCGCGTCTGGGTCTGGGATTGGTTCGGCGTATTCGGCTTCTTTTTTTTTTGTATTTTTTTTTTTTGTTAGCGGGCTTGCTTTCTGGCCTGGTCAGTGAAGCATTGTCGAAAGAAATCAAACACACCTACAGCAGCAGAGTCAAAACAATTGTGGGAAATTTGTACAAAATGAAAACATTTTTCGAGGAGTATGTAAAGTTGTAGGGGTTTGTGTGTGTGTGTGTATGTGTGTATGTGTGTGTTGTGTATTTATTTTTATGCCAGCGATCACTTATTAACAAGTTTCAAAATTGTTTTTACCACATTTGGTTAATGCCATTTATTGGCTGCCGGTGTTGCCATGTGTGTGTATTTGTCTGTCTCTCTATCTAGTGTGTGTGTGTGTGTGGGCTGGTCGAGGCTGTCACGCCCACTAGCAACAGCAGCCACTGCATTTTGACAGCAGCTGTAACTATTAGTGGCAGCCAGGAGAAAGCGGCGAGCGGGGAGGGCACTCAATGTACGGCTTACTGGGCGGTGCGTTGTATCCGAGAACTGGCAGCGGTCCAAAAATGGAGCCCACCACTTGGGCCACAGCTTTTGTGGGTTTGACTCATGCGCCGTTTGCTTTTCTCATATAATTCAAATGTCAGTTTTGTTTTTTTTTTCACATTTACATTTTTTTTTTATATATGTTGATTCTAATTGTTTTGGCTGAGCTCTGCTCGGTGAGGTTAGTAGGTGAGGTCTTCGGCTAGCTGTTTCTCAGTTGCGTCGGCAGCTCAACACGAAAGCAATTAATCCCGCTAATTGCTGAAAACGTCAGCTAAGATCTAATGTGCCAGCCCCCATATTAGTTGTTGTGTTTGGTTTTGTTTTCGAAACTGAAAAGGTCAAAGATGCTGCAGATAAACGATGCTAATATATATATATATATTGTTTTTTGCACAGATTAAGTGTAGATAATCTTTTGTTTGGTTTCTGTCCGAAAATGCCTAATAATAACTAATAAAAATTGACTTTTCAAGAATAAATAAAAATAAATAAGATCTTCTTGCATTTGTATTAGTGAACTTTAAGCAGCTGCTTTCTCAATTTTGTGTCCTGTGCATGTGAAAGCTTCAACGCTGTCTGAAGTAAGCGTCATACAGTGAACATTCACTATGACAGACAGCTGCAACTGTGATCTTTCTCTCTCCTTCTCACACTGGGCGTGCTTAATTGTTTTTTTTTTGTTTTGTTTTTTTGGGGTAAATCTGCTAAATGATGCTGCACAAATTGAACTGTGTGCAATCAGTTTGGCGGTGCCACCCGATTCCGGATGGACGCCCACTTGAAGGCTGGGCTACAACTCAATTTGAAATGGGCCATTAAAACAAATGCACAGCGAACACATCGCAAATCCCAAATCCGAAAACTGCAACGACTCGCCCACGGAGTCAAGCCTCAGGTTGTTATTGTTGTTGTTAGCTAGTATATATTGCCTGTTCACACACAGAATATCAACATGGCAATATTTATTTATAACATTTGCCCCACGTCTCGCAGACGTTTCCACGAAATGTGCAACTAAATTGCACATAAACAAAGTGTCTAGTCCAAATCTGAGGCAGGTCCAGGTCCTTGTCCGTGTCCAACCTTTCACTTGGCTGCTCCGGCAGCGCCGACTGCTGTCTTTCTTTCTAAACAATTGGCCAGTGTTATGAGTGCATGCACAGGTCTATGGAGTCCATATTTATTTGTATTTGTATCAATAGCAACGTGTTTATAACTTAATAATGGCTCAATAAAAAACCAAAGCAACATCCACGACCAGGTTAAAAACAAAAAACAAAAACAAAAAAAAGAAAAACTTTACTTTCCTTTCCTGCAGGGGCTGTGGTGGTGCACAGTAGTCACCATCCACGTCCACTTCCAAGTCATGTCGTATTTTGGACAACTTAAACGTGAGCGCATTTAGGAGCTGTGTCCCGAACTAACCCAAGCCCCAACCGAACCGGGCCTCTGGTTTAGAAAGGCTAATGGGGCGTTTAGTTTTTGACTCCGACTCCGTCTCCGCGTCTGACTCGGACACCAACTCGCGAGTTAATCAAATGAATTATTATTACAATAAATAAGCATATTTTGACAGCGGTTGTTAACCAAATGGCATATCAACGGCTAATGACAATTGCGATGAGCCAAAAGAGGGTCAAGCCAACTATTTGTGCAAACTGTCAGTTTGAGCCATTGAAGCCTGTGGCTGTCATTAGAGAACAATCATTAAAGTATCTGCAAATTAAAGTGTGTCTTTGCTTTATCAGATTAAGCTCAAGGGAGAATTGTTTCATTTACTTAATGCTTTTTATTTTATTTGAATATTTACTATATTTTTTCAAACTGAAGTGCTACAAAAGCTCTTCACTAAATATTTATAGATAAATTTAATTTAATTAATTATACTTTGTATTAAAGTAAATTAAAAAAAAACAATTCATTTTTAAAGAGCAAACAAATTTTTATTTTACCTAACAAAATTATTTCCACCTTCAAATTCTTTTAATATATATTATATGAAATAATTGTAAAAAAAAAAAACAGGTTAAACCATGTGTTTAAAGTTTTGATTAATGCTGTCAGGCTTTAATTTATAACAGCAACCATCGAATTGTGTTACAATATCAATTTTCGGGTTTAGCTTAGGGCCACTGAGGCACCTACATTATAGTTTTTGGTTACTTTTGTATTTCGCCTTCAACTGCCATAGCCGAAAAGTATTTTAAAGAGCGTGCAATTGGTGCAGCAATTTATTTCCGTTAAATCTGAAATGCCTACAACAACAGTTTTATGGCCATTTCATTTCGTGTTTGCCAAACATTATCAACAGCTACGGCAACAACTGGCACAGAGAGAATTTAAGAACCATAATTTGCTGCTAGCCGCAGGATAAACCACGCAAATTTATCATGAGAAACAAAAAAAAGGCAACACATAAAATGTTTTTCGCGCTTAGTTTCGGGAGGGGGACGTTTTTTTTTTCTTTTCGCGCGATAGGAAGTGAAAACGAAAAGCGTTGGGGAGGAGCCGGCGGAGTTTGCGATTGAGACTCTAAGAGATGGAGGGGCATCTGTCTGGCAGGCTAGTCTATAAATTACGGTCGCTAGTCAGTTGCTTTTGGGTTTATAATCAGAATTTGCGCTTTCACACGCCAAGGGGCGGCACGTGTAGACCGCTGAAGAGATAGAGGAGAAAGAGAGTGAGAAAGAGAGTGAGCAAGAGAGAGAGAGGGACGGGGAATCACACTTGGGAATTTGTGGGGACAGCCGCAGAGTTCCGTTCGCTATCGCGCTGACACAATCAGCGGGGCCAGGCCAAGTCAAGCCAAGAGTTGGCTCAAACGCTTCTAACTGGGCTCGCGACTGCCTTGAAACCGCTCTGCGCTCAAGTCGGGGAATTTCAACATTTCTGATAAGCAATCTGCTCCAAATTCTCTTTTTATTTTTCATGACGCGCTTCCTTTGTTGCAAATTTATGTCTTGCTCTGGTTGATAGTTGGCATTTGTAGAACCATTTGCTTCTTCTTCTATATAAATTGAAAATATATACCTAATAAAAATACCCAATTGAGCTAACAATAATATTTCACTACAAGCTTTTGGAGCATCATTAGACCACCCACACAATTCGGAAGAATTTAAGCAATAGCAGCTCGTAATTTTCACTGTTCCACGAGTTTGTAATTGCCCCACTTTGGATTGGAGTTGAGTTATGAGCGGCATACCAAAAATAGTCAACGGGGTATGCAAAGTAAAAGTCTAATTTCGATTCCAATTGAATGTGAACACCGAATTCTGTAGCTGTAGAATAATTATCTAGTTGTTAGACAAGACACCCACATGGAGCTGGCCGCAATTTAATTAGAAAACCAGACGCAAACGCAACGATTAATGGCCAATGCATTTGAAAGGAAGAGTTCCACAGATCCCAGCCAGAAAAAAAAAATATAAAACTATAAAACAACAAAAAAAAAAAAAAAGCTAAAAGTTCGGCTTAGCGACTGTTGCTCCGCTGGAGAAATGCGAACACATGCGGGGCGCAATAACAGTAAAAAAGTGTAACATATATTTATCACTGAAAAGCGACAGCAACACAGCCGAAAAAACACACACACACACACGAAACAGACAAGGAAGTCGAGCCATTTGGTATCGTCTCCTCTTAGGAGCAGGGGGCATCTCTCTTTCTCTCTCTCGTTTTACTCTCAATGTGGGTCAGGCAAGCGGTCGGCATCTCTGTTGGAGCGCCTGTCCAAACAATGAGCACCCAGCCAGCCAAACCGATCCAAGCCAAAGCCAAACTCAACACGCTTCACATTTTCGATGATGATAAATGAGGCAGATGAATATGCCACGATAAAAAGGCACCGAAAGGAGCAAGACTCCTCTCAGTGAGGAGATTGTAATGTGAGTTAAATGCTAACTTAATGGCGCACACTGATAATCGCTGTACTCTGATAAGATTTGAACAAAGTGAATCGCATTTTGGTGATAGTGCCAGCAAAATAAGGGCAAAACGGAAGGCCTACTTTCAGTTAGCCAATAAATTCATCTGAATTGAAGGTAGACACATGAAATGAATTAAGGTGATGTTTTCCTATGATCTATGTTAAAAATTTTGTCAAAGTCAGTTTAGTCACTTGACTAAAATAGCTAAATTGATGTCGCTTTCTAAATTAGGAAGTGCTGACTAACAACTTTATAAAATAATCAGATTGACGGACGCTTTGATCTACAGTGAATATTCTGTTTTAGTTAAAAGAATTTGATAATTATCTTATATTCCTATTGAAGCAAGTTAACAAAGTATCTCAACAGATCCTTTTCATTACTTATGCTTACTTACCTTGTTTTTCTCTGCAATCAATCAGAATATTCATAGTTAGATAGATTGCCTTTATTCGAAGCCAAAACTGACAAAGTTTGCACTTCCTGTATCGTCTTCGCTGACTTTCACTGTAAATCGTGAATATTTTTGCAATTGCCTGACAATTCTAACACATCATCGGAGCTGAAGTCGTCAAGCCTTCGGGCGACACTTTCCCATGACCAAAAGCATTAGAAGACCTTAGCCAACAAGTCACGCTGTGACTGCACCAATAAAGGCACACAATGATCAGGCTCAGACCTAGAGTCAAGCGTTTTAGCCAGGCCGAATCCAATTGCTAGCCCTCTTCGTTCGTCGCCCGTCACCCGTCACCGACACGTTCACGATCCAGAGTCAAGGTAATTCCCATACAAATTTTGCATTACCAAAAATTGTGTTTTTACCTCTTTGGCCATTGTTGGGCTTTCGCTGCTCGCTGCGTCCGTCCGTGTCCGTGTCCGTGTCCGTGTCCATGTCAGTGTCAGTGTGTGTGCATACGAGTATAAATAAATAGTTATATTAGGTCATCTAATTGTGTTTTCCATTTCGACGAGCAGTGACAGCAACAGCGACGTGTTTTTCCAACGGTTTTCCCACACACAATCACACACTGCAAAGTGAGCCGCAGTTCCACATTTTACCCAGTTTTTGTTTACTTTTCTAACATTTAATGCTATGATTTTTCATACGGTTCCGGCTGCCAAATTTTAATGGACTTTTGTCATTGGCTTTGCTGCAAATTGACTTTATGAGTTGAGTAAATGGAGTGAAAGAGGAACTGGCAGTTATTCAAATGAGTTATCGATAGTCATGTTAGGCTTTAAAAATGTCAGAGGTTTTGATTAAAGTGGGACTAGCAAATGCTGATGACAGCTTCATTCGGATTTAAGTCTGTAGTTTATCGATTATGACAGCAATGTTGACGGCGATGTGGATAGGAATTACTTGGAAGTGATAAATATAAATATAAATACGTACGAATCGATTTATCAATTTCTTAATATTTCGAGTTTGAAAAAGCTGACAACAGTTTACTGATTATGACAAAAGTGTAAGCTAAAATATGGATATGAATTAATTGCAAGTGATAGAATAGATTTTTATAGAAACACGCTATCGATAAATGATCGATATGTTAATACTTTCATAGATTTCTAGTTGTTACATACAACTGCAATCGATAACATTAATTAAGCATGGATTTAATAAAAACGTTATCGATAAATGATCGATTTTTGTTAGTTTTTTAAGTTTTCCACACCGCTGCAATCGATAACATTTATGTTTTATAAACAAATTCATTAATATTAATTAAACACCGATAAATATAGAAACTTTCTTTATAGTTGCTTTTTTTTTAACCCAACCACAAAAATACAACCAGGTGCAGCCTCAAACTGTGCTGGAGGCAACCCGCATCAGGCCAGCTGGTGGCCTTTGAAAGCACCAAGTATCGCCCCAAAACGACATAAACGGACAGAGGCTAAGCGAGAAAGTCTTAAATTACATACGCACCCACACGCAGAGAACTCAACTCGAACTTCAACTCCAACTCCAACTTCAGCTCGAAGCGTAAACCCGGCCAGGAAACCTTCCTGTTCGATTGACGCTTCTTCCTTTTCATGAGTCGGCTGGTTTTTTTTGCTTTGGTCAATTTGGTCAATGAATTAAGTTTTGGGCGCGTTGTTGCGTTTCAAGTTCTTTTTTTCCCGTCCGTTTTTTTTTTGGTTTTTTGTTTTTTTTGTTTTTTTTTGTGCTGGCAAACACCTCGGGCCATAAGCATTCGCATTCGCATTCGGCAAATTACGGAGCGCTCAAATTACAGTTCATTGAGCCATTTGCCAGAAAGAGAGTTTCTTTGGGTTGGTGGCGACTCCTCCACTGGACACTGGCGACACTTGACGGGCTTCCTGTGTGCCTGACCCCAATTTTCGCAGCAACCAGCTGCAAAGGTTTGTCCCAAACGCTGTCCCCGCGCCGATCCACGTCCTACCAGCCCGTTACCCCGTTAACCGCTGCTCATATGATAAATGAGCGTTCATTTCGTGGCGTTTACCTTAACCCACAAAAGAGTTTCAGTTACTGTTGGCCAGTTTCGCGTTCGGATTGCCAACATTATTATTTAGCCGTTACTCACATTTTGGCCACTGCTGTTTTGACAGTTTTGCCCAACTGGCCGACTGCCCGGCTGACATGTACACAGGACCCGAACATGATGTCCCATTGTGATTTATGAGGCCCAAGCGTTAAAGTGTTTTATTTTCTTCTTCTTTGCTGTTGTTGTTTTTTTTTTATTATTTTTGTTGCACAGTCGCTTCCCTTTTGTCTTTGCCATTTATCTTGCTGCACTTTTTGTACACATTCGGCTCTACCTACTTGTCCGCACTTCGTTGAGAACATTTCACTTTCCCGTGAGCTAATTGCATCTGAGCCTGGGTGTTGCCCTCATATCATAAATCTCCAAACACTTTCACGTTCATTCATACCCGATACTCGCATGAGAATACCTTACCCAATTCCCATCGAGTGGTGCGTTTACCTTTGCCAAAAACTCATTAGCACGTCGCGACGTTGTTTAAGTGGTTCTTGGGGTGTGTGCCAAGGGTAACCAGCGCGGAATTCGGGCGCGGTTTTCACCAGCTCGCCCAGGTACCAAACACACCTGCTGTTCATTCATCTGCGCATAGTTCACGCATATCTCTTACAATTTGTTACACTTGCCAATCCGATGCCCAGCGCCTGCCATAAAGGACAAAATATTTATGCGCCGTGTCCATAAAAAAAAATAGTCCTATATAAATAAATTTTACTTAAGATTGCATTTTCCATTACTTAAGCTATTCAAAGAAATGTTTAAAATAATCTAATTATATTATAAATAATATTAAAGAGATTATTCAACATTAATATTCGATCTTTACTAGCATCTACAAATAAAAGTCTGATTTTTAGTATTTTATAAATATTTTCAATATATTTTCTTTTTGGGCATTCAATGATAATTTTGTTGCATGTTTTTCTAGAAGAATCAAACAATTATTTAAAATAATAAAATATAAAATATTTCCGAAACTAAGCCAATTTGTGCTATGACAATTAAATCACAAATTTAATTAAATATATAATAATACAAAAAATAGGATTAATCTTATAAATTACTTAATATATTTGAGAAACTACTCTCAAACAATGCAAATACCTAAAAATTCCACTTTCTACTCAAATTGAACAGCACAAACCAAATATTGAATCGTTTTTAACAAATTACCCGCATAATACTCAAAATAATGATAATAATCAAGAGTAATCAAATTAAAGACCCGAAATGGCCACATTTACAGCATTTACCTTATGGAGGTGCAGTTGGAAGGCATATTTTCAGATACAATCTTTAGGTATTTTTTTTTGTTTTTGTTGTTTTCTTCTCGTATATTTCATTTACAATTTATTTGCATTTAACCTGCTTTCACTTGGCGCTGTGTTCATGTCATGACACGGACTGCAAAAGTGGCTGCAACTGTTGCTGCAACTGTTGCAAATGCAACACGCTGTAGAACCAACTGGCGACCATGAATTTTTGGCCTGTAACCGCATACCCTTGTCCCCCCCTCCCCTCCCTGCCTTCCATCCTCCCCGCCTTTGACACTTCCTGCTGGCAGCGCGAGTTGCGCGTGTGGGTGGGCGAATGCTTAAGTGGCGACTGCGGCTGCGGTGATGGTGGCGGTGGCGGTGGTGGTGGTGGGGACGGGTGGGCAACGTATCTCACTGCGTTTTAATCTCTCAATTCAAATTCCAAAGCTGCGGATGCTGCCGCTGTTGCTGCTGCTGCGGTCAAACGCCAAGCGCTGAAAATAAATGGGAAGCAGCTAGCAGCAGCAAGCAGCACTGAGTGGCTGCTTATTTTGGCCAGCTGTTGAAGCTGTGCGGGGGATACAACAACCGCCAAGTTGACCGGACTGACCATTTAGGGATTTTAGCCAACACTCGCAGCTGATTGGATTGGAGCCGTTGCCAAATTGGTTTCATTGCTGGAGATCTCAAAGGCAGCTTTGTAATTGAGGTTTCAAGAGATTTGCCACGTGGCTCGTCGAACTAACGTGTGCGGATTAAAGAACACACATGGCCAGTGAAACTATTTACATGCATGAAAGAGAGAGCTGATAGACAGTTGGTAAATGCACTGGAAAATAGATTAGACGAAGCAAGTTTTAATTGAAAGTCGAGTTAAATGTTGAATAGATAAAGCAAATGTTTTTATATAGAATAAGGACCGAGAGATTGTGGCTGCATCTGCTCCATAAACTGCAGTTTCAAAGAGAACGTGCTGCTGGTGAAAGAGAGAGGCAAAAGCTGTCGGGGAATGCAACTCAATTGATAGGAAATGCATTAGATATTATTTTTTATTAAGCGGGCCTCAATTGAGAGTCTTGATAAAAAAAAAATAATAAGATTGAAGCTGTTTTTGAAGAATGGGGTTACATCCGCAGATAAAGATAAAACTGACTGATCACAGAGAAATTATTTTTATTTAAGATGAGATATAAGATAAGTATATCATCGCAATCGTTAAAGAATTAAAAGTTCAATTCAGTTCTGATAAAGGTTTGGGAGCTTGATCAAAGATCTCTTGTCAATTTTGTTGTTTTTAATACTTGTGACTACTAAAATCGATTAAAATCATAAATTTAAAATTATAATTGTTTAAACAATTTTTTTTTAAATATGTAGGATTTTTTTACTAAAAAAAATCGACAAATAATTATTTTAGATAATACATATCATATTCAACGTCAAGTAAAATCAGAGGAAAAATCATGATCAAACTGCGAAAATCGATACTGTTTTGACAACATAATGGGAGCTTGAATTATGTCTGCCGAGTGTAAAACTCGTGAACAAACCAAAAAAATTTAACAGAAATCTTTTTATTATAAATTTAGTTTTTCTTCTAGTTTTCTTGAAAGGTGGAAACAAAGCCAATTGGTAACCCAAATACATTTCTTAAATCCACACATAATGCCCAATCGGATGCGCCTCCAATTCTGTTGGATTTCACGCGTCCGTATCCGCCCCTTCCCCCCCTTACCACTGTCTGTCTGTCTGTCTGTGAGTCTCTCCGATGGCGTTTGCCAATGATTTCGAATGCGATTCCGTTGGCGCAGTCATAACATCAATCAAGCTTTGATTTTCACATGTCAAACAGGCAGCGGGCAACATAAATTCAAATCGAATCGTCGCAAATCGGCAACTTTCTATGTGCAACCAGGCAAACAGTTTGCAACATTCTCAGGCAGCAGCAGCAAATTCAAATCGGATTCTGCAGCCGCCAGGGGGGTGGAGGGAGGGGGAAATAGCTAAAGTCCAAGTCGAAGTCCAAGTTGAGTTATCGCCGCGACACAATCACTTGTCATAAACATTAATTGAGCGTGAAAATCAAACGGGAGCCCCCCAAAAGTTAGAGAGAGAGAGACAGAGAGAGGGAACGAAAGCCCGGGCCTGAGAGTAATAAAGATGAATTGCATGAACAAGAAGCGCGTTGATCAGCGATCGATCGATTTCGATCGAGATGAAAAGATCGATCGTTGGCTCGCCAATCTTTTTGGCACATACCGACTTGCAGCGGCCTTTGGCACCCCATTAAAAAGCGAAATTGGGTCAGAAGATGACGACAACGACGACGACGACGGCGACGGCGATCTTGGAGACTCCTCATCCTGTTGCTGAGGGGTGCAGGGGCGATTTTGTTGTCTTTTACTTTCATTTGTTGCCTTTCTCATGCCACAAAAAAGTGACCTGCTTAACGCGTCTGTCGTTCAGTCTTTTAGCGTGTCTGTCTGCCTGTCTGTGTTTTCGATTCTTTTGGCGCGCGAACTCATTAAAATCGAACTGCTGATCATAATCGATCGCCGATCGCCGATCACTGATCAGCGATCTCCAATCGACGACGTTCGACCCGTTGCCAAACACATTTTTCATATTTTTCTTTTCGTGTTTTATTTTACTTATTTATATATTATTTTTTTATTTTTATTTTTTTTTTGGAAACCCCTCGTCGCTATTCTTTCTTGATGTACGAAACGAGGTCGTGCTGTAAAATTTCACCGTGATATGTTTTTTTTTTCGTTGTTGCTGTTGCTGTTGCTGTTGTTGTTTGTGTTGTGTTGTCCGGCTTCCTGAACATTGATGTCTATTTCGGAGCGAGCTGCTTTTGAAGTTCAACATTCGCGATGCTTTATGCCAATGTCAAAGACGTCGCCCACTCGAAAACTGGCGATTCGACTCCAAGCGGCATGCGGCGTGCGGCATGTGGCATGCGGCCTCCGCCTCGGCCACATGTTGCATATGAAATTTATGCAAATCTGCAACAGCAACAGCAACAGCTGCCAATAAGCAAGCATAAATTATATGCGATGAGATTCAAGATCCTTGTTGGCATTAGCATATAACCTGATGCCAGCTGCCGCTAGTGCGTGCAACAGGGATGAAGAGAGGGGGAGACAACATGGCAATGGAAATGGAAACGAAAACGATGCTGCAGCTTGAAGACGTCTCCTCAAAAATGGCTTCATTTTGGGCTCTTCTCTTCATATGCTCGAGGCCCGTCATCTCGCCTGACACAATTAACTGCAACTTTGTGCATTTTATGAAACAATTCAAAAGTTTCTCAGGCTTCCGGACCAAGTGGCAGCAAGCAAGGTGCGAGCTGTGCGCTGTGAGCTGTGATTTGTGAGTGGCTGTGAGCTGATGTGCTCTGCTCTCATTAGCAGAGACAGTCGCTAGCAGCAGGGCGGCGGCAGCATCATCATTATTAAAGTTGGTTCATTTTCGTGATTATTAGCCTGGTTCTTAATGTGGGAACTGCTCGCTTGGTATTTTTCTGCTATGCCGGAAGCTGAGCGCACCTATTGAGCAACTGCAGAATAATTATAAAAAATTAGCAAACACTTCTGTCACATAACTAAGGTAACCATTTTTTTTTCTTAAGTGCAAACTCTTTGCAACATTTTTACATAGAGACGAACCTGAAAACTTGAGAGTACAGTCAGAAATATAAATAAAGTTGAAATTTACATAAATCATTTTTATTATTTTCTTGGCAGCAACAGTAAACTAGCGTGTAGTTAACTAACTTCATTTAATATTTCTTCAAATGCAACAACAGCTTTAGCATGAGTAGCAACATTGCTGCTCAACATGTTGCTTAGCTCGCCGCTTGGCAACATTTGGCTCGTGCGCTCTCTCGCCATGAAGCCGGCACACCGGCTTAGCAGACTGCACGCGCTCAGTCGATCTGCTGCTTTCTCTATCTCTCTCTTGCTCTGCTCTGTTTGTCGCTCGTTTGCTTTGTTTACCTGCAAGCGCAACAACAACTAAACGCGCAGATCTTCTACTGTTACATTGCTGGAAGAGCCGAAGCTTCTGCTTTCGCTGTTGCTTAGGCTGCTGCTGCTGCTGCTGCTGCGCTTCCACCATTCGCAGCCAAAGAGTCCAGTGCACATTTTCATTTCCGTGCAATCGGACGTCGACGTCAACGTCTCTGCAGCAGCGTCTGCAGTTCGCCTTCGTTTTAGTTTCTTTGCGTCGCGTTGCGTGTTCTGTGTTAATTGTAATCTCCATTCGCGTATTTTATGTTTTCACTTTAATCGCAAATTTTTGAGATCGAAAAGCTGACAAGAAAATATTCTCAGTGATAAAAACAAAAAAAAATTTGTTTGCTAAAATAAAAACATTTTTTTTTTTGAATTTTTTAGCAACAAACTGCGTAAGTTATAAAATTTTCCATTACCCAATTAATATTGTTGTTGGGGTACATGTTATGTGGACCCATAAACAAGTTTGACCTTTTCTGCGTAGGTGTTATTTCGAGATTGTCGTGTGACACATTTATCTGATTAATTTTTGACAGACGGCAGACAAAAAGTTGACCGATAATTTCAAATTGACTGCAACAACAGCGGCAAGGACACAAAACATGGCCCATAACAATGTTGACCTCGTTTAATTTCGGAGTTAGAGATTTTGTTATTGGGCGAAGACAAAAAATGAGACAAGGGGAGAAGCCGGGAGAGAGAGACGAACAACCGCAATTACGCAAGTGACGTAACACGCAACGTAAGGCGGCGGCACACGACAATAAACGCAAAAGCAAACAACAACAGCACAACAAAAAGAAAATACCAAATACCAACAAAAAAATATGCAATAAAGCAATTAAAATGTCATTGCTAGAAAACCGAAAAAAAAGTAGAAAGAGTGGGAAATGGGCTATAAAAACGGATATGAAGGCACAGATACGAGCCATAGATATGTTGGAAAATAACGAGCACAAAGAGTGTGACCACATTTCGGATGGAAGTCATAAAAGTGTGTGTTTCCCCCACTAGCCACTTTGACTGGGAAACGACGCTGGTGCGTGTGGGTGGGAAAGGAGTGCAGGGGAGGGGACCTGTAATTGTAACACATCATATGCCCCTCAATATAAAGCGGCTGACAACAAATGGAACAAAGTGTTGCCAGATAACGCCAAAGTTGGACGGCGAACGCTTTGAAGTGCGGCTCAGAAACGGAGTTCGTATCGAAATTGTTATCCGGAATCAAAAAAATATCACAGATTCTCCCCCGTCCCCGTCCCCGCGCGACCTGAACAAACGACAGTCGCATGCTTAGAGCTGATAAAATTTTCCACTAGACCAAATTGCCGATGGCCCGACTTCGAACTCCGGACCTGGAGCAAATATTTGCATACGGTTTGGACTCTGACTCGGTTGGGTTGCCTCAAATGTTTGCGCAATGTGCCCGGCGCAGTTAGAATCCAAGTGCTGTTGTCGTTATTTGAATATCAGGCGCTGTATGCACTTGGAAACCTTTTTGGGATTGCATCTTCTTGTTTGCAGTGATTTAAAATGTTGTGAGAAAAACAAATAACTGGCCAAGCATACAGCCAAGTGTTGAATGCAGTTAACTGCTCTTGAAAGAACTCGTTGGGCACAGTTCAAATGATTTTTAATTCAAGATATTGTCAAATCTATTTAAAATTCTAGTTCACATTTCAATTAGATTTCAAGAAATTGTTTTTTTTATAGAATTTTTCCATAAATTTAGTTAAGTTACCAAAAATTTCAATTCGGAATCCTTGAACATACCATGAAAATTCCAGCATATGCATTCGTTGTCAATATCTAGTTTTTCTTTTCAATTAAAATCCTGTCTACAATTGAAAAATTTGTGCACACATACACCTATATGGTATATATATAACCGAACTGTCCAATCTGTTGACCAAAATCCGCAGACAGCTCAATATTTTGACAGCTCCATTGCAGGCAGCCCAAAAAAAACAAAAAAACGAAAATAACAAAATAAAAAACTTATATATACCGCCTGTCGGGGCAACTGCAAACAATGGCAAACAATTTTTATGCATTTATGCAAAAAGAGAACCCAACACACAATTCGCCCCGACACCCGCGACGCCCGTTGGGCTGTCAGAAAAGCGCGTCGCGGGCACAAAACACCCAAAAGTCACACCGGGCTGGTATCCGAGTCCGAACGTGCTGCTGCCAACTCATTGCATGAAGCTGTCAGAAAAGTGACGCACTGAATTATATATGGGTAGCATATGAACAGATCCAGGGGTGGGGTGTCCAGGCGGCAGACAGCCCAAAACAATATTGGAAAACCACACAAAGAGCTGTAAGAGATAACCGCGGAGAAGCCCAGCATCGTCCATCGTGGCCCAACCTTCAGTTGGAGCTGCAACTAGCTGCAAACCGCAACTAATGCGAACGGGAGAGCCTCAAGACCAGAAGCGATTTTCCTTTGTGCCTGGTCAAGTTTACTTTTCATAATTACCGCGCATTAAAGTCAAATTCAGTTGCAGATGCCAGGCGTTTGATATGCTGCCTCCCCGGCAACCACGCCCCGCTCCAAGCGAGAGGGCTGCGTTTAATCTGCGCCTGATTCGCCATGCCGACGCCTCAGTTCGCCCAGTTGTGGCGCTTGCAATGCTTTGCTTTATTTTTAGACATGCCCAGTGCTGGTCATTAACATTTGACGGACAGTGTATGTGTGTGAGTGTGCGTGTGTGTGCTAGCTTGTGTTTAGAATTTTTAATTCCGCCACAAAGAGCTAACTGATCGCGACGGGCTGCACTTCAGCCTGCCCAGCCTCGCAATTGACTGACATAATAGAAATGTCAACGGGCCAGGCGCTGATTTGACAGCTCCAACTGGATTGGGGCGTTCCAAAGTAACGCAGACAGAACTACAAAAATCAGCGAATGCACAAATGCAATGCAGTGCAGGCAGTTTCGAATTAAAAGGGCTACCAACTGAGTCAGACAGACAGACAAATTGTCTGTTTGCAGCTAGTTTAATTGATTTTAATTGCTGTTGATTAGTGTGGCCAGAGAGTTGCGATTTTATTTCAGCGAAAAAACATGGGGTGTATGTGTTAATCCAAATGGGAAGTGAAAAGTGGAAGAGCTCATTAAAAAAAAGGGAAGAGTAAGACAGTTTGTAGGCCCATTTATCATTTTCTATCGGAAAGTTGTGAAAAGTCAAAAAGAAAAGAGTGGAAACTACGTAAATGTAAAGAAGAAGAGAAGTCAGGAAAAATAACAATCTTAATTTAGCTTGCAGTCCTGGAGAAGAAGATTTCAAGTATGACAATTGTTTATAAATAAATAAATAAATTAATTTATAAATAATTTCAGTTCATTTTAAAAGCTTTGAACTTAAATTTAAAAAAGATTTTTGTAACTTAAATAATCCTAATCAATATAAGTAAAGAAATCATAGAAAAATCATCAAAATTAAAACATATAGAAAATCTTCGAAAACTTATTTTAATTTTTTTTTTTACCTTCTTTTTAAGGCAATTTTGTGTGCAAGCATGCAGAGTTTCTTATACAGAATATTTATATATTTTAAAAAAATGTTCAATAACAAACTCTAAAATAAACTGATCAGTTATTACATATCGGTAATTTTAAACGTAAAAATTGTGTACACATATAATATTTAATACGGCTCAATTTACAAGAAAAGGGAATTGTTTATCAAAATCAAACACATATTAGTTTTCAGTTCTAATACGAAAAAGCGTATTAATAACAATCAAATAACTGTCAAGTTCTTTAAAATAAAATTCGTACAATTAAAATTTTGCAAAAGTATAAACCTAAAATAGGATTTACTGTGATATTCTAATCATGTACGACAAAATCATAAACCAAACTGGTTCGGGTTGGCGGTCGAACTCATTTCGTACATATAAATAAATGTTTAAATAATTTAATTGTTTTGTTTTTTGTTCAAGTGCCGCACAAGTAGCGCAATTCAAGTCAATATTAGAGCAGCTCTTAATGTTTGACATATCATATAGCCCCGATATGCCGTGGCTATAAATAGTTTTATATATATATATACGGACTGTGCACTTAGCAGATCTGGCGAATTTCATTGACATTTTTAATGGCCAGAAATGTGAGTTGTGGGCGCATTTGCGCAACTTCAAGGCTACTTAACGAGCGGGACACACAAACACACACAAACACACGCGAAATGATCAATAAGAAAAATGAACTTACGAGTATGTTTTAAGCTGTCATATGTTGCGAGATGTTGGCGAGATGTGGCGACGTTGTCATTAACCCCAGCGACGTTCGCAACATTGCGACTTGCCGCCAAATGTCACAATGACAGTTGCAAATTGTCAGCGCTGGCGACTTTGAGCTGCTGCCTGCCGCATGCTGCCCTGTCACAAGCCAGCAGCTAATTACAAAACTAACGTTTGACATTTGCCAGACGTTTGGCAGGACGACGTCTGGGGAGGCATTTTGACAGTTTTGGAGCGACGGTTATGGCCAGCCAGCTAAACCCTTCTGTGTTCTGGTTTCGGTTCCACAGAGTTGATTGAACTGCAATCGAGTGTTTATTTATTTATTTTTATTTCTATTTTATTTTGTAGTTGTTTGTTTTCCCGGCTACTGTCGCTGGGAATTGTCCGTTTTGGTTCTCTCACTTGTTGACAGTTTTTGTTTTGTAATTTTCTATAATGAATGCATTATGCAGTCGGAGACCTTCTACCTTGTCCCAACCCCTTTTGGCTTTGTTTTGTTTGGTCATGCAGTTAGAATCGAGTCAAAAGCGGTATTCTTGCCGAGTCATCTTTAAGGCGTAGCCAACAAATTGAGTCTAATGATGGATAACGCTGACACTGGATAAAAATAGAAATAGAAATTTCTATTGCACTTGAGCATTGGAAACTATTTTGTAGCAGTTATTGAATGGTCATTGACATCCAATGGCCAACGATTCGAACAAAGTGTCAACAAATTGTTGTTGGGCGCAAATGTTTTATTCATTTCTAGAGTGTTTTTTATATAACTTCTAAACAATATTCAACTAGTTCTCGATAATCGAAAGATACCTTTTATTTTTACCTTTATTGAAAAGAAAGGTAAAACAAGCAATCGATTCGAATCGAGAGTTTTTTCTAATTTCGAATGCAATCGATATTTAAATGAATCTTGTTACTCAATTTAAAGCTATGTTTTTACGATAGTATCATATCATATTTCAACAGATTTAACAACCCTTTTTCCGCATTTTAAGTCTCTTCTAAAAAAAAAACCCACAACTCGCTTACATCATTTCCTCCGGTTAAGCTGCACGCAACTAGAAAATCGCCAGCTCAATGACTTTGCTGCAATTGTTGGTGTTGTTGCTGGAGAATGTTTTCCGAAAACCTCAAAGCATTGTTGTCGCCTCACACGGAAAACATAAATCATTTCCTGCTTTAGATTCTAAGCGGCCAAACTAGAACCAATCAACGAAGCGCAGCTCTTTCTGAGGATCTTTCCGATATGTTCATATACATATATAACTTGGCATTCACATTGATACTCAGTTAAACAAATCAAAGTGCACTTAGATTTTCTCCAGCTCGCGCTTAAATATTTGAACAGTCTTTCACACGACCTTTCAACTTGGGACGAGCATATTTGGTGTTTTGTGGGGATCGGAACAGGGTCGTGACCACCTCTGCTGTTTGTTGTTGTTGTTGTTGTGTGGTCACCTTCGAAAAGTTTTAATGATCTATCATTGTCGAAATGCTTGTGACCAGTGTTGCAAGATGCGCCCACAAATAACTCTCGTTAAGCATTCTTAAAGACTTTCACTTAAAAGGAAAGTGTGAAGATTGTTAAGCAAAATAAATTTAAATACAATATTTTTTTAATATTTCAAGAATTGACTCCAAGATAAAACTAGATAAATAAAAAAAAATATCATTCCTTTTGTCGGAAAATTCCTTTAACATATATCGATAGCTTTTTCTTTGTTATATGCCTTGCCCGATTGTCATAGACAATATAGCAAAATTACCAAACACTTTACAGCGCTTTCGAGCTAACGGTACCGCTGAGAACTCTGAAAACATTCAATCATCTCAAAGTGCAGCACCAACCGTCAACGAGAACAGAATAAAGCAAAGAATTCTATGCAAACTAAGTGCAGGTTCCAAACGATGATCCCCAAAGACCCGGCCAGGCGGTAACTCACAAAAAAAAAAACAGAGTAAAACGGGCCATCAAAAGGCGTTACAAATTTTGATTTCTTTTGAAAAGTTGCGACGCCCAAACTGAAAAGAGCGACAGACTGACAGGGGGCTAAAAGGGATGGCGGAGGGGGGGAATAGAGTAGAAAATATCAATTACAGCATAATTATGTGCGACGCACAATGTGGCCAAGTGGGGGTGGGAGGGTGCACACGCTATGACAGCAATGATTGATTTGTGGATAGAATATAACCCGAAAGGGAACTGAAAAAGCTTCGCGCCGTTGAACTTTTGACACATACCGAGAACGCGCTCGAAAAGCAGATGCAAGATTCTTTTCGTTTGTCATCGTATAATTTAATTTTAAACGCTTTGATTGACTGGCCAAAACGGTACCTGATCCTCAACTCCCCCCTGACCGATCACCTCCCTCCCCATCAGGTTCAACAGCATTGTCGTAACTCCCAAGTCTCTGTCGCCTGTAATTGCATATTAAACAACATTTACCAAAGTAATGTTTACTCTTTTTTTACCTTCTAGCCAAACGCTGTTCGGTAAAGAAACGCTGCCCCGCACCCCTTGTCTATGCAACGTTTCTTTAGAATCTTTTAAGTCTTGTTCAATGTCAATGTTGTGACCTTTGTTAAGCATTTTGTTTGCTTGAGGTTCGCTTTGAGGAATCTCTGTTAGATGTCTTGTCTGCCTGCCTTCCCTAACCCCTCTCCCTGCCCCCTCCCCCTCCCCCCGTCTCATGCACCTTTTTCTCTTTGCTTTCATTGAAGCAGCGCAAGTACCGTTGTAATTGTAGGTTGCTGCATCTTCTTCTTCTTTTAAAAATCAATTGCATTGTTGCAGTTGTTGTTAAATAATATTGCGCAATTTTTATTCAAACATCTAACGAAATGGGCAAGTTGACTCAGCTGCAGCTGCTGCTGCTGCTTCTACTTCTTCTTCTTCTTCTTCTTCAGGCTCGTCTTGCAGAGACAGCTGTAGACAAGACGAAGATGCTGTTAGAGATCTGTTGAAAGTCGCAGGAGCATTCATATGAAGAAGTTCGTTTAGTTGGGCGCTTTGTTTAGTACTTTTGGGGCGTTATTCGTGGCCATAACTGTAAAAAGTTGGGTGCTGAAAATGTCGAAAAAGAGAAAATATATATATATATTCATATTCATATGCTATTATATGCATGCAAGAAGACCTAGAAAATAATTTTTCCAACTGAAAAAGTTTTCAACTTTAAAAAAAGCTGTCAACTATGCGCAAAACATAGTTCTGTGGCATGGCCGGGGGGGTGGTTGGTTGCAAGGGGCAGTTAGTGGGTGTCATGGCAAGACCTCAATGCATTTTTTATTAGCTGTAAATTTTATTAATGTGGCAATAAATTCAAACAATGCGAAACAAGATGCAAGTAAACCAAACAAGTGAACCAGAGCGGGTAAGGGGCAGAAAGAGAGGAGGGTACAAAGGCGGGGGGTTCTGCTGGTGAGGGTGAGACAAAGATGCCTGCCAAGCGATTGGAGGATGCATGTTGCAACAACAACAGCAACAATAACAACAACGTAAATAAAGTTGCAATGTGGTAACTGAGGACATTTGGGCAGTGTGTCGTCGTCGTTGTTGCAATTGTGACCGGATTCGAGTTGGGGACTTGGTTATTGGATGCTGGCGTTGAAAAGAAATACACGAGCGTAAAATTTATTTAAGCCAAAGATAAGCGGCAAGCAGCTCCAATGGCCACAAAATATGCATAAAACACAGCGACACTCAGTTGCTGCAAGGGGGGCCTAAAAAGGGGGAGGCTGGTGTTGGATACAACAACAAGTTTTCTGCAGCGACAGGAACTAAATCACGTGTGCCGCATTGCTGCTGCTGCTTGTGTTGTTGTTGTTGTTGTTGTTGTTGTTTATGCCTAACTTGACTTTGGCCAAGTCATGACGACAGGTTGAAAATGTTGCTAAACAACTTGGCCAAGCAGGTTGAAGAGGCTGGCAAGAGAGGAAGCCAAATAGGCAGCAGCGGCACCAGAATCATCACAACTAGAAGAATAACTAAGAGCTAAGAAGAAGAGGCTGCAGAAGAAGCAGAAACAGCAGCAGAAGAAGGTGGAATCGTCAGCCTGCTAAGCAGCGGCTTACACATGTTTGTTTGTCTTGCAAGCGGCTGCTGCTGCTGTTGCTGTTGCTGTTGTCTTTTGTTGCCCGGTTACCGTTAGAATCTATGCAGAGATTTGCAGCGAGTCGAATGCGAACTGCAGTCGTTGCAATCGTTTCTTCGAGTCTCCCGTTCAGCAGCAGTTGCCTGGAATAATATCTAATAATGCATATAATTTCCACATGCACATCGATATGGGGATCGCCGCCGAGAGGCGCAGTAATCGAAATTCAAGATGAACAAGAGCAAGAAGAGGCAGCTCGAGTTGAAGTACAAGATGAAGAAGACCGTAAAATATTACGATTAAATATTGTAATCGGAGCGCAAGGCTTAGATGTGTTAAGGAGAGGAGCAAGCAGAAGGCGGCCGATGAGCAGATAAAATGTGAATTAAGCTTTAATGTTATCGCTGCGATGCGGATAAGACGGCGGGTAAAAGAGAAAGAACTTGCAGATAGAATCTATTTAATGAAACTGATGCTAGCTGGAGAATAATATTATGATAACCAAAAGTTAAAGGGTAAAATATAAGTTAACTAAATGAAAATCTCCAAGTTATAAATCGCTCTTCTATGCGATTTTCATGAGTTCAAGTAAGGCTTACATCCAAGTAAGAGAACAAAAGTATTTTTATGGGAATTCAAACACGTCTTCAAGGCAACGCCAAGTCCAACATATTCGTTTAGAGCACTCCTGTTTTTATAGCATATTACATAAAAAACAACAAAAACAAATGCGACGTCAAAGTTGAAAGATTAATAATGCAAGAAATCATAATGAAACAAGTGAGATTGCTCTAGTCGGGACCGCCCGACTAGAAGATACCCTGAACCCAGAAATGAACACATACACACAAACTCTCGGCAGTTGATGAGTATTGAGCCTGTTAAAACTAAAAAATAAAATTTACTAATAATTACCAATAGAAAAATAAATACTCCACAAGCGGGAGTTGAACTCGGTACCTCCGTGATACGATGCACAACTCTTACCAACTGCACCACACTACCGCATTTTTCGCGAATGATATAACATTACTTAACCATCGCAAAAAGTCGAGGAAAACGAAAATTTTGCAGTTGTCATTAAAACGATACAAATTAATAAAAATAATAATTATAAATAAATAAAAACATAAAAGAATTCGGACATTTACTACCATACCAACGCTGAGTTCGAACCCGAGTCTTTCACGTTGTCCGTCACAAGTCTTACCAACTGGACCACGCTCTTGCTTCGCTTCGCTGTGCTAAAACTCAATTTAACCGTTGCAAAAAAAAATTCCTAGAAAAACGCAAGACAAATTTTGCATATGCATATGTATGCGTGCACATGTACACAGAAATTGCCAAGCAGCTGCGCTTTGCCCCCACTACTGAAAATAGATTCTTGATTTGCTCGTAAACTAAATGTACGATCGTTATGAAATTTTCAGGGCTTATTCAGATCATCGAAATGTATCTACAAACCAATTTGCACGTGTGTAGTATTTGATTTACTTTGTTTTTTTGGTTTTATCAATATTGTGGGCGATTGGGGGAGGTATCCAAAATCGCAGAATTCAAATTCTTCGTATGTTTTACGCGAACATAAAAAATAAATTTGGTGGCTCTAGCTTAAGTAGTTTGGGAGCTATGCTTAAAAAACCGAGTCAAAAAAGCGATAAATATCGATAATAAGAAAACGGAAGGAGTTATCGATGTTTTGAAATAAACTTGATCTGCGTATGGAATATACGAACCGAATGAGACCAAGATCAGCTTTCTAGCTTTTGTAGTCTCTGAAATCGACGCGTTCATACAGACGGACGGACAGACGGACAGACGGACAGACAGACGGACATGGCTAAATCGACTCGGCTAGTGATGCTGATCAAGAATATATATACTTTATGGGGTCGGAGATGCTTCCTTCTGCCTGTTACATACATTTGCACAAAACCATTATACCCTTTTTTACCCATTTTCAATGGGTTCAGGGTATAAAAAATCACAAATGCCGAGCAGTCAATCATCAAATGGGATTTAAGCTGATTGCCATTGAGTTTGCTTGCCTGCTCGGCTCTTAAGGCATCTTCGCCCATTTTTATGGCCCAACTTTTAATTATTGACAATTTATCAAACAAAAAACTCTGAGAGCAAAAAACAGCATCGTCAAATCTTACACAATTTAAAAGAAATAAAACCACAATAAAACCAAACGTGAAAGCTTTCTTTTTGAGTGTACAATTTTGCAAAATAATAATTTTTTTTTGGTCTACAATTTATTTATTATTTAATACATACATTTTTAATTTGGGCACATTTCGCCACTGCGGCAATGCGGGCATCATCAAAATAAATATCACTTTTCGAGCTTTGTTCATAATTAATTACTAAACTTTAGCGGAGGCGTTGCCCAAATTGTGTGCCAATTTTTTTTAAATATACTTTAAATTTTTTTGCAACTCCACATTTGTTTTTATTTTGCGACTGCTCTTCAAAAAAAAACTTTATATCGTGGCATATTTTAAATAATTACGTATACGCTGCGTATCAGGTTTCTGCATTATACATAAATTTAAATGCTAGCGATTTTAATCAACTTTATTTAACTCGAAAAACGCCAAAGAGAAGGCCAACTTTAACTAGAAAATGCAAATAACGAATAAACATTTAGAAATTGTATAAAGTTCAAAAAATAGAAAAAATTCTTATCTGTGCAAAATAAATACCTCGCTGCACTTAAATTTTGCTCAAGCTTCAAATAAGCAATTTAAGAGTCAGTTGAATTTCTTGGCAGCCGCGCCCTAAATTGGAACTGCAGCTCAGACGAAGCCTTCAGTCTGAAGTCTGAGCCTTGGCCCCTAATCTTGTGGGTAATCAGGAAATAGAGTCGGGCCAAAAGGAAAAACCAATAAAAGGCATTCCTTATCTGCTGGCGACTGGTGCATGGCTTGGGTCCAGCCGCTCGAAACGGCGCTCCTGGGCCCGACTTTGGGTTTGGCATTTGCTATCTGGCAGAGAGTGGGCGCCCGTAGACGCTGCGACCTAGACCTTATCAATGCCATGGCCATGCCACAGGCTTTTGGCGAGAGCCGATGTGACGTTTGCGGAGATAAGCGGATCGGCAATTGCATATTTAAAGCGCAGATGGTTTCGCGGAGTGAGGGGGGAGACTACACACATATTAAATTATTTATTATTTGATTTATTTATTATTATAAATTTATAATTAATTAAACTAACATGTTTTATTGATGGATTCTGTTTTTTCTATTTATTTACAGGTAATTACATAGTAGAAAAACAAAATGCTTACTATTAAAAGATATAGGGGTAAGTTGTTTTCCACTTTCTCAGCTCTTAGCGATTAGTTTCCCTTTCTCTAGAACATTGTCTGGCTGGCTGGCTGGCTGTGAGTGCCACACCTCGAGCTCGTGTAGCGAAACTCTTTAGGCACATTACCGACACTTTACCCCACTGTGAAATGCCTTGGCTGTCTTGGCAGGCCTCAGACTTCTGAGTTTGAGAGACTCAGACACGCAAGCTCTGAAATAACAACAAAACGCACGCTATCAATTTAACAGCATCTGTCTATGAGGCATGCACGAGGCTACACATTGGTGCGGGAGGGGAGGGGAACGGAACGGAACGAAACGAAACAAGACGGGCTGGGTGGGGATTTTAGTTGGGCTGGCAACCGTCGCGTCGTCTCGCATCGCATCGCATCGGCTCGAATCGCCTCGCATTGCCCTCCCACACAGCCCTGCGCCCTCAGTGGAACTTGTCCTACGCTCACCAGCTCACCAGATCACCAGTTGCAGCATGCTCCGGCATTGCAGCATTTTTCCAAGGAACCTGCATGCATGGCTCGCGCATGCGCAGCCGTCTTGGCTCGGTTCAATGTCTATTTATAGATTGGCGTTGCCCAAGTCATTCGCGTTATCAAAAGGCAGCCAAAGTCGCCGCTGTGGCGGCTGTGAAAATTCCAAAAAAGGCAGCGCCCCAAGGGACGCCCCCCTGCATCCGATGCCCCGCCCTCAGCCCTCGGCCTCCATTATTGCCAGCCCTTCAAATGTTCTGCGCTTTTCCCCTGTCTGCTGGCGTGCAAAAATATTTTCCTAGCATTTTTCTATTAGTTTGTTTTTTTTTTATTTTGTCTTTTTTTTTGCTGATGCGCCTGGCCAATTTCCCAGATAAAGGCGCAGCTGTCAACGCGCGAGAAAATAACTTTGGCCTTTTATTTTGCCAACTTGTAAATTAATTAAGCTGAAAATAATTTAACTTAATCCCAGCCCCGGGTAAAACCTCAACCAACAACAAGTTGTAATAACAACAAAAAGAAAAGTGTTTCGGGCTGATTCAATGAGCTCCCGGTATGTGGGTTGCGTCAATAACCGTAGGGCGGGATTAGCACGTTTTTTTCTCTCTTTATTTTTTGTTGGCTCCGACCAGAGTTGCCTTTTTTCGCGCTTTCCCCCTGCCCCCGCTGACTTGGTCATTTGGCCCGCGGCACACGGTAGCCAAAGATTTTTGTTACTGTTCGCTGACTCGTTTGTTGTGTGGGGCAAATTATCACAATTCTTTGGTTAAAGTGTTGCTAACAAAACCTTAAATACATATTTATTTGTTAGTTGCAAATTCATGGCTTGGACTTAACCCTCAAATCAATTTGAAATCGGTTAAATATATTTAATTTATAAGATCAAAATTACTTAGTAATGCAGAAACATGCTTACTTTATTTAAAATGTATAAACTTTTTTGTTGTATCTGCAGATTAATTATTGTTTTTAAAAACAGTTGTAAACTTAAAAACCTAGAAAAACCTATTTATCGATTATTTTCAAGTGTCATCTCTAAGCAAAAAAAAAACGTTTGCAATGGAATGCACTTCATACAAAATAACAAGTATGACAGACAGCTTGTTGACTGTGCGAATGAAAAATCGTAGCTAATCAAAATGGAACCTAGAGCTTTATATTTTTATTTACATTATAATTGTGGCCTTTCAATAGACCGTTGAGGCTCATGTCAAATGGAAGAGGCCAAAGCTTCCGTCAGTGGGAGATGATTGGGCGCGTTTGAAGCGAAATGAAAATGGCGTTTAAACTTATGGCCACAGATGATGTTGAGCCTCCTCCCGAGGATGAGACAGAGACGGAGCTGACGGCGGCTGAGGAGATGCGAGCAAAGAAGTGATGTTTATATCAGTTTCCTCCTTAGTTTTAGTTTGCATGCCGGGGCAATAAAAGAAAATAGTGAAAAGCAAATGATTTAAAATAAATTACGGCCGCCGCTGTGGAAATCATGTTGGCCAAAGATTTGCGCAAACTTTGAACTCGAACTCGGACTTGAAAACGGAACCCAAACCCCAGCCAGCTTGGCGTGGGCGCCTTGTGGACGATTCCGATTTGATTTCATAATAATACACTTTTGTCGTGGACTGGCAGCAGCAGCAGTTGAATTTAAAGCTGCTCGTTTGTTTGGTGATTTTGATTTTTATTTTTATTTGTTGTTTTTTTTTTGGTTTGGTTTGGTTTGTTTGTTAAGCTGAAAGTGAAATGCATTCGGCCGATCGAGGGGTGTGCGGGGCAAATTATCGCTTTATCACGATTCAAACGGTACCACTTTCTTCTCAGTTTCAGCCACAGTTCCAGCTTCAGCTTCAGCTTCATTTGTAGCAATAATTATGCAATTTGCTCTGGCTCGTTGTTGAGGATCGCATTCAAAATACGAACTTGCATTTATTTCGAACTCTCGTCTCGGCTCGGTTTGCTGCAGCCTTTGTGCATTATAATTTCTGCTGTTGCTTATAATTGTTGTGGGTGCATGTCTTGGCGAGTCTTTTTACGGATTGCTTTGGATTCCGATTTTATCACTCAATCCATTCTCCATTTCACCATTTATAACAACATAATTGTGAATAGATCTTCGACTTTTGTTTATGACAAATTAATTGGCTACAATTGTTTATTTATGCATTGGGAAAGCTATCGATTGCCATCCAATCGAACATGAAAATCCATAAATATCATACAACTACGTTGAGTGCATTTTCATGCATTGGAAAATTTATTGATTGGAAATGTGTTTTTTTTTTTTTGTTGTATTTTTTAAAAATTCTTTCAACACTTGCAATGCTTTCATAATTATTTTAATAATTTTAACTTATTGAAAGTTTTGTAATTTATCAAAAATATTTGTGTCAATCGGCGCACGGGAAAAAGTGTGTCAAAAAGTGACCAAAATAACTCTTAACCCATTAACTTTGCCTCCGTTGCGATCTTTCTTCGAGGCAAAACGACGACATTTGATCGATCAGTTGAGTTATTGTTGTTGCCCAGTCCCGTTGACGTTGATGGAATAAGCGTCAAATATTTGCCAGCCCCTCAGGGCCAACAAATACAACTTTTTCTCTTGCCCTAAGCTGCTGCCGCTGCTGCTGCTGCTGCTTCTGCTTCTGCTGGTGTTGCTGCTGCTGGTGGTGGTATGTGGAGCCGGGCCAATCAGTAATTGGAGATGGGCTCTCGAGAGTAACAGCAGCCCCCATAAATTGGCCCTGGAAAGCTGAATGCGCATCACTTCCTGGCACAAATATGAGTAAAAAACGTGCATCGGAATTTGTGATAAAAGCTTCCAAACGAGGCCTGTCGAACGCCAAAGCTTCTTCCTCAATTCAAATTGGGTGCACAAAACCTTAAATTTATACTTTAAAGTCAATTTTTTATTTTTACGTACTAACAAAAAAAACGGGAGAATGTTTATGGGAAATATAACAACATAAAATATTTGTTAATTTCTTTTGAATAATTTTTAACAATTAAAAATTTAAATTAAATACAAGCAACGTCAGAAATTCCCTTCCACCCAGCAAAAAAAAAGGTGTATTGGTTGAAAAAAAAACCAAACTGGTCAGTTCAAAATTAACGCCAGTAAATTGGAAGGTAAAGGGGGAAAAAACGTGCAAAGCACTTTTCACTTAAACGCAATGCGCCTGCAATTACAACAACAATAACAACAGCTACGAAAGCAGCAGCAGCAACAATTGCAACTATTTTCAGGCAAATTAAATTAAACAATTTAATTTGGCTGCAATTTGGGCCAAGTAAAAAGCAAGAGCCAAAGCGAAATTGTTTAAAATGGCTTAATTAATTTGGCCAATTTCGGCATGGTACACATTTAACTTGGTCAACTCGCGACTGCGGGTCGTTAACAATTACTCAACAGTGTGCCCAAGCCCACAGCGCCAACCCAAAAACCAACAAACTCCGACAAGCCCTACAAAATGCAAAGAAGAGGAAGCTGAAAATAAAAAAAAAATAAAAATAAAAAAAAAAAACATCTTTGGAGCCCCCCACACCAAGTTTCTCACTTGTAGTCGCCTCTAACTCACGCCCACGTTGGAGCTGTTGTTGCTGTGAACTCTCGGCTTAATTTGATAAGATTTATTTGAGCCAAGTTTTTATTTTGGTTGGTGTTGGTAAAGGCCAAGCGATCGGGCCGCGCATTGAGAAATGTCTGCGACTTGGCCCCAATAGGGAAAACAACCAAAATCGAAACAAAACTCAAAATAACATTTAAAATACAGTAGAAATAGAAATGTAAACTACGATTTGCAGGCATTGATAAATGGACAATCGTTCCGATCGTTGGGATTTAAAATTTAGTGGAGAAGAACTCTCAAGCGTGGGCGTCTTAAATGCTATCATGTATATTTGGCAACTGAGAAGGCTGCTGATCAGCAGCCAAAATGGCAAATTTAATTGTGGTACAAAATGCGTATCTTTATATAGAAAGCAGAAGAGTTGAAGGGGATCTTTATACTCTTTCACGAAGTTCATTTGGTTTGAAGACAGCCGGAGTGACCTCTCCCATATCTAGATAATTAGTCTCGGACCCTTAGGTCCCATATTTGAAACATCCATAAATTTGTCAAAACTGAACCGATTTTCATGTTCTATGGCATTTTGGTCATGATTTTTCATTAACAATAATTCTACATTTAAAATCGATGCATTTTTGAAAAAATATTTTTTTTGAATTTTTTAGAAAAAAGCATGTACTCCCCCCTTCTTTATTTTTGAAAAAAAAATATTTTTTTTGATTCAAAATTGCAAACTTATATTTTTAATCAACTTTGCTGGCCACAAATAGTATAAAAAACCACATTTAACCTGATTCTGAGGGGGTCAAATTTTTCGTCAAAAATAACGCTAAAATTGAGGAAAATTTGGACATGTAGAGCTCTCGGACCCTTAGGTCTCATATTTGAAACATCCATAAATTTGTCAAAACTGAACCGATTTTCATGTTTGATGGCATTCTGGTCATTATTTTTCATTAACAATAATTCTACATTTAAAATCGATGCATTTTTGAAAACAAAATTTTTTTGAATTTTTTGGAATAAAGCATGTACTCACCCCTTTTTTATTTTTGAGGAAAAAAAATGCAAAATTTCAAATTGCTAGCCTGAATTCTTTTCACAAGCTTCTTATATCAGCAAAAATTGTTTTAAATATTTTGCTTCTTTTTAATTTTGCTTCTTTAAAATGTTCACATGAAAATCACATGTTAATGAGAAAGTGGAAGCATCGTTTTTTGTGTTTTTTTCTGGGTGGTTTTTTCATCCACCCGACAATGTTAATCCTAAAGTTTGTTGTAAATGTTGAGTTTTTTTTTTTGTATGGGCCGCTGAGGTTCAAGAGTTCATTGTCAAGTCTAATAAAATGTTCGAATGACACGTTAAGTGTCAGGCACTACAAGAGTTCCGTAGCTTGAGAGGCCGCCAAGAAAGCAAGCTAAGAAAAAAAAAATTACAAAGCCAGATAAAGTACAACAACAACAAAAAAATGAAGCAGAAAACTAACCTATGTAGCTAAAAATGTTTGCCGCTTGACTGGAACTTGAACTCAGCTACCCGCTACACAGACGCCCCCTTCAGCCCCCGCTGCCCGGGCAAAAGTCTGGCAGATGTTTCCCTTTTTGTCAAATGGCTGCAGCAATGATGATAAATCGTGACCGGAGCGCTTTAGTGAAATTTCTTTCCCGCTGCCCACTACAAATTTCTGTGTATGTGTGTGTGTATATTTTTTTTCTTCATCTCTCCAGTTAGCTGGATCTTTATTACCACATTTCCAAGCCACGTTGAGTGACGTGAACACTTTTTGGCGCAGCTGCCGCGCTAGCAGAGCGCTACCAACATTTTGGCCAGCTACTTATGGCCAAGTTACTACCTTTTACTAGCAGCCCCCGCAGTCCGACGCACCCCTGGCCAACGGATTGTCCGAAAACTTGACATTTAAGTGAATTATGTAGTTTTCATGTTAACTTTCTGTGCGGTGCCGGCAAAATCTTTTTGACTAAGTGCCTGGCAGGCGACTTTTCCATACCTGACGACGCGTCTATGATTTATGCGTGTTAGTACAAGTGTTGGTGTGTACCAACGTGTGTGTGCCCGTGTGTGTGTATGTGTGTGTGTGTGACACTCACATTTTTTTTTTTTTTTGGCAAGGACGAGCTCACCTCTTTCCCCGCCCTACCGCTGAAATTAGGCAGAAATGTAATTTATGAGCCCCGATTTAGGCGCCAAGACAAAAAATAGGTGCAAAAAGTTGAGGCAACGTCTCTCGCTGTGTGTGGCAGAGGCTTCCGGGTGTTTTGGGTGTGCGGGGGTGTCAACGCCAGTTTGTCGGCTTTGATTTAAATGCAAATTTTGCAGTCTCAAAAAATGTCAGCGCAAATCACGATCTTACCCGTCTCGAGTGATTGCATTTTAAATTTATTTATGAATCATAAATCAAGCAAAGGAATGGAAAATTTCGATATAAATACAAATATGCCATAGTTTACATAAAAGTTTCCCAATATCAACAATAAATTGACAAAAGATACGTATTTCAAGTACTCATTTGTTTTTATTTAGTATTCATTCATATTTTAAATGGTTTCCTTGATCTTCACCTGTTAAGATTTCCAATTAACTTTTAACATTAGCCTCAGTCAAGGTTGGCGTTATTTCATCAGACAAGCTGATGACAAATTCCTTTGCCCCGTGAAACAGTTCAAGGTCAACGCCCACACATCAGGGAGAATCAGGCAGGTTGTTCCATAACGGTTCACTGATAAAATACCAAAATTATCGAGCCACTTGAAAAACGACTTCAACTTCAGCCTGACACGCTGCTCATTTAGCGTTTACAAGTTAATTTGTCGCAAATATTTTGCCTGCTATCTGCATCTGATTGTCTGTGTGTGTGTGTGTGTGTGTGCACAACTGTAAAGTATCTGCAGCTGTATCTGTATCCGTGTGCCTGTGTATCTGTGAGTACGCGTATCTGCGACCTTGCAAGGTAACAACAGAAAACCAATCAGCAAGCGTGAAATGTGCTCCACACGGCGAAACTGAGTAGCAAATTAGCAAAAATACAATACAATAAATAAATAAATCGAACCACACACACACATTGATGTGAAGTAAAACAAGAGTGAGGAATTTTTTAATTTAGATAATTGAAAATACGCAGAATGAAACAGTTTATTATAAACAATAAAATCTACAAAAAAACAACGAAAAACAACGAAAAAAAGAACAGGCAGACTGACACCGACAAATCCAACTCAATTATAAATAAAACATTCGCTTTTAATTGTTTAATCAGATATCGCAGATGTCGCTTTCGTTGCCTATAGTTATAACAATAATGAGAAACAATACGCGCTAAGCGAATTGTTGCTTTTGTCAAGTTTATGAATAAATTAAACAAAATATTGTTCGCAATAAATGCGTTATTAATAATTTAATTTTTATGAATCACTTTTAAATGCAACTTTTCGTGCCGATAATTGCGACAATTTCGCTCACATTTTATTGTGGCTTTTGCATATTGATAAATATTTGATTTAAATAAATTGCAATTATATAATAATTAAAAAAAAAACACACACAAAATTCCGTTTATGTAATTGGCTAATTTCGATTGATGGCAAATCAATTTGAACTGATTTTCATTTCATTTAAATGTGAAATTTTTGAAAAATCTACTCCTTTCTTACAATAATAAAATGAAATAAAAGCAATAAATTCTCATTTGTTTTATTATGAAATTATTAATTGTTCGGAATAGATAAAAAGTGAATTGCAATGTCAAGAACTTGCGTCATAGCTGCGATAAATCTAATATAAAATAATACTATATGCTTCGGTGGAAATGTCAAATTTAGTTTCCATCAGAACCCAAAGAACATGGCAGCTAATTAAAGAAAAAAGTTCGCACGCCCCAACAGCAGCAATCGAAACGACAGAAATAATAACAACAACAAAAAACAACAACCGTAACAGAAACAAAAAAAACAAATCAACGTCAACTAATTAAAAAGCCAAAGCAACTGCAGCAAATGGCACTTGTTGTTGTTGGTGGCTCTAAAGAATTGCAAAGCACCCAAAGGCAGAATCAGAGCCCATGTAACGGAACCCCCAGACAACAAAGACCCAGCCCAAAATTGCAAGAGGCCCTGCAGTTTTCACGCCCCTTTAGCACACTGGCAATTGTTTTAGATATGGCAGCAAATCTCATTATGAGCCCCTCACTCTGCCATAAGGTGTGTCTTCGTCGCAGCCGTCGTCACCGGGCACGCCCCAATTCAAATCTGGCGGCGATTGCTGTACTTTCTAATACATGAATTAGGAGTCGTATTCGTATAGTCGCGTATTCGCGTATTCGGAATCGAAATCGCAACCGATACCACCACCGAGCTGCATTCGAAATCGACACCATGTGAACTTGGCCAAATCGGCGATTGTCAAACGAATGTCGAATTGCCAATTTATAATGTAAACGGGCACCGATCCGACCAGAGTTTCGGTATATTACCCACTATTTTGTTAGCCAGCAAAGGTCACTTGGCCATAACGAGCCCAATTTAATTCATTTAATGAAAAACACAAAAAAAAAACAGACTCAAAAAATGGCATTGCTAACTTATGTTTATTGTGCATTATTTGTACTAGACAATAGTTGGTTATGGGCCCAGTTCCTTTAGGCCACAGAAATTGAATTTTTATGCACTTTATAACATATATTTTTAATGATTTTTTAGTTGGCCCACTGATTGAAATTTACGATCCTTTATATTGTTTACTTAGCCGTTACCAGTTTGCTATTTATTATTATTTGTGCGTTGTTTTTTTTTGTTTTGCACATATTTTTCGATATTTATTTTTATGTCTGTTTTATGTACACTTAACGTGCAATTCGCATTAACTATAATATTTATGAAATTCATGTTATTTTATATATATTTTTGATGGGTTTATGAAATCTATTTATTTTTATGTTTATATTTTCTTTATTCTTGGTATTAAATTGGCTTTTATTGAAACTGAAGGAAATCTATCAGTCCGCCCCTCTTCGTTGGCGGCTTAAAAAGCCAAAACGTGTTGAATCAAATTGTAATTAATAAACATGCTAAAACTCTTACATAAAAGAAAAAAAAGAAAAAAATACGCTAACAAGACAAGCGAAAAAGGCGCAAAAAAAAAGCAGCAGCAGAAACGGGTTAAAAAAGTTATGTGGCCTGCTCATAATTTGGCCGAAAAGTCTTTTAATGAGCCGCCGGCAGAGCTTGCCCATTGGTCACTTTAGGCCGACACTGGCAGCCTTTTATGGTCGCTTTTGGCTGTTTTATTTAAATACTCAGCCAATAAATTCCAGTGCACAACAAATGCGACTGTCAAGTGCAACATGGCTCCTTTGTGGGCTTAATGTGAGCATTGTGAGCCATTTTTGTGGTATCATAAGTTTTCCCTCTTTTTTTTTCTCGCTATTTTCCACGCTGAACTTTGTCATTTGCCATGCCGAGAAATCAGGGTATTGGAAAACTCAACGGACATTTGGCTGCTTGCAATAAAGAATTTAAGAATTCACCTGTAAAACTAATTGAATAAAGTTAGCCAACTGAACTTTAAGTTGCCACAAATTTAAAAGCATCCTTCATTTATATGTTATGAAAATGGGTCCCCAAGGGAGGCATTCTCGCCTAATGTCACATGTCAAATAATATGCCTTTAAAGTTTTGCCGCAAAACTTTGACGCAATTTGCATTTGGCATCGTTGCTGGCGCCGCAGCTTCTGCGGCAATTGTCGGGGCGTTGTGGCACAAGAGATCTGTTCAGTTCGCAGCATCGTGTGGGGCATGTTTTCTTTATGTGTTTGTATGTATGTGTGTGTTTGTACGTATGCATATATTGGCATCTATTTTGCGATGCAATTTTGCAGCCCTCCTGCAGCTGCCTTTGATTGATTTGTTTTGCCAAGTGACGCACGACATGACAAGAAACAGCGCCAGATTTTTGTTGATTGCCAGCGATGAGTTCGGAGCGGGCATTGATTGGTATGGGACTCGATGTGGAGTGTTGGGGTCGCGCCTCAAGTGGCACAAGGTCTGCGGCTATGACAAAATATTTTGCACTATGCGTGCCGCCGACACATTTTGAATGGGCAGCTGTTTTGCATTTGGCAACAACATATATTTACATATGTTGACGATGGCTACGAAAACGGAACCGAAACTAAGCCAAAACCGATGGGGCGCACATTTGGTATCCATTACAAACGCTTCGAGGGGGCATCTGTCAATCAGAAAATCAAATGAAAAACATAACTCAGAGAAGCGCCCAGCTTTGATAAATGACAAACTAAAGTGGAACCTCCATTTGCGCACATTATACATAAAATGAGCAGAAGACGATAAGAAAGAAACAAAAAACAAAACAAAATAAACAACATAGAAATATTTTTGGGAAAGTGTTTTGTTCTGTGTGAAAGTTGCCAGCAGAAGCTGTAGCATAAGAAGAAGAAGAAGAAGAAGCAAAGAAAGTTGTATGATAATTGCCCAAAGGTCGTGAATCTCTCGATTATGCAATGTTTATGCGTGTTTATACAAATCTCTTAAACATTCTAGACAAAGAAAACAAAGTGAAAGCTGCCCAAAGAAAACACACAAATTGTTGTGTACTCATCTCATCAACCTAATGCACTTTCAGTTTCAGGCAACAAACAACAACAACAACGCACATTTGTTGCGGGTGTTGCGCCTGGGAATTTTCCCAATTCCCAATTCCAGCTGGGAATCAACAGCATCCAACATCCAGCATTTGATCGGGCCCAATCACAGGGCGAGATCTTTATCAGCCCAAAACCCAAAGCGTGCTGAGAATGAAAGAAACTCTGAGCTTGCCAGCTCTGAAGATCTCAAAACTCTGGCTTATTACAAATTCTAATCACATGCAATCGCCGTAGCGTTTCTTTTCGTTTTATTTCGTTTCGATTCCTCTTTTGGGGGCTCCACTCTCTTCGCTCTCCTCCAAATGGTATTTGAACGGGCATTGGGTCGTACATTGGCCTGCTACAGAGTCGATGGGGCTGTCGCTTATCGATTAATCATCAAATTAAAAATTACTAAGCCCAAACCGTGGAGCGTGGCCGAAACACCAAAGCAACCTCACCTCACCTCAGATCACCCCCATCCCCCTCCTTGGAAGCAGCCACAAATAAGTGCGCACATCTCATTACTCTTTTGCTTGAATGGATTTTGTTTTTTTGGCACTTAACTTGCCCCGACTGGCCAATTTAAACAATATCTAGAATTTCATGGTAAAAACCGCACGAATTTTGATTTAGTTTTCAGTCAGAACAAACAATAGTTTGGCTTAAAGGGAGGAGAGGGCGCAGAAATAGCATATTTTGGGCTTAGAAAAGGAAATGCGTAATAAACACAAAAACCCATTAAAAAATTGTAAATAATTATTGCCAAACTTGTTAGCTTTTTTTTTTTGGCTTGATTTAAAGAAAGTTCTATGTCAAAACTGAAGGGATTTGCAGCTATTAAGTATTTCAAGGTTAATGGAACAACGAGCCACAATTTACAAATAAGGAATTTTATTATTATTATTTATTATGAGAATTATTTACGATAATTGCTGAGAAATTCCAGCGAAACCAAACAAAGTAATTGAACGATATGTGTGTTACATCAACACTCCCAATGCGATATACATAATATTGTATATAGTGTATATTAAAGTCGTAAATTCATTTGAATATGAGCAATAGGAAATAGGGAAACAAACACATGCAAATATTGTGTGACAAATTAAAAAGTTTTCTCAAGAACTAAATACGCTCATAAATAACACTTTGAAGCGCCGCCCTGCGGTCAATTGATGCGCACGCTATAACGGGTACAAAGTTCAATCGAAGGCGACCGGCATGCGGCGATTTCATTGGGCAAATTAATTTAATACTCAGTAAGAGATTTTCCAATGCTTATCACAAATTTGTCATCAGCTCGTTGTAATGCGATCATAGACACACGAGAAACACATACATACATACATGCCCCAATAAACACACATGCATACACACTGAAACTTGGCGGTGTCGGAGTTGGAGTCAGAGAGCAATCGCCACATGCTGCTGTTCATAATGAAGTTGAGCGCAGCCGAGAGATAACGATCAAAAACACCACGCGACGCAACGCCAAGACAATTAAAAGGCAAACGAAAGAATTGCAAGCGCCGCGCCACTCACTCTCTCTCTCTCTCTCTATCGCTCTCTCTGCTCAATTTGGAGTCGACCGCTCAGCCGATCAGCTGCACAGCTGCTTGTCGAGCAAGTCGCGTCCAAGTCGGCTGCGCAGACGTATCGTATCGGCCGGCGCATTCAGTTTAGTTTTAGCGCTTGCCGCGTACACAACGTGACGGGCTCTCGATAGGCGGTCAACTCGTAGGTGTAAACTTGACTTTGACTCTCACGCTCTCCCACACCATAAAGTGCGAGTGTGTAACTGTGTGTGCGTTCATTTGTAAGCTCGTTCGCTTGCAAGCTGACCGTGAAGACTGTTCTTTTTGCATGCTTATAAGCTGACTAACAGTAACTGTGCTTTGTTATTTGTTTTTTTTTTTTTGTTTTTACTGCCACTTTGAACAGACGCTCTCCGCAAGTTCATTCACGTTCATGCACGTTTCATCACCGCTGCTGGCCGCCTAATTAAATGTAATGCAACACAAATATCGAAATCGAGCTTAAAGCTAATTGCAATTTTACAATTTGCAAACATTTATTTTGCTGTTTTGCTTTTTTTCGGCTTTTCGGCTTCTTCATATCCATCATATCCATTTCCGTTTAGCTCTGCTGTGCATTCGAGCGCAACAATTAATTGCATTTGTTTTTGCCTTCGGCTGCAATGCAAATCGTTTCAAAGACTCGAAATTATCTCTGATAATTGCTAATGTTTTTAAAGAAAGTGAAATCGAAATCTCGCAAAAATACTTAATACAATAATTATAATGCACAATAATTATGCTAATCTTAATAACCGTTAAATGCCAGCACAGTTTATTCCATAACAAAAGCTAAAAAGTAAATAAAAATAAACGCGAAAAGAAAACCCTTTAAATTGCAAACAAAAAGCAAACTGTTTAAATATTTTCTCACAGAGACAAAAATAATATAAATAAATAATGCCTGCGAAATTAATGCAAAAACAAAAACCCCGAGCGCAAAGCAAACGCTTTTAGAGAGGTAAGTCCGCCAATAAAATGAAGAGTATTGTTAAAGCTTTGAAATCGACCTATAAATGAACCTTCATTTGTGTAATCAGCTTAAAGTGATTTCTTAAACCGAAAACTTCTTAATTGCAAAATATAATTTAACGACATGCGCATACAAAAACACGAAAATGCTTTCATATATCCAAGAAAATCCCTATAATTTAATAATGAAAATGCAAACATTTTTATAAAAATATATAAATACGTAAATAGTTACTATTATTATTATGGTTTTATATGTATAATTATAAAAATTTTGGGGCAAATTCGCTAAATATTCGGACTTTTTAATATATTTGGAAACATTTTCAGTATCAGATTTAAAGTAAAATTTTCAATTATAAATGTTATTCTTACTATATCGTGTAAATTTTTTATAAAATAGACATTTCAGAATCCCTGAATTAAAAATTCGATATGCCAATAATTATAATTATTATTAAATTAGTGTTTGATATGGTGAAAATTTCGATTGCACTTTAAAAAATACTTTAAAAAAGTCTTGTAAAACACAATTATACCGAAATATTTAACAAAAAAAAATGTATGGCGGTGCGTTCTAAAGAAATGGAATTGATAAAAAAAATGTATGACTTTTCTTATAAATATGTATATAATAGTAACAATAAATGAAAATAACCTTGTTAATAAAAAAAAAGTCATATTAAACTAGTTTTCCTTTTTTGTATCAAATTATTTTCTTCTTATTTTTGCCATTTAACTTAAAATGAAAGTTTCTTCATCTCATTTGTTGCTAAGTTTCAATTGTCTTTTAGGGAATAACCCACTATAATCATGTTAAATAGTGGCAACTCAAGCGTTCCTTTTATTTTCTTTCAATTGTTGTTGTTGTTGTCTATTCATTGTTGTTCCACTGACTTCCTCTGTGGCATTTCCTTAATCTTTAGCCCACTTTGTTATTGTTTATTTTCTCCTCCCAATACACACACACACACACCACCTTTCACACTATCCGCTGCCACTGTTGTAAAAAGACGCCTTGTCATTCTTTAGATCATTAGGTGGCAACCCTGCCCCCTCGCACATTTGTGACACATTTCCATAGACACAATTCGCGAGTTCTTTAGCTGCGAGAGAAACAAACAAAGAGTTCAAATTTGTATGCCATTGGCAAACATTTGCTGGCCCAAAGTTGAACTACTTTCGTTGGGCGCAGGGAATTAACATACATATTTGTGTATATATAAGTCGTGCACAAGTGTTATAAGACTCGTCCCCCTCTCTCTCTCTCTCTCTCCATCCTTATAGACAGCCAGAAATTGGACAGTCACCAAGTTTTTTGATTTCTGCTGTCAAATGCAGTCGCAACAATATAAAACGCACCATAAACATTTACCTACTTAGCCCCCAGTCGCCACTCGCCAGTCGCCAGGCCTGAGTTGGCTTTCATTCAAATATTTGCATTAAAATGTGCACAAATTGTCGCAGTAGGCGTGTCGCAAGGGGGGCGGTTCTCTAGACGCTTGTGAATGCAACTCCAGTTACCCAAAACAAGTGACTGTCAAATACTCTATTCAAAGTGTAATAACAAATTGAATTGGGTGGAAATGTGGTGTAAAACTATGAGCTTACCACTGAAAGGATAATATAAGTTATAGATATTTGTATTATTATTGAGTGGCTGGAATCTTTATGAGTTTGACACAAATCTAACCTATTTCATTTGGTGTAGAGAGTATAAGAAACATAAAAAGCTCAAAAAGAGGCCGCAGCAACAAAATACATAGTTGAAATTCGCTCGAAAGCTAAAAAAATTTTATGATTCGCCTTTTTATTTTATTTTGTTTGTCTTTTTTTTTTTTGTTTTTGAATCTGTTTTGTATTTTTTCGCGTTTGTGACAAGAATTTGCAAATGTCAACGAAAATTGCGCGCTTCGCATTAAAACGAAGAATTCGGCAAAAAGGGCCGAAGTGGAGCTCAGTGCAGCGAGAGATAAGAGTGGAAATACCAAAGCTCCAAAACGCGAACCAATTGAAATTGTTTTATAAGACCATGTTTTTTTTATTTATTTCTTTTGGTTTGGTTTTTTATTCATTTATTTTTTTGTTTGTTTTTTTGGGCCATTTTGTGTTTGGCATTTTTAAAAAGGCCCGCTACGGTTGCGGCATCAGGATCGCAACGTAACGTAACAGATCCGATCCGATCCGATGCGATCGTATCGGTATTACTTCAAAGTGACAACGATAATTTACTTAATGAGCAAATATGTGAAAATTTTGCCGTGAGTTATAATTTGCAAATATTTGCGGATAACTTGGCTGTGTTTTTGTAGTTTCTCGAATACTACATATATCATATTTTATTTATATAATCGTGTAATAATTGCAAAACAGTTTGATCAGAAATTGATTGAGTCTGTTGGCAACATATACAATTCACCCTTTCTGATTGTAGAACAGAAAAAAAATGGTTTAATGTAATAAATTCAATTTCATTTTTAATACTACATTTTAAGCCAGTTTTATGTATTTTTTTTCATTTGATATATTTTGTTCATTGACCTTGTTGTCAGCTTAAGATCTGTTATTCATAATATGGTATTTATTTCCATGGTTTATTACTTCCACCATTTGGTTTGTTAATGACAACTTTGCTTTTGTTACAAAACAGAAAACAGAGAGAACCTACCTAGGGGCCAACCGACACTTGCTTAAATTGAAGCGCTTGTGCCAGACACCTGTTGTTGCTTGCGTTTGTCAAACACAATTTGTGTATCTGTCAATTTTCAAGTGCGACACGTAAAATAAAAATAGTTGTAATAATAAATAGCGTGTAATAAACCATATTTATTGACCTTTATTGGGCAATTGCATTTTTAGTAGATGTAATACATACATTATTATAGAGTACATTTTTATAAAGCGCGTATTGGGGCACTTCACGTCTATTTGGGTTCAAGGGGGAGACTCTGATTACCTGATTGGCCTTGTCTGAATGCCACAATTGCTATTTACAATGGTGCTTTCATATTGATAGCGGGCAATTTATGAGAAGCTTAACAGACTATGGTTTGTGCCGATAGCCAGAAAGGTGTTGGAAGCATTAGCTTGATGTCATCACCGAACCGAACGAGTTTTGATTTTTCTTTCTATCTTTTTGGATTTTTTTATTTTTCTTTCTTTTGGGTGAAGTCATAATGAACCAAAATGAACGGAGGTTTCTCCAACTAATTAGACCATAAAGCCAGCCGACCTGCCTGGCCGAACTAATTCGCTCAGATAAACCACAACAAAGGTCACGCTTTAATTGATAAGAAAACACAATGCCGGGTCTTTGGGAAAATGGGTTTCCGACGGCGGCTACTGTAGGTAAATGAAACGCTTCAAGAGTCAACCAAATGGAAATCCCCATAGACAACAATGACAGTGAGCAATGTAAAAGAAGCAGCCAGAACCAAAATGAACTTGAAGTGCCAGCTGTGCCCCGATAAAGATCACACCCCAGTCACAGGTGGAAGTTCCTTCTCTGATCTAAAAAAATATATAAAAAAGAAGCAAAAAATGAGAATCATGCTACAATTGAGTGCACTTTTGTTAAAAGAAGAAGAAAGAACAGCGCAATTGTAATTTAACTGTCAAATACCCTGCAAACATAATTATTTTAAAGAACATTTATAAAACTAGCAAATTTGTTAAGTTTTCAAGAATTCTCGTAAATTAGATAAGAATTTCGAGAATTCTTTTTTGTACTTGCACAATTATGTGCCTCATTCGGATGGTTGAACTTTCAGTTTCTTGTGTAGAATTCTTGAATTTCTTGGCTTCTTTCATTGATTCTTCTTTTGCAGCACTCATTCACATCGGTAATTAACATACCCCATCTGCATCTGTCTGGCTGGCAGGGTATTTACAGAAACACTTTTTAATAGTTTTGAACCTTTTCGAGGCACTTAAATTGCGCAGCGAAGCGTGCTCTCACCAACTCCGGACCCCTGGCTCCTCTTAACACTCATCAGCCAGATACGCCCTTTTTCAACACTGCCTTCAAGAAGGAAGAATGAGAATGGGAATAGGAATGGGGCCGGAGAGAGTAATTAACCCATGTTTGCCGTTTGTTCTGCCTTTTGCAAACATTTAATTGTTCCGATTGCCGTTTAATTGTTCGATCTGCAATATTTGAAATGCCAAACTCAACAGAATACCTTCGGCTTTGACTGGGGGCTATTCTCTCTCTTTCAAGTTCTGCCGCCAGTGCTACGGTTCTTGACATATTCAAAACATTCCATTCCATTCCATTTCGTTTTGTTTCGCTTAACTGCACGTGGGTTATTAAAACCCATCAACATCATTATTATCCGCGGCTCTATAGCTAAACATTAAAAGCCATCCGCCAAGTGATATAAGCCACGAACTCTTAAAGAGAGCTCCACAAATGTCACACCTTGAGAGACTCTTTTTAAAGGCTTCTTTCTTCGTTACGGCAAACCTTAGTCCGAGTGTTGTCCAATTAGTTGCTTCCGTAATTTCTTGGTATTATTTTAATTAGTTTTTCGTGGTTTTTATTTTTGGTTTGCTTTTTATATACCATATTTAAATTGCGTTCATTCCGTGACAGGCTTTATGTGCCGCCCCAAAGATTTATTTGTTTCTTTTTTTGGTTTTTTGATAATGATAAACAAACGATGAAACAGACAAGCAAACAGCTAGCATAATTTATGGAAAATGCATTTTAAGATGCGATCGTTATTCCTATGAAATATTTCAGCTCTTTTTTATTTCGTCTGAAGCTGCAGTAAATGCGCAGAGCTTTTGACTCTGGGAGCCTAACTTAAATTTGATTTGATTTTTAAATATTTTGTGTGTTTATTTTATTTTCTCTCTTTTCTTGAGAGCTTTTACTTCCTGCTTGGAATAATAATAAAAGAAAACTCATCATAAATTTGGTAGTAGACACTCAGCAATATTCCTTTTGCGAAATTGCCTCGTAAATAGCATTGAAATGTTCCTTCAAATGTTCACTGTCTCTCTCTTTTACTCGTTCTCTCTCACTCATTTACCTGTCTGCCTGGCTGACTATCTTACAAATAATTCACAACGCGCTTAACGCGCTTACCCTTTTCTTCGCGCGCTCCCCTCGCTGCCGGCCGTTGCCAATGGCAAAAATGCGTTTAAGTCAAGTTGCCAAGAGCCGAAAGCGGCCGCCGCCGCCGCCGCCGCCGGGTGCGTGTAGTCAACGTGTGTGGCAGCTGCTGCGAGACCTCGACAGTTACCTGCCACATGCCGCTCGCCCGCGCTCCCCAATAGACGCAGGTCTGGCACTTTGGCTCGATATTTATGCAACGGCACACACTTCAGTTCTGGTTGCCCTCTCTTGCTTTCTCGCTCGCTCTCGTTCTCTATCAGCTGCAATTTAAGCTCAAATTTTTCTTGGCAACACATTTTCCTCGCCATATGCATAAGCAGTTTTTCCAGCTACCTCCCTCTGGTCGCTCATCGCATTGTTTGCAACACTTGGCGCTTGCCACATAACAACATCAGCAGCAGCAGCAGCAGCAGCTACAGAAGTTGCAACTGCTGCAACATATGCAACAGCAGCGTCCGCTATGCAGCGTTGCATGACACATTAAATGCAAAACGGGCAGCGTGCAACACAAGCTGAGTGAGGTAGCAACAGCATGTTAGAGAGAGAGAGGGGTAGAGGAAGAGGAGGACAGCGAGTTAAGAAAAGACCTGAAACATATTGTTGCCCACCGCCAAGAAGTCGGCCTTAGTATCGGTTTAAGCAGCGGTTTCTGCTGCTGCAGTTCTGCTTCTTATTCTCTTGCGTTGCTCTTATTTAATAAAAGAAATGGTCTGGAATTTATAAATGCCCTATGACAACATAAATACGTCCTTCGGGCATATCAGACTTGATGTTCGCTGCAATAGAATAAAGAGCGAAATTAACGTATTATATTAGTTAATATTGAATATTATAAGTAACGGAGTTATTTTTTAATTTAAAAATATTTATTTTAATAATTTCACTTTACACCTACATTATTTTTCTTAATTATTTTCACATTTTGGTTATAATTAATTATTATTTTTTATATAGTACATAACCTACATAAATGTTGCTAATCGAAATGAAACGAGTTAAGCTTAAAAGTTTCATAATCTCCTTAGCTTACTTTTACAGGATATTCGATATACGACTACAATTTTGAGCTCTTGCAAATGGTTTTGCATAAGGAACCGGCTGTTTTTTTGTAGCAGCTGTTTGGCTTATGTTGAGTTATTGCTGCGTTGTTATTTCTTGTCTTATGACAATATAATCATAGTATAATAAAATTGCCCAGGTGAAGCTGTACGTTTTTGGCATAATGCGTAGCAATTATCAGCCTGAATTTGTTAGGCCAGCAGCTCCTAACTGGAGCCTGTCCAAACACTAATCAAGCAGAAAATGCATTCAGCAAAGAGGCTTGAGCTTATTTATACATACGTATGTATGTATGTACATATATGCATTCAATTATGCCCGACAAGGGGTCGGCGCTTGCGTGTTGCTGGTGTTGAGAGATTTGAAAAGGTAGCCTACGGCAGTTGGTGCCTAGCTCCCATGCTTCAATCCATCCATCCATCCATCAAACGACGCATTGAACACTTTAAATAATTGCACATTGTGGCTTGGTCTTTAATAAAATAATTAAAATGAAATATGCCACGTTCGCCATAATCCGAGCCCAAACAATATTCCTGCTTCGCACTTGACTGAATTGCCAAGAGCGTGGGGCCAAAAGAGAGATAGGGAGAGAGAGAGAGAGAGAGAGAGAGAGGGGGCTCTGAAAAATATCAGAAACCACGAAGAAGCAGCCGCAGAATGCTAGCCATGTAGAAAAATGTGCGGGCTACCAATCTACGCATTTTTTTAAACCATTTTATTCTGTGTTTCTTTTGTTTTTTTACACGCGTCTCGCGACGTCAAAGGAAGACCGACCGAGTAAAATGCGAGCGATAAAATGTTTTAAAGAAATCGCTGAAAAGCTTACAAAAAGATAAACTCTGTTGCAAATATTAATTTCAATTATTTACGTATGTAAGCAGCACGCAAGCGAAAATTCTCAACAATTCCCACGTTGAGAATCGCCGAGAGGGGCGAATCGTAAGTGGCATTTTGTGCGCTAAATGCGCGCAATTTGTTACAGGATTTTTATAGCTAAAAAGAAGGGAACACCGCCTGGGCAGAGCTCCATGTGAAACACTGTGGGAACAGCTGTGCTATGCAATTTATAATTATCAGCGGTAGGTGGCGCTGCGGTGTTGGCTCTGACTCCGACTCTGACTCTTATGCAATCGTCGCATGTTGATAACAGCGGAAGTTATTAGAGCAAGTTTCGAGTTATGCGAGCCAGTTCCAAAGAACTTTAAAACAGCAGCAAGTAGCATAGCGTTCTTGGCATTGAGATTCTCAACACGGCGGCGGCCGCTTTGGTTTCACTCGCTTCTAATTAAAGACGACACTTTGGCATGTACTCGAAAGCGACTGCTCGACGACAGCACGGAAATGCCTCGCTTGAGCTTTAAAGAATCGTTTTAAAATATATGGCTGTATGAAGTACCAAGAATTATATGCTACTCCAGTTGATTGTGGTGCCAGTCACCGTTCGCATTATATAAAGCAGAAAAGCAATTGCGTAGTTCTGGCCCATTACTTCAATTCTTCAGCTTGCTGCCCATTCACATCTGAAATCCCATTGGCAATTCGAATTGGCCCCTCTAATAATCTTCTTAACCTTTCACACATCGAACGTTCGCTGGATCCCCCGAAGATTACAATTAAATGTGGCCAGTTGCCTGTTTCAGAGCTCGCAGCGGGTTGCCAAATGTGGAAAATAAAAATAAACTGAAAATGAAGAGGAATTTCTATATATATATATATATATATATATATATATGTGTATATAAAATTGAAACGGTGCAGAAATGCCGAAATTGCCATAAAAATTTGTTATTAAATTCAGCTTCGCTCCAGCTTCGTAGAACGGTGTTATTTAATTGCCAAAATGCCAGGGAGACGCAATCCGAAAGATTACAAATTATATGAAACTGTGGCAGGTGTCCCGAACCGGTTTGAACCAGCGACCCGTCAAGTTAAGTTTTTGCGCCTACATTAAACATCCATTAGATAGGAATCAATGGCCAACGCGATATGCATAATAAACCAGCGCGCTTTTCAGCCAAACAAAGAGCCCAACAAGCTGCTAAATACCAAAAATACTAACTAAGATGGGCGCCCGCCTCATGTTACACTTGATAGTTAAAGATTAATCGTACCCATACGACTAACGGCCGAGACAAAAGTTCGTCGGGGTTCAGGGTTCAGGGAATACTCTGTCTACGACTAATTTGATTAATTAAGCGGGGAATCAAATTAATACAAATTGTTAACTGAATTGAACGGCGCCTAAAGGGCTTTCATTCACATAATAACAATTATTATTAAAATTCATGTGGCTATAATCAAAACTAATTAGCTGCTGCTGCTGCTGGGAAATGTCGGGCAGCTCTATGCGATTCTCATGGGAGTGTTGTGTCATAAAATTTGTGGCATGACTAAAAATACACGCTGAGTGGTCACATTACGTAGCTCAATGAATAGACTTTGTATCAGCCCCAGCTGAATCATTTTTTTTTTTTATATATATATATGATACATAAATAAATAAGATATGCCTCAATTGACATTCGATGATCGAATATTTATTTTGGCTTCGCCTATCGATCGGCGCCCGCTGAGCAATAAATTCAGTGAAATGCTGACGAAAGCTTAGGTTTTTGTCAAGGTCTTCTTCAAGCATGAAATCTGTAAAAATACACGTTTTAAACATGGGCAAACACTTCTAGGTCTTTTTCCACGCCCTTGAGCCCTTGGGCTTTGCACTTACATTAAACATTCGCCAACTTATGATTTTTTTTTCTTCTTTTGATTCACTTTATTTGGTTCTTCTTTAATTTCTGCATATGCGGCTTAAATGAACATGATTTCTTAGCCTCTCTTACAAACGCAAAAGTTCATTAACACTGCAGCAAGAACTAAGCTTACAGTGCTCCCAACAACAAACCACAAAAAAGAAGAATTTAAACATAAAAAAATAAAACCACGCAGCGGTTTTTTTTATTTTAATGAAATTTATCCCCGGAATTTCTTTTGCAACACTTCTTGTTTTGGTTGAATTAACAATGCAAATTTTTACATGTGTGTAGAATTTCTTTGATGATCTGATATGTGGGCGTTTTTTTTTTTTCTTATTTGACCATATCTAATTTCTTATTTCAATTTTAATTCCAAGCCAAACAAAGAAATTGCCGCCAATTAGAAACTTGATTTGTGGCTCAAAATCGGACGACAGACAGTTGAGGCATAAATTAATTGGAGTCTTTTGGCATGGCAATTAAGTGGGGTTCAACTCCCCCTAACGAATGACCCCAATACGAAATACCAAATACAAAAAAAAAACAACCACAAAAATCTGTCAACTTGCACTGAAGGTGGCCGAAAAGTTTACGGCTTTTGTTTTTGCTTTTTTTTTGTTGTTTTTAAATAAACAACTTTTTCTATTCTTCATTGGCGAAACTTTCGCTTTTTGCCTTTGTTGTCCATAATTTGTTTATCTGAATCTCTGGTATCTCTGGCTTTAATTTAACTACTTATTATTATTACTATTATTATTCGAGACGTTTTGTCAACCACAACACAATTTTCGGCTGCTGCTGTTGCGGTTTTTAATTGCTCTATGCTAGTTGTAGTTGCGGTATATTTGGGCTATACGTAAGATTCGCCTCAGCTCTGAGGTTAGCGCATAATAATGGCAACTGTTTCGCTTTTTTGGGCGAAAGTTTTCCGTTTTGTTTTCGCTTTTTTTTTCTTACGCATGAATATAATTATAGTCTTGTTGGAGCTTGCTTCCGGCTAATAGACAAACGTTTAGGAATTGTTTTTAAAAATTGTTTCTATTATTCTTTTGATTTCAACTTCATTCACAGCATACTACTCGAACTCATTTTACCTGTGAAAACAAGTAGATGTTAAACACAATCCCAATGGAGTTATTTACCACGACAACCTTTCCTTTTAGTGCTGTGTTTTTAGTTTTAACAACACCCCAAATGTCTGAAAATATCGATTTATATATATTTGTTCTATCCTAATATCTTTTGATTTTCAATCCCCCTTCAGATCAATTTAAAAATATATATAAAAATATATAATATATCGACCTATGTCGAACAACAACAGAAACTTGCTAAAGATCAATATCCCAAACGATTGTTATGCGTTTGCATCTAAATCAAATATCGTTTTATTCATTTGTTCTATTTGTTCTAGTAACTCATGAATCTTTTGTAACTTGATTTAGATCGATAAACATTTGAAAAAAAAAATCTATTTTGGGAAGAATCCATGCATTAACTCCTCCAATTCCCCCCAATTCCCAATCACATGTTATTTGTTATTTCCACATGTTGCTCCTCGTGTAATTTGCTAACCAATGCCTTTTCCCCTTTTCTACCGCTGCCTTTTACAGATCTTGGTACCCTAAACAACCACAACAACAACAACAACAACAGCACAATTATCAACACAACAGCAATAGCAACAGCAACTGGAATCAACAGCAAGAAGACCCTGGTGGCAACAACAGCAACAACGACGAAGACTTCGAATTTAAATTCAAAATCGAATTCGAATTCGACTTCGACTACCACTTCCATTTCGAACCCGACTCTTGGCCAGAGTTTGCAGCAGAAGAACAACAACAACAAAATGGAGCTGCTGAGCAGCCCAGCAGCATTGGCAACAACGACAACAGCAACAACGGCAACAGCAACGACCACAAAGCAGCTGCTGGTGCAGGATTACCTGAGCTACGCCTCCCCACCGACCTACTCCCGTCTGCCGCCTGATGGCCACGAGTTTCCGCCCAATTTTAGTGAGCCGCTAATAATGCATCCCCATCGCCTTAAAACGGAGCTGAGCTTCGAGCAGAACAACAACAACAACAACAAAGCCAACAACAGCAGCAACAACAACAACAACAACAAACTGGAGGCCGCACCACCGCTGCCCAAAACGGGACCACCGCCCACAGTGCCGCGCAAGGTGTATCGCCAGGACTTGGTCATCAATGTGGAGGATGCGCGTCAGAGCGCGCGTGCAACCGAGACGCCAGCAAAGCTGTCAGCAGCAGCGCAATCTGGCGGCGGCGGCGGTGTCCGTGACTATCAACGTTCCTTGAGCGCCAGCGCGCCCCGCAAGCCCAGCGATTGGCGCAAAGACGAGAAATCGGAGAAATCGGTGCGCGACAAAATTGCCATGTTCTCATCCAGCAGCGAACTGGACGTGATTGCGCCGCCCACACCCAGCTCCATCTCCGCCTCCGTCTCATCGTTCGCCCGCAAGCCGCTCAACATGAGCAGCGAGAATCTGCTGGAGGCCGCCTCCTCGACGCCGCCGCCGTCGCTGAAGACGCGCGCGATGAGCGTGGAGAACCTGAACGATGCACAGCGCCAATATCAGCTGGCCAAGCAGCTGCCGCAGCTGCACGTCGCCGACTCGATGTACTCGCTGCACACGCTGGCCACGCCCACCAGCAACAGCAACAGCAGCAGCGGCAACAGCAACTACAATTACGCCTCGCTGCCGCGACGCAGCCATGGCGGAGTCGCCTCCGCCGTGGAGCGCCGCATCAGCTTCTCGGGCGAGGGAGATGCGGCGACGCGCAAAGCGGCCATCACCAACATTCTGGAGCAGCGGCGTCGCAGCCTGTCCAAGCTGCGCGGCCTAGTCATCCCGGAGCGGCCGCAGCTGCTGGAGCCCATACTGGATCTGCCCGAGATTAAGAGCCAGGTGAAGGCGGCCAGTGGCGAGGACTCCACGGACAGTGGCCTCGGCGAGACGCGCCCGCTCAGACAGAGCAACAACAACAGTAACAGTAACAGTAACAGCAGCTGCAACGTCAGCAACAACAATAACAGCAACAACAACGCGAACAACTATCGCAGCATCTTTCTGACGACTCAGCGTCGTCCATTGGAATCGCAGCTGTCGCAGCCGCCCGCCAAGCCGCCACGCACTTCGCTCGCCAGCGCGCTCAGCATGCCCAGTCGGATTAATCTTGGCCAGCAACAACAGCAGCCGCCACAGCCACATCCACAGTTTCTGGTGGATCAGGAGAGCGACACGGACTCGGTGTTCTCCAGCACGGCGCGTGTGCCGACGCCGCCGGAGAAGTTTGCGCTGACGCGCACGCTGAGCTCAGAGACGAACACATCGATAGCCAGCTCAAACACATCCACGCTGACATCGGGCTCCTCGGCCGGCTCCCAGGCCAGCTGCAGCTCCCTGGGCAGCACGCCCACCGTGGATCTCACGCGGCGCGTGCTCAAATGCCAGCTGAACGGCAGCGTCAACGGCTCCGAGCTGGCCCTGAACAATCGCAAGAGCATCCTGGCATCGGCCAAGTGCCGCAGCGCCAAGAGTCGCGGCCAGGACAACAGCAACGACAATGACAATGACAGCACCGACGGCGAGGCCTGCGTCCTGAACGGACGTCGCCTCAAGTCCAGCTACAAACAGCAGCAACAGCAGCAACAACAGCAGCAGCAACATCAACAGCAGCAGCAACATCAGCAGCAGCAGCAGCTGCAACAGCAGCAACATCATCTGCTGTCCAATCAGCTGGTGGTGGACAAGCTGATCAATGTGGCCGCCTACGTGGAGCTCACTTCGGATACGGACGACAGCAGCCGGCGCTCCGATACGCCGGCCAAGATCAGTGCCATGTTCATCGATGAGGAGCGCAAGGCCAGCTTCAAGGCGGATCCCATGCAGCAGCCCAAGCTGCGCGTGGTCCAAGCCAAGCCCGTGATCAGCCCAACGCCACAGCGCACACAGCCACCACCAAGGCGCGAGTTGCCGCTGAGCGGCACCAAGTCGCAGACCACCGCCGAGCTGCGCGAGAAATTCGAACGCAGTGCGGCAGCAGCAGGCGGCCCAGCTCCGGCGCCGCTGCCCATGCACAAGGCAATTGCCACAGTTGTGGTTGCCACGAAGCCGCATCACGAGCGTTTCAGCTCGCTGGATTCGCTGGCCTCCTCGTCGTCAGGCGTCAGCTCCACCACGCAGAATGTGAGCACCACACAGGAGACGGCCACCGAGTTTGGCAGCTTTTCGTCGCTGGGCAGCAATCAGAGCCTGATTACCGCACAGGATGTGCAGCAGATTGTCGAGGAGGCCGATCCACCGCTCAAGACGCCCGAAGCGTTCATCATAGTGCTGCAGCGGGATACCCCAGAGAGCAGCATTGGCATCACCTTGGCCGGCGGCTCCGACTACGAGGCTAAGGAGATAACCGTACGACATACATTTATTTATAGATATAGTCCCATGGTGGATATTAATTAGCTGCTCTCTTCACAGATCCACAAGATACTGAGCAACACACCGGCTGCCAAGGATGGGCGCCTGAAGAAGGGCGATCGCATCTTGGCCGTCAACGGGATGAGCATGCGCGGCCTGACCCATCGCGAATCGATCAGCGTGCTAAAGGTGAGTCCGTCGCAGTCTAACTGTTTAACAAATCAGTCTAATCGCTTGTTGTTGTCCGACAGACACCCCGCCCGGAGGTCGTCCTAGTGGTTACCCGCTCCGAATCGTTGGTGATCAAGCCGCTGAACAAGAAGCGCTCCTCGCTGGGCTCGCTCAGTTCGCTGAATGAGAAGCCCACCGAACTGGATTACGAGCGCAAGCGCAACTACCACAAGGCGTCGCGCTCTCTGGACCTGGATCTGGACATTGTGTCCAATGAGGGTGGCGGCGGCGACAGCACCACCGTGCCGAGCACTCCGAGCACACCCAGCACGGGCACCAACAGCCCCCAGCAGCCGGCCAGCCTGCTGGACGAGGCGAACAGCAACGATGCGGAGGCCACCATTGCCGGCATCCGAGCACGCCGTCAGCTCTCGCGCGGCGATGCGGCCAAGCTGAGCACCAGTGAGCTGCTGGAACGCGCGGCCGAGGCACGAAATGCAATTGCAGCGGAGATACGGGCGCATGGTAAGTGCTGCACAGCAAACCAAAATTGGAGTCGCCGCTGATTTCCCTTTCCATTTTCCGTTTAAAGCTGAGGATGCTGCTGTCGGCGGCGGTGCACGTTGCGTGGAAATTGTGAAGGACAGCTGTGGACTGGGCTTCTCCATCGAGGGTGGCTTCGACTCGCCGCTGGGCAATCGCCCGTTGATTGTGAAGAAGGTTTTCATGGGTGAGTTGGCCAAAAATTCTATAATTGCTACATGCTCTAAACAATCTTAACTCTTTTTACGCAGGCGGTGCTGCCCAGAAGACCAATCAGGTGCGCAATGGCGACGAGATCCTCAGCATCAATGGTGCATCCACGGCACGCATGACGCGCGTCGATGCCTGGAACTATATGAAGCAGCTACCGCTGGGCCCGGTCAAAATTGCCTTGGCCTAAGTTTGATAAGTTTATAAATTATATTCATAAAGAATGCGCCACAATTTGTTAGTTTTAAGCAAAAAGCAAAAAAAAAAAAAAGTTGCGATGTTTTGTTTCTGCATTTAAAGAACGATCTATATACATGTAATCGTAATCATATATATATATATTTTATATATATTTTAATAATTTAAAGTGCAATTGATAAAACTTTTCTAATTTGTATACGCGGTGTTGCTTTAACCACCGCCCTATAAATATATATATATACATATAAAACTATATGCATTATATATCGATGAATGTACATAACTATCTTAAACTAATTTACGTATTTAAATCTTAAAGTCGATGCAAACAAATGAAAATTTTGTAAAAGCGTTTATTTTTTTTTTTTTTTTATACATAATATTGGCATTTGTACGTACAATTTTTAAATGCACACCACACTGAAAAGAAAAGAGAGGAAGAGAAGAAAATCAAATTATAACAATAATATTTTTTTTTTTTTGTATTTTATGCCATAATTTATACGGGAACGATATATATATTACTGTAATAATTATTATATTATTTAAACAACAAAATCAATGTTTACATTTACAAAAGTATTTGCTAAAAGAAAAATATATATATATAAATATATATATATTTATATATATATAAATTTATATATATTTATATATATGTATATATTATATAAAATATTATGCAAATTATACAATATTCAAACCTGAGTCTTTGCTCTAAACTTACAGCTGAGAAATTATATTAGCCTGGCCTTGTTCGGTCTACCACAAAACTTGTTAACGAAGGCCTTTTTATGCCGCCCAAAAGTATGCAAAGTTTTTAAAAATAAAATTATATTAAAAAATGCAGTATAAAAGCCGACCGATGACCAATTTTCAACAGACTAATTTTTACAATTTTGCGTCGAATGCTCGAATGAAAAAAATTTTAAATTCGCAAACGTCTTTTTAAAGTTTAAAAAAAAGCCCTTGAAATATCCCTTTTGATTAAATCCCTTCGGACATTTTCACGCACCCAGAAGAAACCTCTAGCTGGTTTTGAAACAAAAAAATACGTAGACGCAGATTTATTTATTTATTTTGAAAGAAAAGGTTCTTTAGCAATTAAAGAATTTTTAATTCTAGTCTCAGTTTATTTTCAGCCTAATTCAAACGTTGTCAAGGCCTTGCTTAACTAAAGTCGTACAAATATACGCGTAAATATGTATTTAATGTAAATATTACATTTTAAAAATCGTAACGGCTTACAACTATAACTGTACCCAACACGCTGGGTATGTGAAATTACTGTACAGCGTAAATTCGAATGGATTACACAGCTCTCACTGTCTCCAGCGGCGGCCATGTCTTTGGGCATCTGTCGATTCAACATAATATTTCTACTTAGAGATCTTTGGAGGGTTTCGGGGCCAATTTTGGCAGTTGCAGCGTGCCCGAGCGCCCCAAAAGACCGAGTTGCTGCAGTGTGGTTGGCGAGCTGGCAGCTCCTCCAGCCTGTCCATTGGTACGTGGCTGACTGAAGCCACCCTTGTCGCCCTCAAAAATCTCGCTGAGCAGCTCGTAAACGCGTCGCTTGAAAAAGAGTTTCTGGTGGAAGTTCATGTGATTCATTTCGGGTCGCAGGCCCTGCAGGAAGGCGTCATCGAAGTCCATGACGACGGGCTTTGTGTCGGCAGATGAGTCCTCTGGGTCTGCGCTGATTGTCGTCGGCTGTGGGAGAGGTGTTGTCAGCTGTAGTACGATTCAGGTAGCGTAGTAAATTGACTTTTTCATGCACATGCTTACCTCGCTCGTGTTGGCCACCTCGGCGACCATTCGTTGACGTTTTTTGAGCGGAAAGGAGCAAGTTGAAGGCAATGCATTCGGCTGCACCAGGTGGTTTGGCTTCTGTTCGTCAACATCGCTATTTGAGTGCAGCTCCGAGTCGGGTTTATCCTGTGCCTGGCTGAGGATGCTCTGCGCATGCTCCTCAGCCACCCACTCAGAGCTATCGGTGCTGTTCTCGTTCTCATGCTCATCGCTGCTCATCGAGTGTTTTATATGGACCAATGCACCCACATGCTCCTCGTCATCGTCATACTCATCGTTGTCGTCGCATCGGCGGTTGCTGTCCCGTGAACGCCGGCCCTTAACCGGCACCGGTACGCCAGGTGTTATGTGCTTCTTAAGGAACTCCAGTTCCTCGCTGAGATAGTACGGCTTGACGCGATTCGTGCCGCGCTGCACGTTGATGGAGCGCGCAAAACTGGTGCGTATATTCCTAAAGCGTTCCTTGCAGTTGTCAACTGTTGGCCGCAAAATTCGATTGGAGTAAGCAAGTTTCGGGAGTTAGTGTATGGTGGCACTTACCACTGTCGTTCATCTCCCTGGAGATGTCCTCCCAGGCCTGGTCCACGTGCGATTTGCGCATGTAGTGCGGGTGCGAGCGATCGTACATACAGGGATGCCGCTCCACCAAGCGGCAGATCTTCGCGTTGATTGCATGCAGCTCCGGCGTTATCGCCTTTGTGGTCAGCGCCGCCGCAGACAAGCGGCTGGCGCCTGGCTTGCTGCTCTTGATGCTGCCCGTGCTGCGTCGAGTGTTCATTCTTGTTGTTGCTGCTGCACTATAAAATAGCAAAATTAACAATTATTCGCGACGTCAACAGCGCAGCAACACACTCCAAAGCAAAATTGCAACCGGGTTGCGTCCGTTTCCACAGCAACTGTCAGCGACGCTTACGCTCTACACACAAACACATGCACACGCGCGCACACACACACACACACACAGACAAACCGAGACAGACTCTGGCACACACATACGCGCACGCATGCCAAAACAAGCCATGGCGCACAGGTGACAACAGAAACGAATTCTATTCGCTGCACGTCTCAACCGAAAACGCTACGGACCGTTTCTGTTGCCTGCACGGCGCAACAGCTGTTTGGCGCGTTTTCTGTGGGACGCCAGCAACAAATGCGTTTATTGAAATTCGCCTGCGCTTTCGTTATACTTTTCTACATTCACTTACCTGCAATTTGTAGTGTCCGTTTAATGCTGTTTGCACTGGTTTTTCAAAGATTTGCAGTCGCTTTTGATTGCCTTTTGTTGCTGCTGCTGCTGCTCAAGCTGCTGCTGCTGCTGCTGATGTCGCTGCTGTTGCTGGCGCGGTGAAATTGCTGTTGTTGAGTTGCTTCGTACACACTCATACAATTTATTTGGGTTAGCGTTTACTCTCGCGCACTCTCTTCTGCTCTCGCTCTCTCAGCAGTTTACTGGCGACGGTGTTGCTGTTGCAAAGATAAGAAATTTAAAAATGCGAAAGAAAAACAAACGCCAATGTGCTTATTTTCCCAACGGTTAAATAAACACGAATATTGTAATGCAATTATATTATTTACTAAGTGCATACCAGACAACCCGTTGACTGCTAACAGAATAAAGATGTTAGTAACATCAAAATGAATCATATAAGCATTGCTTTTGTCGTAAACAGCTTGTTTGCCGGTAAACACACAGAAAAAAAAACTCATTTGCTACATGGGCGCGGCCTGTGTGAACTAAAATGCAAAGGGGCCTGCTAAAACAACCCCTAAAAATGTAAGCAAATACCACAACGCCACTGACTACGCACACATCAACATCTTTCTCACCGAGAGAGAGAGAGCGAGATTAGTAGCATTGCCAGCTTGAAACCAGCTGCTGCAGCGAGTCGGTAAATAATAATAACGGCTGGCAATGATGTCTGATCGGTTGCACATATTGTAGAATATGTTTTTTGTGTTGCAGCCCTGGTTTCTTGCAATCTGTTAATTTATCATTTGTCCAAAACAAATTTGCATTGATGAAACTGTTACTTTAGACTTGATTTCTAAAGAATATGGTACACCATAAAGATTTATATAATGTAAAGTTATAAAGACATAGTGGAAGATATTCTCAGTTGTAAGCAGAGCTTTGCCTTGCACATTAAGTGCAATCGACAAACATCGGCAGCAATAATAACAACTGTGCAACCCTACGGTTTGGCCTGCCAATTTTGTTCGCAATCACCAACACCATTGCATTCGCCTCTCTGAGCACTCTCGCGCTCTCCGACGACAAGTAAATGCAAGTGTGTGCGTGTGCCATTTTCGCAGCTGTGTCAGTTCGTTTTACATACGACGCGCGTTTGGTTTCGGACAAGTTTCTCGCCAGTTTTGTGTTGAAGTAAATTAAATATAAAATCAACGCCAAGTGCTCGTTGGTGTGTGTTTCTAGTTGTTGAGCCATGTCGGCATTTAAAGCAAATGTTAAACTGTGCCGCGCAATCGAGAGTCAACCAATTTTGTATGATCAAAGTCATGAACATTATAGAAAAAGATTACCTTCAGAGAATTGCTGGGATTTGGTGGCTTCCGATGTAGGAGAGTCGGGTAAGTAGTGTTGTATAGCAAGGCGTGCGCATATGCGATTATCGTTATCGGCTATCGCCCGTCACTAGTGTTGTGTGGCGGTCGCGCTTCGACAGCACATGCAGTGCTGGTAAATGCCAAAATAACGTGCACATTCAAATGGGATTTAACGCCTTGAACTTTTCAATGTTCCATTGATTTTCTATTACTGATATTCTTATTATTTATTCAGTATATTTTACTTTATAATTGAAATTAGTTAACATACTTGAGAATGTTAACAGGTTCAGGATGATAACTAAATATGCCCACTGCAAAAAATGTAAGAATATTATTTTGAGACAAGGAACTTGAAATCGATAAACACATAGTTTCTTTCGAGAATTTTTTGACAGGTAGACTCGATTATTATCGCAATTTATTAAGTATATCGACACTGTATTTTTCAATTTGACAGCATTATTTTATAACAAATTGTATACTTATTCGCAGGTTGATTAATCGATAAATTAATTAATTAACAATCGACCCCCAATTTATAATTAATTTATCATTTCTGTAGTTTATAGTATAATGATTGATCTTCAATATTAACTAGGGGCATATTATTATAAACACAAATGGTTTAACGGTGCTTCCGACCATCTTGCAAAAATCGACTAGCACTATGTCATGATGCACCTGATGAAAAAGAATAGGTCGGATAATTATTTTTTGATGTATTGAACAAATTCGTAATTAAATTACATATGATCATTTTTTGTAAAAAAAAACTTACTTGCCTTTGAAGGTATCTTCAAGCTCAATAATTAACTTAAATATATGATTATTATATTTATTCACGACATAACTATTTATTTGAAATTTACCTTAAAAATCGATATTACTAATCGGGCAATATGTCAAAACAAGCTGAACTTAACAGTAGAAACAGACTATTTTCAGAGTTAGAAGAAAACAAAATTATGATGGGTTTATGTTAGGGTTAAATCGGAGCATTATATTATACAGCTAACATATCGGCCGAAAACTTTTTTTTTTGAATATGCAAACTTTTTGTTTTTTAAAATCTCAACGCGACATCCCTTTAACATCGGGCCACTATAGCATATTGTTCTTATAGGAATAATCAGTTTAAAAATCATTTATAATATTCAAAATTGTTTTTTTGTTTTTATATCCTGTCCAAAGTTGTCATATAAAAGTGACATTTTGCCGCAAACAAATATTTCCTATAACATAGCTCTTTTAGGAACAATCGGAGGAAATGGTTTCCGTATGAAAAACTTTTTTTTTTGGATATCCTAACAGCTTTACTGAATTCCTAGAAACATCGCAAAAAAAAAGCATCTTACAAATTGAGTTTTGAATATGAACTATGAACTGTAAATACAGCATCCTAAATTAACCGGTTCCTAGGTATACGTAAATTCGATTTCCACACGGATTCAAAGGCAATTTGTGCTTTTGTTTTTCGAGTTTTGATGTAAAATATTGCTAGTAGCTCAATGTAAAATCAGGTATGATGATATATGGGCTTATCCACGTTGAGAATTCATATAGACTGAAACTTGAGCAATTTGAAAAAGTGTTTATATTTATGGCGCTTGTTGAGGTTGGATTTGCAGATTGTCTGAGCTGACCATCTGCTTGGCTAGCTTGGGTTTTCAATAACCAACCAACCAACCAACCCACCCACCCACTCGACTTTTTGACTACCTGACTTAATATCTACTGTACCTGCACATATTTGCCTCTCTCTCTCTCTGTCTCTTTCTGCCTGCCTGCCTCTCTGTTGGACGCGTTCAGTGGAGAAATGCAAGCGCCGCTGGCGTCAGATTCGCAACGATTATGTCCGCTGGATGACATCGACGAGCGAGCAGAAGCGACACCCGTTGGCCGATGTGCTTAGTTTCTTGAAGCCGCACCTGTCGCAGGGCGAGAGCGTCGGGCGCGAAGGCGAATCGCCCATGAGCGAGCGGGACAGCAAGAGCAAGAGCAAAGAGCCGTCGCTCGACGAATATAAAGGCAAGCAAAAGGATAACGCGGAACCATTGGAGGAGCAGTCGCTGGCCAAGCCAAGTCAGGCGACTTCTGCTAAGATGCAAGTCGAAAGTGCGCCGCATAAAGCTGACAAAGATAAGGATAAAGAGAAAGCGGTGCCGAAGGAAGAAAAGAAGCTGCCGCAAGGAAAAGAAGAGCATAAAGAAAAAATCGACACACCCAAGTTGGAAGATCTCCCCAACGAGGACAACAACAACAACAACGACGAGCTGCAGGATAACAGTGTCCAGATCGACGAGAAGGCGCTCTCAAGGGGCACTGCCACGCCCAGATCATCATCGCCGGCCTCGGTGGCGAGTGCGCCCAGCGGCAGCGCCAAACAGCCGGAGTTCTACATTAAGCAGAGCAACAAGAGCTCCTCAGCCAACTGCCTAATCATTGGCAAGAAGCAGCCGGACTCCGTTCCGGCCAGCGATCCGCTGACCGATCCGATGGCGGACGACAGCGGCGACGAGATGGTCAGCGGCGGCGGCGTCGGTCGGCCGCGTCGCGGGGCAACGCGCATCAAGCAGCTGCCGATCCGAAAGCCCGCCTCCGAGCAGCGACTCACGCGGCTGCAGCGCCGCAAATCGATGACCATCGGCGCCGCCAGCAGCCTGCGCAGCGCCACATCGCCGGTGAAGATGACCCCGGTGCCCAGGGCCAGTCTGCCGGCGAGCGCGGCCCAAGCGAAGGCGCCGGCAAAGCTGGCGCCCAAGCCTCCGGTCGCCAACAGTCGGGATGACATTTTTCCACGTCCGCGTACTTCGCCGCTGACGGCCCTGCAACAGCAACAGCAACAGCAGCAGTTGGTGCTGGCCCGGCGACCCGGACAGCCGCCGCAAGCGCAGCCGCATACATTGTCGACGCACGGCAATCCAGCGCCACCGGTGCGCCACTTTGGGGTGGGCCGTCCGCCGGGTCCGGCACGGCTGGCAGCAGTGGCTGCCGCCCAGGCTGCTGCCGCCAAAAGGATGCCGAATGCGCAGCAAGGACCCCGCCATGTCACCTTTGCCTCGCCGACAACGCAACCCCAAATGCAACAGCAACAACAACAGCAGAAACCACAGCAAAAGCAACAACAACAGCAGCAACAACCACAACAACAACAGCAGAAACCACAGCAAAAGCAACAACAACAACAACAGCAACAACAACAGCAGCAACAACAGCAGCAACAACAGCAACAACAACAGCAACAACAACAACAACAACAACAACAACCACAGCGTCTTGTTTCGGCCAGCAACACATTGGTGATCAGCACAACCACCACCAACAACAACAACAACAACAACAACAACTGCCAGGCGAGCAGCCACAGCACGAACAGCAGCTGCACGGCGAATGCCAGCTCGACGCAGTCGACCGCCTCGATAACCGCCTCGCCGATTGTGAGCACAGCGCCGGCTGTGCTGACGCTGATCAAGCGGTGCGAGCGCGGCAATCAGACGGAGAGCCAGGATATGTACTCGGACGAGCACTTTCTGGAGATGGTGCGGCCGCAGATGAAGGAGATGAATCCGCGCCAGAAGATGCGCTTCAAGCAGAAGATCTTTCAGGCCCTAATGGACACCTTCGACGATGCCACCGACTTTCCCAACAGCGGTGAGGTGCAGCACTTCAATATAAACACGCCGTCCGGGTTCGAGCATGTCAGCGACGGGGAGCTGCGGCTCATCCGGGAGCTGGTCAGCATGGTCAGCGCCGGCAAGCACACCGGCGATCCTCTGCCCAGTGGCCAGCCGGGTACGGCGACGGCGACGGCTACGTCGCCGACGGCGGCGTCGACCACGCCCAAACTGCGAGCTTCGCCCGGCCAGGGTGGGCAGGCGATGCAGCGCGTGTTTCGGCCGGCCCAGGGATCGGTGACGGCTTTGGGCGAGGACAGGAAACTCTATCGCATTCTGCAGACGAACAACCAGTCGAAGATGCTGGCGGGAGTCAACGGGCCGTCGGCTGCTGAGCGCACGGATAGCGTTGATAGCAACAGCAGCTCCGGCACCGTCCCGGTGAGGAGCGGCTCCAGTCGCGTGGGCACCTTCATTGTGCCCGGCAGCAGTCCGAAGATGTGCCGCACCCAGGATCCGCTCACGTCCCTGTTCGCCGCGGGCAAAGTGACGCCAACGGTGGTCATACCATGTGGCTCCTCCAAGGAGCCGCTGCTGGTGCGGCAAATGGGCAGACGCTACTCGGTCTGCGGCGCCGGCGCGCCCAGCACCGCGCAGGCCTCCACCTCGGCGGGCGCCAGCGCCGCCAACATGGATGCGGGCCTGCTCAAGCGGCGACTGGCGACGCCCGCCTCCTCGTCGATGGTGCCGCCCCAGCAGCGGGCGCGCTACTCGCACAGCCCCATCGCGACCGGTCACATCGCAGCCATTGCGCCGGGCAACAGCTTGCTGATGCGACGCGTCGCCCAGAAACAGGTCTCCCCCACTGGCGGCGGCTCCGTGCCGCAGAAGATGCCGCAGATCACCAGTATTCAGGGCAGCGCCTTCAACGAGTTTGTCGCGCCCACCGCGGTGCGCTTCAGCCCCTCTGGCGCCGGCTTTGGGTCCGGCGCCAACACCAGTTCCGCCTCCATTTCGCCGCTGAAGCGCAACCTGATCGTGGCCAGCGTGAAGGCCGCCGGCCAGCAGAAGCCATCGGTGTCCCCGGCACGGTCGCAGTTTGGCTCCAATCCTGCCGGATCCGGCAAACAGCAGTCGCAATCGCCGGGCGCAAATGTGGCCAATCTGCTAGGCGATCTACGTGCCCAATCCCAATCCCAGCCACTGTCACGCCCCGTCGCCAGGTGGGCCGGAAGCGAGGCTTCGGAGACGGCTGGCATCATAGCAGCTGATGACTTCGATATGAGTCGCCTGAAACGCGAGCCACAGGACATCATGGATGACCAGGACGAGGGTATAATGGGCATGTAGATGCCCCAATGGAAATTTAACCAAAAACGAAAGAATTTCGTACGCTATTTTTTTTTTATTGGAATACTTTTCTTTCTTTTATTTTAATTTTAATTTTAAAGTGGAAGACAATTGTTCATTTCATTTATATTATGACTATTGATGGTTTACATATTATCCAAGCTATCCGCTTGAGAGATTCGAATATAGTTGTAATTAAGTCATTGAAGACACAAAAAATAATTCATATATTCATATTTTCTTCTAATAAATAACTAAATACAATTTGTAGTTAAGCGCAAACCGAAAAAAAAGTTGATTTTATGCATGGTTATTTGGGGTGGGTAAAACAGCTGTGAAACCAGCAGGGATTATTCAGGTAGCAACAGCAGCAACAGGTAAGCAAAGAGAAGATATTTTGGAAATGATCATCAACAATTCATATGTATTTTCTAATATACATATGTTTATTTAGTGTTTTGATCTATTAATTCACATGATAGCGATATTGTAACGTCACACTTTCAGTAGCAACCTCTCTCTGCCTCTTTCTCTTTGTAATGAATAGCATTAACTGCATGATAATTACATTCTTATTTATATTTTCTAATATATGTTTGTTTAGTTTTTCGATCTATTAATTATACACACACATAATTGCGATGTTGTGACGTCATACTTTTAGAAGTTCAGAAGCAACCTCTCTCTGTCTCTCTCTCTCTCCCTTCCTCCCTTCATTTCCGCGATGAATAGCATTAACTCTGAATGATAATTGCGTCCTTCAGCACGCGAACCACTTGAATGGAACTGAGAACTGGGAGCTAATAAACCATTCTTGATTTTGTGTGAAGCACACGGTTGATATATAGCAGCAGCTATTCGTTATCTGGAGAGCAGCGCAGTAGGCAGCCGCTTGTAAATTAAAAATTGTATGTGAGATAAGGAACCTGCGCCAGTCAGTTGACTATTGACTATAAAGCCACATACCCGATCGACTTGAATGTATATTCAACTTTGAGAGATTCCAGAATGAAATACTTGGCTATTTGTGCTCTGCTCCTGCCGCTCGTCTATGGCGCTGCGGTGCCCCAGCCAAACCGCGCTGAGGGCGATCTGGTGCCGGACATGTCCACGGCCAAGGATGGCTTCGTGATGGCCTTTGTGCCGGACATGTCCGTTGCCAGCGATGGCATCGAGGCGCCCAGCAAGCGTGCGTTGCCGCTGTTCAGCTTCATGAGCCGCCAGCTCAGCGGCGCCCAGGAAGCCACCGTCGATGCCAAACAGGTGCCGGACATGTCCGTTGCCGCCGACGCCGGTGATTTCCAGAGTAAGTCCTCCCCTTCTGCCGATCGCTTCCCGTTCGTTAACCGACCATCCAACCAATCAGACGTTAAAGTGATCGAAGCCGAGGCCAATGCTAATGCTGATCTGGTGCCCGACATGTCTGTTGCCGTCGATGCCGCCGAACAGGGTGAGTAGCTAAACAACCAGAAAACGAAAAAGAAACAAATCCTTACAAGCGGATACCCTTTCCGAAACAGTTGCCGAGAAAGTGGCTCTGGTGCCCGATATGTCTGTTGCCGCCGATGCTGGTGATCAGGGTGAGTAACTATAAAAGAAATACTTTTTTTTTAACGCGGCTCAACTAATTCCCTTCCCGAAATAGTTGCCGAGAAGGCGGCAGCTCAGGTGCCGGACATGTCTGTGGCCAGCGATGCCTTGTAAGGCGAGTGAGTGATGCGACTCCGCCTCCACCACCACCTCCTTCCCCCTCCTCCTACTCCTTTCAACTCTAGACTCACTCCTAGTTATTGACTACGTATATTGTGTATTGTATTTTTTAAGTTTTTTTTTTTTTGGCAGCATTAATAAATTATAACGACTAAATGAAATTCTGCGCATTATCTATTTTATTTTATTTTGTTTACTGCTGATTACACATTTTTTTTTTGTTTTTAATCAAATGTAATTTATTGCGAATTTCCCTCAATTATCTGTTAACAAAACGTGATAAGAAGCGATTGGAATGGCACACGACTTGCAGATACTATATATATATATATATTTAGAACATGATTTGTATTTTTGTTCAATCTAATGCCCAGCTAATTATTTTATTTGCCATCTTGCAGCTGATCTTGGCCAACGATTGCCTTCCCCTTTGTTGGGCAATAAATTTGTGGCCAAGACAAAAAAAACTGATTAGTTTTGCGTCATGGCCGTAGGTTCGTTTAGCTGCCCGTTTGGCCAACAAAATTAGATATTTTTTTCTGTCTTTCTTTCTTTCTTTCTTTTTGTACGTTGCTCTTTTGGTTCGCTTTTGTGTTGTTGGCTATTAATAAAAAGGAATTAACGGCAAAAACCGGACCCACACAAAGTGCCTGTGATCCCAATGAGGCACATGGTCATAAACAACAAGCCACCGCATAGGTTAATGGAAAGGGGTTGCGGTTCTTGGTCACCAATGAGACGGCGGAGGGGGGGCGGTTGGAACTCCTCTTCTCTCCATTGTGCCCATGTTGTCGTTGTGATTTTCACACAAAAGCGCTAAAGCGGCTACTAAATTACGTGCTCATGTGTTCTAGTTCAGAGCCAACCGCCAATGCGACGCGACGCCCGTCCGCCCGTCCACCCGTCCACCCGACCGCTCGTCCCGCACCGCCCACGCTCGTGGGCTGGTGGATAGGCCGCAGCATAAAAGACCAAATCGCATTTGGTGCGCTAATGAACCGCAGTGGACCCGAACAGGCCAGACCAGAAGCATGGCCAAAACCAGAACTAGACCAGACGAGGAGTCGACATCGGCTCCGTCTGGTTCGACTACCTCTTGTCGCATATTTAAACGTAAAAATACCGTTTAAAAGTGTAACAATGCCGCTAGCCCGTGCCAGATTATGTCGCGAGAGGGGAGGAGGGGGCGTAAAAGGGGGCGGGACAGTTGGCGTTGGCGTTGCAACAAAAGCCGCTTGATTAAACCGAATGTGTGTGAAATATAAATATGTGCATGTATATGTATGTGTGTGTGTGTGTGTGTGTGTGTGTATGTTTGTTGACTGGGGTCAGCTGTGGGTTAGAACTCCACCGGATTGGTCGGATCAAGTATCATGTGCCGTTTTATCCTGATTCAGCACAAGCAATATGCGAGTATCAAAATCAATTTAGTTTTAGTAAGTGTGCCTCTATAAAAATACATAGATAAGATTTTCCCAAACAAAAGTCCCGGAATGTACATAAGTTAACACAACGAGATGTTTTTATGGCCAGATTTATTTATTGGTTGGGCTGACAGTGGCGATAAGCGTGAATTTACACTAGTCATCATGCGAATGACGCAAGCTGATAAAATCCATTTCCTAAAAAACAAGCATTTGCTTAATATCATAAAAATTAATATTTAATAATTTAATCCTTTATAAATCAATAAAAAAAAAAACGTTTTGCATAGCTGATAATTATATAAATAATTCCTGTTATCATAAATTCTAAATTTGGCTATTATTTTTCAAAAGCGATAAGAAAATTGATTTTTATTTGCAATCATTTACACTAGTCAACAAGAAAAATTAATTATTTTCTTCAACTAAATATACTAAATTTTAGTATTAAAATTAATATTCAATGAATTATATTTAAAATTTAAAATAGTTCACAACTGATTCCTATTTGAAAATTTCCTATTATTCTTTTTTATTTGCTCTTTCGCTCTTGCGAAGTCAAAGTTTTCACTTTTGTCACGCTCGGCTTTTCTGCTTGTTGTACTTTAAATTCTCGTTTATTATTTTTTCCAGTTCCTCTTTAAAAGCACAAAGCAGCAGCTATTAATAAAGTTTTCACTTAAGTGCAACCACAAAAACTGCTAAGCAGAATTCACACAAATAACTGCGTTCTGTGCTTTGACTGCAGCCTTGCCGATTTTAACTGTGTACCTATGCAAATGTGTGTGTATGTAAATATGTGTGCGTGCATTTTTATTTACTTATTGACGTCATACTTATTTCTTTATATTCGTGTCCGGCAAGAAAAAAAAACTTGCACAGAAAGTTCAAAGGCAGAATGCAGAAGGCAAAGCAAAGTTTCGTTAAGGAAACGAAATGAAATTTCTTCGGCAGCGCCGTTGCGAACTAAAAGTGAAGTGATATGCATAACAACAAAAGTTACCCCCTCCTCCTTGCACGAACCACTCGAGCAATACGGAAACTGAATGAAAGGCAGCAGCACCAGCGAAATAAATGAAAACGCAAAAGTGGAAGAAGTTAAAAGTTTTGTAATATGCTAGCGTAGCAAAAGAATCTGCGTGGGAGGCAGACCATTGCAGAGAGCAGCAAGCAGTGCAACAACAGCTGCGAAGTCAGCAGCAAATCAACAATTGCGAAGAGCGCCACGCAGAGGGAGTCAAATTAGGGAAGAGCGCAAGAGAGTGCGAGAGACGAAGCGCCAACTGTTGTTGCAGTTTTTCGTTTTATTTGTGTTATGTGGGTTATAAAATTAGAATACAAATGGTAAATCCACTAAAAGCAAAAATGTGTGACAAAATAACTAAAATGAACAAATTATATAAGATGACAGCTATAAAAAGGTAGATGCTTATGGTGCAGTCTAGGTAACCACCAGCCAATATAAAATATCCAAGTTTTGACAATTTAAGACCAGAGAGGGGGGTGGAGGTGCGGAAATAAGCTTGCGGGTCAGTTGAGACATTCCAAAGTGACGCATGACAGCCCAAAGTGGCCAAGCGATTAGTTCAAATGCCAACAAGCACATCGAGCGACTGCAATGTCAATTTACAGCAATGTCATTTTGTCAGTCCCAACCAGAGCGAGCAAGAAAAAGTGACAAAAAAGGAGGAGACAAATTCACACTTGCATACATATACATACAAACATATAATGTACATGTACGTACACGTGTGTAGGTAGAATGAGAGATAATTGAACAGTATTTGATTTATGGAAAACGAACAAGAGATGTGTAGCGTAAACGGATTAGTCAATGACACTTTCGTATTTTGTCTTGCTTAAATTCCAAGTTGAGTGCTTGCAGTGCGATTTAAAAAGTTATATTCGGTAGTAAGAGAGCATATTGTGGTCAGTTCGCGTAAGATGGCGACAACGTTTTCATTGTGTGTGCCGAGAAAACAGTCGCAAATCGCGCAAAGCAAACACGTTTTCGCTTTTGCTTTTCATTTTCATTTATGTGTACACACTTCTTTTTGCGCCAGCACATCTTCCGTTTTTGGTGAGAGGGACCGACCTGTGCGGGGGGTCGTCCTCCTCCGGCTGTATAAGATGCGCTTTATGGCAAACTGTTATGCGGAGTCGGGCGGCGGAGAAACAATATGGTGGCATGCTGTAAACGTGATTACCGCTGTTATTACTTTCCGTCTTGTTGTTTTTGTAGTTTGTGCACTTTAGATTAAAAATAACGCGAAGCTGTTAACTTTTACGACAACATTGTGGAAACTGTGCGGGAAATTATCAGCGAAAACCGTCAAATATGCATCCAATGCTTCGAACAATACGAGACATGTGCGATTGTAAGTATGAAAAATATCATCTATTATGTCATTGATTTTTTGTACCTTGAAACGTATTAAAATGGATAAGAAAAGGGTATATTGGCTTAGTGGCTTAGTGATCCCCATTTGGACAACTGGCAGGGTGTTCCAGAGTCGGGCACTCTTGTCTACAGCACCCTTGTTTTTGTTTTTTTTGTAGCCCAAAGCATATTTCAATATCTGTCAAGATAACACCACAGCAGCCACTTATTATTAATAAGTTTGAACAATTCCGTCCCCATTTGTCATTGTTGCACCCGCCCGCGCCTTTAATCAGCATTAATTTAAATAATCGCATAGAAAATAATGTTTATGTCCCATGAATTGTGCATAAAATGCGACGTTAAGTAAATAAATCAATTCCACGCCGCAAACTTAAATGTCATTCAACAATAATAAATAAACACAACACAACACAACAAAACACCGCAACTCATAGCCGAAGAGTACATTAATAAATATGAATGAAAACAACAAGAAAAAAAAATTGAAATCACACGCAAATTGCGCAAAAATACGAATAATAATAAAAATAAGCGACTGTCAAAAAGAGAAACGGCAACGATTTCGCCATAAAAAATAAATTATTTTCCCATAGAAAAAGTTAATTTCTGATGTTTTTTCCCTCTCTATTTTATTTATTTTTTATGGCATTAACAATTTTCGTGACCCAACGACGCGACGATTGTTGAGGACGATTCATCTTCGTGTGGGTGCACTTTGGTGATTTTTCCCATTTTTTGGCTGGCAAAAATAAATTTAATTAGCTAACGACTGGTCGCTGCCGAAGAGTAACTTCAGGGAAGGCGCGGGAGCAGGGGACGGGCAAAGTTCAAGCGTCAGCGGTTGCTGCTTTGACATTTGGCGCTTTAGCGATTACGCTGCCAGCATTAAACGTGATGTTTGCTCTCTCGCTCACACCCGCTCCCCACTGTGTGCAGCTATGCTGCTCGCGCCTAATGCAGCTTTTGCATTTCGTTTCGTCTTCTTTTGCTGCTCTGCTAGCAATAAATATTTTTATGAGAAAGGTGTGCAAAATTTACACCGCATTAAAATTTGATTCCAAGGCGAGCGAGTAAAAGTGAAATGATTGCGCGTGTGTGGCGGCTGCTGGCTGAGTCATTTGCCTGGCTTTACAATTGCGGCCATAAAAAATGAGAGCTGTAAACATTTCTTTGGTCGCTCTTTATTCATTTTTCTTGTGACACTTCTTGGCAGCTGACGCTTTGTGTGCTTCAGTTGCTTTGAATTTGAAGTGGGAGCCTAACCGAGCGAGAGAGAGAGAGAGAGGTGAGTTGTGACTCCACTCAGTAAATAACATAGGATGAGTTCTTAAAATGGTGACGTCACAATATCGAAATATTGTGTGCGCGCGTTCGTATGGAAATTTCGACAATATTGCTCTTAAGTAGCATTATGACTCAAATAGGCTGGCTGTATCAATGAAACTTGGCATGTTTATTGAAATTGTCCCAATTGGACCACTTTGTATTGCACAAGTTGAAAATCTGACGTCACGCTCTCTTCAATCATGCTATTTTAATGTGTTAGGTTTGCTAACCTTTAAATCTCGTCAGCATCGCACCGCCACCCTGCTTTTGTTCAGCTCCTCATTTCGCTCGCACTTTCAGAGAGCAGAAGCTTACTTTGTGAGTGCGCAGCGATCTCGCAGTTATTTGTGCAACCTGTTCGCTCGCACTAAAGCGTCTTGCCTGGCTTGCTTTCATGTTATTTGGTTTGCAGTTCTTTGTGTTTTGGGTGACAAAATTTAATTGAATGCCAAGAGAACATGTTTGAGTGCGTGTTCGTGAGTCCTGTTACAAGTAATTTGGGCATATTTGAAGTAAGTTTGGCATCGTGATCGTTTCCTTTTGGGTTTATCTGTTGGATTAACTATGAATGTACTTATCGATGTCGTTGCAGCTGTGCTGTCAAAAACACATTCTGTCAACGAACTACAACAGGACTTGAGCACAAACATCACACATACGCACACACACACACACAGATGTCACTCAATTAACAAGCCAACAAATGCAGACACTACAGACTAGTGGGCTAACAATGCAAGAGGCGAAGGACTCTGGCTTTTCGCATCCGAGTGTGGAAAATTCATAGTTGCGTGGAGGGGGGTAGAGAGAGGGAACTGCAGAGTTTTCAACCGAGTAGCAAGAAATGTTGCCGCTATCTGCAGCTGTTCCTCTGCCAGTTCATTTTGAAATTATTGCGAAAGGTAACTCGAAACAGGCTCTACCAAATTCAGTTGTTGTTGCTGCTCCAATTCAATCCTTTGGAACGCTTTCAAACAATGCCGTGCGGGGGAACACACAGCACAATGGGCCCCCAATTGTCGATAAGTTGCCATGGTGCAGTCAATTAAGCCAAGTGTAACCTCCCAGTCCCCCTTCCCCCCTCCTTGTTCGATGCCACCTGTCCAAACGTTTCGTGTTTGTTGCATGTAAGTCGTGCTCTTTATGGCACATCCGGCCGAGCACATCCGCATCCTGTCGGGGCAGCTGTTTAGCCAACTTATTTATGCCACTTGGTCACACTTAATGCCCCCAGTGCCACACACAGAAACACACACATACAGACACACACACACACACACCACCCACATAAGTTCTTTGTTTTTAATTTTGCTCCGAGGAGCTGTGCGAAATTCCTTTGGCAAAATGAGAATTCCTTAGAAAAAGACGTTTCTGATATTGTAAATAGTTTTACAGGGTATACGTGCATGCACACAAACAAACAAACATACATTCATACATTAGTGAAGAGACTGTCGTTGTTGTTGTTCGCCAGTCTGGTAACAAAATATTTTTGCACTTTCATTAACGCTTTTGACTGCGACATTTTCCACCCGCCGGCTGGAATTTATTGTCACTGCTGTTCTGGCCAATGCACCTGAAAAGCTCCTGGCTGAATGTCCTGCCACAGTCGTGACTGTGCGGCGCATAATTAAACCCATTTGTTGCTGTTGGTTCGACTCCAGAGAGAGAGGTCGGCGAGGGCGATTTATTGTATTTTACAGTTAGTTTATGGTCCGTATTGAAAATGCTGAAATTGATGCGCACGGGGGGACAGGTGGAAAGTGCAAGCACGGTAATTTATACGACAATAAATTGGCAGAGAATATTAGAAGGAGACCTTTGGGGGGAAATTCAATTACCCAGAAACATGCGATTGAAACTATTTTAAGTTAATTGCCACACAAAGGTTACTAATATAATTGCAAATCGTTTTTGGAAAATCATCTGATCAATTTTGGTATTTTCGCTTTTAAGCAAGAATGCTTGTTATCAAATTTTTCCGTATTTAATTAGCCCTTCAAGATTTTCTACTCACATTTTTGTAGGGTATTTTATTATTTGGATTTTTCTAAAAATCTTTTTCATTTACAACCATTTTCTGCCACATTTCCAGCTGCTAAATTTAATTGTTGTTCTAATTTGTTAGTTGTCGCGCATTTTTTTTTCTCGGTTTTCTTCTTTTCTTGCGCTGATGTTGCGTGTTTCTCCCATTTTTGGCCACATTCATTAACACGTTTGCAGAATTCTTTGCTGCTGTTGCCTTTTGGTCAGCAAGTTTCGTAAATACTTTAAATCCGGCAATGCACATGACCCCCCCCCCCCATTCCTCTCGTCCTGCTCCTGCTGGAAATGTATCTGCAACAATTTACGCAATCAACTTGAACTTTCTCTTCCGTCTTACACAATGCTACAGAATTTAATGCTGTTTTCCAAAGCAGAAGAACGAATTTGCGATTAGTTCTGACTTAAACAACAAGCAGCTTGTTGACTAGTGTATTTTAATATCAAAAAGAAGAAGAACGTTTAATAAATGGTTGTACACTTGTTTATTTATCATTTACACAGAATACACACAATAGTTGCCAATCCTACGCAGACATTCTCCATTTATCTATTTCAGTCCCTCTCTCTGTCTCTTGGTCTCTTTCTCTTGGGAATTCTCTGTGCCTGACCACGTAATGGAAAACTTTCGGTGTGTCCAGCCGAAAAACTTTTTGTCCACATAAATCCTGCTAATCGCTTTTGCTGTACCGAAAGCTGACTGCTGTGAAACTCTCCCCGTAACTCGAAACTCATTTGCATTTATCTGCTGTCTGTTTCGTCTTCGTTGCTCCGTCTCGCTCGCTCTCTCTGATGCGATTCCCGTGTGTGTTTTTGGCTAATTGCTGTGCCTGTTGCTAATTGTTTTTGTTGCTGTCCTGCTGGACCCTTAGCAACACTTTTTACTACCACTTTCAACACTGGTTTTCGTGCCTGTGTGCTTCTGGCCATTTTGCGTTTAATGATGAATGTTGAGAAACTTTCCGGGCTCCCCCCTTAGAACTTTCCTCGAACGGATCCTGCAACTAATTTCCGTTTTGCAACTCGTTATTCACACTCTTTCAACCAACGAGCGGCCAAATAAACAAATGATATAAAAATAATCAACAGCGGCGGCAACAACAACAACAACAACAAAAACAGTGTTGAATACAAATCTCTTGGAAACAAATGCAAAAAATGACACCGAAATAAAACAAAAGAAAATGCGTACAAATTACCCAAACAACGAATAAAACCAAAGCAACAACAACAACAACAACACATGCAAAGCTGTCGCTGACAGTGACAACAACAACAGCAACAACAACAACAACAAGAGAAAAATATGCACACTGACACTTTACGAAGATTTATGCGTTTTAGTTGAGTTCTGCTCGGTTCTGTTCTTCTGCAAGCGAGCGGAGAATTTTTTGCATAGCTTTTCACGCTTTGTCGGACACGCCCCCTGTTTTTTTTTCGTGTTTTTTTTTTGCCGAAACTGGATTTTAGTCCTTCAACTTTGCATTACACAATAAATGCCAAATAGCAAAAACAGTGAGTGCAAACAGACTGACAGCAGCGGAAATACGATCATTTCATATTGTGGCGAAAGGGGGGGAGAAATCACACTCGAAAATGTTCGCTGAAACTCCGATTAACTAGTTTAGATTGCCTCAATCCAGCTACTATGTAGATGATCCACGCAATTTACATACAAAAATACTTTGCTTAGTAATTTTATGTTAATTCGTGCATAAAACCAACATTTATTTTCCAACTGCGCAACAAATTAAAATATTGTAGTATTCATAACTGAATGCAAGTTTTTTAATTCTACCTGTTCAATATTTATATTATTATTTGTTTGATTCTTTAAATCAATCCCGAAAAAACACTACGCGCCCAATATTACTTTAATCCTTGGCTCAACTCCCATTAGTTATGGGTTCCCCCTTCCGTCCCCCTTCTCTGCTGAATGCTGCGCACTTTTCATAAATTGCATAAAAATTTTACAAACTATTTACAAACTTGCGGCTTCTGGTTGCAAAACATCAGAAAGAACAACAACAGCAAACCTCATATAAAACCATATTTTGAATATTTAATATACATTTTATTGCAGTAAATATAGAAAAAGAGTCAACAATATTTATTTGCGTTCATTTGTCTGCACTTTTCGAAATTATTTTCACAGCCAAAACAATATTTCATTTATTTACGCACTCTCTGTGTTTTCCCTTTTCCTGCCTCAACTTGTGGCACCAATATTTTATGCATTAACATGCTGCTCACCTGTCACCTGCCTGCCTCTCTGGCACCCCCTCTATCTCTCCTTTGGCACGTGTCAAAAACTTTATTTGCACTCGTTTCGCTGCATGGTCCCCAACTCCGGCTCCAATTCCAGCTTCAGGTCCAGCTCCAGCTTGCCATCTCTTTGGGCCTCTTTATTGGGGGGCCTGGTTTTTGGGGCCGCCTCATTGGCCGCCATATTTGACGCCAGTTGAGCATGAAAATGCCATTTAACAATGGCGAACGGTCCAAAAAAGCAAATAAATAACAGCAAAAAAAAAAGGGCAACCGAAGCGAAAAAATAAAAAAGAGACCAAAGCTGTGTTGGAAAATGTTTAAAACAATGCAAGAGACCGTAACAGCAACACGACAAGAACAATGAGCGCCAACCTCTGATAGCGAAACAACAATAACAATAAAAATGTCAAAAAAGCAACGACGCTTAAATCAAATTAATGTGAAGCCGACTCGAAACGTTTGTGCCTTTTTTATTTATTTATTTATTTATTTTTTGCATTCAAAGATGTTCTGGAATTAAATTTCAAATTATTGTGCAAAATTACAGTTAAGCAGCGATTATTGGTGAAATCGAACAAGTATTAAAAATAAATTTGTGCACAATGTATATTATAGGCTTCGACCATATAAAACATATATATTTTCTTGATCTGCATTATAAACCACAAATTAATCTATCATTAAATTCTGCAAATTTACTTTAAATCTGTTTGTTTTATGTATTTACAAAATTGAGTCTGCTTAAATTGTTTGGCGAATTGTCGACGAAATTACTCATTGGAAAATGTGTGTGCTTTATTTTCTTGCCCTTCGCTTGTTTTCCTTGACGCATAAATTTTCATTTAATATTTTATTTAATGCATCGACTGCTCATAATTTGTGCGAATAATGTGCTTGCCTTGCATTTTAAATTCGTGTTTGCATTCGGCTTTTACAGATGTCCACGTTAATAGTCTGACACTTTAAAATTTTGATTGGCCTCAATAAATTTTGATGGTCGTTTAATATCGTTAAATTGTAAAATTTGTCAATTTTCAGTTAATTTGTAATTTTAATTGACTGCAGGTGCAGCGATTTTGTACAGAAATTCCAATAATCTCCAAAAATATGTTTTCCCCCATGTTGGTGTACAAATGAGGTCTGTCTCCTGACGCAAATCCCCCAACTGATTTACAGTTTCCCTTTAAAAAAAAAAATAACTCGCACACAAGCGACTGCTGTAAACAAAAACTTGATAAAATTACAGCCGGCGACCAATATTTTATAAATAATTAGTAAACATTTCTGCGCTACGTTGCCATAATTAGAGCTCCATAAGGGAGGGAGGGAAGTGAGTGCTACTGTTAGTGTGTGCCACGCCCCGCCCCCATTGCTAGCCACAATATCCTGGCCACATCAATATAGAAACCGTGCTCGTCTGTTTGCCATACAGTTTTAATACTTTATAATTGCATTATTCCGATGCATAGATGGGGGGGAGATGGGAGAGAGAGAGAGAATGAGTGGAAAAAGAGATGGGAGTTGAGGTCCTGCATAAAAGTTACTGTTGCCATCATTTTAGCAGCATAAATTCAATTAAGTGCTTATTAGCTGTTTACTGTGGCAATCAAATTTCAGCTGCACCCCCCTCAAAAAACTTAGTGCGCTTATTTTGTTTACTTGTTTACAGTTGGCCAGATCTATATAGACGTACATACGTATATATGCAGAGATATATGTATGTGTGTGTGCAATTGTAGTTATCTCACCATTAATTATTCACTCATGTGAACTGTAGCGTTTTGTAGCTGTGAAATTCGCCATCTAATTCAATTAGTGAAATTCGCAATTCCACCGAAATGGTTTTTTCACGTTTTATCACTCGCAAAAAGATTTTATGAACAATATGGATTTTAAATCTGAATATTTAGAGCAATTTAATATAATTTTAAAACTTGAATAAAATCTTAAAGTTGTTAAAATCTTTTTTTAATTATTTGTGTAATTAGTCGATTGTCACTGCAAAGGACATGCAGCTTGAGATAATTTGTTTATTAGGTTTTTCAACCGTTTTTATTCAATTTAAGCCAAAAGCAGATTTCAATTTAAGCTTTTGTCGCATTCTGAAGCACAGATCTTGGTGCGCTTAATCAAGGTTGTCCGCTTGCCAAAAGGACAGTCAGCACAGGAGTCGTGGCCAAATTCAGCGCCAGCAGCCCAGCCGCCTAAGCCTCCCCCCTCCCCGAAACCCCTTGCAATCCAATTGCAGATCCCGACGGTGCAGTTTAGGGAGCGAGTTTCCGTTTGAGCGCCATAATAAATTTGCCAGCGACTTTTTGCCAGCCAGGAGGAGTCGATCTGGGAGCATCAACGGGAGCAGAAGTAGGAACAGGAGACTAATGCCTCATCTTGGCATTTTCTTAGCCGCCTGTCCCCTGTCTCTCCCGTCCACCCATCCACGGCTTGTGAATGCCGTGCGGCGCTTTGTTACGCTTGATTTACGCTAACAAGACATGAACGAATGGACACAGGGACAGAATGCCGATGGGGGTGTGGCACAGGCGGACGAGCAGAACTCCCGGAGACATTTTAAATGTGGCGCAAAAGAACGATTACAGGCTGTCCCGTTGCTGCAACCGCCACAAAAACCACAGACAACAAATGGGCTACAGGCGGACGCGAAGGTGGAAAGCAGTTCGAGGCTTGCGGTTGCTGGCAACTGCAGCCACTGAGGGAGGGGCGGTGGGGCGGGCATGATTCTAAGGCTGAGTACAGTGAGGTGTAACGATTGCCAATTCAAGCGAAAAGTTGGCGCACTTTTCCATTTCCGAGCAGAGACCAGCCAAAGACGTGCTGCTAGTTTGCGGTGCGGCCCAAAGGGCTGCAGAAGGAACGTGGGCTGCAGAATATCAGCAAAAATGTCAGGAAATTACAGGAAAATGAAATAAATGAAGATGGATACGCAATTTGAATAGCGTTGAATTGCTTCAGCGCCGCTGACAATGTCACGACGAAGATGCCGCTGCTTGACTCAGAGGTGGGGGGACGGCACGGGAGGGGGCGGCCAGAGACAGCTAGGATTCTGCTCGAATGATTGACAGCGAAGAGTTTTTCCTTTAACTGAAATTGAATCGAATAGCTGGCAAATCAAGGGATGTAGCCAGGGTGATTCTATTCCTGTATTGCCGCATTTTAAAGGTGGCTTAAAGGCTAATTTTAGAGATGAATCAGATATAACAGAAATTGGTCCACGGAATGCTGGCGCTATTTGAGCTATGGCCACGAAGCCATCGCGCCCATATGCTTCACCCACACACACAGGACGACAGACAAAGTGGCAACTGGGGCGTGCTCTCGGTCATCTTCCGCCTAATAACTTCGATGTGATTGCAAATTTCGCCGGCCCAAAATCTCGGCCAAATTACACGAAATGCAAATTCGCAACACACAACACACAACACACAAATGGAGTCGAGAGGCCAATTTCAGGCATGCAAGCCAATTTTGCTTGTGTAATTAGCTTGCGAGCATTGAACAGAACGGGTCTGAAGGGGGCGGCTAACCGGGAGATATTGCAATAAATTGGCGCCCCGTTGCGGCCGCTGTTAAACAGCAACAGAAACAACAAACTGTTTGGCTGGGATCAACACGACTGCTTGAGCTTGTCAATGGGCTCGAGCCGAGTGTGAGGTCAATTGATTGTTAGAGCTGAGCCATAACCGTTAGCCGTCTTCCAGTGTGTGGCTTTAACAATCTGTGCCTTGAACACGCCTAATTATGGACTCGATATGCGTGCCTCGTCTTAAACCGCTTAGATATTAAACGGTTGCGATAAAAAATGTTATAAATTAAACTTAAACTTGAGTTCATCAAAACTTTCTTAGCTCATTGGCAATTAAAGTCTATTGATAGCCAAAAGCCAGCACGAAAAGTTATTAAGCTGAATTGCTTGAAACTTTAATACAGTTTGCATCGGGCAACTTTTATTGCAACAGCCAACTGGACGTATGAGCAATAAGCCATTCAAGGGATTCCCATATTAAAAGAACTTTTTTTGTATCAAGTTTAAAAGAGATAAGCAAATGTTTTAAATATTACAATTTTATAAATCTCTGCGCTTTTGTCAGCCCCAAGTGAGCTATTTAAAGGTATATTCATCATTATTTTGTTATATTCTCGAAACTGTATTTATCGTTATAAAGTTAACCTGCATGCCAAGGGTATCACGACTTTTAAATAGAGTTCGTCGAGAAGCTGGCGTAAAAATGAATTTAGGTTTAATTTAAAACATACTTGTGTTAAATCATATTTATTATATATATTTATTATATATATATGACTACCATTCTGGCATCTTGAAGAAGAATAGGGTATTCTTGTGTTGGTGAATTTGAAAAATGCTTTAAATATTTTCTTTTGTTGGCTATTATTATAAGGTTGTATTATTCAGGTTGGGCTTAGACTGGATTATGGCTTAAAAACATGAACAATGCAGCAGTCTTCGACGCTTGCAAAGCTACACACACACACACACACACACACACACACACACACACTCATACACTCATACACACACTCACACATGCATCAGCACAGAAATGCAACGCATTTTGCTGAGGCAGCTGTAATCGCAGCAGAGCACAAAATGTCAGCTAATTGATTTTAGATTCCTCCTAACAATGTTTTCGAGCTCGCCTAAGCTCCTCCTATAGCCTGCCAAGGATAATGAGCAGCTCTCCCTGCAGCGTATAAAGCCCCAAAATAAAGCGTTCGTTGATAATCCGAGATGTGGCCGTCGTTCTGTCCCTTTCGCCTGTGCGAGTGTTGTGCATGCTGCACAAATATTCTACTATTAGTTTTGGCAACCATTTCAATTGAATTATGATGAAATATGCGAGAGTAAGTCTCGCTTTGTTCTTGATAGTCTGCCACACACACACACACACACACTCACACACACACACATATACACAGAACTCAATTATGCAAACAGTTCACATATGTCTAAGACTCGAGCGCATTCATGGCTACACTGTGCAACAAAATATAAATGAATGATAACAGTTAAAATCGAAAATATTTATTTTATATAATAATTCTTAATTTCTACTATAACAAAATTATTATTATAAATTCGCTATTTTATATCCAAAAAAAACAATTTGTATTTATTTGTACTACAAAGTTTCGAACCTTGTTTAAGTTTTTTTTTAAAGCGCCCTCATTTCCGATATCAAGTCAAATGGATATTCACTATAATATATCAAAAAATTGCAAATTCTAAAAATCGTTTACATATATATAAATATCGTATACATCTGTGCGATAAAGGATTCCCACATTTACATAAGCAACAATAAAAATATACAGTTATAATCGGTTTCAGAAACATTAAATTTAAAATTGGATGCAATATCAAAAAACTGGTTGAATAGTGTAATGACAAAATGAAAACTAGAGAGAGAGAGAGAGAGAGAGAGAAGGGAGAACGAGGGGGAAATGTGTTCTGAGTGAGGGCTGGAGAGTCTGGATGCAGGCCAGGCCAGGCTATGCAGTCTATAAATTAAATGCCACAGCAGACCAAAAGCACAAATGGCAAATTGTTGCTGTTATTGTTGCTGTTGTCGTTTGTCTGTGCGTGTTGTTGCGTAAGCGAGGACAAGCGAGTGCCTTGTTTATTATATGTAGAGACGCTCATAATATTGTTAACCAGTGCGTATGAGTGATATTTAATTATAATGACCTTACGCACTATCCAAGTACACCACTCCTGGCCACACTTACATTTATTGGCAGTGCATGAACAATCCAAACGCAAAGCAACCTCAGACCCGCCCAGCCCAGCACAAATAGTTGGACAGCTTGTTAACTTATTTAATTATGACAATCAAATATCACCGAGGCGAAAAGGGGGGGCGGCCATTTGCCGAGTTGGTTGCATAACTTTTTCGGTTTGCTTTCAATTAAACTGCAGCGTCTTTGGGGGATTTGGAGGCGGCAGCATATGGCGGTAAATTGAATAAGTTTATGGGCCATGTGCTTGGCAAATTGATAAGCGAAGAGTTGAAATTGGCTTTGATTTTGGCAGTTATTGTGCGAAAAGTTACTCCGCACAAAAGTTACACAGGCAGATTTTCGCTCTGAAAACAGCGCGAACTGCGGACTGTGGAGGGGGGATAAAAAACTTGAGACAAATCTGTTATTATGAAAATTTTCAATTTGTTGCCATATTTTGTTGTTTACTTTTTTGCTGTTTACGTTTGTCCTTATTTAAATAATTCTTAAGTCTTCCCAAAAAGCTCTAACGAAATTATCTTGAATGCATAATCCAGCAGGGAATTATGCAAACTTGAATATGTATGTATATACAAGTATATATGTATGTATGTCTTGTATGTCTTCCTTTGGCATAAAATAAGCGTTTATGATAACACGCTATCAAAATTGCAGCTCGTCTTTCCCTTTTGTCCTCTTTAACTGTCGCTGCAGACGCAATCGCCTGTCATTAAATTATGCATTTGCGCAATCACTTCCTAAAATATGCAAAGGAGGGCATCTAAGTGGAGTCGAGTGGAGTGGAGTGGAGAGGAGTGGAGTGGAGTAGTGTGGAGCATTGATGGGTTGGCGGCGAGGCACATTGCACGCTTCGTTGCGATGAAGCAAGCTTCCGCGAATTCTCTGGCTTCGCCACAAGTTTTCAAAGAGCTTGCCTCGCTTGATTTGCACTCTTCCTGCCGCTGTCCTCCCGTCCGCCATTTCTCCGTCGCTCACAAGCCGGAAGTTGATAAAGTGCCTGGCAGCCAAGGAATTCCGCGGCATGTTGCGGCATCTCTCTCTCTCGCTTACTCGCTCACTCACTCTCGCACATTTGCCGTTCGTGTCTTTATTAAAGTATTACACACATGCAGTCGACCGTGCGGAAATGCATTTAGACCACGCCTCCCACTCCTCTCTTGCTGGCACACGCCCCCAGACTGCTCAGCCAGAATGCAACAGATAAATTTCTGGCATTTGTATATATATATCAATATTACCTGCGGGCTTTAGTTTAAAGCCAAGGGATGGGACACAAGGTTCGCATTTCGAGAAGCCACAGAAATATTTATACCTTAATCAATTTGCAGACACAAAAGTCCTTGCCAAACCAACAAGAGTTTCTATCGAATTTTCAAACATGTTTTTTTTGTGCAAAAGTTGCAAATTTCGGGCGACAAAAACAATTGATTTTTTGTCAACAATCTGCTCGTTGGATCTGAAAAAATTTGATTTGCATTTTCGAACTCTTTCGTTCATTTTCAGTTAAAATAGATTTCCCTCGTTAACCGGTTGCACATAAATCACGCATACGCAACGTTGCACCGCGCACAGCTTTGACAGTTCATTAAATTCCCATCAATGGCTGCAGCGGCGCGTGTTGAAATTCTCTTTCAGTTTTTATGCCAACGAATTTGGATTTGCTAAATTAATGCTGCATGCGAGCAGATAGCGTTAATTATAACACATAAATCAGCAGGATTTTGAAAGGGGATGTTCGGGGGGCAGGGGGCGAAATCGCAATGGATTTATGCGGAAAGCGCAAAACAAACAATTGCAACAAAGCAACAACAAACAACAGCAGACCGAATACGCACTGTCAATTCACAGAGCGAGAAATAAAGAGAGTGAGAGTGAAAGAGAGAGAGAGAGAGGGAAAGAAAGAGACGGAGAAGTAACATATGAACGAGCTGTATGCCAAATATTATTTCAAATAACACACAAAGGCAAATATAATGCTGTTGTATCAAGAAAAGCCAACTGAGCAAATAAACAACTCGTCCGAGTGTCCAAGTGTTTTGTGGAGTACGGGTTAAAGCCGGGCTCGACGAAGAAGAATAGAAGTGTTGCTTTAGTCTTATTTGAGAGACGATTCAGCTCTGAGCAGTATGTGAAAGCGAGTTGCAGATTGATTTTGATTAGGGTGATTCAGTTTCGAGCATATGAAAGCCAATCAACTGCGACTGCCAAAGAGAACCCTCAAATGCAAAATTCAAGCAGAACTCAATCACAAAAAAAAAAAACAGGAAAAAGAAACCAAACTCAACCCACATGTGGACGTGGACCAGCAACCAGCAGCCGGCTGCCAACAGCCAATCAAAGAAAGAGCTTAACGCATTCGAAACAGGAGGGGAGGGGGAAAGGTAGTAGATCAGCACTTGGTTCAATCAAAAGTAATACACATTACAGAGCAACTTGTTTACCCTAGCATTTACCATCGGGTTTCAGCTAGCCGAGGAATACTTGTGCTTGTCGGAATAGCTGCTCTAAATATATATATATTTATATATATCTTTTAAATTCAAAGTTATTTATATGCGCTATGTGAAATTGGAATTGCTGTGAAAGGGAAGTGCAGCGTTTGTCACGCCAGCGATTCATCATCGTCATTGCCATCTACAGTTCATCGTCATCATCATTATCAGGAATCGATTCAAATGGGAACTGTCAAAAGAGCAGAGATGAAACAGCTCGTGACTCGAGAAGTTACCAAACAGATAGGTGAAAAAAAGGAAAGAGCTTTACTAAAGGTATTTTAAACGAATAAAATTTAATATTAGTTAGTATTTGAAGGCAACTGAAGAAGAATCGGTTTTAGAATTTAGAAAAATATGTAATATAATTTATAATATTTATTCAAATATCACGACAAAGTCACAGGTTTAGAATTCGTGACTTGGTGCGCAGTTCCACTGGCACAGACGCAGTCGGGACTCTACTTACGCTGACATTCATTTGAGTGCCAGGCGACTAGTCTAAGGATATATTTTGAATATATATCTCAAAGTAAAAATGTGTGCTTCTGCTGCTTTTCTCCTCGCCTCCTTCGCACTGTCTCGCATATCAAAGGCGGGCCAAATTGCAAAGAATTTCCCCTCTAGAGAGCGATTGAATAGGGACTAACCAGGACCCTGCGCTGGCTTGCCATGTGTGGAAATTGTCACTTGAAAATTGCCAAGTTGAAAAGAAGTGTCGATGCATTGCAATGCTTGGTTTGTTTGCGATATCTGTGGATTGTGTGTGTGGCTTTGCTGCCACGTTTCTGTTGTGTGTTGGTTTTCTTCTTCTGCTGCTGCGGCTGCTGCCTGCTTCTGCTACAATGGGCTACTTATCGGCACCCGTAACTACATTTTTCTTTCCATCTCCTACCTAATCGCGCAAAATGATGCTGTCATCTGTTCATTGATTGATGAGTGCCCGGGGGCAAAAACAGCAGCAGCTGCTTGTTTGACCGAAACTCCGCCCCCCCCTGAAAACCAATTACAAAGCGGACAAAAATATTATACAATTATAATAAGTAATTAGTCAAAGTCTTCTTAAAGCTGACTCGCCCTGTTCTCTTACGCATCGATTAATATAATTAAAACCAAACAGAAATGGACGAAAAAGCCGTTCCACTTTGCGATTACGTGCCGCACAACGCGGCGCCTAAATGTAGGCAACACTAATTTGCATATTTTAATGTCGAGTACGCACATTAAATGCACAATTTTTGCCATTCGACGCCCAATTAAAAGTGGCTTAATTTCCGATGGGTAGATAAATACATATATATTACAATCATAATAAAGTGTGGGCAAAATATATAGAGAATACACCGAACTTATTAATTTGGCGTGGAAAGGCCGCGTTGATTTATAATGTATATATTTTAAATATTCACATTAAGTATTAGATTATAATTATTGTTTTTAAAAAAGTATACATTTATTTCAATAATTTCAGAATTTAATTTATGATAACATTCCATAAATATTAGATATAAAATTAAATACTAACAAGAGGAAAGTTAAGCTGAGTTTTATAAAACTCGATCCGCACATTATTGAAATGCTACGATATGTTTCTCGAGAGCAACTGATAGCTGTCAGTTGCAAACTCTATTGCATATATATATATATGTATATCTCATAAGTGTGGGGCGCAACCAGCTGTCGAAACATTTTGACAATCATAAATTTTAATGACGAACGCGCACAAAATGTAAATCAAATGTTATTAAAGTGCCGCCCGGTCCTCCTAATGGGCTGCTCATGTAGGGGCCGAGCCATTTGTTAGTGATGTGTAACATGCCGTTTTTATGGGAAATTATGGAAATTGATTGCCAAGTGGTTGCCAATGCTCGGATCGGGGGAATTGGGGAATGTCAAATAATCGCGCGAAAAGTTTGTCAACATAAAAAGCGTCAAGAGAACTTCAAGTTGAAGCTGACTGATGTCTGACAAGAGTGTCTCCAAAAAGGGGCAGCCACTGCCGTAACGGGGAGGGGTAGATCAAAAGGGGGAATGGGGGGGGGGGGGGTGAGGCTGTCAGTGACATTGATGATGACGTTGGCCATGGGCGTTGACAATGTTTGTCAACAGGCAGGCAGCTCGACAAGACGTCCCCGAATGAAGATAGACAGCTGCTAGTGGGTGGGTGGGTGCCTGGGTTTGGTTGGTAGACACGCCCACACCCGCAGGGGCTGCGCAATGGAGCACAGTGGGCGGCTTAAGCAGCTAAGAAGCTGGGCGGCGGTAGTCGCAGTCCCTCAAGTGATGCGGTTTTCTTTTCAGCTTTTCCATAATGAGCTGCAGTTTGCTGCATTTAATTGGCACAGGAGTGCTCAAGGGCTTAAATGGGGGAGGGGCGAGGGGGACTGGCAGTTGCAAAGGATGCTTTGTTTGTGGTCGGCACTTAAAGTTGCCAAGTGGCCAAAAGTTTTTGCACTTGCAATGCGAATGGCTGCGATAAGCGGCACTTTTCCGGGCTTCTGTCTGCCAGAGCAATTAAAGAGGAAACTTTTCTGCGAAGGTGAGAAGAAAGAAGAGAGAGCTGGCGATAAAAAATACGCTTTAAATGCGAATACAAGTGCAGAGAAATGAAGCATAGCGAGACTCTTCAGCTAAATTAAAAATCGATATAGATCAGGGTCAACACATTTGCAAAAAAAAGCGTTAAAACTGTTGAGTATCCAAATGTAAACTAAGTTACATGAGATGAACCCAACTAAAGAACACCGTGTGGGGCAACTTAATAAATCTCAAAATGTAATTAAATTAAAATTTGAATAAGGTTCGACAATTCTGAACAGAAACAGGCCGCAGCAACCGCAACTGAGCAACTGAGTTTCCATTTATATACGTGATTGCTTTCCTTTTTCAGCAGCAAGCTAAGTTAGTTTTCCACAGAGATATTCAATGAATTTTTACGCAAATAAAATGAAATATTCTTCGCCTTAATTTTGCGGCCGCCTTGAGCCGAGTGAGATGAAAAAGCATTTTGAATAGTCAATGAAAAGCGCACAAGGAATGCATAAGAACGAATTAAAACCATAAAATATTTGCAATCAAAACAAGGAAAAGCCTCAAAACGATTTTCCACAGAGGCAAAGCCAAAAACAACTAAACGAACACCCATGAAATAAATTTGCCATAAAATGTGAGTGCAGAAATTTGCATATAAAAACAATAACAAAATGCAGTTGCAGTTACAGTTGGAGTTGCTGCTGCTGCTGCTGCTGCTGCTGCTGCACTTGCACTTGCATTAAAGAAATTAAACTTCTCTCCAGATTGAGCTGGCATCCTTCGTTGAGCTGCGCTGGCTTGGGAATTGTTTGTGTTGCTGGTGCAGGTCCTTTTCAATGCCTGGGTAAACAACTTAGCAACTTTGCCCCAAGGTGCCAGGAGCTGAGAGTAGACTCAAGTCATATTTATGTTTTCATGCCATGTGGGCGCCAGTCACGCCCATCAGCTTTTTGTCAATTTCACATGCACGGCGCTTTCATTGCCAGCGCCGACGTCGACGTTGCTCCTGCAGGGCAAATATCCTGAGCATGAAACGTGCACAAGTCCGGGCCAGATAGATAAATACGATGGGGGAGAAGAGTTGGGGCGTGTATATACACAGATAGATTCATGCATATGGCAAACAAACAAAACACAAAGCCCTAAGCCAGGCAATAAGCCCGTCCATGAATCTGAATCTGAATCGGAATCAGAATCTGAATCGGAATCAGAATCTGAATCGGAATCTGAGTCACAGTTTCCTTGGGCTGCCGAGTGCCAAACGCATGAAAAGTCGAGCAAGTTATCAAAATTCATAGCTTGTTTTTTCTACACTCAACTGCAAAGGGGTAGCAGGCCTATCAAATCCCGTTTGCAGCAACGCTACTGCTAAACAAAATAAGAAGAATAAGAAAAAGTTGGACTATAGTTATAAATATATTATCATCATTTTTTGTACACTATAGAAATACAATCAAAGTTTGCCGCATTTTCCTGAATGAAACATCAGATTCTGTTAGAGTATTTGCTAGTTGCGTTCTTTTTATTAAATTGTTTTTATCTTGTTGTATTTTTTGCTGCCTACTCATTGTGGGCAGGCCGAGCGCTTGTTGCCTGCAACAAGCAACTTGCAACAACTCGCAGCAGCAGCAGCAGCAGTAAAATGCAAAATGTGATTTAATGCGCTTTGGTTTCGCATGCTAATGAGGCAAGTTTGTGCCACAGTTATTCGTATGTAGCTGCAGCTTTGTGGCACGTGCCGAGCAACACGAGTTCCCCCCCAAAGATGCACGACACATACAAAAATAAAAAAAAATAAAAATAAAAACAAAAAAAAACTGGGCCTATGTAGCCGTTGTGTGCCCGGAATACCCAAGAATTATTATATGCTAAATAGTTTTTCTTTAGCCCCGACTGATTTATAGAGTGAGGCAGAGATGATGTCGTGCTAATTGTGTTCCTGGCCCTCTCGAATGCCCCCAACGTCTCCGACTGCCAAAACGTGACTCTCGTTAAGTGGGTCTTGAAACTGCTCAAAGTTGACAGCCAACGGACTGGGCTTCAACAGGGCTTTATTTATTTTGTTTTCCTCTACGTGGAGTGTGTTCGAATAAAATAGATGTTTGGCTTACCTTTGGTTTTACCTTTGCCATTAGCTTTTGCAGTTATACAAGAGAGAAGGTTTGTTCATATGAGAAAGATATGTATTTTTTATATATATCGATTAGATAAGTGTGATCTCTATTGATATTAAGTAATTTTGCTGAAATAAGTTTACTGAATGTTGAATAAACGATTTATAATAATATTTTAAAATTAAATAATTTTAAAAAATTCAAAATTTTGTGCTCTGACAAACTGGGCAATTTCATAAAATTGTTAAACTCTTAATTATACGATTTGCATTTAAGCCATTAATCTTTTAAAGACAACTCCAACTAATTGTGGGAAGCGTGGCAGCCACGAGTGAAGCCAATTTAATTAATATCCACAACATATTCGTTGTGGTTACTTTTCAATTAAACGCCCTTCACGTTAACCGAATAAGTCAACGACTCCTCAAGAGTTTGGCCAGTCAAAGCGTAGCTGGAATAAAGCGTTGGATACGCACTTTAAGGCCAAAACTAAAACTTCAACCAAAATCCAAATCCGAGTCTTGGAGAATTTTGCAAGTTTCGTAGCTTGGCGCAGGTAACGCAAACTGATAATCACTCAATTTGCTTCAGGGCACAAAAACAAAAAAAAAGCTATGAAGTTCAGTCAACTTCGCTCAACGATAAGAGAGTTGGAGCGGTGGGGGCAGCGGGGCGGGGGGAATTGCTAACCTGGTGGAAAAGCAAAGCAACCAAAGAAGCCAACGCCTGCGAGCCATTTAGAATAACAGCAACAGCAACTGCAACAACAACAGCAACTGCAACTGCAACTGCAACAACAAGGGAATGAGAGTCGAGTGCACCAAATTGGCATTACCGTGGCAAAGTGGGTAGCTGGTGGCTGGTGCCGCGTGATCGGAGAGGATGTGGGGCGGGGGAGGCGCCGGCAGGGCATCTGCCATGCAAAATAAATGTTGTAAGCGTAAACATTGCTTAGCGCTTGCAACAATGCGGGGCAACAACACGTTTGGGCCGCGCTCAGCTGAAGAAAAATGCATAATGCAGCAGCCGCAGAAGGTTCAAACTGGCAACGTGAAGAAACAAATGAAAAAAAACAAAAAATAAATATAAAAAAAAAAGAAATAGAAAAGAAAAACAAAACAAAACATAAATGGAAAGCACCAGAGAAAAATTAGTTACGCCAAAAGCGGTTGGCAGCGACGTTGAATGCTCTGGATGGATGCCATGCTAAATGTCTGCGGGGCACGATTATCATGTATAAGTCGAGGCCGCACTAGAAGTGCATGTGGAGGTGGTGCTGCCACCTAAGCGGAGATGAAGCGGGTCGAGCCACCCTGCACACACCACCACTCTCCGCACTCCACACTCCGCGCACTGTGCATGCTGGTGGTACTTACTTACTTAAATCCCATGCACGGCCACTACATTAGCGGCATCAACTTTAGCGAGAGCAGCCAGGAAAGTGTTGAGCTCGTTATAGAACACGATATTGCTGAATGAAGGGCATGAAGGGACTTTCAAGTTGTTTGCGAGCCAGCAGTAATTAGCTATCGATAGATAGTAGCACTTATTAAATATTGAATTTCCAAAGAATTATATTAAATTTTATTTTTTTCATTTTATAATTAATTAATTTACCTTTTTATTTGAAACTTATACTTTGACTTTAATTTTAAGTAATTTCGTTTAGCAGAGCATAAAAGTTTCGATGCAAACTTGTTTCGCGATGTTTTTTTTTTTTTTATTATTTTGCCAGCGATTGAAGCCATTTTGCATAATTCTAAAGTCAAGCCGCGAGTTGGCGGCTAAAATGTGGCCAAAATGCCGGGATGACACACGCTGGCAGGCGTGGATCTGCAGAGGATGCGGATGCGGATGCGGATGAGGATGAGGCTGGGAATGAGGATGAGGATGATGCCGCCGCTGCAGTTGCAGTAACAGCTCGGCGCTGGCATTGGCTGTGGCGGTTTCATGGCTCAGTGCGCCTAAGCTCCGTTTGATGGTTGACGTTTTCAAGCGTTCGTGGCCCGGAGGCGTCTCTCGGCAGCCGGCAATGGCATCGGCATTAATAGCTGTGTGCAACAATGCAGCCATGTTGCAACACTTGGTTGCGGATTTGGCGACATTGTCGCATGATTTGAAGATTTCCAGCTGGCGACAAGTTATCAAGACGAACGTGACTAGCAAACAGTTGGCTTAACTTATTCCTCTTCTTCTTTCGCTGCTACTTCAACTGCAACTTCTTGTTGGCCCGACTCTGCCAGTCAAAAAGTTGCCACAACGCCAGCGCTGCCACTGACAGGCGATAGGGCGTTTAGTCTGAAATTGTGGCACACTCTGCGAGTAAACTAGTGGCCACAACTTTGTGGTGTGTGCGGATGCGGATGCAAAGTCTTGTGGGCTGCAAATACTGCGCAGCTAATCAAACTAAAGAAAAATAAAAACTTATAGAAAAATAAGTTACAAGAATTGTTAAATAAGCTGGGGCCGAAACTGGTAGAAAAGCCCCTGGGACTTAAAGTTAGGGGATCACGTTTTCTAAACTGTACTTTGTTGAACTATGCCGAGAATTTCAATATTGCATTATATATATCTGACAGAGATGCGGACTTCTACGACTGGAATGTTTGCGCTGATCAAGAACATAAATAAGAATAGGAAAGTTTTGTATAACTTGCTTCAGTTTTCAATTTTCTATATCATAATTCTCACGTGCAGAAATAAGTAGACTGTAATACGATCTTGTGAGCTCATTCGATTGGACATAGTTCTATTTTCGGCCTCAAAAGGTTAACCCTAATCAAATCCCCAGCACAATGGCCATTAATGAGCTGTTGGCTTATTTCTTTTTTTTTTTTTTTGGCATAGCAAACAAAAACAACAATAATAACTTTGCTTTGAAAGCAACATATAAATAATAATACGAAAATCAGCAAGCGAATTGATAAAAGACAAGAATAGAGCAGAGAAGGGGGCCGGAGATGAGGGAAGAATGATCATGGCGGATCAGGGCAGAGACTGAGACTTCATCATAAAGGGCACTTGCTAAAGGTCGTGAGCATAAATTTCAAAATTGTTTTGACGTTATTAAAGCGTCGCCAGCGTCTAGAGAACAATTCGCCAGAATGAGCCAACGAAACGAGCAAACGAAAGGCATTGATGAAGTACATCAACATGAGCAGCAGCAGCAGCAGTCGGAGCAGCGGCAGCAGCAGCAGCAGCAGCAGCAGCAGCGGCAGCAACCAGTGCAGATTGCGATGGCGACCTCATATGCCACAGGGCAAGTTTTGGCTTGAAACTTATGGCTAAAAACAGAGTAGAGTAGGGGGGGCCCCCTACCTACCCTATCCGACCCAACACCGGGAAGGCATTGTGCTTCCTATGGAGAACGGCGACTGTGACTGGCGGCCCAGTCGGTCGGAGCGGGCCTGGCGATGCTGTGCGGGTGATAAGTAACATGAATCACGTTTTATTTTGCCTTTGGACCTTAACGATGCAGTCGGCGACGTGGGCTGAGGATGCTGCTCGACTGGCTCCACTCGCCGACTGTTGACTGGCTCAATGGCTGACTGACTGCGACTTCAACTTCGACGGGGACTGCGACTTGGACTGGGACTGGGACTTTGGCAAAGGTCAGCCCATGGTACGAGTCCCAGCACACAGCTCTTTCAGTTCCCAATGCCTCGTTGCAGCAATTTTTATTTACCTTTTGTGTACTATGCGAGAGTGGAGTTCTGCTCAGGTTTTGTATTATGCCTGGAGCGTTTTCAGTTCCTTTTCTTTAGTTGTTGTTGCTGTTGCTGTTGTTGTTGCCTTGGAACGTGAGAATTTAATATTTCTTTTCATTAGCCACGGTCGTAGCAATGTGGCTTGTTGGGAGGCGGGGTTTATAGCCTTTGCGGTACAGATAGTTCCAGTTGTGACTAAAATTTCGTTGTAACTAGATGAGAGACAGGCGACACTTACAAATTTCATGGTTCTATTTAAAAAAGGTCGCATCAGCTCTGAAACAAATGGCGCATAAATTGTGCCCAAAGGCCAATGTCAAAATGCAATTTGAGGCAGAGATTTTTTGAGAGTTTTGCCAGAGAAACATTTGTCGGGTAAATTGTGAAGTTGAAATTATATTGGTAACAAGAACAGGCAGCAGAAAATGGTGAAAAGTTTGAAGGAAAGTTGGAAATAAAATTTGATATATGAATTGCGTTTAATGTCTTCAATAAGAATGTCTTCTAAGATAATCTGTGCCATTTTACTTATTATTTGAATATCATAAAGTTTAAGGGAAATATTAATCATGCTTTTATTATTTGATTTCCGCAAGTGTTTCGACTTTAAGTGCTCATTTTCCTCTCGTTTCTTTTTATTTGACTCAACACCCGCCCACTAAGTGTGGCCCTTCTTATTTTGGGGGCGCTGAAAAGAAATGATGACAATTAAGCGAAGCACGCGCCATTCGCAACCGCAACATAAATCAGATTAAGCCCGGCAACCCCAGTCCATGGAATGTGACCACACGCTGACAGACTTTGTGGCATTGCCTTTAATTACTGAGCGTGGCAAAAGCACCTTATTTTTTTTTTTTTTTATATATATATTTTGCTTGGCTGGCCACCTGCTGCATGCTTTACGAGCAACTCTTAGTGGCGCCCAACTGGTGATTACTGGTCATAGCCCATTGGCTCCGATCGCAAGTAGTTGCCTGAGGCACTTCAGCTCGATGGAGTTTGGCTTAGTTTAGTTTAATTCGGCTTAGAACCCAGCGTGCGGCCTCATCAGTGCTCGCCTTTTATGGCGTTCGTCCATTAAAATTTGTGGCCCATTCCGTCATACGATTCACATTTGAATACATCTATGGCAACACTGAAATTTATGCGGCAGCACTAAAAGCTTCAACTTTATCCATAAACCCGCAAAGTTGAAAGGCCGCCCAATCAGTTAGCTGAGTTATGCGCGCACTTTTTATACCCGGCCAAATAACGTCAAATCGTATTTTATGCTTTTCCAAAAAATAAATACTGCAACTCTTACAAGAGAGGAGCAGATAAAATACAAAAAATTGATTACATTCTAAAATGTAAACCAATATTGAGTTGTGCACGAGGACGGGTATTTTTTAGTGGGGCTCCTTTCTCTTTCTGTGGCTGTGGCTTTCTATTTGCAGAGCCTATTTCGCTGCGCATTTCATCAAATTGGCTGCGATAACTATAAAATTTTACAACATTTTCGCCATCGAACTCAATTCATTTGCAGTTTAAAGTTTGTTTTGACTAACCCTGCCCCTTCTAGTCGTGTCTCCTCCGCATCACCCCGCCACCGCCCCCACCCCACAGCCAGTAGGCATAAACAACTCAACTGTTTTCTCAGCTTGGCAAATTCACAGACGATATTTTCATTGTGTTATTTGCGATGCCATTAAAATCGATTTCGGATGGCCGAAAAACTTTTGCACCAACTGTCATTAGTATTGTTAGTGTGCGAGGAGAAACTTTATCAATTTGTGGGCGTGGCGTTGGCTAATAATTTATGCCACCCTCGCTAATGGCATTGTCGTCCGGGCCGTCCGAAACATGACTCATCAGTAGTGAAGTTTGCAACGCCCCCGCCGGCAACGAGCGAGCCCGTGACTCTCTATGGTCGTATTTCAATTTGTGTCCATTCATTTAGGAGCGATTGTTTGTCTTCATTTCCGATGCTTAACTCTGATTGACATTCATGCCCCATCATTTATTCATTTGGCGCCGTTTTAATCCCGAAAAGTTGAAGATGTCAGTCGAGTCCTTGCCGAAAATTTAATTGACTGCTTCGACAGAAATTAGCAGCCCACAAAAGTGCCTGCAATTGTCGGCAGCTGACAAATATTGGCACTGCCATTAGCCAGCCGGAAGGCAGCTAACTGCTGCTCCTCCTCCCACCCCCGCTCACAAAAACATACACACACACACACAGAGACAAACAAACAGAAACACCATGCAGAACACTCAAAGATTACTCTGATTTTTTGACTGGCTTCTCGGCAGGATTCCTTGACGACTGCTGCGCAATTTGCTGCGATTTGCAAGCGCCTCATAAGAGAAATTGCGTTGGGCGCACGAATTGCTCGAGTTGCCCTCGATGGGGTTGTTAGTCAGTGGGGCAATTAACTTTTCCATTGTTTGCGGCGTGTCCCCCACTCAAGACAAACCCAGTCCACAACTGTAGGACTGTAGTTTCTGGGGACCCCAGCGGTCGTGAAATTTCATTGAGCTGCAGTTGAGCGCAGCTGTCGAGATTTTTTGCTGCTGCTGCTTTAGCTTCTATTTACAACGTGATGTTATTGCACAACTTATTTACTTCGTACTTCGAACTTAAATTTCTTCTTCCTTCAATTTTCGTGCATTTTCGTTTGCACTTTGTCAAAGAGCCAAAGTCAAATACACACACACACCAAAAACACAGAGAAAGAAAAACCTATTTGAGCTGGCTTCATTTGGACATTGCCTAATTGAAAATTTCAATTAAATGCGTCCGCTTCTCATGGTTTTGCCACTAGCGTTCGATTTTCCAGCTGTCTGCCAAAGTATTTGCAATTAATTAAATGAAAATTTTGTTCTTTACTGTTTTACTACAACGACAACATGATATTTATCGCTGGACGAAAAAAAAACACAAGCAATCAATGCTGAATGTGAGCAAAATTCTTCCATGGCTAACAGTTCTGCGGGAATTAAGCCCTTCCTCTAAGCAAAGTTAATGGAACTTTGAGCTCGCGCCTCTTTGCGATTCCTGCGAGACTGGTCAATGGTCCTGCGGGCTTTTATTGCCAATTTCTGCCCCATCTCCAGGTTCCATTTCAGCTCCTTCTTGAACTGCTCCCATCCGTCGGCCATGCTATACCATATGGCCGTCATATATCGGGCGATGTCGAACTTCACTTCCGCATTCGATTGCTTGGCGAATTCCGTGTATACATAGGTGTGTGCTATGATAACCGATAACAGGCCCACGCAAATCCAAAATTTCGAAGACATACTTTTGTTGTAATTGAATCAAAACAGTCATAAACTAAGTCTGTGGAAATCAAATTGCTTTTTGGGAGTAAAAAAAAATCCGATTCAAAATAAAATCTCCTAGCTACCTGAGCTCCGGCTTACAATACATTTCCCTCGTAAAATGCCGGAAAGTATGCTACGAGTTGGCTGGAACCGAACACGAATTTTCAGCGGCACAGAACTGTTGCGCGGCGCTGGCGGGGGGCGTGGTGGGGCTGGCGTTCACTTTGGTTGGTAGTTTCTATTTTTCTAAAAGCGCGATGTTCGCACTTTTATTTTTAGCAACTCCTCCACACTCGCATGCAGAAAGGATTTCCCACTCATATGTTTTCTTTATGATTTCACGCCCCCCCCCACATAGAGCAAAAGTGCAACACAAATAATAAACGGAATATAAAAAATTTGCGTTAAAAATAACACGAACTTTAAATACTTTAGAAAAGATGAAAATTAAATGAAAACAGGAGACATATTTAAGATATGTTTCCAAGGATACTCTAATGTTTGCACTGTATCTATAATACTGTACTAAATCCCATATTAAAAAAAAAAAAATAGTTTTAAATATGAATTGTTAACCATTGCTATACTTTTACTTTTGTTTAGATCAATTTTAACCAATTAGGTACAAATTTTCTTCATATTTTTCTGATTTATTTCCTTATCGAGTTCCCGCTTCCAGCTAGCCTGTCATACCCTCATCCATTCAGCGTATTTTAAAACTTGTGGAGCCAAATAGAAAAGTTCATTGCAAAAACATTTTTGCCACATTAACGCTTGCACACGCCCGTGCCATTTTCTGCCGTGTGCTGTACAAACACCCACACACACACACACACACACACACACACGCACAGAGGTACTCACACCTACATTAATAACTTTTTTATGGCGGTCACATAAAAACGCAACAAAACTCGCCGCCATATTAAATGTTTTTTTTTTGTTTTTTTTTATTTTGGGAAAAACTTTTGCTTACTTTTGTTGCATTTGTAGTTGTTCCTGTACTTGTTATTGTATTTGTGTTGCTGTGTTTTTGCTTTTGTTGTTTTTGCTTTTATTGTAGTTGTTAAATCGCACACGTGTTTTGTAAAACAGCGCCAGATCCTTCATATCCTTACGAACATGTCGCGCTGTGTGCGTGTTTCCGTTGGATACGAGCTGCGGCGAGCGGGCAGAGCGGAGCGTAAACGCCGCGCAGATTTCTGGCCGCCGTTTTTAACTGCAATTTGTTGCTAAGGCGCTTAGGCCCCACACCTCTACTCCCCTGCTCCTCCCGCTGCACGCACCTACACACACACACGCCCGTTCGGTCCGCTAACGTGCAGTAGTCCTGGATTTTATTTGCTCGCATGTGTTTCTCTGTGGTTTTTTTTTATAGTCGGAGTATTTAGAAAACAAGTGTAATCAAAATTATATGGGCGTGTGTATTCTGTGCTCGTGTGCCCCACCCACCCACTCGTAAATTTCAGCGCTTTCGGCAATGTGGCTCAAGTGTGGCTCCAAATAGAGGAGAGGCAGGCGGGGCTAGTGCTTTCGGGGCTGGCTCTGTAGCAACAGCTGCGGGTGTTGCCAAGTTATGATTGAATTTGAAGCTGCTTTGTGACCAGCGTTTAAAGCGTGTGTTCCGTGTGTGCTTAGCGCTTAGTGCGCTGCAAGGGATAAGCACGAATTTTAGTTGGTTGTAATGAGAAAAGTTTCGGTCGAATAACACGAGACAAGTGCTTATTGTCTGCAATGCAATTAGTGGCATATGAGTGCTAAAACTTCGGGCTAACAATAAATTTAGAACTTGGCATTTTAATGAAGAAGACCCAAATTCCACACATGACACTCAATTAAAATTGTGCGCATGTTCTCCAAGGATGTTTCTTCATTATTGTTTATCTAATACCTGGAATTGAGTTTTGGCCAATACCCAAGAAAAAAAAAGAAATGCATTTCACATTCAGTCTTTAACAATAAAATAAAGTTTTATTTGTTCATATTTGTGTTTTTTTTTTTGTTTTTGTTTTGTTGAAAGTTCTTTTGTTTTTGCCATTTGTTATTTAAACATGTATACACACTTATAATTGTTTGTTCGCTTTTTTGTTTTATATTCGTAGTTTTGTTTTGTTTTGTTTTCTATTTTACAGCGACTATCGTAATTGAAATGAATTTCATTTGAATCTTACGCTTCAATTGTTCACTTAAATGCTACGCGATTATTTGGACTCTAATTACCAAAATTAGTATTGAAATTGTACAATAATTAAATGCGCAATAAAACAAATGCTCAACAGTAGTTAATTGGGGGGAGTACCCGCGTTAACAAATACATATTTAAATGGCAGTTTTTCAATTTGTTATTCATTGTTTAATTTCTCTCTTAATTAATTAATTAGTTTAGCAATTTTTCGAGGGCCTGTGTGTAGGGTGAGTTCTTACGTGTTACGACTACAACGTCATTAAAAATTTAATTAAAAAAAAAAATACGTTTGGCTTTAAAAATTAATTAATTTAACAAATACATACATAAATATACAATTATTATAAGTTTCGCTTTAAGTTTAGCACATGGAGGACATTTATTGCTACATAATACATTTATATATGGATATATATATATATATATATATATTTAGTAAGTAGGTTATTTTTCGTATATATGAATAATTCATTTGTTTTTTTTTTTATTTATAAGCATTGTTTTTTTTTCTTTTTTTTGTTTTTTTACATTTAGTAAAGTACATTTATAAGCAGTTTTTTTTATAGTTTTACGCGTTTTGCTATTTTTTTTTGCTGTTGTGTTTATTTTGTTTTCTTTTGATACGAATACTTTCTTAACGTATTTAAGATGTGAAATTTGACTGAAGAGATGGGTTCAAATGTGGATCATGTTTTGTGGGTGTCATAAATAAATAATGTGACGAGTTTTTATGGTTGATAACTGTGATAATTGTGACCAGTTGCTGTCAAATTTCACACCGGGTTCTTACATATTCTAATAGAGTTTAGACACATATGCATGTATTTGTATACGTATATGCTTAATTAACTGTAGGGCACATTTAAAGCTTTTACAAATCAAATTGATCAAAAACCTACTTAAATGCAAACTTATTCGAATTTAATGCGTCTGTTTGAGGGGAGTCAAAGAGCAATAAAGGGAAAACTCTCCCTCGTAAAGTTCGTATTACGTTTTCAGCAACGGAACGGAAACGGAAGTGAAAGCAATGAAAACGGATGAGTCAATAACAACTAGGACACTAGACATACTAAGGATACGCTTATCAATTAAAATGTTCAACTTATGCGCATAGTTTTGGTTCAACAAGAAAGCCACGAGTCGAGCAATCGCTCGGCTTTCATATACATAACTAAATACTAAACAATAGCTTAGGGCAAACTTTTGATTTTGCTGGTTGGGTTGGGTTGCCGTAAGGGGATGGGCAGGCGTGAGGCAAAGGGGGAGGGGGTGCGGCTACGGCTGCGGTTGCGGTTGCGAATGCGGATGCGAGTGCTTTTTCGGGGCAGAGATGGACTTTATACAAAGCTGTATGGGGCTTAGCAACGACTACGACTGCGCTTTTCTACTCGCGTGTTGGGTTGTGGCAGGGGGGACGTCAGGATTCTACGTGCTAAACGCTAAGTAACTCTCGTTAGCCGCCACCTCAGCCGCCGCCGCCGCCGTCTCATACTAGACATACGCCTGGGCCCGGGTGCGCGGCTCCTTGCCCTGGAGCCGCTCGACAAAGTTGCGCCAGCTGACCATGGTCTTGCTGGAGTAGAGCCACACGCTGGATGTAACGCCCACCAGCATGGAGCACAGATACTTGACCATATAGATCTGGAATATCGGACGCGCCTCCGGCATGCCCGCTGGCCTCGGTGCCGGACAGGGTATGGAGAACGGCTTGCAGATGTCGCGATGCCACTGAATCATCCACTCGTCAAAGTTGTAGTACTCATAGAACAGGCAGCCCAACAGACCCAAAGCCGGCAGTATGAACAGGCCCGAGAAGAAGCCGATGCGCAGCATGAGCCGCTCCAGCTTGTCCGTCCGTTTTCCATCCGTCTTCATCACGGTGCGTATGCGGAAGAGCGAGATGAAGCCGGCCAGCAAAAAGAGAGCGCCAATCGAGAGGTAAATGCACAACGGCAAAATAAGAAAGCCGCCAAGCGAGTGCGTGTCCAGCTGACCCACAAAGCACACGCCGGAGAGGATGTCACCTGAAGAAGATGAAGAAGAGAGAAATGGAATATATGCGTGATATTGATATAGAAAACATATACAGAATACTAGATAACAATATTTATATTTATAACAGAGATCAACTGATCAGTATTTGGAGGGGATATATACACCTAATATCTTTAATCTTACACACAAACCCAATATACTCTCTTTGTTTCTTAAACGAGAGTATTATTTAAACCCTTTTTCCTCTTGGAGCTCAGCTCCGAATTCTATCGAATTAACTGTATAGCTTAATCAACAGAGACAGCATAAGATATTAGAGGAAGGCGCCTAATACTCCGTTGACTGACTTAAAAGCCACAAACAATTCCAAATTACCGAAACTTGAAGCACATTTGGTTTTCATTTGTGGGATGCAGAATAATCCGCAATGTGGCAGGCAGCTTAAGTTTACCAAAGCCAGCAGCAGCTCGTCGCATAAATATTGTGGAGCAGAGCTCGCTGCATGTTGGACAGGATTTGTTTTTGGTTGTCTACGCTTCCGAAATGCAAGATGTATTTAGGTGACATTTAATGTCTGCATCTGGCAAAATACAGCACAAATATTTGAGGCAAATACTCGGTTAATGCCAATCGCAACGTCATTTATGGCGCAGACAAACTGCTGAAAGAGAGATAAACAAAGCTTAATTTTACTTTTACCTTTTTGGGTAAATATTTACACAGCGATTGCTTAAACAGCAACAGTGGGACGAACGAATAAAACTGTAGTCGTCTCTTTTATCAAACACTCGCACATACATTAGTTCAAAGTCAATGTGCCGACGCTTGTTTAAACAATTTACAATCAGCTGCCCCCACCACCCTCCCTTCCCTCGTACCCGATTTAGCCGCAGTGTTTGCCCCTACTTGTCGTTGTTGTTGCTGTTGTTGTTGTTGTTGCTGTTGTCGACATCCATTGACACCGCAATGAATCGAGGGGTGAGTGACTGACAGCCCACAAGTTGTAGTCGGAGCTGGAGTCGGAGTTGCAGTTGGAGTCGGCGTTGCTCGCTTGCTCTGCTCATTAGTGCTATTTATAAGCATGCTACAGGTTAACAACTCGCCCGAATTGGCCAGTTCCTCTGCTCATAAATTATCGATTGGCTGCTGCCCCCCTTCCCCCCTTTATTTTATGACATGCTAATTCAGTTTTCACTTTGACTTTTTTTTAGCGCTCGAAACTTGTCGCGTTTTCCACTCGTTGGCTCCGCAAATTTGTTCCGGCTGATTGACTTGCGGATACTTTCAATTAATTTGCATGGCCTGTTTACCCAATTGAAGGTGTCTTCCCAGCACAAATAATCCTCCCATTTGACTTTATAATTAACAAAGTTAGGCCAGCTATTTAGTTGTGGTATGCATAATAAAACAAGCATTATATATATACCCAGGGTGCACTGAGAAAAATGTTGTATAAATATACAAACATTCAAATTTAAAAATAAGCCAAATGAGAACAAATTATTGCAGCTTTGGTAGATTTTTTAATAGTTTCTAAAAGATATATATATATTTAGAGAATTTGGGAGATTAAGATTAATTAGATCGAAACAAATTCAAAATCTGTTTTCTATATATAATGCCACAGCCAACTAATTGTTGTTGCGGCCAACAGATGGCGCCGCTGCGTGCTTAAATTTGTTGCAGCTGTTTATGGAACATCGGGATGTATAATTCCTGGCCATAAAAGTCACGAAGGAGCTGCGCGACTCTTTGGCAAATTAAACGCGGCAAAATTTATAAGCGCCTGGAAAATGCAGATAAACGAATACAATAAATAACTGCGGCCAGTTGTGGAGCGGGGCGGCGTCGTTGCCACAGCGGGGAGCCAGCGCTAGGAATGCCGCTTAAATGGGTGGTTAGCTGGCACATTGAGGAGCCGAGGCGGGGGATTGCGAGCCGAACATCAAAGCGCGCCAATTGAATTGAAAACTAAAGCCGAATGCGTTCCACGCTTAACGTCCCACGTATTAAGCGATTTCCGCCACTGGAAACTGAAAATAAATCACAGATCCACAACAGAGGAGAGAGAGAGAGAGAGAGAGAGAGAAAGAGAAAGAGAGAGAGATGTATCCACAAACGGCATACGAATGCCACCTGCCGATGGAACGGCTACCGCCCGGTTCGAGCCTCGATACTGATCTTAATTTGCGGCAGAAGAGCAAAAGACAGCAATGATATCAGAGCGTCAGTTAGTCGGATTGTCGGACCGTCAGATTCTATGGCGAAGTGAAATGATATTGAAAGGAAACCGGCCGAGGGCTGGGTACTGGCACTGGCATTGGCATTGGTATTGGTATTGGATCGGAGATCGGGAATCAAGAATCAAGCATCAAGAATCGAGTCGCGAATCGCGAAACGGACGCTTTGGGAATCTCACTATTGATAAATAAAGAGCAGACAATTTGCTGCTGACGATGAGCAACCAGTTCCAGTCTGGCGAGTCCTTTCAAAGTAAACCCGTTCTGATTGCCAACCTTTTGCTGGCCATTTTGGAAAATTGCATTTTGCAGCCAGCCAAGTTGACAAAGGAGGTTGAGGCGAAGTTGCTGCTGCTGTGACAATTCATTGCTGTCAGTAGTGCAGCAACAATAACAACAATAACAACAACAACAACAACAACAACAACAACAACAATAGTGCATGTCAATTGTTTTGTATGGCATGAGGAATGCGTGTTGGGAACGGGTTGGGCCTGCGTCTGGTTCTGGGTCTGGATCTGGGCCTGGGCCTGGGCCCGGGTTCAGGTTCGGGTTCGGGTTGTTGCGCTGACTTTTTGTCTGTCAGTTTGTCTGGCTGTCTTTTGAGTCATTTGGGGCTCGCATGTTGATGAAGTGCAGACAGAGAAATTCCATTTTTAGTCATGCCATTGCATTTGATTATAAACCAAACCGAACCAAACTGCAAAGCAAAAAAGTCCAAAAAAAAAGCCAACCAAAAAAAAGCAAATAAATAAAAATAAAAGGGAAAAAGCTTTTGCCAGCATAAATTGAAGAAGCAGCAGCTGCAGCGGCAGCAGTTGCTTTGTCGCTCTTCGGTCTGTGGCCAGCGGGAACAAGTTTCGTGTTGAAATATCCACTCAAAAGGTGTTAATCTGTTGGCCAAATAACAAGTACGAATACTCTGCTCTTGGCTCTTGGCCATCTGAGCGAAATGAACAAAGGCAGCGCCATTCACAGACCTGCTGATGAGAAGACGCAACAGATGATGAGCCTGAGTTTGACGTTCGGCCTGAAATGAGGTGTCACTGGCTGATTGTCCATCAAAGGGAAGCTTTGTCTTTGTCTGCAATTTACAGGTGCTAAAACTTGGAGTATTTCAGTTTAAAATACAATTTGAAGATGTGGCAATAAAACTGAGAAAATCGAGAGAAGGGTAACTCTAATTTAATTTGAATTTTCCTGCATCGAAACTTACATTGGAGTTAACATTAGCTTCAATCGATTTCCTTATTGTGAAAAGATGGTACTAATAAAATAACAAATTGATGAGTAGAGAGAGAAGCGTTGCCAGTTAAATTAAATGTTTAACTCGCTTGAAAAGTTTGTAAAAATAGAAGGTTTCATTTAAGAAAAGTTAAGAATCAGACATAAATTAACTGGAGGATCAATTCCTGCATCAAAAGTAACTCAAATGTCATTTTCATGTGCTTTATTCTAACCAAGTCCAATTAAGCTGATATAAAGAATACAGCCCGATATTTTTCTGTTTTTGTTGAGTCCCAACCCTTCTTCGCTATCATAATGATATCTGAAAGACAATTTATGACAGGGCTGTCAAATTGTTTATCTTACACTCGAACCGCGTAGCTCAAATGATAAAAAAATAATACGGCAAATAAACTTTATGGAGCGTGATGGAAAGCTCGTTATAAAAGTAAATATGTGAAGAGGTTAACAAACCTACCTACCTACTTTTCACAGTTATTCAAGTGACAAACAACAAAAAAAAAAAAAATAATAATAAAAAATGGTAAAATCAAAAGGGAGCCAAAGGCAACATAAGCAGCTTGACAATTGTTTTATAATTATTATATTATGCTGGCGGTGCGGAGAGGGGAACAGAAAGAGAGAAGGAATGAAACAGCAAGTGAAATAAAAGGAAAATTGCTTAATTTATGTGTCACTTATCTAAATGGAGCAAAGCTGCCAAGTAAACAGAAACTTGAAACAGAGACAGAGACGTTGAAATAGAGACACACAGAGAGAGAGAGGGAGGGAGAGAGAGATAGCAAACATCGCAATGAGTGTCTCTTTATATTATTTTGTTGTTGTTGTTGTTGGTTTTTTTTTTTTATAAAACCAAAGCGATAAGCGAGCTGAAGCATTAGAGGGGTGGTGGGGGGAGACTAGTGTATTGTGCCCGGCTGACTTGTGTTGTCTCTTGTGGCGCAGTAATTAAAATCTTTGGGAAAGGGGGCAGCCGGCTACAACAACTGGCGACAATAATCGCGGCGACAACTGCAAAGCGAGAGAAACAACATGCGATTAAATTTAAATGACAGTTGACAGTTTCATCAGGCGTGTGCGCCAGACTGAACGTGAACATACATAGCTATATCTGTGTACATAAATATGTAGATATGGCCGCGGACAGACTGTACCTGACTGCAAACAGGATATTCGCCAGGCGAGCAGCAGGTGAAATGTCATGTCTGGGGGATTGGCTCTCGCACGGCGAGTGAAACGAGCAGCTGCTGAAAATTGTCAAGCAGATTAAAACGGTTGACGACGGGGCGGGGCTAGCTGACAGGATGTGTGCAGGCGAAATTGATAATAAACTTGCCTCTGCCAAGGAGGGGAGGGGGCGATTTAATCTCGCTGTGCGAACAAATGCTGCATGAAAAGGGTCTTCAAATTCCGCTTTATAAACTCAAAAGCGAAACTGACAGCTTTCTATTCTGTTGGATTCAGTTCGTGGCCTCGATTTTATTTAACATTGCTGATGTGGCTACTTGATTCCTTGCAAATAATGTAAAAACTTGTTAAGTTCTGCCAAGTTCAGAACTTTACAAGTCAGAAAAGAAATTAACCACATTAGAATGTTATTTTTTGTGGCTAATATAGATGCCATCAATCAATTAATAATTTAAGCTCGGCTTTTTATACTTGTCTGTACCATTACATTGCCATTACATGTTTTATTTTGTATATTTTCAGATTGGTAAAGAGTCTGGCAACGCAGAGTGCGAGCAACAACATTGAAGTGCCGACGAAAAATAATACTAAGTATGCATTTATTTAAGCAATACCTAAAAACAATTGGTAAATATATAAAAGTCGTAGATTTCAGGTGTTCGTGTTGAATTTAAGTCATTTGAAAATGTATCAACGAGTTTAAGGTATATTTATATAATAATATTGCAATAAAATTGTTTGAAATAAATTAAATAATAAAAATATGGTGTAAGAGCAATACGTATACAAAATAAATATAAGGACATTAAAAGGATGTAAAGAGAAATTTAATAAATATATTTTTAAAAAATACACAAATTCTCTTTTATTGCTGTTAGAAGAATCCTTCTGGTCAATTTTTGTGTAGTCGGTTGTCAAATTCTCTCAAAAATTGAGCTAAACCACCAGGCGAACAGAATCGTCAGAAGGTGGGCAGAAAAATTTAAAAATGTGCAAAATTTCATTGCATACTTCTAAGGTAACATTTTTGGGCCGCCGATGTGCAAGATTCTTAATGCAAAATCGAGCTGAAACACCAGGCGAACAGAATCGTCAGAAGGTGGACAGAAAAATTTAAAAATGTGCAAAATTTCATTGCATACTTCTAAGGTAACATTTTTGGGCCGCCGATGTGCAAGATTCTTAATGCAAAATCGAGCTGAAACACCAGGCGAACAAAATCGTCAGAACGTGTACAGAAAAATTAAAAATGTGCAAAATACCATTGCATACTTCTAAGGTAACATTTTTGGGCCACCGATGTGCAAGATTTCTAGTGAAAATTCAGACAGTACAGACTCAACCCTTAGTGCTAAATTCGACGCAAAAGCAGCAGCAGTTTCTGGAGAAAAGGTGTGAAAGGGATGGGGCAGCTGAAAAAGAAGCATACATATTTTTTGAGCGTATTCTTGCGCATTTTTGATGCAGCTCTGTAGGTTCACCAGGACAATACCTTTGGTATAATTACCAGAGATATGGAGGTCATCTAGGAACCAATTTGGTTTTTAGTTCTCCTATATGCTTTAATTGACTATATCTTGGCCAATTGTAGTCCGATTTGCGAAAGATATATATCATTTTACTCATAAAAGTCCATAGAATCAATATCTATTAAAAGTTTTGAATTTTAAAATTTTCGCGATTTTGACAAAAATCGTGATGTTACCCCTTGTGTTTTTTGTCAATTCTGGTATGCGAGTTTTAGCTGTTTTTATAGGCTTTAAATGACTATATCTTGGCCAATTGTAGTCCGATTTGTGAAAGGTATATATCATTTTACTCTTAAAAGTCCATAGAATCAATATCTGTTAAAAGTTTTGAATTTTAAAATTTTCGCGATTTTGACAAAAATCGTGATGTTACCCCTTGTGTTTTTTGTCAATTCTGGTATGCGAGTTTTAGCTGTTTTTATAGGCTTTAAATGACTATATCTTGGCCAATTGTAGTCCGATTTGCGAAAGATATATATAATTTTACTCTTAAAAGATCACAGAATAAATATCTAATCAAAGTTTTGAATTTTAAAATTTTCGAGTTTTTGACACAAATTGTGATGTTACCCCTTGTAATTTTTATCAAAATTGGTCAAAATTTAGAATCCGAATTTTTTAATGCCATTTGATGGTCCTTATCCGTACGAGTCTAAAAAGGTATATTAATCGAGATATGTGAGTATTGTGCAGTCGGTTACATCCGACGAAATTTGAATTTTATACCCAAAGCAGCGTTGATTATTTCAGTGTCAGATTTTCAAGTTACAAGAAATCATGCATATGCATTTATTTTAATTTTACTAAATCACCAGGAAAAAATAATGAATATTGAATAGCCTATCTGTCAATTTCACATTAATAATTGCATTTAAATTATTTATTTTTGATATGTTCGTTTTTTGTCAGTTGCTTTTTAAGCTGTTAAGCAGTTTCCAGCCAATTAAACATTTACACAATTAAATTTATTTTAAACACCTATTGCTTATTGTATTTAACACTTTATAATTCAGAGAAATTAACAAAATGTTTACTCGCAAGTAATTGTTTATATTTTAGAAACGTGTTTGTCAACCTGTTTAAGGACTTTCGGCTGTGTGCCCGGCTGCCCGTGATCATGTTGTCACTTCTTTGGCCTTCGACTTTCTCGACACGTTCTTTCAACAGTTCCATATGTTCCAGGCAACCACAAATGTGCCAAAACCGCCACTTATGGCTCCCCTGAAGCCCCCCCGCCCTGGCACCGTTGTGCACCTCTCAGCTGACAAGGACAACCCCGCATAGTTGCATTTTGAACTTTGGCAGCCATTTTACAACTGTGCCTCCTGTGTGTTTGTGTGTGTGCCTTCCTCCCTCTCGCTCTCCTTTTATATCTTTGTGTTTGTGTCCTTGTTTCTACATGCAAATTGAAATTGTTTGCATTGTCTGTGCCTGCCCTCAGTTGCTAACCTCGCCAACAGCTGCCACCATTGTTGTTGTTGTTGTTGTTGGTGCTGTAACTGTCGACACGTAATATAAATTCTCAACAAATTTTAGGCATGTCTCTGCACCCGCCCTTCTCCCCCAGTCCCCTCGCCTCCCCGCCGCCCCTGCCGCCCTTCATCATTCACGTCTCGTGGGCTCTGTGTTTAATTTTCAAATATTTGCAGCAAATAATCGCAAATGCGTTGACAACAACACTTAACTTAAATACACAACAACGTCAGCAGCAATACCACAATGCGCCCTGGCCCCGCCCCCGTCGCTCTTTACCCACACATAATAACTGACACGCCCCCATGCCGCCCGCATGCCACAGCGCCCACTTTTACTAAATAAAATGTGCCACAAAATGACATTTAATTGTTTTTAAAGTTTTTTTTCTGCGGTGTCGGACTGTTGGGCCAGAAGGTCTGAGGGGAGACAACGCTAATGACACTTGTCGCGTGTGCAGATTTTACGTTATTTTTATTATTGTTGTTGTTGTTGTTGTTGCTGCTGCTGCTGCTGCTGTTGCTGTGCTTGACTTTTTTGCCATGTTGTTGCTGCCGCTGCCTCCATTTTCCATTTCTGCACATTTCCATATTTAATTGCGCATCTTGATAAACCTCGCCTCAGTTTTGCGTTCCTACCCTTTAGCCCCTCCCTGCCTCCCCCTTTACTACAGTTATTGTAGTTTTTGCCTTTGTTATTCATTAGCTGTTGTTGTTGTTGTTGTTGTTGTTGTTGCTGCTGCTGCTGTTGACCTCAATTTTTATTGCCTGCCACGTTTTTAATGTCGCGTGTCGCAATTTTTCGTTTTGTTGTTTTGTTTTTGTTTTTATGCATTTTGTTGTTGCTGTTTTTGTCACTTGTGCAACAGTTTGTTGAACTTTTGATTGGGCCAAGTGCCTTGTAGAATTGACAACGCAACGAGAAGTGGCACAATTAAGTGGCACAGATACGTCCGTGCAGCTCTAAATATGTTGATGAGCTTTATATGTTTGTAGCTCTTATCTAAATTGATGATGTAATACGTAAATACTATTAAAGAGATTTTGTTTTGCCTGGCGCTTAACCTAAATCTAAATCTGACAATTCCAATTAACGACAAAATTGTATTATTCTTATAAATATTTGATTATTAATTACTTTAATTTCACCACTTAATGAAATGAAATTATTGCAACACATTTCTAAATAACATTTATATTTCTTTATCTATGTTTCTTCTATAGTTTTCCATTGTTTTTAATTAAAATACTTCTCGTGTGTTTTCAATAAATATTATATTATATATTTCCATTAAACTTTTTAGTTTTTCCATTTCCATTTAATCCTTTAAATCGCTTTAATAGCAAATATCACAATTTCATTAACCCTTCACGGTTCAATTTCTCAAAACAAATTAAAAAGCATTTGATATTTCTTCTCTGATTGTTTGCGCACTATTTCATGAGCCGCAGTGCGAGTGCCATTCATGTGACCCATTCATTCATTCATTCATTCATTCATTCGTTCACTCGTTCAATTGCTATCCTGTCCCATCTGCTGTCATTTCGCACGCCATTCCCACTTCGTTGACATAGCCAAAGCATTTGATTTCTCTCCATGTCACACACACACACACGCACACACACACACACACACACATATACGGGTTACACACGCACACACATCAATTGCATTCACAATACCAAAAGGCTGCTTAGACATGCATAAATTACGCGCGACAGGACACGACGCGACTAGACGCATCCTCATCCCGTCCTGCCGCACTCAGTGGCAGCACATTTCAGCGGTTCACACACACACACACTCACACACAGGCACACAATGGCACACACAAGCATTCCCGCCATTTTTCTCGCAATTTTCATTTGTTTTTCCTTTTTGACAGGCGGGCGCATATTTAAACGCCGAGCCCAGAGCCAGATCCAACTTGTTATTTAAATTATGCGGCACCCAGCTTAGACAGAGAAAAAGATAGGCAGCGAAAGAGAGAGAGAGAGAGAGGCAGAGCTAACCACAGGTATTCAACGTGGCGTATGCTTGACATTAAGTGTGCCCTTCTCTATGTCCCTTTTACCTGTTCAAGTTGCCTTCCCCTCGCAAAAGCATAATGTGAGGTGCCAAAGTAATTAGTGCTGCACTAAGCACTCTCACATTTTCGCATTGTACCCGCCCCACCCACTCGTACTATTGTCGACCCCCATCACCCCGCTGAATCCTCTTTCTGACAGCAAACCCCTATCCGACGGTTAGTTTCATGTTGCATGCTTAGTGCTTAGCATAACTTGTTACACCCAAGGGCTTGTGGCCAAAATAAGGGTATATTATTAGAGAATATATGCATACTCGACTCGAAGAAACTAATTTCAATTGTATTTTGGTGTATTTAGTAAAATACATATTCGAATATAATTGAAAAAATAAAAATAGTTTATTTTTTATTTTTTTGATGGATATCGCCAAGTCGAGCTCTCAATTACAATGTGAGATTTTTCAAGTATTTTCAAGCCGCTGTCCCCAGTTCTTCTTAGACGGCGACAAGACAAGCCAAGTGCGCGACGGAAATGAGTTTTGTGTATTTCACTTTCCATTTTCCGCACACCTTTTGCTTGTCGCAATGTTTTTCCCGAGCTGCCTCCCTGCCTCCCTCCCTCCGACAGCCCCCCGCTTCCGCACTTCCCCACGACACCGCAAAGCTGCCACGGTTGGCAATAAAAAAGGATTAAAATTTATGAAATTGCACAACTTGCGTTTTGGCATTTTCGTTTGAAAATGGCAAATGGCAAATGGAAATGGAATTCTTTTCCATGGGATTATACGTGTTTGCGGTTAGCTCCGAGTTAAGGTTAAGAATGTTTCGGCATGTGTTGGAGCTATAAATAAACGAATTCCCGTCGAGTGGAGTGGAGTGGAGCGGAGTGGGGTGGGGTGGAGCCACCCGAGGGAAATTGAGAGAGACCCACAGAAAAAGGGGCAAATGACATAAATCATAGGGCATGCGAAGGCTGCCATTAAAAAAATTAAAATGGAAAGCTCCCTCGTCAAGTTGATACATAAAATGTTGAAAACAAAAAGCGCTCAGTAAAGGATAATGCTAGGATATGCTGCTTGTTTTAATTTCTCATTTACTTTGCCTCTTTTTTTTTGTTTTTGCTGTTTACCTCAAGCTAAGCAAACAATAATAAAACAATAAATCCTTTTTTAGCGCATTTTTACACGCGTCCCTGCGGCTTTTTTTTATGTGTGACCCATTAAATCCGCCTTCGCACCCGCACCCGCTCGCGCCCCTCAAATGTCCCGCTGGCTGGTCGCGTGCTGCGCGGTCTAAACTCAATTATCCAGCGACACGAGAACGTGAAAGTTCAGGGCTTAGAAGTTGCCTTGTAAAAGTACAACAATTTCCATTACAGGAAATTTAATTTAATGTAATTGCGCCGCGTTAGTGCGGACGGCAGCGGGGGGCCATAGGGCAGTAACTGGCCGGGTTAACCAGGTGTAAACCAGGTGCCTTGGCAACGGCAACGGTTGCGAATGTCAAGCTGCGAAAGTGGTCGTAAGATTTCCCTGAAATGCGCTGCTTGATTATTCGTAAGCGGTCGCTTTAGCTACCCGATTTCGTAATATGATTAAAAGCAACGGACAGAAAGTAAGTGGACGAAAAATCAAGTGAAAGTACAGTAACAGTTTTTAGACGAGAAACCGAACAACTTAAAATCAAATTTAAGTGCCACGCAATGCAATCTTGGAGCGCCTAAAACTATGCAACACAAGCACTAACTTACAAATCCTAGGGGTAGTAGCAGTGGGGTGTGTGTGTGTGTGTGTGTGGGTGGAGGTGGGGAGGGGGTTAGTATAGCTGAAAACTGTGAACTGAAAGCTGCTCAGCCCACGGCAGTCAACACCAGCGGTGTCAAGGCTCAGGAGAACAAAGTGAGCTCCCGAATCAGCTGGGGGAACTGGGAAACTGCGGAACTTCGGAACTGCGGAACTGGGGTGTTTTTGGCTCTTTTGGGTCCCGCTCAACTGTGGCCTGAAGTGAGGGAAAAGTTTTCTTTGAGTTTATGCGTGCAGAGTTTTGCTTACATTTTGCCAGATTGTCGCTGGTGAGTTGCTTAGAACAAAAGGCTAGAGTTTGGCATTTTCATTCTACTTTGGGCCAAAGAAAAATACAAAGTAAATATTATTTAATATGTATTAACACAATATATGCACACACATGCACGAGATGTATGGAAAATAAATTAGAAAAGTTCTAGTTCACTTTTTTTTTTGTTTTTGTTTTTGTCGGCCACAAGTGCCGGAAAACTTTGCCAACACACACCCAGAATATCTATAGAAAATTTATGAATATTTTTGCTTTCTCATTTTTTTGTTCTTTCTTCCTCATCGATTGTATACATTCAATTAAAAGTTGCTAAGACAACATTTGTTTAGCATTTAGCATCAATTTTGTATTCTTTTTTTTTTGTATATCTCGATTGGGAGATGGAGAAAAATCAAAATTTATGAAGGCGTCAAGAACATAAGTCCAAATAAAAAATATTTAATAACAACAAATATCGGAGAAAAAAATATTTGGCCGATATTTCATCCCTCTGCGGTTTGCGTTTTTGATATCCTGCATTCGTAATGAGAGTTTTTCTTCTTTATTACATTGGGGGGGATGGAAAAGGGAAAAGGTTTAGGTTTCAATCGCCAAGTGCCGGATGACTTGGCTAAGTTTGTGGGCCAAGTACTTTTTGTTCGGTTATTTGTTCGACTGATTGATAGACAAACACGATGTTGGGGCTTGGGTTGCGCTTTAGGCTTGTTTCTGGCACTTTTTTAATTGAAAGGGTCAGAATATGGCGGACAGTTATTGACTCGACTTGACTTGATTTGTCTGTTTGGGACTGCCTGGGGCGACTGCAGGTCTCCAATTGACTTGGTTTGCGTATTGACCGAAGTTAATCAACCCCGAGAAAGCCGCAAAACAAGTAAACTCTCAAATGAAGCGTGCAAAGGATTTCGCCACAACAATGTAGTACGTAAGGGATAGGAAGGACGAAAAGAAAGCAATTGTTCAATGGTTCAGGCATGATGATACTTGTAGTACTGCCCCGATCCCGTTTGCCATCAATTTAAGCTGCTTCCGTTGCACTTTCTCTGCACAATACCATCCGCTTTTCCAACTTGCGGCTGCTCCTTGGCCCGATGTTTGTCTTGAGCGATGCGCACACAAATTATTAAGAAACATTCTAACAAACTGCAGACAAAGTTGGCAACAAAAGGCACCCGCTTAATTATACACACCATTAATAACTAAAACCAATTTGTATGCGCAACAAGACGCAGCCACTGCGGCAGCAGCAGCAGCAGCAGCAGCATCTACAGCTACAGGCTGTGCCACCGCATTGCACTCAATGTCTCCTCTAGGGAAGTCAACAACGACGGCGACGACGACGGCAGCTGCAGGCACGCCCAAAAGCCAACAGACGCCCCCACGTACGCCCACACATGCAGTGCGCATAAATCAACACACAAAGCAACAATAAAAACGGGACAAGCGGAAGCAGCGGCAGCGGCAGAACAAAACGCAATTTGTGCAGACAGCCCCCTTCCAGTGGAAGAGTAGCACTCTCTCTTTTTTCTTTTGGCGGTGGGGGGAGGAGAGCGGAAGGAAGGCAACTACAATAACTGCCAAGCAACAATAAGCAGAAGAGCGTGCGGGAGAGCAACAGCAAAAAGCACTGTTGCAAATAAGCAATATTGATGACTTTACTGCGCGTTGGGCCGCCAGGTGGCGCTGTTGCTGCTGCTAAAGAGGGGAGATCCTAGCACAAAGCAAAAGACAATGAAGCAAACGCAAAAACAATGTCATTCAAAAAGGTCTGGCAAAATGTGCAACTAACGAGTGAGTGCACACACACACACACACACACGCACACGCACACAATGGCAATGATGGCTGCCGCTCTCACTCTTCTTTATCTCTCTGTCTGCCTCTTGCCAATCACCATGGTAAGCAGCTTTTGTTCTGGCGTCCAAAGGCGGCGCTAGCCACACACCGAAGGCATGCAAAAGTTAACGGGCTGCAGCTTTGGATTCGGCTTTGGTTTCGGTTTCGGTTTTGGTTTTGGGTTTTGGGTTTTTGTGTTTCTTTGGTTTTGATTCCCTTCGTTTCTTAGCATTTAACATCACTCACGACGTGAAAAGAGTATATTGGATTTGTGCAAGGTCCTTCTTGCTTAGTATGAACTCAGTTTTATTTCGCTGCTATACAATTTAGAAACGTAAAATTTGGAGTATATATTTGCTAAAATATGTATCTTCCACAATTTTAGAGCAAGTATTCAAGTCAGTCTCGAGTCATTATATATGAACGGGTATTTAGTAGTCGGTTACAGCCGACTTGTATTTTGTGTGTTGTGCATCATTAAATGGTTTGCCCTTTTGTCGTTTTTCCTCTGCTTTTGGGCCCTTACCCGCTTCAAGTTACGTTTTTCGGCTGCTTCAAGTGGCAGCAGTTAAACCCTGCCTCGTTGTTGAAGGCAGTTGCAATCTCATTACGAGACTTGGTTTTCGTGAATTGCACTGGCGCCGCTTTTCCAGGATTTCCTTTTGCCTTTTTACACTTCTCGTTGCATGTAATTAGCATTTGTCCCTGTTGTTGTTGTTGTTGCTGCTGTTGTTGTTGCTGCTGGCATTGTTTTGTTGCCAGTGCAACTGAGCGAACATTCATTGCACGCAATTTACACGTTGCATTTACTTGTTCCCTGTTTTTGCCCCTTTTGCTTGCTGCGGAACTAGACTCTAATGATTTGGAAATTGGTTGCAAGTTTTTGTTTCAACTGTGGTTAACACTTAAACCCTTAGAAAATGTTAGAAAGAGAGCGATTCATACAGTAAAAACGAAAATTAAATAAATTATTTTATCTGAAATAAACAAATAAAAGCCATTTCAATCGAATTCAATAACTTATTCGACAGCCTTTTCTATTCATAACATTTTCTCCCAATTAACTTTCTTTGCGCTTAGTTGTTGACCTAACCTCAAATAAACCTCTGGTTGACTCTTTATTGAACTTGCACTTTTCCAACTTGACTCTTCTATGTGGAACCCCATTGTCTTGAGCTGCTTTCGCAACTATTTCAACTTGAACCCCATTCGAAGCTTAAACTTATCTTATCCACCTTTTCATTGCCTATCAAAACGCACTTAACACAATTGTGAGCCAAAAGTTCCCACTGCAAAACTGCCATAAAAGTAAGTCGGTAACTCAACTCCCCCCACACCGTTGCCCCTTCCATGCGCCAAAAATCTAAAGCAACAGGTGCTCGTTGCTGTCGATAGTTTTGTCTGACAACTTTTTGGCTCATTTGCGTTATTAGAGAGGGAGAGAGAGTGGGAAAGGAGTGAATTCATCATAATTACAGACATCTCAGAAATCGTAAGCTTTCTTTAAGCTCTGGGGTAGAAAACTTGTCTGGCACAATTAGTGCAAATTTGAATATACCTAATCTAATGACAAGTCTCTGACATGGAGGCTGACAAAATGGCAGGTGGCAGGCAATTGGATCAAACACTGCCAGCCAGGTTAGTTTCTCCATTCATTCGAATATATACCCCGAACTCTGTCGCCGCCTTGGCCACCCCACCCCAGCTGCCCTCATCCCTAAAAGCTGCTCGAGCTTATAATGCATTTTGTCTGGGCCGCATTGCAGTCAATGGGTTAAGCCTCCTTTCGTGTCTGCCGTCTGTCTGCCTGTCTGCCCGCATTGATGTGTGCTACAGATAGTGCCAAAGAGGTTGGCTCGAAAAAGTAGCTCTATAGGCCAATAATTAATAAATGAAAATGTGAATTTTGCGACACATATTAATTGCAAATTAGGCTTAAAATTTATAATATTTAATATTATACGATTAATAATAAAATGATGCTGTATTAATAGATACTTTCTTAACTCAAAACTAAAAATATGCATTTATTTACGCATATATATTGATAAATTATCGCAATTTCATTTGAAGCCATACTTTTTGAACTGCCCTCGTCACTATAATGTGCGTGTGTATGTAGATGTCTCTGTCATAGTCTGCGCCCAGCCAATTGGCAATGATTAATAATCAAAATGTCAGCGCTGTCAGTTATAAAGTCACTTGACAGTTTAATCAATTTGTGTGTACGTGTGTGTGTGTGAGTGTTTGTGTGTTTGTGTGTGTGCGTTTCAACTGTCGCTGCTCAATGAAATTTGCATGCGGGCTTCGATTGTGGCTTACGGTGGGCACCACAATTAACTTGTGGTTTGAGCAAACAAACTAAAAAACGAAAAACTTAAAACTTGAACACCAACAAAAAAACAAACAGCTTCCATTGTTTGGCCACCTACTAAAAGTACGTTAAGGAGCAGCTATGCAAATTAAAGGCCACTTGGGAAACAACATAAACGCTGCCAATAAACCGAAGAATGGGGCTGATTCTGCGACAGCTGTGCGTGGTTCGAAAATGAAAATGAAAACAACTACTGGGAAATATCTTAGTGGCAGTGGCCATATAGAGATTCCATGTGGCGGGCGGCCACCCTAGCAGTATTTTCTCGAGAAGCACAAACGGCAACAAGCGCTGGGGCAAACAAAATAAACAAAAATTATGACAACCGGCGGAGGGAAGCGAGGAAACAAAATAATAAAAATACTCAAGAAAAATTGCAGAGACCACAATTGGAACGGGGCAGCCGTTGCTGGCATATGCGTGGGTGCTCTGGGGGCCACTAGCCAGGGAGTGGGAGCAACTACTACTAATAAACAGAGCCCATATGTGCAAGGCAGCCAATCCCCCCTCCTGCTCGCTCCTCGCTCCTCACTCCCCACACTGTATGGGTATTAGGCATAAAAATGCCAAGACATAAAGCCAACTAACACGTAGCCCCAACTGGCATCGGGCTTATACTTTGGACGTTTTAAAGACATAAATACGGGGGCTTTATGTGCCGGGGAATATCAGCTAGTGACAGCCATATGGTGTCGCCTGATAGATGGCCCGCCGTTGTGCAGGTAAGCAAATAGTTGACTAAAGTCTTTAGCAACATAAAGGGGGTTTCATTTTAGTTGGTAATTCTTTATGATTTCTTAACATTACAAATTAAATTTTATTAATCAATCAAAAAAATTAAACTTTTTATTTTGAAATAAAAAGTTACATAAATGCAAAATAGAAATAAAATCATTCAAAATGAGAAATTCTCGCTGTGGAATGGAATATTATTTTAGCTAAGTATTTAATGTGGCACAACTTATTTTGGCCAATACAATGGCTGCATTGTTCAGTTACAAACTGTTATACGCCCGGTATAATATTCACATTACGAGGCAACTTGGCAGCTTAACATATTCCAAGTGCTGTTATCGCCCCTCCATGCGGTAGCCTCGACGTTCATTGACTTTCAAATGACCATCATCGTTCCCTGTTCGCCCTCGGCTTTGTCACATCAAATGACCCCCTGTCCCCCCGTCCCTGTCCCTGCTCCTGTCCCTGCCTCTGTCCCTGTTCCAGTCTGTGTCCATGGCCCGGCGCTCACAGAGGTCCATTAACAATTTCATTATTCGCTGTTTCCTTTATAAAAGTTCTCTGGGGCGTTTCTTTGGCTACTTCAGTTGAGTGCGCCTCGCTCTAGCAAAACTAATCATTTTTAATAACCAATAATTTATTTTTAATCAAACTTTAATGAAAACTCGGACGCCCCGCGCAACGCATGAGAAATTAAGCAAGCGGGCAAAAAGTTGTTGTGGCCCATCATGAAAATCTGAAAAGATGCGGCGATCCGGCGAGGGGGTGGGCGGTGTGGCCTAAACTTTTGGGCCAACAATTTCAGTGGCGTTGTCATGCATAAAAATTAGAGTAGCAGCCGAAGGCGTGGCTGAGATTCAGCTGAGATTTATTGCACAAAGATTGTGAGAGGAAGATAAGTATATGCGGGCATGTATATATACATATATATATATTTGTATATATACAAATATATATTTGCATACATGTACAAGACACTGGCTGGACGAAGGTCGTGCTGAAATCAAACAACCCACCCGAAGACACCTCACTTGAATCACTTGCCACACTTGCAATCTCTGCTTTCAGCTGTGGCCCCCTTGCCTTAATTAATTTCTCAACCGGCTGCTAGGTCCAGGTCCAAAAGGGTTACAGCTCATTATTTTTGCCGGGCTTCTTAGTTTTCGCCCTCCTGTTTTTTTTTGTGCTGTGCTCCTCTATACGAACACTTGCAGCCCGGGGACCTGCAATTGCTTTGATTGCCCACAACACGCCGCCAAGAACTGGACAGCAGCAGCAAAAAACGGTGGGCGTACTTCTTCTGGCAGAAGGGGAAGGGGGGGCCTGGGTAACAACAGTGGCGGCATCTATTGGCAGGTAGCCAGAAGGGGTGTCACACGAATGAAGTTGTAAATGTAGATATAAATAAAACACTTAAAGTTTATTATTAACCTAATAAACAAAAATTATGTCTCGTGCTCTTTATAGGGTGTTATGCATTATTAAAGTAAAAGTTAACTTATTATATATATTGCATTCGAATAAACGTTTTGCACACAATATAAATTTCAGTAATATATATACTATAATCTCTGAAATAATACTGATAGATAAGAAAGAGAAAATTCTGCTCTGTAAAATTTATAAGTTGCAAATTCGCTAAAACTATTACTTGTAAATATATTAAAAAGTTAGTTTGTCTATAATAATATGTTCTACAATACATTAATCTCCTTTTGCGGCGCACTTTATGAATTTTGAATTGATTGTAATTTATTGAAAGTGATTTCGTGTCACTGTGTTGAATTATTAACGTAATCAATTCTTATGGAATATAACTGTGTCGGATCACAAGGTACTAATCCTGAGGTGAATAATTTGTTCATCTTATCAAATTTATGTTTTCATTTTATAAGTAAAAGATTTCAATATAAGTATTACAGTATATTGTACGCAAATTTGCAACCCACTGTTAAATGGTGTTATATTTATAACCAAGCTAGCTTCTGTTTTTGCGAATTATTTGCTTAAGGTGCCCCCCGTTTGCTACTGCGCCACTGGCTCGCTATCAACCACTTTTGCCCATGTTTGGTCAGACTTTTTGCGCCTCTCGGCTGTCCAAGCCATTGCCCGTTTAGTTGCTTGTTCAGTCTTCAGTCTCAGTCTCCGTCTCCGTCTCAGTCTTTGTCTTTCTTGTTGCCACTGTCTATGCTGTCTTTGTCGTCGTTTGCTGTTCGCCTTCGCCTTGGCATCTGAAAAATGTCGCTGGTTAACTTGCTTTAAGTATAGTTTGCTTTGGCTTTGATTGTCCACTTGGCGGACAGCCGCCCACAGGGGTTATTGCAGCAGCGCCTCCTGCTGACCACAAGATGATGATGACAATTATTGCTACTGCTTGCAACCTGCCCTTTGCCTCCTCTCCTGTCCTGCCACCCCTCTCTTCGCCCAGCCAGCTGTGCATTTTGTTGCAGCTTCTTGTCGTATTGTTATCGGGCGGCTTTTACTCGCGTCTGGAGTCACTTTTCTTCTTCATCTTCTGGCTGTCTGTCTGAGGCTTTTTATGAGTTTTCATTTGCTCGAGACGACGACGATGACAGGCAACCGCAGACCAACTGCCACTTACACATTGCCACCACCAAGAGCCACCACATCAGCACCACCACCACCACCAGTGCAGCAACTATTATTATTCTTATTATTATTATTTTAAGCAACGTGCAACAATGGCGCGACAATTATTCTGTGGACTCTGGACTGGGCGAATGACTTTGTGGTTAGTTGTCGCCCGTCTTCCGTCTCCTTTTCCCATATATACCCTGTCTGCGTTCCATTTCGTTTTCGCCAGCAAATGCGGCTCATCAACTCGGCGAAACGTGACAAGCAATTAATTAAAAATTAAAGCTAAAAGAGCTAGATGGTGAGTTGTGGGGAGGGGTGAGGGGTTGAGGGGGGAACATTTGATTGACAAGCCCGGTAATGAAAATGCCGGCAACTCGTTTACAGTTTGGCCCCCTAAAACAGATAGCCGAGCTCACAATCCTAATGCCAATGTTCATGTCCATTGGTGCTTTATGGCCAACAAGTAGACGACTACTGGCCACAAAATTTGTGTGGCCATAAAACTAGCATTGCCAATGATAATAATTGGCCAATGATGCACATGGGAAAAGGCCAAACGGCCAATTGGCCAGTTGCTGCTGTTGTCGTTGTTGCTGCTGTTGCTATTGTTGTTGTTGCCATTAGGCGGCTATTAGGCCATAACCGTATATATGCGAGACGCTCATCTATCGATCATAAAAACCCAGCAGCTGCTGCCACATGACAGATGACATTTCGAGTGCTCGACTCGACATTGTCGTGGCTGTAACTAATTTTTGCGGATAGATAAAAACAAAACATGGTCAACAGCGCGTTTAAGCTGCTTGGCCAAAACGCACTTACAATACAGATTTATTTACTACCGTGGCAGTTCTGAGCAGCTCATTACCGCAGCACCAACAGCAACAGCAACAGCAGCATCAGCAGCAGCAACAGCAGCAAGTGATGTAAGCATATGCAGCAAGATGTAAGTTGTAAGATGCCAAAAAGGTGACCAAGAAGAAACCAAGAAAAACAAAACTCCAGACAATGCTAGACCAAAAACAAATTCCAATGTAATGCGACAAGAGACACGAGACGGCAGCGGGGGGAGGGCTGAGGCAAACATGTTTGGGCATATACAAGCAAGTGGCCAAGTGGCAGAAATGAGGGGAGACAGGACGTGAGGCTGGATCTGGCTAAGTGAGCTTTGAGCCACGGCACGAGTGTAACAAACAGCCATAATGGATGCATATACATGGCAACAACAACAACAACAGCAACGTTGACAACATGGCTCAAATGTCAGGCAATGGTCAACGGCTGTTCACAGTGCAGTTGTTGTTGTTGTTGCTGCTGTTTCTCCTTCATCTATTGTTGCCTTGGCTATTGGGCTTTACCATAAATGTATGTGTGTGTGTTTGTATCTGTGTTTGCCTCGACGTTGTCGCTGCTCGTATTTAACATGTGTGCCCAACTCTCCGTCCATGTCCGCTCGTCTCTCGTCCCAGTCACACAGCTGGGAATCCGGCTAGCTTCGTTTCCGGCTGCCAAACGTTACATTTTTGGCCAAATTTTGGATTGCAGCAAGGGAGCGAGGGCGGACAGTAGACTCACTGCTACTGCTGCTGCTGCTGCCTGCTGCTGATGTTGCAAGAAATGTGCATTTGCAGCTTGCCAGGTAGGACAATAAGTTGCCATACAAGGGCATCTGGACATGGGATTGACGAAATTTGCATGATTGGCTAAGAGAGGCATGCTGCAGAAAAAAAAAAAAAAACTGCATGTCCTGGGTCATAAGTCATCGTCTGCATTCAGGATTGGATGGCAGACGTATGAATAGATTACACAGTTGGGATATTGTTATTATTGCTGACATGCGAGATGCGAGATGTTCGCTTTGACAATTAAATAGTGTGGGAAACAGCTTACATAAATATTTAATTAGTTTCAATATTAGAGCTGAGTTTCCGCAGCGATAAGCATTTTGACACTCAAATTTTGTATGAAATGCCATTTAAATAAACAAGTTGCTTTAACAATTGTGAATTGTTGACTTTGAGAGCTGACGAAACGGTTGACAATTGAAATGCCTTAGATTATCAATCATCAAGTATTTTGTATATATATATATTCTTTGTATATATACAGTTGCGAAAAAAATAATAGCACCGCCACCACACGAAAATTTTAAATAGTTGCCCAACTCACATTTTTAACTTTAAGGAAACTTGGAACACATTTTTAGAAAGGGAAAACTCAGACAAACCGTGGACTAAAAAAAGAATTACCCTTCTTTGTACCGTTTTAAAGCTATTTAAGGAACTTTATCAAAATTGATAAAATTAGGCGAAAAAAATAATAGCACCACCTTTCAGAAAATGATTTAAAATTAAAAAAAAAACCAATACGTAACTAATTTATTAAATAACTGTTTTTAACTAATAATACTATATCTTATTTAACATTTAATACTTAGTGCAGAGGCATTTATTGACAATAACAGCTGCGCAGCGGCTCGGCTGGGAATCAATAAGGTCCTGGCATCGTTATAGGGGAATTTTGGACCAGGATGCTGTGATTGCTTCCAATAGAGATCCAATATTGGTTGAATTGGAAGCAGTAACTGCCTTCTTGACATCAGACCACAGATGACCAGGTCAGGCGACTGGGCAGGCCACCCAAAACGTTCACACAGTTTGTCCTGAACCGTTACTTTGCTCTCTTGCTGGTGTGTTTTGGGTCATTGTCCTGATGTAAGACCCACAAGAGCGGCATTTCGTATTCTGCAAAGGGTAGTACAACTTTCTCCATGATATCCATGTACACGTGCTGATCCATTATGGTTTTTATCCAATGTATTGGACCTACTCCATAGTAGGAGAAACAGGCCCATTCCATAACTGAACACCCTCCATGCTTAATGGTCTTTGTAGTGTACTGAGGCTTGTACTCTGTGTTTTTTGGGAGTCTAACGCATCATCGAGATCACTTTCCACCAAACATAACCACTTTGTACCCATCTGACCATGAAATATTCCTCCATTGTTGGGATGACCAATTTTCACGATCCCTGGCAAACTTAATGCGCTTCGTCAGGTGTGTCGCATTTAAAAGTGGAACCTTCCTTGGGCTGCAGGCATTTAGGTTATGTTGCCTGAGATATTTACGAACTGTTTGAGCCGTCGCATTTATTTTAGGCTCTCTTTTAAGCTCGGTAGCAGACTTAAAGGGATCCTTCTTGCTCTAGCGAATCAGTCTTTTGACCCGATGAGGGGTCATGGATCGTTTTTGTCCGCGTGTTTAAATTTTTTTTTCAATGTTTAAGGCGTTTTTAATCATTTTTTTGAAGCATCCTATAATTTCACCAACTTCCTCTGTAAGTTTTTCCATCAAATATCCTTTTTATTTATGAGATCGCGCTTCTTCGCAGTGCAGTGCTTTCCACGTCCGATTGAAATGATTACTTTTATCTTTTATGATGGAAACAATTAAAACTTTGCTAAAACTATAAAAAATGTGCTTTTTTCAAAGACAACTCTGCGAAATATAGGGGATTCAACTAAAAAGGATAAATGGTGCTATTTTTTTTTTCGGCATTTTTGGGAGATTTTTTCTTAAAATCCCAAAAAAAAATATATAGACCGATATTTGAAGAGCGGGCATGCAGTTTTTGTTTATGGGGATTACTAAACAATACAAAAAAAATAAATATTTGAAAAAATCGCAACAGTAGTTGCTTTTTTTTTCATAAAAAACAAAATGGGTTGTAGTGGTGCTATTATTTTTTTCGCAGCTGTATCATAATATCAATGCAGAAGTTAGTATTATTTGTAGAACATTTTAACATTCTTATGTAAAAACCGCAAAGTCAGCCACAGCAAACAACTTCAAATTCAAAAGTCAATCAAAAAGTCGCGCAATCAGTGTGCGTATAACAGTTACAAATATCTCATATACTGGATCACTTCCATCACAAGTGTCAGAAGTCTCTTTTGAATGCAACATCGAACTGCACTTGAAAAACGCAGCGTCAAAATGTCGCTCAAAAAATTGAGACACGAGATTGCCCCAAGCAGCAGCAAATTTCCGCGGCAACAGCGGCGGCGGCAGCGGCGGCAGCGGCAGTGATGAAAAACTGCACACAAGCCGGCAGAGACGCAGCGGCAGCGACTGATGGACAAGTGCAGATACTGCGTCTAGAATACGAGCAGACCTGGGCCAATTCGGCTGTGGTGTTGGGCAGGGGCAGGGCGCAGCGGTGGAAGGGTAGAAAAAGCCAAGAGACAAGCCACAGCCAAGAGGAAGGCTTGGCCAATTTTTCACACCAAAAGGAAAAGCGAACGCGGCGCGGCGCAATTTTGTTTTTCATTTTTTTTTTTTGCGGCGCGCTGCGTGAGTTGTACAACAATTTTATTTGTTATCTGCGCATTTGTATCTAAACGTTGCATTTAACGGTACACACAGACACAGACACAACAACAACAACACGCACCGGAGTCTGTGCCGTTGCTGTTGTTGTTGTTATGCAAGTGTTGCCAAAACATATTGAAGTCAACACTTTGCCAAAAACTTTTTGGCATTTTATAAATTTACAGCTCTGCATCTGCGCCTGCAATGGCAGAAAAAAAAGTACAAATAAAAAATATAAAACTGTATCTCAATTTAAAATCAGCAACAAGCTGAGTTACCGAAACTTATGACAAGTTTTGGGTAGGATGCATCTGCATATATGCACGCACACAAATCTATGTATATTGGTGCTCGATCTGGTTTGCAGAGTCGGTTCCTGTCCCAGCGTAACTTGTACGACACGCACAAACAAGTTGCCACCAGATGATGGGCTTGTATGTAAGTGAGGAAAAAAGGGTTACACACCTTTGCAGCTGCCCTCTATGGGCAACGGGGGCATTCATTAAAAATGATTTATGTGCGTCGTTGTCAATTTTGAAAATTATTTATAAGTTTTTATAGTTTATATGTGCTGCTTTATTAATGTTAATTTATGTATGCTTAACTAGCCACACTCTGTATCTGAGTATCTGAGTATCTGTGTATCTATGTGTCTAGCAGATAGTTTCACACAACCGCCGCACACACACAGCGCTCCAAGTTGATTTACAGCAGCTGTTTCGCCAGCTCCTACTCCAATATAGACACGGCTTAATTGGCCCCGCCTCGAATTGCCACACTCATGAGCGAGTTGTCCGCCAGAGTCTCGATTTGCAGTAATATGAAACGCACTTTCAAAATGCAAAAATTATGATTTATTGGAAGCGTAATGGGCCACATTGTGCGGCTTTGTGGTTTAGCGCAAAGTAAGTATACTTTTCGATTGGCCACACTTTGCCACGGTCTACAAAATTTGTTTATGTCGGTATTAACTAGTATTTTTAGTAGTTTTTTTTTTGGTTTTTGTGCTACAATTCCCAGTACTCATTTAATGATGCCTATAAGCGTCAAATGAGTTGTTAACCTGCTCACATTTGTCTAGACCATAACGCAAGTCAACACAATTCGGTAGTCTGTAACTTCTACACTTTACTTAAAAGCTTTGCCGACCGCTTACCTCAATTTGTAGCAACCTAACCTCACTTTAATGAAACGTATGAGTTATAAACTCAATGTTGTTTTTCTTCTGATGTTGCTCAGATAAGCAACTTAAAATAAAAGCACATTTCAAAATTCTTAATGGCCAGGTGACAATCCAAATGTCTAATGGCAGTCGGTTCGCTATAGTTTCCAGATACAGATACGACTCGAAAATATGCCATTTTATTTATCTGTATGTAAATTTATGACACTCAAAGTCGACTCGAATAGTTGACTGGCAATAATTATGACTTCTTGGTGTGGCACACAAGTATTTCTTTCAATTTTTCATAATACCTATTTTTCTGTTTTCGTGTGTGTGTGTGTGTGTGTGTGTGTTTTTTTTTCTTTTTTTTTGGTGTATTTTGCACAAGTCATGGCGATGTGTATTGACGCACCCGAGCCGAGAAGGCACTTGACAGGCATTTTCGAGTGGCATTTGGAGAAACCAGTCTCAAGTGCCACAGAATGATCTGAAGTGGGAAGCTGCGGTTAGAGAGCTTGAAAAATGGAAAAAATTGTGCGTAGATCCATCCAGACCGTTGCCATTTGAAGCGCCGTGCTTCACATGTTAAGAAGCTGGTGGCGATGAGGGACGAGTTCGACTCGATTCTCAACTCGAGCCGTATTCAGGGCAAAATGTGTGGCAAAAGAAAATATTTACACTGCTCTGATTTTGGTTGCTGCCACAAGATTCAACCGGTTTCCATTAACAATGCCTCGTTAGGGGCTCCACCGACCGACACAGCCGAGAGATGGCGCGGAAGGCGTTTTCTTAAATAACCGTAATTAAATACATTTATATTGGACTGGGGTTCAATAAACAAAAAGGTACGCTGAATATTCTACGTTTAAATACACTTGCCAAAGTGTTTATAAGCCAACACAATTATAATCTTTTATTCAAATCACTCAAAAACTGTTCAGCTTTGGTTGGCGACAAACATAAAAACAGTTTCTAGAACTGAATTAATTAAATCGAACGAAGGAGATTTTACCAAAGAAGTGGCAGAATTCATGACGAAAGTTAAGTACCTCTGTAGAGTAGTTGAAATATATGTTTATGATAAGCAGACATACGCCTTCCCGGCGGGCAAACAATAAAATAAAATAAATTCATTATATGGCTTAATTACGGAGCACATGCGGCCAACAAAGTGCCAGGCAACTGGCAAGACTGCAATTCGCAACACGATTGTTAAGCGCTTTCCATTTTCTGCATATGGGATTTTATACAATTTCCATAAGCTGGCAAAGTTGTTTGATTAATCAGCGGTGGCAGCCATAGAATTAATTGGCACTATTTACAATCAGTTCAAGAGTTTCAACTCAGCACGAGCGAGTCTGTGTGTATGTGTGTGTGTGTGTGTGTGTGTGCGTGTCAGCGTATGTGTGTGTGTGTATGGTTTAAGTGGCTCAAAGTGCATATTGATGTTAAATTGATGGCCGATGAGCTGGCAATTACATGCGGATATATGCATATATATATATATAAAGCAATAATGCGGCTTAATTGTTGCAAATTAGCTGAGGTCAACAAACACAGTTTTATAACTAAGTTTGTAGCTAACTAAAAAAAATTATTTTTGCTACAACTTGGATAGTAATACCTGATCAAACTTACACATTTGTTTACAAAAGCGCAATCTGTTTACATACCTGCAATGATAGATAAAAGAAAGTAATTAAATTAGTTATCTGTTAACAAAGCATTTCAGAAAATAATCTTCTACATATTTGTTGGGTCTGTGGTGTAATTTAAGTATATTCCTAATATATTTTTTATCTTCTCTATTCATGTCATTTTAATAATCAGTTTCAGACTATCATCATTATTTAGAGCCACTGCTTTTTAATCTTAACTTAACCCCATGACCTGCTAATAACCGCACAACTGCTCAACTCATCATTATTTCCCTACCTTACTCAACCAAGTTTTCTCTTTGTCGCACGTGGAAGCCCCACATATACATATACATATAATTTCCCAGAGTGTTTTACAAAATTTTTGCCGCAACTTTGCGGAACCGCCCGGACTTAAGTCAAAGTAACTCATAGAGCTGAGTACTTTGGGTGTTCGTTTACATGTTTTTGTTTTTCTACTCTGCATTCTAAGTGCCCTATTCTGTACACAAACTATTCCCGACCCCGCTCCATGAAAAGTGTGAAAAACATAAAAAGGCCGCGCTTCAAAAATAAGAAAAAACTTTTTGTTGTTTTTGTTAAAAAAAAAAACAAAAAATACAGAAAGAAAAAGAAAAACCTCTTTTACATGACACGACACAATTTGCAAGCTCAGTTGTTCGTTGTTTGTTGTTTGTTGTTGTTGTTGTTGTCGCTTCGACATGTTTGTCTGTGGCTTGGCTAAGTTCCCGACACTGTCTGCGCCTCCAACTCGAACTCGGAGCCCTGTCTCCGACAATGTAGTACCCGGTGCCGACCTGGGTCCGACTGGGGACCAGGTATACTCTAGACAAAGTCTTTGTCGCTTTGGGCCACTTTGTTTACGCGTGTGAAAAAATTTTGCGCTCTTAGTTGCCGAAACTTTGCATCACATAAAATGTTTAAGTTTTATGTTTTGCGAGACGAGAAATAGGAGAGAGAGCTGCACAGAGAAGTCTGCACTTAAATTGTTGCAAATTTACTGAGATGCTGATGCTGCATCAAGAAAGTCGTGATGAAATTGGGGATTGACCATAAAGTTTTAAAGGCGACACATTCCCAAGATAATTAAAAGCCAATCAAATAAGTGAAATTTAAACCGACGAAATAAATCTTTCTCTCTCTCACACTCATACACATATATTGCACCAGTTTAATAAATCAGAAATAACAATCGTTTTTATTTACCAACGAAATTTAAATCAATTGACATTTTGAACTTTCGCATTAATTATGCAAATTTGTTTAATAAATGCCAATGTTGTCTTTATTAAAAGCCAAACGCAAACAAACTCAAATAAATGAACAAATATTTTGCATATTATTAAACAAATAAGAGAGGAAATAAGAACAACAACAACAAAAAATCAATAACAAATAAACAAATGAGGGCCAAGAGCGGCTTCAATTGATATTTTGTGTGAAACTTTGAGGTACCGCTAGATAAACGCGTTTAATTGCCGGTTGATTATTAACATATCGGCAAACTTCAATTAATTGGCAATCAATCATTTTTAATGAAACAAGCGACGATGCCAATGCCAAAGAGAACTACGAAGAACTGGCGACATTATCGACAGCCTTCGATCTAGACAACACCGCAAGGAAAATGCTAAAGGCAAACGAGAAAAATACGAGTAAAGAAAATAAAGAAATATCGCTGATTGTGAAGAAAAACGTGCCACGACCAACTTGGCCAAGCGATTGACAAGCGGTTTTTGGCCAGGTACCCCGGCCTGGGACTCAGACTGCGGCCGATACTGGCCCTGACTCTGGCTCTGCCTTGTGTGAGTGGCAACATTGCCCGAAGCTGACTCTCTACCTATGGCAAGGCTGGCAGACAGCTAGACAAGTCCGTTGTGCCTGCAGGCTCACTCACCAATATGTTGCGGGTGCAGCTGTGCAGTTGGCATCTTTCATGGAAATTTCAGGGCTGGGCGATTAAACGAAGATTATCAATTCAGCTGAATAACCAACTAACTAATCTAGTCAGTAGATGTGGCAAATGCAGGTGCCAACAAGCACTTGTCAATTACGAAACAATCTACAGCAGCAGGAAATCGAAAAAAAACAATCAGCAAACAAAATCTTTATGTCATCAATTTAACTTTAGACTGATATAATTCAAAGAAAATTGATTAAAGTTAGGAAAAATTATATGTAAAATGTGGAATTCTTATATCTTAAATTTATTAGTTTAGCAAGAAACGCCAAATCTTATAATCAAACTTATCTAGACCAACAAAGGAAAGAGAAGGCAAATTGAGTTAACTTTGTTATATAAAATATTTACATTTTATATTTAAAAAATAATTTTTTGTTATTACAGTTACCATAAAACGGAAATTCGTATATAAAAATGCAGAAATTCAAGACATTATTCAAATGAAAATATATTAAGATACTTTATCCGTAACTCATTGATAAATTCCAGTAAAGAACTGAAGTTTATCGATGCTGTTTATGCAACCCTAAGTGTTATGTATGAGAGTTACATGCTATTAAGCAACTCATTTAGAACAACAACAGCGCGCCCACTTCTTGAACATATTTCAAACAAATTTATTTGCGCCTGCAATTTACCAGCTTTCATTTAACTACAACAGCAACAACAGGAATATATCTCTAACGGGGCGCATAATTAAAATGTTATAGCAAATGAGGAAGTTGTTGCTGTTGCTGCCACTGCCGCTGCTGCTGTTGTTGCTGTTGCTCTGGAGTGTGGAAGAACATGGAACACGAGCAACTTGCAACATGACAGGCAACCATTCAAGTTGCAGGCACAAGATTCAACTTTCAAGTCAAGTCGCGCATGCGCCTGACGCAAATTAATTTTCAACTTTTTCTCTTTCTTTTTATTTTACTTGTTTATTTTTTTGTGCCTTTTTTTTTTTCGTTAACATGTTGCAAAAATTATGCTAATACCGGGAGCAGGTGAGGGCAGCGGGCGGCTGGCAGCGCAATTCAACTTAATTTGCCAGTTGACTACAATTTTTGACTCATGATGCTTTTCACTACTTGCGCGTAGCTAGTTAGAGCGAATAAACCATGGCCGCTTGGCGAGGAGGAGCGCAGACTACTGCTTTGACTAAATGAAATTTGCTCGCAGCAAAGTTGCAAATGTGCCCCCCTCCGCCAATCGCTGCATCTTACACTGTAGACAACTTTTGCATGTGCTGGCAGTTGCAGTCGCTCATGTGTGAAATGAAATGCACAAATGTTGAGGACAACACTTGCCGGTGGGCGGCAGGGGAGTGCTAGTGCTAGTGCAAAAGGTCTAGAAAAACAGAAACAACACATACATATTTTGGGCCACGCACGCACATTTTTCCAGAGACCCCGAACGAAACCTAGACCCCAGGTAAACGCCATAGCCCGGAGCTGTATCTCAGCCCATCTGTGAGTGTGTGTGGGAAATTTGTTGATTAAAGTTGTGTGTAGAACTTTTTAATTGCTTGGATGTAGCTGCCTGCCGGCACACACATATTTTGTAGAGAAGATTCTCCTTGTTGGCTGGCAGAAACAGCTTAAGATTGTCTAAACAAAAATTGAAAAGAATAATACCTTTTGCTATATACGCATAAAAACTTTCGAGTTGTTCACGCAACTGAGCGTTAACGTACTGTTAATGATTTTAACTGTAGTTTTCAACAAAGTTGAAAAGTGTTTTTTAATGAAAACTAGGCAATTGGCTAAAAACACAATTTAATATTTCAATAACTGTTTTGCATCATGACAACAATATGTGAATACACAAAATGAAACTCTCCTTAAACATATTTATATATATATATTCGAAAATAATATATATCTTTAAATCCGTTTAAAGAGCTAGCGTCAATTTAATATAGTGGATCTATCTAGAAATGTTAAGACGTTAATTAAATCTTTAATTGCAACGTTTTTCCTTCAAATCATCATCTAGTCAAGAGTGCTCAACGTTTTGTACTTGTATTATTACTGTTACCGCCAAATATTTTCGTTCATTTTTCTTATAAACTGTACTTCCCCCAAATTTTCTTTTTTTTTCATTTTTGCGCACCTCATGATTTTTAAATGTGCTCTTTCGACGCGTATTAAAACAATTCCAATTGCTACCGTTTCTGGCCTTACACTTGCATCCGTCTCCCACCGAAATACAAAATAAAGTTTAATTTTTAATAATCCGATTCAGTGCACATGCTAAGGTCCCTCCCTTTCCACACGAAGGAGCTGGAATAGGCCCCGCGGGCGGACGATTTAGTCGTCGCTGTGCGATGATCTATGGCGCCTGTAGTCAAGATTTATGCTTTCAAGCGCTTAGATTGGAAAAATATGCAAGTTAGGTATGCGGGCGGGCAGGTAGTGGGGAGGGGAGGGGGTGTGAAAGGGGCGCCGATAAGCCATAAAAAGCTGGCGAAAACTTTATGCACAACGCTCGAGCCTTGTGTAAAGAATAGTACAATAAAATAAATAAGAAATTGTATAAATTTATGGGGGAGGGCAGTTGGTAGCCGGGTTAGTCAGTCAGTCAGTCAGTCTGTCCGCTGTCGGGTAGCCAAGAGTTCCCAGTTCGCAGTGCCCAGTGCCCGGCTGCCTTGTATGTGGCTGCTTCCTGCACTTTGGCAGTCGTTTTCTGCTTCTTCCAGCTGGATTTGGTTTTTTTTTTGTGTTTTGTTTTTATTCTTTTTAGAATTTAATTGGACATTATATCGCATATTCGCATATTGTGAGCCTGTGAGGCTCTGCTGCTGCTGCGGCTGCTGCTGGGCAGGCAAAATCAATGCCTGGCCATATATCAAATTGTGTTAAAGCCAAAGGCAAGCAAACGGCTAAGGATGTTGGGACAACAAACGGTAATGGCCATGCTCTATTGTCTGGCTCCAGCTGCTCGCCGAGTGGAGCATTATTTATGGCCGGCCATTGCCGCGCTCTAACTTCACCTCCCCCTGCCCCCTCAACACTCCTCCCCACAGCAGTTATTCTCATGCCACGCCAACGTTCACATTCGCACTAATGCACACTTGGCATGTCACAATCGCATTGGTCTTGGGTTTCGGGGGGGGACTGTTCCGACTCCACTTCACTTCACTTCACTTGTGGCGGCTAATGTGTGAAAAGTGTCTGGGAACAGTGGCAGCTGCAACATCATCGACAACTGCGCCACTTAGTCGTCGCCGGCTGCCTTTTGACAAACTGCTCTGCAATGATTTGCCGAATTGTCGAACTAAACAATGACAGATAAAGAGACACAATAGAGCAATTCGCGCATATGAGAAGTAACGCCCAATCGCTCGTGCTCTCTCTATCATTCTCTCTTTCTTTTTATATCATGCTTCAATCAAATTTGCTTATTTTGCTCATCAGAAATCGCGACAGATTTTGGAGCTGCGTTGGCGCTGCTGCCAAATGAAACTCACTCAATTGTGAATAAGCGGATAAGTTGGGGCAACTTTTGACAAGGAGGCAGCCAACTGTCCAGCTTGATAGCTGTCGCTCCATCTGAAAAGCCCATTGTTGTTCAGTCGAACCAACCGGCTAACAGTCAGACACAATCTGGCAAACTGGCAAACTGGCAGCCCACGCCCCCGTTTTTACTGGCGCCAGATTTTAAATCGGCTTAAAATTATAAGCAGAATGCGCCATTTCTTGGTTTATTATTATTAAGATGTTTACATTTGAGCCTAGGCCTAGATAATGAAGGAGAACCAAAATCCAGCTGGCCAACTATGAGCAATGCCCGAGCGAGCGAGAGGGCATCACATAATTTGCATATAATAGTTTGACAGAAACTTGTCACATAAATTGAGAAATTTTCATAAAAAATAAGCTCTTGCTTTGTTAAACAATTTGATTCGCATAAATTAAATGAATACATTTTGCGTTATCTACAAACAAATACTATAAAAAAAACAATAATTTTTAAAACGACATTAGATAAAAGCAACAGAAACCGAATGAAGAATGAAAAATTAAAGCAATAAATTACTAAGCGTAAATTTTAAATTATTTGTTATTTTATTTTCAAATAACATTGATTGATATGTGAGTTAAGATGAAATACAATGAAGAATATTCTGTTTCCAAGCCTATGTAAAATGACATTTTAAATATTTCTACATTTTATAAACTACTTTTATCTTTTAATCTTTTAGTGAAGTTTTTATCTCAAATTATATTATTAATTATTACTGGCATAGCTTTGCAGTAATCAAATTATAATAAACTTTTCAACTATTTTCGCTTAAAGAACAAAACCTGTCAAAACCCATGTCTGATTTCATTCGGTAAAAGGTTCTATGCCCCAATTTATCTATTAAAATACTGCATAACTCGACTATTCTCGAGATATCAAACGAACGAAAGTCCGATAATAATATTAATTCAGTTGCGAAGCTTAGGTTCACATCTCTCTACCCCAAAGATGACATTTTAATTGTGAGCGTGCTTAACATTTCAAAAAAAAAAAAAAAAACGGTATAAACACAATAAACAAAAAAATGTCAAGCTGCCCCAAGTTGGATTTTCAGTGCCGGAACGTCCCATATGCCGTTTGGGTGCCAGGATAACGGACACAGAGCCCGATATTAGGCCACGAATTAGATGTGAATTATGCTGGACCCTAATTAATGTTGACATGGGATATTCTTTAAACCTTGCACTCTCAACTCAACTCAGCTCGGCTCGGCATTTGTCTCAGCTGAAAATATGCAAAAAATCTCTTAGATTAGTGCGTTAACAATGGGTCATCGCTGGGGCATTGGGACGACAAGTGGATTAAGTGCGGCCCTGAGAAATGTCTACCCTTGTCGCTGTCTGCAGATTAGTCTGGCATTTTATTTAGATGTATGGAATCTATGGAATGATGTAAAAATCATGATATCCAGAAAAGAATTTGCCAATCTTGACGATTTGAGGACAGGTTGAACACCAGAAGCTTGGAACTCCATTCCGAAGGAGAGATGTCAGAAGCTTGTGGAAAGTATGGGCCGGAGATGTAACGCCGTTATTGAAAATCATGGATATTCAACTAAATATTAAATTTCTTCAACAATTATAACTTTTGAGCTTATTTTCTATGAATTATTGGTACCATATTGAAATTGTGCTATTTCTGTGACCAAGCAAAATAAGTGATCGCGATCGAAAATTAAGCATAAAACAAAAACGAAAAATGATAACGCTAAAATTTTTGGCTGTATATCATGTAGAAGAGTGCAATAATCGATTGCCATCAAAATTTTGTTAACCGGATGCAAAATATTGTCCAAATAGTCGCTCGAAACAGTTTGATTTGATTTGTGCTATTTATATGACCACGGCTGTAGCTATGGAATTTTTTATTTATTTTTTTTTAAATTTTATATAAACCTGACAAACAGAGAAAATGTACTGTGGGTTGCTAATTAATTTTTAAGAACAAATTGCAAACTTTTATTTCGCGCCCTATGACAAGAGAAACTTTATCACATAATTAAAAAAAAATTTGCAAGTGACTTTTGCTGTCGCTGTCACGCCCCTGCAGACACCTTATGGGAGCTGACAAAAAAGTTGCGCAACGGCAGCTAAAGAGACCCAACCCGCGTCTCGTCACAACTTTTTACCTGCATAATTTACAGTGCTACTTGCCCTCGCCCAGCAAACTACCTCATAAATTCTGATAAATCATAAAAGCTGCGAAAAATGTGAAAATGCGTAGAGTAATTAAACAGCAGCGAGGAGAAAAAGCGAAAGAGACAATGATGGAAAATTGAAAAGCAATGGAAGAATGCGAGCTTAATGAAAGGGAAAAATGGCCCAGAGACGGACATGACTACGCATATAAGTACTTGTATATACACATGTATATGTGCTTGTATGTGTACGCAAGTATATATTATCATTATTATTATATTCTGGCCATTAATGACACTGCATTGTCTCGTTTAATATCTTTTTTGTATTTCGTAGAATTTAATTGAAATATTGCCGGCAGGTAAACAATATTGAAAGCGAAAACGTTGCGCTCCAGTGCATTGTTATCCTGGACTACACTCAAACAAAGGGCACATAAATCTTATAGCTACGCGACTCAGCAGATCTGCGGGCCTTGGAGTCTTTAGTGATCCCCTCTCTGTCCCTCTGTCCCTCTCTTATTCACTCGTACAGCTTGCGTTCTTCTCGTGCTCGAGTTGGCATTTAAATTGCCGCTGACTTGCCTCGACCTCTGAGAACACAATGCAAATACGAAACTTGCTAAACTATGCCGCCTGCTTGTTTCGCTTGTTAACCAACTGAAAACCGACAAAACCAAATAAAAAAGTACAAAATAAAATGTAAGAAAACAAAAAATCAAGCGAAACCCGCAAGAATCGTCAGCATTTTGCATACGAGTTCAAGTCGAGTGGGGTTGACGTTTGAATACTTGTTGTCATGCGATGCAAAAAGGGTATGTTGAACTTGTAAGAAAACTTCCAACGCCAACTGCAGTTGAGCCAAGAACTTATTTTTTAGTGAAAATTCAATTTTGAACACTTTTTTATATAAAAGAGAGGTTGTCGGCAAATATAAAATTTTGTATGAAATAAAGCCATAGTTTCATATGCAAAAATAATCTTTAGCTTATTAAGGACAATTGTCTATTATATATATATATTATTTTTTTAATATATATTTATTTATATTAATTATATTTATTTATTTATTTATATCAGTTTTAATAATAAATCCATTCAATTCCCTGTATTATTTTATTTCTAAGATATATTCAAAGTCTATCATAATCACACATGGTCACACTTTTTGCTGCTGTTACAGCTGCACACTCCACTTAAAAAATCGTTAAGCATAAAAAACAATAAAAATAAATACCTATAAACACTTTAAATGGCACAAGTGCACCTCACCTTTACCCAAACTCCCCTTTCTTGCCCCCGTTAGCCATCCCCCCCAGCACAACCAACAACCTCCTGCAGTTGGCTACGTAAGCAAACTACCGAATGGCCACATGCGCATCTGACAGAGAGTTGGCTCTGGGTACTCGTGAATGCCGTGCAAGCCAGTTGCGAGTTGGCAGTAACTAGTTGGCCAGTTTGGCCATTGTAAATGTCAAGCAAATTTGGTTGGTTGCATTTTTCGTAGCTGCTGCTGTTGTTTTTCCGTTCCGTTCCGTTCCGTACTTCGCCTCTTCGGCTTCGCCTGACGTTCTAGTGCAAGTTATGGCCATGTCGATGTCGCCAGAATGCTGTTGCAGAAGGTAAACAAGGAGCTAGTGGCCAGGCATTGCTGGCATTTTGGCATTTAAATGGGTTCATACCGAGCGATAAGTTTGCCGACTAACAGTAGATTCATCGCTCAATGTCGATACGTAGCGTAACGGAAGCCTTAGAGCCTCTTCAATTTGCAGATCCGAGTCTCTTCTTCTTCTTCTTACTGGCAGGAAATTATGAATACACTAATTCACAGGAAAAAGCAAAAATATCGAATAACAAAACTCGAGCTCATTCATACCAACATCGAAAAATAATTAATGCCCACGTACTTTACTCCTGGCATGGCTCATTTTTTGCGCATATTTCTCAAGAGCTAGCCGTGAGTGCCCCGCCCACCCGCAACAATAATGTGAGCCATAAGAAAATGAAAGCAACATTTTTGCTAATGAATTTCCACGTATTTCTTTTTCGAGGGGCCTCCTCTCTCCTTGGTACGTGCCGCATGAAATGCGCATTTAAATGTGTAGGAAAATTAGTTAATAAATCACACGTGGAAAATTGATGAGCGGACGTCGAGCGTCGGCTTTTGCGGCAAGCTGAGGAAAATGCCATGAAAATTGGATTTTATTTTCTTGTACATTTATTGTTTACTTGGCTTTTGTTATGCATTACACGTAAATTATAAAAATGATGTATCGCAAACAGTTAACAGGAAGGGGAAGAGACTCAACTAAATTGATGCAGCGCCCCCAAAGGAATTCACAATGGATACCTTAATTAGGTGAACGCCAGAGAGAGGGAGGTGGCTGAGGGGGCAACTGAAGTGCACTGAATTCCAAATTAATGCCCGAGTTGAGAGACCTTTGCCAAAGATATTCCCATTATTTATTAATACTTTGTGTGGTTACGTCTGATACCAACTGAGAAACTGAGGCAGACTGAGAAACTGAGACTGCTCTGTAATCAGGCAAAATTCAATTCGAAAGCTGCACAACAATTGAAGAATTAGTGAGTTGTCAAGCCGGAAGCGACAGATTTTTCGTTAGCTCTTTCTCAAAAGCAACCAAAGCACACGAACAAAAAAAAATTGAATCTACTTCCACATGAACAACTCGAGGAACAACAACACGACACAAAACTCCAATCAGAAATTTTAAAGGTAAACGAAAACACAAATACAAAAAATAACAAAAAAAAAAAAGTAAAAATGCCCGATGAACTCATTGCTATTGTGCAAGAACAGACCCCAATATCTCCTCATTGTCATGTAACTCAAATCGGACCAAGGGGGCAACAGCAACAGCAGCAGCAGCAGCAGCAACTACACGAGGGTACAACAAAAACAACACTTTGCATGTGTAGCCGTGGCACAACAAACAAAGAACAAGGCACACACACAAATAGTAACAACAAGAACAACACAAATAGCTGGCAACACAAAAGAGCCAAACAAGTAGAACTTGTCTAGGCCTAAACAACTACAGTGGCGTTCTCCGTAAAGGGGGCTGCTTAAATGGAGCAATAAGCTGGCAAAAGCAAGAGTTGAAATCATGAATAAGTTTAAAATTGCATTGATTTTTGCTCAAAAACATTTAATACCTATTAGACTCAAAACCCATTTCACATTTCACATTTTCTAAAAAGCATCTGTGACTAAAATATTAGTTTTTTTTTGTGAACTGAAGGTCTTGAACCGAAAATAGATTTTTTGTAATTGTTTAAAATAAATTTTGTATCTTTTGTTTGTTACAATTTACCAATTAACCTGTTTATGAAATGTTGCTATCATTTTATAACATAAATATTGAATTATATTTATTTTGTTCAAGCAATTAGCTCAATATAATATTTACATACAAGTTTTGGTAACCCCTTTAATTGGGGCTGCCGCCTCTGACATTTTGGCGCGTTAAACGTACAAACAAATGTTTCCCTTTAAAATTCAGCTCCTAAAGCCGGCTATTTAAATGACTTTTCTTTTGCTTTGTGGCCCGTTTCGGTTTCGCAGAGTTTAATGTTTTTCTTGGTTTTGTCTTTTTCTACTTCTCGGTGTCTAAAGTCAAGATCACAAACGTGATTTGTTGTTGTTGTTGTTATTGTTTTCTTTTTTGTGGTTTTGTTGTTGTTGTTGTTTTTAGCTCATTTTGGCAAACGCTTCATGGCTGCGAGAGATCGTGATCTTTAAACTAAGCAAACTCTGTTGTTATTTATTTGCGGCCAATGCATTTGGTTTACGCTCGGCAATGCTGATGCGATCAGTCGTCACTTTGTGGCCGCCGTTCGGAGCCAACTCCATTGGCTCTACCAGTATATAGTGTATATAGTTCGTTTTAGTCAATGCTCGATTTATGTTAGCCCATTTATTTAGACAGGCGCAGTGCCTAAAACTACATTCGAGTTGAATGCGAATTTTGTGTGTGGGTGCTGCAGTCACTCGATCGCTACGCTATATCTATATATCTCAGCAACTTCAAACGTTTACTGATCACCGCTCAAGTTTGTTGTGTTTATTTTATGCGGCCACCCCTCCCTCCCTCTTCCCACACACACACACACACACACACACACACACAGCCGCCGGCCGCCAGCTCTCTGATTGATGTGGCGCACATTAATCAAGCCATTGAGCGGCCCGCTTTGTTTGATGTTGATCAAGCGATCTGGTACCGTAGTACTCATATCTCGCCTCTGCCGCTCTTGGTCGCTCCTCTCTCGTGCTCTCTTTGCGCTCTATTTAGCAGTCAGTTTGCTTTCAATTTAACCGATCGATCGAGCGATCGATCGCGAGTTGCGACTGAAACTGAGATTCGTTGAGGCTCGTTCCATTGATCGTTTATTTCATCGATCGTTCCCCGAGCTGCTGTTTACGCTTTCCGCTTTTTTAGTGCTTTTTGTTTTTGGTGTTGATGATCACTTGTGTAAATCTTTGACGATCGCATTTACGTTTTTGGCTAGTTAATGGCCAATTTGTTTTCAATTAATTGGCTTGTTGTGTGTTAATGTTTTTTTTTTCTTTTTCGATTACTTGTGTAGCTCAAAGGCAGCCGTTGTCCGTTGTGTGTGTGCTTGTGTAAGTGTATATATGTGCCTGCCTCGTAATCTTTTGCTTTAAATCACTTGCACTTTTCAGAGCTCATAAATTTCACTCAACAACTCGGGCGCTTCCTATTAAAAAAGATCAAAGCAAACGCAGCCGAGCAGAGCCAGACGAACTCTTCACAACACAACAGTTCATCAGTCAGTCAATTGAAAGAGTGACGCATTGATAGAGTGAAGCATAGTTAAGGTGACTACAGATCATTATGTATGTAGATGTTAGATTAAGAAAAACATTGAACACATTTAGATACAAAGATAATTAAATTGTATAAATTAAGAGCCCAGCCTCGTTTGATCAGTTCACAATGAAGTTGGTGCTTTGAGTCCCCAAAGTTTAACATGACCAGGCTTAATGGTTTTGTATAACCCACACAAATTTATACCTATTAGATCTTAACAAGAATATATTTTCGTTATTAGTTTTGATCACATGTTTTCACCTCAACAGAGTTCCCACTGTACAGAAGACATATGGCGATGAGTGGAATTTAAATATTTACCGTCTGGTTTTCTGATCACAGAGACCATGCAAAATAGTCGTATGCCATTTTTCAAACGAGAGCAGAAATTGTTGCTTTTGCTTTGGTTTTGCTTTTGCTTTTATGGACCGTCAGAGGAGAGTCGCCCCTTTTTGATATGCCGACGAGATGAATTTTCTTAGAATTCGTTTCGATGCCCCACAACCACTTGGAGCAATGAGGAAACGCACCGAAACCAAAACCGAAACCGAAAGGGCAGGCCCCATAGGAATAGACACATTTGAAATGATCGCCGCTACACACAAATGAAGATGAATGGCAGATGTATGTATCTATGGGGCTCCTCAAGCTTTGAAGTTCTCTGCAACTTTTGTTCATTAGCTCATTTCCACTAATTCAGCTGCTCCGAGAAGTCTTAATTATGTATGTACATACATACATACATACATATACATATGTTTGTATACCACGTCGGGGGTAAACTTTTCGCGGGTGGTTTGCCAAAATTCTTTTGAAGTTTCGTGTGTGTGTGAAGTTTTTGGCAACATTTTGGGGCAAGTTGAATGCAAGCAGTTAAGTGTGTTTCTGAGGAAAACGCTTAATGCTTAAGTGATGACAGATGAAAAGGTTAGTTTCGAGTTTAAGCTTGTTGGGTTATAATAATAAAAGATTAAGGGTATTAAAAAGTGTAAGTGTGCGAAAAACACAACTTTATAACTTCTTAGAACTTCGAAAGGAACCAACTTTGAGTTGTGGATTTGCCTAAAATTTGTAAATTATCAACAAAGTTTTAATGTATTCAATAAATATTATTTCTAAGGCTAACTGTTTATTCATAAATAATAACATGCATATTCATCTGAATATATGCAAATAAAATCAATTTAATTTAAACTAATCAAGACTTGTTATACTCGAGTATTTTGTTTGTTTCTCGAGTATTTAGATTGTAATTCCAGACATAAGACAACCGTATGAGCTCGTAAGTGCCTTAACTTAAATATATGTATGGTAAATTTAATGTCGCCCTCCATTTAAAAACTGCACCAGTTTGCTCTGAACCCACAAAGATTTTCCCCCTCTGGCAGCAACAACAATAACAGAAAAGATTCGTTTGCTTCTCGACCGTCTGTTATATGGCTAATTTCATTTTTATGACTTTTATGCGCCGCATTTGCGTTTATTTTTTATGTTTTTACTTTTGTCTTTTGGCCAGATTCGGATGCAGAGTCGAGTCGGAGCTGGAGTTTAAATTCGAGTCGGAGAGTCGACTTCACTTGGATGATTTATGGTAGCCTGAATATTTCTTTGAATTTTTCTCATATATTTCTTTTTGATTTTATTTTTTGCGCTGGTTTTGGCGTTAAAAATATTGCCAAGCTGCCATAAATTTTGTCGTATTTTGACAACTAATAAAAATGCAGGCGACTGCGCTTAAATGCAAACCCAAAAAAAAAAATGAATTCCATTTGCATAGGGCCAGAAAGACAAAAGCAGATGCAGTTGGTTATTTCGATTTGTGGCTAATTTGCATATCAAATCCGACGACTCTTTTCTTTTATGGCCCTCGCAGTCAGAAATGGTTTGACAAGTGTCTCCACATTTGGACAATCCATCGATCCATCGATGCCGTCGCCGATACCCAGTCCGAGTGGATGATTTATGTCAGCTTTTATGTATTCCTCTTTCATCTGTTCCATCATTTGTAGTATACAAATAGATATCGGCGTGTTGCATTGTTAAAAACTAATTACCGCCATTAACAACGGGTTCATTGTTCGCATCGAGTCGGGCTACCAAAACAAGTTGAGCATCCATCGATTTGTTATTGGCCATTTGCTTTAACCAAATGTCATATTACCATATGAAGTTATCACTTAATCATTTTTATGATTGCACTGTTTTCAGTTTCAAATCGAAGCATCGTGTTTAGAGTTCGACTTTTATATTTCATTTCTTATCTACATTGGTCGCGTTGGGTTATATTGTCTCGTTAAAGTTAGTTTATATGTATGGCTTTGGGTTTTTAGTGCAGAGCGTAGGCTGTTGTAAACTCTTAATGAATATGAAGTGACTTTGTTTATGGTTGTCTCTCTTCGATTCTTTGGCTTAAGACACAGCTTCAAGTTCATTGCTATAAATGTGCTATAAATTTTTGAAATGGCAGATCGTTGTTAGTTTTCTAAGGTATACGGAATAAGCATCTTCGGTTTATGGTCAAATGAAAATCGTCAGTTAAAACAGATACACTGGGACCTAACTAAAAAACTTATCACCCGTTGGGCTCTAAAATTTTTATGATACATACAGTTAGAAACTGCACTCAGCTCAGTTAAATATTAAGAAACAAAGGGTTCATCCTATGATAAACTTTGACGTCATGTTTTGTCTATTATTCAAAATTCTGAGCTAAATATGCCATTTATAAACATACAGTTAGTTAATTTATGGCCACTTGTTGTTTGTCTCTCCCCCAGCTCCAATTGTCATTTCAATTAAACTCTAAAAGCCATTAGCTCGATTTTATATAAGCTGCCGACAAACAGCCTCAATAACGATATACTACGCTAAGCTCTTACATAATCGGCCATATATTTTCGACACACACACACACACACACACACCTTGGAGAGCAAAGTTTTTCAATTTTCCAAAGCTTCTGCTCCTGCTGCTGCCGCTGCCTGGCTCACACACATAGTCAAATGCATATAAATAAAGCGGCGCTGGGACCGCGTGTAATTATCATAAAGCGGAATCTTGTAGCGCCAATATGAAGCTCATAACTTGTGCGACGGAGGGAACGAGCGTTGGTATATTCGGGGGGGTAACTGGTCACATCATGCCGCCTGTTTGCCGGGCTGGCCTAATGCCCATTTCGGTCATCCACGTCACCAGCCCAAACGATGTAACTTTCAATTTGCGTAATTTTCAAGTGACTACGGCGAAGCGCGTTCAACTGATCCCTCACCTGAACCCAATGACTGTTGCCGTCCGATGCCATGAGAAATTACTGGGGAGGGGGAGGGTTAGACGCGCTACGACGAACTACACTGGGTGGCGGGACGGGGTGGATTAGCTCGTTGCGAGGCGTGGCTAACTGCTGCGTTAAGGTGCACGCTTGTCATAAAATGCCTCTTATTATGCTGGCTATTAATTTTTACTGCTTAGACGCAACTGTCTGGACCTGGACCTGGACCTGGACCTGGACCTGGACGCGGCCCGGCCAGTGGCCTGAGACCTGAGCCTGCCCCCGGTTAGCCCCATCCGATGCGCGCCTTATAGTTCCCAAACTTGTTGTTGGCCGCCGCGCATCCATGGCAATTTATGACATACATGCGGAATGGCCAACGCCATCGCCAGCGCCGTGCCCGGGCAGCATTTGGAGTCATATCGCGCCGCTTCTATCGCAGCTGTACAAATTTATTTTGCGTTTGCATGCACTGCACTCCAATTGGGCCTAATCACTTGGTAATGAAGCTGGCCGGACACTACAGGGATTACATTTATTTGAATAGATGCTATGCGCTTTGTTAAATCATCCGAAACTCACAAAGACTACTTTAATTGTCTCATGAATTATGTCGAAAATTAAACAAAGTGAGTACAAAAATAGAGTATCAGGAAGACGAGTTAAAATTTGTTTAAGAGCATATTTTGTGGCATTCAATTTCCTTTTTCGATTTAGGTATTATATTGAATTTTATCAACAGTTCAAATTTAATTTTTATGTCAAAATTATAAACCAAACTCACTGAAACAATTTATAGATTGTTTTGATTTAAATTACTGATAAAATATTGCATTTTCTTTTCTTACTGCAAAAAAAATGTTTTTCTTATTTTGAGTAAAGGGTATTTGTTCTTTTTGCAATGTCCATTTTCTTTCCCATTATTACTTTGGGCACACAAAAGTCTTTGGTAGTATTGCTCTCAAAGAGTATCCAAATATCGTTGATTCAAATGGACGTATACTTTTCAGTTCCTTTATTTGTTTGAGCATCTGGTGGCGTATTGGGGCACAAGAAGCGCGGATGTCGGAAAGTTACCCATCATTAGTACTAACAAGCGACATTACGCGGCTGCGGCTGCGGCTGCTGCTGCTGTTGTTATTGTTATTGTTGTTGTTGTTGTTGTTGTTGTTGCTTTTGGGTCTCTAGTCTGGAATCTTGGTTTGGTCATTCAGCTCTCTTGGCTGATTACATTGGCCAGATAGTTGCGAGCACGCGTACTTGATATGGCTTTGTCTCAGTCCGTCCCCCATTGTGCACACCTCCCCCCCTTTTCTAGTTCACTCGTGTTGTATGTTTATTTAAGGAATTTTTATTGCCACATGTGTGTTGTGTAGGAGCGTCTCGAGTTTGAGCTGAAGTTGGAGTTGAAGTTTTAGTTTGTGGGTCCATGTTGTGAGTGTACTTATCGCATTTTTGATTTTTCATGGGTTTATTAAATTGTTTTATGTAATCGCAGATGGTCAAATGTCATAATGGCGAATGTGAGTTGAATTCTTGAAATTGCTCTCGAGTTTGATTGCAATGTGGCGGCATTATTAACCTAATGATGCCATTGACTACATCCAAAGCCATGTATTCGATATTAGATAAAGATACTATTATTAAATTATAGAATACTATACTCAGTTTGTGTGCAACTCGAATACTTAATCCCTGTGCACGCTCATTACTATAATGATAGCACCCATGTCCATTTTAATGGAGCGAAGTATTATTTTACATTCGCTGATAGCTCGATAACAGTTATTGTGCAGCTATTATCGCGTATTACATACCTGAAAAGAAAGAAAAATAATTTTATCAGTCACGAAATGTGATAGCAATCTGCTAATTTATTAATGGCTATGTTAAGACATTTATTATTAATGTCTTCTAAGTAGCTGCCAAATAGAATAAAAAGAAGAGTTTAAAGTTATACGATTGACATAGCGATAAGAAAACGAAGACAAATTGTTTGTATATTTCAATTTCCAAATAATATAGAAATTTCAGGAATTTTCTCTAATGTTTTTCACAGCATTACTTTTAAATAAAACAAAAATGTATTTCGCAAATTTTATATGTATATTATAGTCTTTTTAATAATATTGTGTTTCTATAATTTTAGCCATGGCTGTGCCACAAAAATCATTAATCAATGACATATTGCAGCCAACTTGTTTTCCGTATTTTGCGATAAGAAATTCAATACGGAAAGCCTAAAAAAACCCCAACAAAAACAAAATTTTCCTCAAAAATTCACTACAAACGCATTTCAAATTCGCTTCTTTGAAAAAATAAACATTTAATTAACAGAAACACAAAAAAACCAAACTCATTGCGTGTTCATATATGGGCTTTTATTTATAGACTTGCAACTGTTGTTATTTTTATTGTTTCTCGTCATTGTTTTTGTTGACTTGCCGTATAATTAAATACAAATAACAATTAAGATATGCGAAGAGTTCGTTTACTTTGGCTCGGGTCCGAATTCGGTTTGTGGGCACATGTGAAATAATTTAAGTTTTTTTAATTAAAACCGACAAATGCGGACTACAAAATACGATGACAATTATGAATTGAGACGTTAATTGTTTATGGGTCTGGCCTGTGGCCTGGCTCGTGTGTTGAGTGTGTGTTTTTTGACGGGTTTCACTTTCACAGCCGTCAATTTGAGGCCTGTCGCATGAAATTGTCAAAAATGCATCGATACTAGTTTGTGGGTTGGTCAAAAATAATTTTCATACCTAATTGACAGGCAGACAGATTGAGAAATGCTACCGATTCCATTAGCTCGGCCTGTCGTCAAGCGTCTTGAGAAAACCCCAGTTAAAGTTGGAGTCTACACACAGTAAATTATTATATATATTTTTCAGTTTTTCTCTATTTTTTGTTTTGGCTGTCAATAAAGCCCATAAAATTTAACGCCTGCCGCTGCGGCTGCCTTCGGGGCTCACTTTTTTTATTCGACCGACCGTCTGTCGTTTTATTTAACAGCAACATGTTTTACAACATTATTAGACAACGTCAGAGGCAGGCCGCTAGACGATCAAGTTGGCCAACTGGCAAATTTTAATTACCAATATTTCCAGGTGTCGAATCAACGTCCCACGCCAATGGCAACATTTTGCATTTTATGACATTAGCCCGTCCCACTCGCTGTGCGATTTTTTTTTTAATTACACATTTGTAGTTGCAGCTAATTAGCGTTTTGTGACAAACAGTTCTAATGGCTTGTAATTGACCAATATTTGTATGGTCCATTGATATTTAATTTCATTTATATTTATGCGCTTAGTGCGCCTCGACCGCGGGACACCTAATTGAATTGTCGCTGTGGCTAATTCCCATTCATACGTGGTCTGCATAAGCCGCTTATCGCTGTCCGTTATAGAGATTAATTGTTTATCTAATATAAGGCAAATGAAGAGATTAATCGCCGAAATTTGCGGGGTTTAGTTCATTATGCAACACTTAAGTCATAATTGTTATTGTTTATTTATGTAGTATGCATCCTTTGTGTGACATGATAAGATATAACTTATTATCAAGTTGTTTTCTTATCATTCTAAATGCGTTGTATTTTAAAGTTTTCGATCACTTAAGTTATTTTGCAATTATTATTAGTGATTTCACAACTCTTTTCATTTTATATAATTAATTATATTATATTTTTTAGGAATTATTAAAAAAACAATTCACTAAAATGTTGTGTTTTTCTTTTATAGATTTCCAGTTACCAATAAAATAAATTTAAAAAAAATAGTTATTCTTTTTTTTAATGTTGTAAATATATATTTTTTTATTTTTATGGTTTTTATGTATAATAAATAAAATTCGTGTCTGCTGTTTATATAAATATTTTAAATTCACTTCACAAGTGCATCAAAAAAAAAATCTTCAGAGTTGATCCCGTTCCGACACTTAGCAGTGGTGGTGTGGAGGGCCATGGTGATGGTCCCAGTGACCGTGGTGGTGATCAAAGTGTCCGTGGTGGTGATCGAAGTGTCCATGGAGCGGCGGTGGACCGTGATGATGGTGGTGATGGTGATGGGGCGGCGGCGGCGGTGGTCCGTGATGATGGTGGTGATGGTGATGCGGCGGCGGCGGCGGTGGTCCATGGTGTCCATGGTGACCATGGTGATGATGGTGGTGTCCCAAGTGCAATCCCAAATGGATGCCAAAGAGACGATCTTCGAAAGGTGGTGGCGGCATTTTTAGACTTTAACTGTTTTGTAATCCTTTTTAACTGGAGCTCTTAATGCCTCAACTGCAACAATTGTACTGTGCCAAAGTGGTCTCAAATTGCCAATATATACTTAAAAAGTGTTGGCCATTTCGCCAATCAGATAACAGTTTCAGGTAATGTACATTACCTGTTATCTTATCACTTGGTACTTTGCTAGTTGTGAATCATGGTGAATCACTCATGTTGAGTTGTAAAGATAAAATATATAAGAATGTTGTTCACGCAAAAGGTTGGGCTAATCTCTGTTTCAGGTGAGTAACTTCAGGTACTTCCCTCTTTATATAAAAGCTGTTCACAATAGACACGAAAAAATGTAGCCAACTAATCGCGGTAAATAAATAAATAAATCTGTTTACGCTTTTTCCGCAAGGCAGACACGAGAAAAACGAATAAAGATGCAGACAAAACTTATGGAAAATACAAGCGAAGAAATAATAAAAAAGAAAAGCAAACAGAAAAAAAAAGAAGTGGAAAACATGCCACAAAGTGTAGCAACTTTTTGTATGGCGGCGTCGAAAGTTTTGGCATCTCAAAAGAGAGCACAAAAACTAAATGCAAGATGCCGCCGACAATAATTTCCGCCTGCATGCCTGGGTCTGGACAAAGGGACGGCCAGACGTACTGCCTGAATATACTGGAAATACTGTAAATACTAGAAGACGGGCGCAAAAAGTGCGAAAAAAAGCAAAAAGCACGCGATAGACACGAGATACAGCTAGAAAGAGTAAGTGCTTTGTATGGAGATTTTCTTTCCTTTACCAGTGTTGGAAAAGGGGGGCGGTGAGGCAAGAGCGTTGTCATACCGAGTGCTTAGTGCGTGCAGGCGACGTTTTCGTAGACTTAACAATAACTTTTCCAGCTGAGCTCCTCAAATGGTGGTGAAGACTACGCGGCAGGCAGCCCAGATAAACTGCGTTAGAACTTATAAAGCGATTAGACTGTGCGGCAGGTTGGCAACTCCGCTGGGAGGGTTGCGACGTGCGCAGTGGGGTAAAATGGTTAAAAAAAAAATATAACAGAAAAACGAAAAGTTTTGCCTGCTGTATCAATTTAATGCCTATTTAAAGTGCGAACTCCCCGGGGGCGAAACGCAAGCCGATAATATCAGAGCCAAGGGAAATGGGCGTCGCGAAATGCAGGTAATGCATAAATTTGATTTTATGGAACTGCGCTAAAGTACTTGACAAAGTTTTGTAGCCACTGCCAAGGTTGTTTATTGGCCCAAAAAAAAAAAGAAAGGGGAAATTGAATTTGAGTCAATAGCGACTAACATAAATAAAAGAATGGTAAGTTTTTTTTACAAGGAGTATATAAATAACTATCGAAATGAATAAATTCTTGAAAAGTTGTATTAAAACAGTTACTTTAAATTAATTTCTGAACTTAAATAGAAAATCAGCAAGCAAATTACGAAAATAATTGATTAAGGCAAAATATTGATTACATAAATAAGTGAACCCAAGCATCAAATACACATTTTAATGTTCTAATGACCCCTTATTTAAGCAAACAGCTAACGAGCTCTCGACAGCTGCCCAATTGCCACCTGTCTCCCCCTCACTAGTAAATGCCTTAAATCCAATCAACTTTGTACAGTCAAATATTCCAAAAGAATTCAATTGCCCCACCTCCTTACGGGTTGAGCAGGTCCAAGCCAAATCAAATCAAATCCATTCGCCCACAAACCTCAGTCCCAATTTGAGATGCCCCCTGCCCAACCCTACATAAATATGGCTAATTAATAAATACATCGACAACTGTTGAAAGTGCCGTAACTGTTGTTGTGTTCGAATCATGGAGCCCCCAGATTCAAATTAATTGAAAATGTCACAAGTCAGCGCAATTATCGTAAATTATAAACACGCGTCAGGGGTTGGTTCTTGTTGGGGTTGTCGATTTGCTAGGCAAAACCAAATCAAAATATTATTATTATTATTATTTTTATTACGTGAGCTGGCAAAATACGCAATATTGCAACCCCCAATTGCCGTGCTTATCGAACAGGGTGAGTAATTTTCAACGGATAATGAAATGTCAACAGAAAAATGCAAAGCCAAACAAAAGTTAGCTATAGACTAATACAAATATGCATATATATATATTATATAGTTATATCGAAATATAAACATATAGAGGTCATATTAATAAAAAAGTTAATTGAAAATCTCATAGCAGAGCCTTAAAGTGCTTTGGGGACTTTGTCAGACATGACTCATGAACAAAAACACAAAAATCACTGAGGACACCCGAAAAATCGCAGACGAACTTAATGTTAGCCGACTCCGACTCGACTCTTGCATTGAAATGCTGCAACAGACCATACAAATTTCAAAACTGGCTACCCTTTTGTCGCAACATCCCGGCCTGACTATGCAAAAATGCAGCCAAAAAGCATATAAAATTATTATGCGGGACCGGACGGAGGAGCGGGAGGGCATAAAAATCTCCGAATACCCGCTTATGACAATGCTTTGAGCAGTTGCTGTTTTTTTTTTCTTTTTTGGCCAGCATCAGCTAAAAACCAGACTAAAACTACCCGACAACGACATCCCTGGTATGTGCATATAAAGTCCAAATAAACTCAAGTTGTTGACAAAAGGGTTAAAGGCCATAATTGTGGCTGGAGCTCCGGACACTTCTGGCTGGTCGAATAGGGACCCCGGCTGGTCCCTCCCCCGTGTACGTCTGGCACATTAAACTAGAGTAGATTTTTATTGAAAGTGTAAACATGACGACCGACCAGAGTCATCAAAATTATAAAGCCAACACCGGCACGCCGGGAAATAGGGAAACAGCTGCAAGGCGTAGCCACGGCTGAGCGGTTATTAAAAAGCTTCTCTTTTTTTTTTATGGAGAGAGAAGAGTCTGCGTAGAATTTTTGTGTGCATATTTGTGTAGCACTTGCGTTTAATACAAAGTATAAAATGGGTTTTCGCTAGACGAAAGCACTTCAGGCTGCATTATTACATGGTGCTACAAGCGCAATAAAAATTTGGTCTATGTGTTGCTCTACAAGTAATAAGGCTAAAAATGAGAGACATGAAAGAAAGGTGCTTATTGAATTTAAAAATATTTAAAATATAAAAGAATACAAAAATTAAATCGTTGAAATTCTTCGCGGATACAATTTGCCAAAAAAAAATGTAATTAAAGCAACAAAGAAGGAACAAGTGTTCAATTTATTTCTTACAATTTTTTTTATAAATAACGAAATTGCCCAAATCAAATAATTACAGGTTCACAAACAAAAAGAACTTCAGGCTGCGTTAGGGGTGAGTTTTGTTCAATTATTTATTCTGCCCAGTCCACAAGTGCAATATCCATTAGTTTGATAACAATAACTCAATCAGAGCTCGCAAAAACAACATCCAATCCGAACTATAGATGACTCAACCGAAAACAAACCGCAGTCGAGAACCTTTTGAAAAGCATCAGAAATCATTGTGTCCTAAGTAGATTGCGAGTCAAAAGCGGCAATCCCCTTCTTAAAATGCGTCCCAGAAATATTTATTTTATAAAGCTTACAAATTTGCGCACAATTTTTGCACACACAAAAAGAAAACGCGCGAGAAAGAGAGAGAGAGAGAAAGAACGATTTAGAGAGACGTGCATATGAATGCGATCCAAGGGGGGAAAATATAAAAACCGAGGACAAAAGACAACGCTGACTGAGGAGCTAACAAGCGGCCTACCCCGTTTCAGTTCTTTTAAGTGATTTCAACCCGGAAATGCCCATAAATCGATTTGGGGGTGGCACCGCCAGCAGCCCCATAACGGAGACTAAGTCGAGGACTTTTTGGTCTGGCGTTGCCGTCACATGCGGCGGTCGCTTTATGGGATAAATGAATGAATTGAAATGGGCGGCAAGTGTATCGACTTATGGTTGAGTTGAACAAGAATGTGGCACACTTGTCTACAGCCCTAACGGCCGCAGCACCACACACCCCTGACCCGCACCGCACAGTGGGCACAATGCAAATAAAAGTTCATTACATGGCTCGGCCAAGGCGGTTTAAATTTCTTCTAAATGTGTCGAGGCTTTGTTATTGCCCGGTCCTTTTTCCACAGTGTGTGTGTGCGTGCGTGTGTGTGTGTGCCTGTGTGTGTGTGTGTGTGTCTTTCTTTGCCTTTTATGGTCAATGGCCCCACGCTTTGGGTTGCGGGTGCTGCCCGTCGTCTGTCGCTGGGTCGTGTATCGTGTGTGCGGCACATGGCACCGGAAATGCCACATCCGTAGAGTCCGCACAGTCCGCACAGTCCGCCGAAGCGCAAAGCGCCGAGCGTGCAAAGCAAGTCAATAAAAAATTCTAAAGCCAAAAAGGAAATAAATTAACAATAACCAATGATTTTTCTTTGCTTTTTGCCAAGCTTTTTTCCCTCTTTGTTGATGGGTTTATAAGTATGGCATGATATGGTATATCGGTTAGAAGCTATCGCTTATCCACAATTGTCGGATGTTGTTCATAATTTGGCGCCGGTCATTGGCTGGCCAAGAAGAAATAACTGCAACTTTCAAAGAGCTCTAAATAAAGTAAGCAAACGACACAAAGAAAACTTAATTTTTTTTAAATAGGATTTCACTTTAATGATGATTTTTTAGCCTTCAATTCAGTGAAACACATACAATAGCTTTATAGTAATTATTAAAATAATCTGTTTATTTTCTGACCTAATATTCCATTCATGAATTTCTAATTTAGCATGAATTGTAAGTCAAGTTAATTCGGCATTAACAAATTATGAATTCAAAGCATGGCACAAAAAACTTTGAAAAATCTTTAAGAAAACTAAACTATGTATTCAAGTGGAGCTTAAAAACTCTTCAAATTTATATAACAATTGTTTGGCTTTAACCTCAACCTCAAAGTTACCACGACAAATGTCTAAGCTCACTTTCTCTCGAAATATATGTATGTAAGTATTTCGTCTCTCATTATGCAATTCAAAAATTTTCCTTTGTGTCAACCTTGCCTGAACCTCATTTAAACTTCGGCTTAAACTCACTTTCTCCTGAAATACCAATGCCATAGCCGTTTGCAATTTGTTTGCTTGGATTGGTTTATTTGTCAACTGTTGGCTTGCAATTTTTAATCAATTTAGTTGGATTCTTTATTTTTGTTTTTTTTTTTGGAATTTCATGGCACTTAATTAACCCACAACGCAGCAAGAGTTTAGGTCGGCTAGCAAAAACCTTAATTAACCCATTACCCTTTTGTGCTGTGCATAAAGCAAAAGGTAGAATTGAAGAAACTACAACAACAACAAGAGCAACAACAAAACCAACAATTCAACACGTCATGCAAAAATGCCAGGCGAAAAACTTTTAACGCTTTTTCATGCCAAAAAACCTGTGAGAGGTGTTGGCCTGGCAAAAACTTTGCTCGTTTTTGAAGTTGTGCCAATAAATTTGGACGCAGTGGGGTTAAACAAAAGCGCCAACAAAGTTCCGAGCCCAGAGCCTCGGAGTCCTGAGTCCTAAAACTAATAACGAAATCCACGCAACGACTGCTTTCGACAACATGATGTGAAGGCAAAAAGAAATTATGGACCACGTAATTAACAAAAGCTCTTCTTCTTTTCTTTCTTTCGGTTTTAGTACAATTGAAATCGAGTGGATTCTCTCCTTTTGTTTTCGGAAGTGAAATTTTGGCCCGCCAGCGATTTGAGCACTTTACAGAACAAAACTTGCCACGCCCCCATGCACAAGGAAAAAGGCAATTTACACGCCCGAAACGAAAGCAAATGTACGAAAAAAAAAAAAAGAAAACAGCAAAGATTCATTTTCGTCTTCATCTTCATCTGCCTCTGGTGCTCTTATCAAATTAGACAAAGGGGAGAAATATTCGGGGCAAAAAACCTTTTCAATGTCTGACAAGTGGTGGTTGGCTGCGGCTGCCAGGGGTTAAAGGTGCTCTCAGCACTGCAGGAAGCGCTGGAATTGTTCCTGACTGGGGCCCCATATCTAAGGATAGGCCTCTCGATACGCGTATATAAACCTGCCAGCGTGAGTTGCCAAAAAGAGATTTTAATGACAGCAACAACCGCTGCGCTTTATGGGCTTTATGTGAGATGCTCAGAAAACCATTCAATGTGGGCGTGTTTATTGTCGCCAACGGCGGCAGGATATTAGAAATAAACAGCACAGCAGGAGGCGACACCAAGCACCAAACAACCGATAAGCCTCTGCCTATGGTAGACAAATGCCAAAATGTGGCTATCATTTGCGAAAAAGAAAATGTTCCCAAACATTTATTTGACTTTAATGTGCGATTCTATTCGAGTTGCTGCAACATTAACAACTTAGCCTATCACCACAAATAAAAAAGCTCTTGCTAGCCAAAATTTAAATATAACCTTGGAATCGCACGAAATATTATTCCTTTTTCAACAATTTTAGTGAAATCTTAACCTTACCGTAATCACATTTTTTGAACATAACCCCAAATTGATATCGTATTTCATCGCCTTCACTTAAAGACAAGCAAAATAAATTATTTGGGACTGCTTACCCTTAAATTTGTATCTTTTGTTTGTGTTTTATTTTTCGGGAGACACTTACAACTTGTTTCAGAAACCTGCAGCACATTCATTAGTCTCTGTCCGGGCTCTCAGATCTGGCTGGCATCATTAACATTGCTTTTCACACTTTGTGGCATTGTTTCTTTCTGGTCATTGGCCTGCCCATTCGGGTCGAAGTTTACAGTTGGGTTCGTGCCTTTTGGGCGCTTAAAAAGCGTAGCGCGAAAAACCTTTTTGTCATTTGCCCAAGTCTTATGTTTTTTCAAATTATATTAATTTGAATTAATGAATTTAATTGCTACTAATTAGTGGCCCGCCAGTGCCGACATCTGTGAGACCCAAATGATCTCAACCGCTATACACAAATTTTCTACTGTTCTATATAATTATGAGCAACGCTTAAGTTCGTGATGGCCAATCAAGAGTTAAGCTCTCACTTTGGCAAGCTTAAAACCGCCAAGAGTCTTCGTCGGGCATAGTTCAATTTTCTATACAATAATTATGTAATACCAAATTGCTTAAAACTTGAATGCTTTGTATAATATTTTATAAGGAAAATATATACCCAAATATTTAATAATAATGTTCAAATATAAAATGTGTAAAAATGTACAAAAAAATGGATAGGTCATTCGAATATTTCCCTTTATATAAGATTAATGTTTGAATAAAAATAAAATGAAAATTAAATAGTCGAAGAAATAAATTTAATAATTTTGAAAAAGAAGTAAATTGTTAAAATATCCAACAAATTAGCAACATTTTTCAGCACGTAGTTCAAAAGAACAGATAAAGAATTGACTCAATGCTTATGTTTATAGACAAACACATGAAAATGTAATCAAACAAATAGTCTGCACAAAAAAAAAAATCTAGCAACAAAATCCATAGAAATATATACTTAAAAAAAATGATACCGAATTTTCGTTACGCTTTTTAATTCATATCGTCTAAAACTAAGGTTCAACATATCTACCTTAATATATATATAAATATTGCTTTAAGTTCGCACAATACACAATAGAATACATCTTCATAGTGTCTCGTGTGTCTTAGCCAAGTTTTAATACCCTTATGCAGGGAGTTAGACAAGCGCCAAATTGTAAATGTAATCAAAGATATGGCAACAACAACGTCAACGACTTGTTGAGGGGGACTCTCACAGCAGCAGTCATGACAACAACAGCAATAAGCTGCTTTGAAAACCGAAGCTGGAGCAGAAGCTGAGCCAATCGCAACATGCAGCCGCATGTACCACATGTAGCCAAGTGTAGCTACAACATCGCAGTATCTCTGGCTGCGTATCTACTGCTGTTGCTGTTGCTGCTGTTGCTGTTGCTGCTGCCGCTGCCGCCGCTGCTGTTGGCGACTCACGCACACTTCACGCTTTCTGTTGTCGCCAGCGTTGCAATCGTTGGCAGCCATTTTTGCTACCGGTTTTACGCGTCAAAGTGCGCGTAACTTTTGCCGCTTGCCGCGACGCACATTGTTGATGTTGCAGCAATTGTTGTCGCTGTTGTTTTTGTTGCTGCTGCTGTTGCCGTCCTGCAAGTTGATCAACAGTTGCACGCTAACTGGTAACTTTGTTACTTTTGCCCTTTGTTTAAATTGAATTTCAGCTTTTACTCAAGTTAAAACACTTTTAAAGGGTTAACACATAAAAATTGAAGACCGATAACGAATAAACCTTATGAAAAAAATCAGGCTTTTGTTTTCATTCTGACTTTCAAAACTGCAATATTTAAACATTTCAGTTTGAACAAAAATTTAATAAGTTCGCTAATAATATCTTGTTAAATAAATCTAATTTATATTTATATATATTACGTTTCCTATGTTTTTTATATCTTCTTTGAAATTTGTTTGCCATTTCATTTCATTTTACTTAATTCATTCATTTTCTTTGTTTGCATTTCTTCCAATTCAAATATTACATGGGGAATTGCCATGACATTTTCTTTTTCCTTTTCTAATGGCAAATTTACTTACTGCTATTCAACTTTTTTTCCTTTTTATTGAATAAGGATATTTTTGCTCATTTTCAAGGCATTTCCCGTTTACAAAGTGCTATCTTAGAGATTCTGCTTAGCACAGATGCACTAATGCAAGTGGTCTTAGGTCTGCTCCCAATTGCCTTTTCGCTTCACATCATAAATCATTCATACGCAATTCTTTTTATGCCACTCGATAAGTTGCTGAGCTGTTTTGGCCATTTGTGCCCGATGGCGACTGCCAACTGCCAACAGCCAACTAATGCAATGCCAGCTACCAAGTCCCACAAGCATCACACAAGCCGTGCAACTGTCCAGACCTTGGATAAATTATGTTAATTTCATGGCCAGTAGTCGGTTATAATATTATCTATCCCTTTCTTTTCGCCGCGCTCGCTCTATCTCTCTCTTATGCTCTATTATAATAACTTGACAAATGAAAGAAAATGAGCTCGGATAAGAATACAGAAATGGAGTAGAATCTAAAAATACCCTGCGCTAACAAACGTTAAAATAAGTAATGCAAAGCATTTATCAGAAGATATTATTCCACTTTTTTATGTTCATACACCCCTACGGCCTCTGCCTGCAGGGTATCAATAGCTATGCTAAAGAGACAACGCAAACTGGAACACGACTCGCGTCTCGCGACTTACAACTTGCGCCATATAAATTGCAAAAGCGCAACAAATTGTTAATTTTCTTTTCTTTCAACTTTTTTTTCCTCTTTGTCGACGTCGTCTTAGTCCGTCATTTGTCTCTGGGTCTGTTTGTTAATTTACATATTTTTGTGTCAGTTCTTATATATATACATATGTATATCTTATTTTCTAGCATTTAAGCGCAAAAGAAAAAGGAGGCGCAAAAAAAAAAGTATATATATACAATATAATTGGTATGCATTCTAGGCTAATAAAGAAAACTGTTGGCCGGGCGTATTTCAATTTAATATTTGCTTTTGACTTGGGTATATTTAATAAAAAAAAGAAAAGTTTTATGTAAACATGAAATGGAAAAATTATTATTGAGACTTTATAAAATATCTGTTTAATTTGATCTATAAAGTTTGTGTGGACAAGGATAGAAGTAAACTTTCGTTTTAAATGATTTTTGTGTGTTGCCTTTTAAATATTCCGCCTGAAATGTGCCATGTGAGCTGGCAATTGGTGCAAATGAGCTCTGGGCATAATCGAACTCTATTTGTTATGTCACACACAAACACACACGCACACTTCGCACCCGATTCGTTTGCTGGCCAGGCATTTAGCATAAATTAAATATTTGCTTTTTGCATTGAAAGCCCCGTCTAAGCAGACAGAATACATTTATGCAGGTGATTCATAGGCCTGTATTGGTCCAAAAAGGGAAATCCATCAAATGAGCTGCCAACGCGTTGCACAGTCAATACAAATTGATGTTTCCACACGCCCCATTCCACCGCGTCCCTCTCGTCGTCTATGTCGGGTGTCTGTCGCTAACGTTTATTTACTTAGCAAAAAGTGCTAGCAAGAGGGATTGGGGGCAGGGTTCGAAACAGGGGCGTGGCAGGGCAGAATATTCGTATCTGTGAGCATTATTCAATGTTTGCTACGAACGTGCGCAAATTACAAATTCAATGCACGTAGCCAACGGCGGCGAGGCCTTAGACAGAGTTGGGAGCTTGGAGCTTGACGCTTGGAGCTGGGAGCTCGAAGATGGTAGCTGGTAACTGGTAACTGGCAACTGGCAACTGGTAGCTGGCAGAGACGCCTGGCAATGTTTGGGAAGCATTGCCGCCATCATCGTCGCCTCAGAGGAACAGCAGCAACAGCTCTCAACCAGCTGACGACACATTAAAATAATGTATTTTTAAATTTAACATTAATTGTCGCTGAATGGTTTCTGAATGGGCTGCCTTTGCCTTTTACCGTTGGGTCTCTGTCTCTTAAGGAGTGCCCAAATACATTTGCCTGCTTCGTTGTCTCCTTTCTCCACACTGTGCACAGTGCATTAAGTCATCGTTTTTACTTGTTTCTTTGTTTTTCTGTTAAAGAGGGGGTTAGCAGAGGCAAAGATTTTCATAAATCGTGTCGGCTCGTTGTTAATGTTTTCCATCTTTTATTATATAGCCATGCGACGGGGGAAATATGTTTTTTATGGCTTTGCCATTTTGCATGCATTAGCGAGTGCCTACAATGGTGGGTAAGATAAGGGGGGTTTTCGGGGGGCTTACCAAAGGCCTGTTTAAGTGGAAATATTTGATTGTGTTTGCACAGCACTTGCGAAATTGCAATCAGCTCGTTCAGAGCGCGTGCGAGCTATAGCGATGAGAAATGATATTTAGCAAGGTACATTAAAAGACATTTGAAAAACATAATTTGTGAATGCGTTTCTATGGGAATCTCTGAGCCCATGAACATAAAATAAAATTTTAATTTTTATATTGTTTATTTTCTGTATTATCTTTATTGTGTCAACGACATTGAATAAAAACTTTTCTTTTGAAAATTCGAAAAAATTGTATTGCCAAAGATACATAAATTTTGAATGTAGAATGAAAAAAGAGGATAAATAATGATCAAAATGCCATCAAACATGAAAATCGGTTCAGTTTTGACAAAGTTATGGGAGTTTAAAATATGGGAGCTTTGGATTCGAAGGCTTTTCTTGTCAAAATTTTTGTCGATTTCGGCACGAATTTTGGCGAAAAATTTGACCATCTCAGAATCAGCTTGAATGTTGTTTTTTATACTATTTAAGACCACCACAATCTATTAAAAACATTTATTTGGAATTCTAAATTTTGAAAAAAAAATTTTTTCGAAAATTAATAAGGGGGGAGTACATGCTTTTTTTCAAAAAAAAATCAAAAAAAAATTTATTTTTGAAAATTCATCTATTTTGAATGTAGAATCGATCTAAATGAAAAATCATGATCAAAATGCCATCAAACATGAAAATCGGTTCAGTTTTGACAAAGTTATGGGAGTTTCAAATATGGGAGCTATGGATTCGAAGGCTTTTCTTGTCAAAATTTTTGTCAATTTTGGCACGAATTTTGGCGAAAAATTTGACCATCTCAGAATCAGCTTTAATGTTGTTTTTTATACTATTTGAGACCACCACAATCTATTAAAAACATTTATTTGGAATTCTAAATTTTGAAAAAAAAATTTTTTCGAAAATTAATAAGGGGGGAGTACATGCTTTTTTTCAAAAAAAAAATCAAAAAAAATTCTATTTTTGAAAATCTTAATTGTTTTGAATGTAGAATCGATCTAAATGAAAAATCATGATCAAAATGCCATCAAACATGAAAATCGGTTCAGTTTTGGATGTAAAGTTATGGGAGTCGTAAATGTGGGAGCTATGGATTCGAAGGCTTTTCTTGTCAAAATTTTTGTCAATTTTGGCACGAGTTTTGGCGAAAAATTTGACCATCTCAGAATCAGCTTTAATGTTGTTTTTTATACTATTTGAGACCACCACAATCTATTAAAAACATTTATTTGGAATTCTAAATTTTGAAAAAAAAAATTTTTCGAAAATTAATAAGGGGGGAGTACATGCTTTTTTTCAAAAAAAATCAAAAAAAATTTATTTTTGAAAATTCATCTATTTTGAATGTAGAATCGATCTAAATGAAAAATCATGAATAAAATGCCATCAAACATGAAAATCGGTTCAGTTTTGACAAAGTTATGGGAGTTTCAAATATGGGAGCTTTGGATTCCAAGGCTTTTCTTGTCAAAATTTTTGTCGATTTCGGCACGAATTTTGGCGAAAAATTTGACCATCTCAGAATCAGCTTGAATGTTGTTTTTTATACTATTTGAGACCACCACAATCTATTAAAAACATTTATTTGGAATTCTAAATTTTGAAAAAAAAATTTTTTCGAAAATTAATAAGGGGGGAGTACATGCTTTTTTTCAAAAAAAATCAAAAAAAATTTATTTTTGAAAATTCATCTATTTTGAATGTAGAATCGATCTAAATGAAAAATCATGAATAAAATGCCATTAAACATGAAAATCGGTTCAGTTTTGACAAAGTTATGGGAGTTTAAAGTATGGGAGCTATGGATTCGAAGGCTTTTCTTGTCAAAATTTTTGTCAATTTTGGCACGAATTTTGGCGAAAAATTTGACCATCTCAGAATCAGCTTTAATGTTGTTTTTTATACTATTTGAGACCACCACAATCTATTAAAAACATTTATTTGGAATTCAAAATTTTGAAAAAAAATTTTTTTCGAAAATTAATAAGGGGGGAGTACATGCTTTTTTTCAAAAAAAATCAAAAAAAAATTTATTTTTGAAAATTCATCTATTTTGAATGTAGAATCGATCTAAATGAAAAATCATGAATAAAATGCCATCAAACATGAAAATCGGTTCAGTTTTGACAAAGTTATGGGAGTTTAAAGTATGGGAGCTATGGATTCGAAGGCTTTTCTTGTCAAAATTTTTGTCAATTTTGGCACGAATTTTGGCGAAAAATTTGACCATCTCAGAATCAGCTTTAATGTTGTTTTTTATACTATTTGAGACCACCACAATCTATTAAAAACATTTATTTGGAATTCTAAATTTTGAAAAAAAAAATTTTTCGAAAATTAATAAGGGGGGAGTACATGCTTTTTTTCAAAAAAAATCAAAAAAAATTTATTTTTGAAAATTCATCTATTTTGAATGTAGAATCGATCTAAATGAAAAATCATGAATAAAATGCCATTAAACATGAAAATCGGTTCAGTTTTGACAAAGTTATGGGAGTTTAAAGTATGGGAGCTATGGATTCGAAGGCTTTTCTTGTCAAAATTTTTGTCAATTTTGGCACGAATTTTGGCGAAAAATTTGACCATCTCAGAATCAGCTTGAATGTTGTTTTTTATACTATTTGAGACCACCACAATCGATTAAAAACATTAATTTGGAATTCTAAATTTTGAAAAAAAATTTTTTTCGAAAATTTATAAGGGGGGAGTACATGCTTTTTTTTTCAAAAAAAAATCCAAAAAAATTTATTTTTGAAAATTCATGTATTTTGAATGTAGAATCGATATAAATGAAAAATCATGATCAAAATGCCATCAGACATGAAAATCGGTTCAGTTTTGACAAAGTTATGGGAGTTTCAAGTATGGGAGCTATGGATTCGAAGGCTTTTCTTGTCAAAATTTTTGTCAATTTTGGCATGAATTTTGGCGAAAAATTTGACCTCCTCAGATTCAGCTTTAATGTTGTTTTTTATACTATTTGAGACCACCACAATCGATTAAAAACATAAATTTGGAATTCTAAATTTTGAAAAAAAAAATTTTTCGAAAATTAATAAGGGTGGAGTACATGCTTTTTTTCAAAAAAAAAACCAAAAAAAAATCAAAAAAAATTTATTTTTGAAAATTCATGTATTTTGAATGTAGAATCGATCTAAATGAAAAATCATGATCAAAATGCCATCAAACATAAAAATCGGTTCAGTTTTGACCAAGTTATGGGATTTTCAAATAAGGGAGCTATGAATCTGAAGTCTTTATTTTTCAAAATTTTTATGAATTTTTGCATGATGTTTAACACAGCATTTGATCCCCTCAGAAATTAAATTTCGTGCCTTCAGGGCAATAACTGTAATTTAATCTCCAGTTGTCTAGTGACAAACTCTACTTGGTAATTTCGCCTTTAGCTAAGTCAGCTTCATTCTTAATCAGCTAGCTGTATGAATAGTTCGGACACTTGCTAATTTCAACAACATCGGCCATTACTCTGTGGCGTTAATTTCGTGGCAAAGCTCTCGCTTTACATTCGACATTTACAACGTGTAGTTAATGTTCGATATATAGTCGTAAGTGGCCATCCAAAAGCTGCAAGCGAGTGTTCTCCACTTTCATTGGATTTGCCTAACAAGCCATAATTATGTGAAGCTGTATTTAATTACAGCCGGAATTCGTATTCGTATGCGCATTGGAAATTGCTGTGGGTCGAATGAGGTGGGCGGCATGTGTGTGGAACAGAGAGGACATCTGAATTAGCATCAGCATCAGCATCTACTCAGCTGGCGAAATTCTAATGCGCCATAATGCCAAACACAATTGAGTCATTAAGCCTCAATCTAATTAAGCCCAAAAATGTGAACGGCTCTCCAGGAAAAAACCAAAACACACAAAAAACAAGACCAAAAAATTAACTCCAGAGCTGAGTAGCTAAGCGAATTTGCTTCTGGAGCTGCTCGAGATTTGTTGTCGCTGCTTGTTCTTTGACCCAAAAATGTAGCTTAAGCAAAAAAAAAAAACAAAATAATAAAACGAAGAAATATACAAAGGTCTACCGTCTACTTATTTGCTGCTTTTTTACGGCACTTTAACGTGACCATTTTAGCAACCATTTTGTTTTACATTTCTTGGCCAAGATTTATTTCGTGTTGGCTTTCGACCACGTAGGTCATTAAATTGCTTAGAAATCGCGGACATCAACTTTCCGGCGCGGCTCTGAACGACGGAACACGGCCCGGCCCGTTTTTAAATGAACCACAAAATGACAGTGAAACAGGCGGCACGCACCGTCTGCTAGGAGCGTACAATGGGCAAAACCAAAGCAATTGTCAGCAAAAATATTTAGGTATTTGATCATATCGTATGAATTTACGAATTAAGGCAATAGTTAAGTAATTCTAAAGGTATTTTGATTTTAGATTTCTTAAATTCTTTTTAAATATATAATTTAAAATATAATGTTTATTAATTGTTAAATATCAGTTTAAATTCACTTAAATATAAATTTTTAAAGCAATGCACTTCTAGCTCTATTGGTTCTTTTAAAATCAAATGAAAAATTTATATTTGCGCCCACTGTGCGTATGCTGTTTTGGTTCTTAGAGTTTGTTTTGGGCTTTGCAGCATCGAAATAGATACAGTTAATGCCACAAAATGATGTCTAATGACGGTTTCGTCTTACATGACGAGCTGCGGCTGAAACTGTGGCTAAAACTGAGAGAGAGAGAGAGAGAGAGAGAGAGAGAGAGAGAGAGAGAGAGAGAGGAAGAGAGACCTATGGGCTCGGTTGTTTTGTGTATCTATTAAGTGCTGGTAATTTATAATGTGACCCAAGTGGGGTCCCAAGTTAAAGTTCATCGGTGTCTTTCTTTGGGCCTTCCTGTATCTATCTCGCTTGTTATTATTAATATGCCAACGGCTTGCGTACTTACCTTCAACTTTAGCCAGCGCCAGAACGGATATCGTTTGGAGTGCGGGCACCGCCCAGGCAACCAAATGGAATAAATGAGATTTATTTTCAATTGCCTCGTGGCCCCATTTAAGTCCGGCGGCGAGGAACCAGGCAAAAGCCAAACATGACCACCACGCGAAAGCGGCCATGCAACAAAAATACAATGCCATGAATAATACGGTGCAGGCGGTGGTCTGCCGATGACCCTGCGAGAGGATGCGAGTGCAAAAATCGAGAATGGATGTTCGTGAATAAAGTATGAAAATTCGTTGCACCTGCGCTCCTTGGCAAATCGACAAGTTGCATTTGGTTTGACTTACCTGCGTTATTGTCGACATCATCTGCAGGCGTCCCAGCTTCACTGGCGGCGGAAATGGTTCCCGGCACGACACCGAATCGCCCGCACCAAGTCCGGCCACATAGGCGCAGCCGACGACCAGATAGCAAACGGCCAGAAAGACAATCGCACGCTCCGGATAACGAAAACGCGATGAGTCTATCAGAAATGTGAGCACCTGTCCGGTTAAAAGAGAGGCCGCAATTTAAATATGCATATTAATTATGAATTTACATTTAATTAACTCTATAATTATATTAAAGATGCCGCAGCGCAGATTTCATGGCCTTAAATGCCTTAAAAATGCATTAGGAGGGGCGAGATGGGAGACAACAACCAGGAGTTGCGGATAGGGACTTGGTACCCGGTCATTAGGCACCACACATTAGCTGATTGTTGTGCAATTTATTTGATCTGAGCTCATTTGTAGCATGTTTTGTTGCTAAGCGAGTTGGCCTTAATGAGAGTACCGCCAGAGTCCTTGGCTGTCTGTCTGGCAGAGCCAATTTAATAATGCTATAAGGCTTAATTCACCATCCAGCTGCTATTTTGTAGCCATTTTTCAGCATTATGTACGCACACAAACTGCCTGACAATTCTTAAAGCTTTAAAGGCAATTTCAATTAAATAGCTCTGAGGCCACAACATCCAATAGGCTCTACAGTCAACCAATTTGATAAGCCGCAAAGGCAGCACAATCTGCCAAAAAGCCCACCCACAAAACAGACAGAGAAACCAATTCGGAGCATAAGCTCACATAAACCGAAACTGCAATTCGCAATCCCTTGGAACCCAAACTCTGGCTTTTGCCTGCTAATTACGCACCATTTAAATGAATTCATTACCATTTGCACTAAGCCATGGCTGAGACTTGAGTCTGTTGTATTTTGCCTCTTGCCTCTTGCCTAAGCAAAGCCATTTAATTTGATCATTACAAAACTATCAGTGGAGCTCTCGCCAGGGCGTGTGGAGCCGCATTTGTTTCTGTTTCTATTGCATAATGTGCTGCTATTATTATTACTGCCAAGAAACATTTGAATTATTCATAGATGTAACACACGACCCAATTGTCGCAAGGCGCAAGTATTCATACACATGGATTTTCTTGCATTGCTGTGAGTTGAGATTGCAGGGTAAATCAGGTATATTGCATATACAGGGTTGGGCTAATAATATAAATAATGAAAAAATAATCTTTGATATAGAAAATATGGTTAAGCGGTAAAATTAGGTGAAATTTAGGTATGAAATATATTTATTTTAGCTTGTAAATATTTAGCAAATATTTTTCACTAGTACAAACTCGTTTATTTTGAATATCACTTATAGCAAGCTTATCCAGCTCATATGCAGTTATAGGGTATCGCCATAGTCTAGTCGTGCTGCTCGTTCACTCAAGCTTTTGGCTGTTAAATTATAGTTCTACTATGTCTACGTCTAATTCCCGCCTACGTCTTATCGTCTTGCTCATTTACATGCGAAATTTATGCCACAGATTTTGGGCGTGTGTGGAGGAGTTTTTGTAACGCATTTGTTGACATACACAGACGAGCACAAGGTATATAAAAAAAAAACAAGAAAAAAATACAAAAAAAAAAAACAAATTGAATTGAATTGTTTATTTATGCCAAACAATTTGGGGAAAGGATTGCAGTCAGGTCCCGCAAAAGGCAAGGGTTACCAACGTGCGTACTCGCAGCAAACAGAAAGCGCGACGTCTATTTTAGATGCTCGCTCTGCCATTTTATGTATATATATATGTATATAGATGTGTGTGTGTGTGTGTATATTCCCCCCACTACTTTGCAGCAATTTGTTATGCCACGCATGCTGCTCATTTCATTTGTAGTGAGGGGCGTTGGGCGTGGCCGCTTGTAGGTGTGACTGCAGAAATTGTAGCTACAAATGAAGTGAACTAAGCAAAGGCAAAAGCAACCAACAACAACAAACCAACAGTCGGAAGCAGCCATCACCGCCCCCACTCCCACTCCCCCGCCCGTTCCAACTTCAACTTCAACCCCGTCTTTGACGCTGCCTGCGACTAAGCCAAAAATTATGCGTTACTCGAGCTTCAGCTTGGCTCTCGTTGTCATCTCATCGTCGTGATGGGCGTGGGCACCACTTTGATAAACACGGGGCGTAGTTAGTCGGTTTCCGGCAGACGTTTAACTACGGCCAGAGACAACACATGATATCAGCAAAGTCTCTTTGCTTGAACAAGCGTTAACTGGGAAGTCTCAGTTCATGAATGGCGAAGACTTTTTAAACAGTTGCTTAAATTCTTCAAATAAGGATAGATTTAAATGAGTTGTCATTTGGGCAATAATAATAATAATATCTATTGCTCATTTTAAAATTAGTTGCCCAAAGATCAATTAAATATTTCTCGTTTTTAAGGCCAATAATATGTTCCACTATTTAATCACATTTATTTTGAAATTAAACTATGAAATTTTAAAATTATTATTATTGTTATCTTAGTACCACTAAATAGGGGAAAAGAATAAGATCTGTAAACTGTTTTTTTTCCTCACAAATGATGTCACCCAACTTTAAGCATTGCTTTAAACTCCCTCCCATTTTAATTTCATCTCTTTACTTTATCGTCAAATGCTTTTACCATATTAATTATTTAATTATATTCTTTTTATTTAAATCCCAATATGGCATGCTTATTAGCTCGTTTATTTTAAATACCCTGCACATTGGCAATCAAGTCCCCGGAGATCGGCCCATAATCTGCCCACACAAAATCTAGCCACACCTTTGAAATGGTCAAGTTTAATGTTTAATTTCAATTTCAACGCCGCTGCGGCTCATAAATTCCTAAAACTAGTCATTAAAAAAGCCCAAAAACTAAATCAACCCTCACTCCCCCTTTCTTTTGGCCAGCGTTTGCCTGTTAACAGTTTTGCATAAATTAAATTAATTTTTTATACTCTAACGTTTTGTTGTTTTTTTTTATTTTTTTAAATTCAAACTAACTGACGGCGTCATTTGCATACAGCCAAAGAGACAACAAAAATAGAGCGTGGGGCTCTAGTTAAATTTTTTTTTATTTATTTTTTTTTTTTGCTTTGTTAGGGGTGTTACGTCGTCGTCAACTATTTCAGTGCCTATGATTAGCATAAAACTCTGCACAGGTTTTTTGTGAATTTGCTGAAAAAATAATTGTGGCATAAATTGTGGTAAATGTTTACGGCGTCGCTTCGTTTTAGGTTTAGTCTTGTTGTGTGAATATTTTGGACATTTTATAGTTTTTAGTGGTCGGGCATTTAAATGATTAAACAAAAATATTCTTTATGCCATCATTTAGATGTGCATATTTAACAAATATTTATTAGTTGTTCATATTTATGCAAATGTTAAGCCGCAAGTCAATAAACAACATGCCAGGCCATATATACATACATATATATTGAAAAGTTTTACAGTTTCACGTGGCTTATTGTGAAACTTGGTCGAACTATTGCACGGATCCTGGCTGCAGTTGCTTTTGTCGCCATGACACGGCATATTTGCACACATCCTGTCCGCCCGTCTATCTGCCAGTGAGCCAACATGCGCCTCGCTGAGCTTCTGTTTCAGGTTTTGTAATTAAGAAAAGTCATCAAAGTCAACAACATGCTGACTGACTGACTGACTGAGTGAGTGAGTGACTGACTGACTACCGCCTACCGCCTACCCCCTTGGCCGCCGGTGCACCCTCTCGCTTATTTGTTGTCAACATTATCAGAGCTCCCGCTCACGTCGGACACCCTCTTCTCAGCGGTACGTGTATGTCACACTATTCCACTAGGCTGCCTACCCCGGTTCCCATTGGCAACCCATTGAGAGCCCATTACAGCCCCAGTCATTTCCTTTTCGCTTTCATTGTAAAACAAATGTCATGTCTGATGTCACTCGCTTTTCGTCTCTCGTCGCATCGCATCGCATCGCATTCCCATCTCATTCCCATCTCATTCCCATCTCATTCTCATCTCATTCTTATCTAATGCGTTTAATGAAAAAGGTGTTGATTGTTGACAGTTGTCTCTCTCATAGTAGTCGCTGCCGTTGTCTCCGGGCGATAACTTGAGCCTCGGATTCCACGGCATTTTATCTGTCAGTTGACAAAAGTCAACGTCAAAGTTGGCAGTCGGGGAAGGTGGTGAAAAATATTTGTTTGGTTTTAGTTTGACTTGCGAAATTGAAATAAATGTGTTTGTTTATATTTTAGTTGATACACTTGCCACATTGAGCCCCGAGGAACTGTCACCTTCAACTTTGTCATTTTGCCAGATTTAAATTGTGGCAAAGGTATTGCAAACTTTTCTTAAGCTATAGAGCTGTCTCTCTTTTTTTTTCATTTAATAGAAATCAGCTTAAATTAAATGCAATCCTCAATTCCAAAAGATAATCTCATTAAGCTGGGTACAACACAAACACACAAAAGAATTTCGTTTAGCTGATTGTAAAATATTAAAAAATGAAGAAAAGAATCTAAAAACAATTTATTTATCCCTCAATATTTATTTTAAAGCTTTCCGTGTAAATGCAAATGCACTCGACTAGCATTTTATATTTAAATAAAATTTTTTTGTATTGTCATTCGCGTTTGAAATGAAATGAATAACACGAACGTATTAAAAAACAATTAAACTTTACATTTTTAAAAGCTATTTATTAATAGCACGCCAAATATACGTCGTCAAATTCATAAACAACTTCTGATTTCCACACTTAATTAAATTCTATAATTAATGGGTTACAACTGAAATGCAGTTGAATTAAAAAAAATTTCTATGCAGGTTTTGCTAAATTAACATTAACATGCGCTTGTTGGCCAACAAAATGATTCAATTGACAATCGGCTATCATTCAAATCGCATCAGTTATCATATGCATAAAAAGCTGCCTGCACAAACACAATGCCGCACTGAAAAAATAAAGAACACACAGCATTTCCATCATCATCAGTGCCGAGAATGGAAATGAAAATGATGAGTGGGCGTACCAGGCGTCTGACCCACTGCACTAGCCAGAAAAACAACAACAACAACAACAACAGCAACAGCAATCGAAAATCTGTTGAGCTTGTGAGGGAAGTGAAAGCAGCTGGCTCCCAAAATGCAGAATGCAAAATGAGCGCTCAGAAAACATAATCATTATCATAAAAAAATAAGTAGAGTGCGGCAAAATGATGTTGGGGAACTAAGTGGAAATAGGCAACATGGCAACAAAATAATAATTTGTGCACATTTGGCGCAGTGATATGCGTTGCCACGCCCACAAACAGACAACTGCCAGTCAGGCAGGCTGCTTGCCTGCCGCTGACAATGGGCGACAAATTACATGCGAGGCGAAATTTATTACAAAAGGAAAATGGAAAAACTGGAAAAACAAGCAGCAACAGAACTATGCAAAATACGTTGTACTGAAAGTGACAATGTTTTCGTACATTCCCCAATCCTCGCCTCCTCTCGCCCACCAACCCCTCAGCGACCCTGGCGTGTGTGTGTGTGTGTGTGTGTGTGTGTGATGGATGGAGCTCAACTTTATGACATGCAGCGAACACCCACCGACATTTCCCACTGTAGCTTGCCTTTATTACCCGCTGCCCGCTGCCCGCTGCCCTCTGCCCTGCCCCAGTAGAGATCAGAGACAAATTTGTGCTGTTGACTAAAATATTTGATAGATGTCTTCGTTAGCACACCCCCCGCAGCCCCTGATTGCACAAGTGCGAATTACGTTTTAAGACTGCCTAGCATATAATTTTGTTTCTTTCTCGCTTATCCTGACCAGTTTATAGCTTTTTCCTCAACTAAATTGATTTTTTATTCAAATTTTTTTTGTTGTTGCATGCACATGATGGATATGTTAAGGACCAAACGTGTCTGTGCAACCAAAAGGTAACAAATTGAGGTCGAAAATAAAGGGGAAATAGCATAAAGAAATGTTTAAAATACGTCGTTTATTTGCATACTTTAAGTGAGTAAATGGCTTGAAATGGGTTAGCCGATATGTAAATTTATTGTATTTATACAATAGGCTATTTTAAAAGATGATTTATGCCAGAAGATCTATAAATTTTGTTGCCTTTTGTGTGTTCAACGATTAAAATTAATGGATATTCCTAAAATGGTTTGCCTTGTACAAAAGTTGATTCCAAATTTTAAGTAAAATTTAAATCAACTTATGTCCTTCACTTTTTTTTCCAGTTTTAACTGATTTAACTCATTAATAAATCAAATCAATTCCTAACTATAGACGATAAAAATTGTATAAGACATGTGCAATAACCAATAACACTTTAAGTCATATTATTTAAACTTGGCCATATTCTTTAGTATCTGTGCGTAGTTTCTCTGCTCGTTAATATTCTTTATTCAAGGCCAAAGGCAAACTACACGCCCACCTGGTTGGGTAGGGAAAAACAGGAGCAAAGGGGGTGGCCAGAGGAGATCCGAAACAGAAGTTATTCAGCTGTGTTCAAAACGTGAGAGGGGGTTCCGCATATGTTTTGCCAAGTTTATTGAAAAATATGCGCTGACAGGTAATATGTCAATGCGTGGGATTTGCCAAAGTGCTAACGTCGTCTCCGCAGCATCATAATAGACTCGCTGCAGGAGCTGCAGGAGCGGGCGGGGCAGCAGCAGGATCTTTACTTTGGCATGGGATATGCAAACGCCGGCATCAAGCTGTTTGCTTTCACCCTCAAGCCATGTTCTTAAGCCAAAGAAAATATGGCAGCACTCAGATGAAAACCTTGGCAAAAGCCAGCAAGGATAAGGTTAGGTATTGCGGATGGAAAGGAGGGGCAGAGAGAGAGAGAGAGCCACGAGCATGGGTGAGGAGACTGCAGTTCTGTCTTTCATGATTTATCGCCATCAAATTGAAAATTGAGTGCCTGACATTGTGGCACAGACGAGCAAGCATTAATATTGAAAAAGTAAAATGTGAAAAACAAAAAAAATTGGGTTTTCACTTACCGTAAAGAGACAACTGGCCACACAGACAGCCGCCCAGGAGCCGACCCAATAGCGGAGCACCGTTCGTTCCCGTTCCGGAAAGAACATGGCGTGACACGGGGCGCCACAATCATGCAGATCCTGTAAAGAGTATCCAATTGAATGAATATGGAGAATGGAAATGAGTTAGTCAAACGGCACAGCGGAAATTAATATTCTATGATGCGTAATTAATTAGACTTACATTAAATAAAAAATATCAGGCATACCTAGATGAACAATCACAATCAAGAAGAAGCGACAAACGGGTGGGGGGTGATTGTTCAAATACCGCAGAGCAACACCTTATTAATCAATAATTATAATCGGCTCAGCAAAAGTAATTTTTATATAAAGCAAATTAAACATTTTATAAAATTGTTCTTTTTTCTGAACTTCTCTTTATGTAGTATATGAATATACCCTGTACACATATTTTGAAAAAAAGAGTAAGAAAATTTATAGCAAATATCTCTCCATAACTTTATCTCCAGTTCTCTACATAACTCTTTATCTCCCTCGTTTTTTCGTATGCGCATTAGTGCACTTTACAGGGTATTTACTAATTGATGACGACCAGAAAAATTATAATTGCCTCATGTCAATAAATATTAAATTTAAATAAATAATTATTATTTGCCAGCTTGTGAAAATATTACATATATATTACAAAAAATATTACAAGAAATATATTTAAAATTTAAATAAAGAAATTATTTAAATTTTCATATATTTATGTCACAAATATAGTATCTTTATAGGTGGGCAGTAAAAATCGGTTTCCGACTAAAATCAGAGTTTTATTTGATGCATCCGACTTCATTCTAGTTTCAAATTCCCATTTCGCTGTCGAGTAGAATATTTATTTTCGCTGTTTTGAACCGAAACTGCAGGCAATTTAAAGGCGCTTCCGCTTTGCCCGCTGACTGAAAAGTTTTCTTCGCTTCGTGTTTTATGTTATTGCATGTGCCGCAAATATGCGTAAATATTGCCAAGTCGTCCTTTGCGCTTTGCCTCATCCCCCGTTCAGTGAGGCTGGCTGGCTGGCTGACTGACTGGCTGCCTGCTTATCATTAACATCATTATATAAAATTTGTTGCCGGCTGCTGTGTTGTTTTCTCTTATTTGGGGCCTGTGCTCGCGCCAGATAAAACGCGTTAAAGGCGACGACGACAGTCTCCCTTCATTATCCCCTCTTAGCCATCTTCCAGACGAAACAAAAAAAAAAAAGAAACGCAATTTGCGCCGCTAACCTAACGATGATTGCCTCGAGTGAAGAGAGGGGCAGCCCAGCAGCAGGATAGAGAGGAGGATCAGCGGGAAGCGCCTTTTAAATTTTTAATGGGCAACTTCAAATAATGCGCAGGCCGAGCCTGTTAAATTTTGGGGTTGCTCTTTGACAGAGCAACTGCAGCTTCTAACCCCACCCAACCAGACTGGTTAGTTTTTTGTTTTCATTTTGGCATTGGCTTTAGACCATCAGCAGACAGAAAGACAGAGTAGACGGCCCGCTCCCCCATCTGCCAACCACTGTGGGGCTTTGGTTGCATGTGAAATGAGTTCAGCGTCGGTTCGAGTCGAGTCGAGTCGACTCGAGTTGAGTCGAGTTGAGTATGTTGCGGAGAGATGCGTGAGGCAAACATTTGCAGATGTGTCGAGAGATCTGCATCAGATGCAGATACATTTCGTATTCGCAGTTGCCAGTCAAGAATTTTTGCAATGTTTGTTTGCCTTTCTCTCTCTGTGTGCGTGTGTGCGTTTGTGCGTGTGTGTGTGTAGCTCTATCTAAAATTCAAATCTCTTGTGGTTAACACACTGCCTTAACAGGCGTTGTTGCCGCTTTTCACAATGCACAATTTGCGGGGTTGTTTTACAGGGGTTTTCTGTGTCTTTATCCCTGCGACTGTGTGGAGTTCAAGGCTGTAGCCCCGGGGTTGGCATCCAAAATAATCTAAATCGTAATATCATTAAATTGCATTCAGTACACCTAGACAGTGGCCAGAGAGTTGACAGGCTGACGGATTGCGTAGGCAGGGCAAGAAATTCAGGGTTGCAACAGCTGCAAATTGAACTAAAGCCAGCCTAACTACCTTTTCAATGCAGTTTTGGGCTTCTTTTCTTTTTTTGTGGTATCTTTAATGAACTACTCTAAAAGACAAACAGACGCCTCTTCCATGGCCAATTAAAGCACTAGAGCTTGTGGCATACAACTTTGTGCGGCAGCAGTTAGAACAAAAGCCCAAAAGACAACGTTGCCCAAAGGAGTTACAATAGCAGCAACAACAACAACAACTATCACACTGACCACAACAAAAGCCTTGGGACTTGCACACTGCATTGTTAGGCCTCCCTCTGTTCGGATCTACTATGCCCGCATCTCACCGTTCATATGCCCCCCCGCACTCCGCTCTTTGTCGACGCTAGTTCGGCCATTGTTTTCGATTTTTATGAGGCATGTATAAATAATTGCGCCCAAAGGCCGCCGACATAAGTTTTCATGCCGGCCGCGTGGACGAACAACAAGCAACAATAACAACAACAACAACTAAGACGCCAAGCGACTAAACTGGACCCGTTGCCCGTTGCCACGCCCATTCCCTTGCGCCCTGGCAACGCCCTGGCGTCGCCAGCCACTGCAACAAAACATTTTCCTTCTTTTTGACTGCCGGCTACAAAATAAAAAAAAAAATATATATATATATGTAACAAAAAATGGCAGCAGGCTACAAGTATGAACAGCATTTAAGGAGTTTTTAATTTATTATAAATAAATTTCATGCCTGGCAAGTTATGGCCGGACGGGAGCAGACGACACGGGAGGAGGCCAGGTAAGGTACCCAGACTGCTAGTTGGAATATTGGGGGGCGTGTTCTTGATGAGCAGCCTGCAAATTATTATGGCCAAAGTCGAAAGTCAGCGCAAGCAAATGCGAACGCACCCTGACACCAAATGCATCAGAAAAGTGTTGAAAAGATTAATTATAAAATTGCCCTTATAAATCAAGAAAAATTATTAATCAAGTAAACTGAAAGAAATAATAATAGCACGCAGACAGTTCTAGTAGATTTAATTTATAGTTATAATTTGATCTAAATGTATCGATTTAGCAATGAAAATATAGAAAAAATATATATAAAAAACTTAATAAATACAGTTTCATATTTTTTAAAATGTTTTAAATTAAGTACCCAAAATTTGCTTTCTTTTAAACAAACAGTAAATGTGTCTTTTGAATTATAAATATTTAAAAAGAATATTTATATTTTCAATCAAATAAATATATTATATATTACCATGATGGTAACCATATATGTTTTTAAAAGTAAATACAAATCAAAGAAGAAAATTCAAAATATCAAATCATTTTACCCAATCTAATGCTGGTTATACAATTAAATCTACAATTTTGAAAATAAATTAAAAGCCCCCCTAACGCCTTTGACAATTGCAGCCCGCAGCTGAAATGTTCGGTTCAGAATACTTCTGCTATTCCATGGAAAATAATAACATTAGGGCTACATTAGAGAAACGTGCGACAGTTAGCCAAAAAGTGTTAATGGCACAAACTCTGACAGTTTTAGTAGACGCACGAACGTTTTTCGAAGCAATTAAGATAAAATATCTTTATGCCAGGCAATGTGGTCATAAAATTTCATTCTACGAAATTTCTAAAAGCACAGAAAAGAAATAACAACAGAACAGCAAAAAAAAAAAAATAATAATAATAATAAAATAAAAGTGCTCCACAACAAGTTGATCTGAAAGTTTGATGCCCACTGTAGACGAAAACTTCATCTGTGGAGAATTCAACTGCAGGCGTCAGCCACAGATTCATCATTCTCCAGGGCCAGAGTTAGAGCCAAAGCCATAGACAACCCTCGACAGCGTTAATGATAGCTTTGAGTGTGTGTGCGTGTGTGTGTTTGTTTGTGTGTGTGTGTGTGTGTGTGTGCGGGTGAATGTTTTTGGGGGTGTTGCTGACGTTGTTAAAGTCAAAATAGTCGGACAGACAGACCGGCGGGCTGGAGAAAGGAAGTCTGGCAGCAGGCCGAAAGGCAAAAGATCTAAAGCATCGAACGGACGTTGCCAATGTGCAATTCGATTGTCCTAAGGGTTGATTTTCGGGGCGCAGGATGTGTGCAGCAGAAGATGTGCCTGTTGTCTCGCCGGCTGCCGTTGTCTGTCTGTGTCTCTGTGTGTGTGTGTGTGTGAGTTGTTGTTGTTACTGCTGGCATGCCTGATGTCTGGCATGTCCTTGGGGGGCGCCGCTGTGTCGCACTTGAAACAACTGGCAAGGACAACAGGAAACAGCCCGTGCTGACAAGAAAACATGCATTCGAGCATTGAATAAAATTTTTAACAAAATTGAAATTCAATAACGCAACCGGAACGTACACCAAAGTCAAGACGACATTCAACTCAGACAAGTCTTAACAGGCAATTTTTGTACAGGAAACGGCCACAGCAGGCGGATATGCAGCACAAAGTTCAAATGGAGGCCACAAAGTGTTAAAAGCGGTTGACCAAAACAGCATAAACTAAACTTAAAAGAGGGGGGAACACAAAAAATAAAATATATATGAGCGGAATCAAAAGCGTTGCTCATAATTTATTAATATTATCCGATGGATCCCGAACCCTTCAGCACCGAAAATGGAAAACAAGAAACCACAGGCCCCAAAAGCTCAAAGGCAAAGTTCGTGGGCCGCACAAATTACACATGTCGACACTTTATTAAGGACACTCCGAGCTGAACTGTGCCGGTGCCTGGGCATGGGTTCAACATTTCGATGGCATATCAAAAAACATTTGCTTTTTGCGGTCCCTCAACGAGCTGATCCCGAATCCGCCAGCACCGCCGGCTATAAAATGTCGACCCGTCCATATGTTTCCCGCATAAAAACCAAGTAGGAGGTGCCACGGCAGCAGCAACAACAACAACAACAACAACAACAACAATAACTGCAACAAAAACAGGCAACACTTTGGCGCGCGTTTTTCTGATTTTCCTCTTTGTCTTTTATTCTCTTGTAAAAGTTGGCAGCCCGTCCACTTTGTTGCTGCTCAACCCTTTCATGGCCAAATTGTTGAGGCAACATACAAATTATGCCCACAGCGATGAGGAGCAAAATAAAGAGAGACAACACAAAAAAGAAAAATAAAATTGCAAGAGGAATGCACAGAGAATGAGAGATATAAAAGAGGTTGAGCCGTTGTTTGCAGGGTATCCAAGCCTGTTCGGCTCATGTAAATGCAAATGCTTGGGGTTACCAAGGGATGGCATCGCCGCGGAATTTATCGGGGGCTACTCTGCCACATATCGTGTAATTTTAATGGAAATTTATAATGAGCGACGGTTTAAAATTTATGTAGCCAAGGGTGACACAGCACGCAAATTAAGGTTGATGGGTAGATTTTAGGGCTGGGCAGGACACCAGGCCTTTAGGCAGTGTGAATGTTGTCGGGTCGTTGTCGTTGTCGTTGTCGTTGCTCGAATGCTCAAAAACCAAAAAAAAAAAAAAGGGGAAAACAGAAAACGCAAGGTGTTGTTAAAGTGCGCACGGAATTTATTCATACTCCACCACAAGCTAAAATATATCATTTTATTTTTTTTGTAGTTTAATTGTGGGGGTACATATGTTCGGTTTGAATGACCACGTAATTAGCTATTGAAATTAGCAGCAAAAGGGGTTTTGAATAGGAATTAGGCCAGGTAAAAGGGATAAAAAAGACATACATTAATATTAAGGGATTAAAACGCGAGCTTGAAATGAATAATTAATTTTTTATGCATATGAAATGAAACACAGATTCTGCATAAAGATTATCTTTTAAACCTAATTTATATTTATACATATATCAAATAAACAAGCTTAAGTTTTATACAAAATTTGAGCTTTTATAATATTCAGTGCCCCTTCGTTTTGTGCATCGTTACCATTCTTATGGATCCTTATTCAAACTTCAGTCAAGTTGACTTCCACAACAGCATTCTCTAACGCTTACAGCACAAATCTCAGTTAATGCCAACTTAATGCTAACAACTTAAAACCAACTTAAAACCGACTTAAAGAGCTGCCTCGCATATATACACTACATATACCATATATAATGCCTTGCCCTAAAGACTCCGGCAAATATTTATCGGATCGCTTAACATGCGCCGCACGTACGCAGCGGGCGGGGCGAAGCGCTGCACGAGGCATACAGAGAGGGACAACGTGACGTTGACACTCATGCCACATGGCCACTATCCAGTTGCCAGCGGTCATAGTCACGCAGCTGACGCACAACAACAGCAACAGCAGCAGCAGCAACAGCAACAACAACAACAAGAGCAACATGATAACCCACATAAAGCAACACAAACCAATCATCCAGAAACAGGCTTCAACTTGAACATTAACCCAAAACAAATTAAACAATTTGTTATATTAAACAAGAAAATGACGAGAAAAAAAGAAGACATAAAAAGTTGTCGAAGTTTGAATTCTCTTGGAGAACGCACAATTCATTTAATTTGTTTAACTAAATCTTTTAAAATTGAAAAAAAAAATTCATTATAAAGACGCTACTGAATAAACCCAAATCAAAGGTTTACTCAAGTTTTGGACAAATTGCATTTTCCTCGTTTTCGGTTGATTAACAAAATTTTTATGACTTTTTTTATGATAGCTATGATAGTATGCTTTAAAGGTTTACTCCAGTCCTCATTCAGTTATCTATGGATTGTAAAAAAAACTGCGAGACTTGACTAAAAAATCAAGGCCACGTCGTCTCGGCCTATGATACCGATCAAAAATATATAGACTCCATACGGTAAACAATATAATCATCAACTTGTGACACAATTCGCGAGAAAACTGCAATACCCTGCATGAGAGTATTAAAAACAACTACAGCCTGGCCGTAACTGTAAACGGCTAGCAACATGCACAGGCGCAACATGCTGCTGACGCAATGTTGCCAAAGTTGCTGCCAGACTTTGTTGCTAGCCGGCAATTGATTTCTGCCTGAATGTTTTAAGTTCTGGCAGCTTTCACAGAGCTGCCACGCAGGTGCAGATGCTGCTGCTGCTACCAACTCAAACCTGAACCTGAAATCCTGGCACGTTTCCATGTCTGCTTTGCTGACATTGACGCTAGCAGCGACGGCGACGGCGACGGAGATGTGGGCAGGCAGCAAGCAAGCGCAGCAATTTTCGATTTGACATTTTGGCAGCTCTCTGTCTACTTTTCTAATTGCATTGCGCGAGGGGGCGGGCGAAGAGGGCGGACGAATGAAGTCTGTGTTGCTTGGGGTCGAGCAATGGACACGCTTCGCTAAGCGGCGTCTTCTGCATAATTTGACATATTAATTTTTAGTTGGCTGTCATGAGGCATTTTCCACAGAATGACAACTAATGAGCAGCAAACTAACAGAAAATACAGCCCTTTCTTTAATTTTACCATACTTTAAGCATTGTAATCATGCTGGCCCTAAATTGTTTATATTTTTTTTGGCCACATGTAGCGCAGCTCGTCAACGGGACGCAGTTGGTGGCAGTTTCTTTGAAATGCTATTCAGCTTTTCTCTGTGCCATGTATTCTGTGTAGTCTTGATTCTATTTAAATGCTCTTGTGCTCTGCTTTAGACATTTACGTCAACTTTTCCTCCATTTCCATTCGCTGTGCGCTTTGTCTTCGCTTTGCCTTCATTTACCCCGCTTGATTCTTGCTGCGGCTCAAAGGCGCATAATTTAATAAATTTATGAAATTTAATAGACAGGAACGTGTTCGGTGGCCACAAATTTGCGGTGGGTCTTGAAATTTATATGCCAGCTGGAGCTGGAGCTGGAGCTGGAGTCAAAACTGGCTACAGTTGGAGCTGTAGCTAAACTCAGGGCAGCTGAGTGGGCGTGTCAATGCGTTGCAGTTGTGTTTGTCGGTCCATGAAAATGATTATACTTAAGCCGCGGATAGAAAAACAAAATCATTCTTAAAGACTCGCCAACCAAGGTTAAAAAAACACAATGGGAATTAAAGCTGTGGCCATTCAAGCGTTTTCCTTTGTATGCTATTTACTTTTAGAGAACAAAATATTATTACCTATCTTAAATCAGATTATTAAATTATCATAAGATTTTTAAAAAAATAGTTTTGATCGACTGAATTTTTGTTGTGTTTGTAAACAAGGTTTCAGAAAAACTAAACAAAATGGTTATTAACAATCTGCCACTGTATAAACCGGTTGGCAGTTTACAGATTATCAAGATTTCAAGATAGTCGCACAAAACGATTTGACAATTAATTCATAATTAATTCACAACTTAATCAATTCTTTCAGTTATATTTAATCTGATTCAACACGTGTCGCATAATCGATTTAGCCCTGATATCTGAATATCTGCAGCTCTCATGGCTGTTATTCTATATGATTATTTTTTTTAGGTAATTCGAAATAATAGTTTAATGATATTTACTTGAAAATAAATTCATAATCGATTAAGAATTTATACATTTTAAAAGCTGTTCCAATCATAAAATATTGAAATTACCTATTTGCTTTATATAAATGTTTACAAATTATTAAAATCATTACTCGATTAAATTTCAGCTTTCATGTCTGTAAGCCCATATTAACTGCAGCTCTGAGCAAGTTTTGAGCGCAGCATCAGATTCAAATAATTTCCGCCATTAGGCATACGACACGCTCCACTCATTGGACTTTGTCAAAGAGCTCTTTAGCTGAAACTGTAATTTCGTAGTGTCGCTGTATCGGCTAACAAGCGAACGGTCCACTTTTAAGTGACCCCCTCCGCACGATACAACAACAGCAACAACAACAACAAGAACATCGAAAAAGAAAATATTACAACAATTTGCATGGACCTGTTACTGTTACGATTTGGTAGGCAGCAGCCGAAGAGAGTTGCAGCCTGACGATGCAGATGCAGATACGCCACAAGCGCTGAGCTGACTAACGGCACAAAGTGTGCGGCACACAGATGCATCGGCCAAAGATGCGGCGCTGTTGCGATGTTGCGATGTTGCACCAGCGCGTACAGTTAGGCCGCAGGCCGGCGCTGCTTTAAGCCGGTTCTTCAATAATAATTACAAGAACAACAACAACAACAAGTTATGGCAGGTGGCCAAGTGGAGGTTGAAGACGAAGGCGAAGGCGAAAACGAAGATTTTTGCCCTGCCAGGTAAAAGTGAACAAAGCGTCGCGCCTGCTGGGCTTGCCTATTGTGAATGACCATTCGTAGCTGTGATATAATGCCGAAAATTATATATCATTTGAATAATAACGCATCAAATTACGTAAAAATGCCATATAATCGATATGACAGCTACACAAAGTGTTAGGAACTTGAACGCAAGGAAATGAAAGATGATCGTCGGTTGCAGGTTTGGATGGATGAGCTCCGAGAATGAATGGATGGATGGATGGATGAAGTGCCCAGCAAAGTGCATTGACATTGTGAATAGTTGAGCAGTGCACTTGAAAGGTTTCTTTGATTTATATTCTTATGATAGAATTGTACTTTTTATTAAATTAAATATTCGTTTTAAAATTTAATTTAAATTTTCAATACAAAAATACGCTTTGCACTTTGCCATTTGCACAGTTGATCCTTTGGTATAAAATGCTCTTTGCTTTTGATGGTCACGTAAATACTGCAAATTGTATTTCCGACTCGATGCCTGCTTATTTTGCATTTAGCATGGGAAATGACACTTGAACCGCCAGCTGCATTTCATTTGCCCCAACATGCGCAACACTTGCCACTTCATTGGCCGACATCGATAGCATTGAAAAGCGCACTTGACGCGCGATATCAATACCACTGTGCGGCACTCCTTTGGGCATCTGCTCATGAATATGCCAGCAAGTAACTGGGGCTGAGAGACCATTAACTAAAAGCCTCCACTCTACGGATATCGGACTGTGGCTTCAAAAAAAAAAAACATTTACTGAAAACTATTTGCAACAATTTTTCACAGTCGGCTGCCATAATTTTTCACACAGGCCAACAAATGCTGCTCCACAGATCTGATGCTCAATTTTTATATTTTCGTTGTTGTTGTTGAGTTCTTCGGTGTTTTTTTTAACAGAATCTCTTGCGTTGCTTTTATTTTAACACTTTAAGCGCTGACGTTTAGGGCAGGGAAGAGATTGCAGCGCGAGAGCCGAACTGCATTTTCATTTCCATTTTTCGCTACACTGGCGAGCGCTTTGTAATCAACAGAGTCGGGCTCCACAGCGAGCCATGGCCGCATCGCAGATACAGATACAGATACACCACAATTTATCTCACAGTTTGCAGTCTAAACAAAAATGTCTGCCGGCCCCGGTCGTGTACGGTGCTGGTCGGGTCTGTCGGCCCTAGCCATAGGGTAGTTGAGCTGCTCAGCAGCGGTTCATCGGCTCATCTCCTGCCAGCCCATTTGCCATGTCCGCATCCGCATTCGTTGCCCCCCTCCCATTCCCATTCCCTCATCACCTTTGCTCCAGCGGCGACAGCGATAAATGTTTTAGCATTTCAAACACAAACTACAAAACTCTGAAATATACAAATGATTTCGTATTTATTTCAGCCAAGTTCCAAGTACCTCCCGATCCACAATGCTTCCCGGCCTAACGATGACAGCGACACTGACCGTCTTCCCGCTAACCCCGTCCTAGCTCCCTCCTCACAACTCTGCTCTTCAGCTTGGCCATGTAATTTAGTGCAAATTTCCGCGGAGTTAGATGCGGGCTGAGCTGCATCAGATATGCATGCATAGGACATTCATTGGAAGCTATGCTTTGTTTGCGAATACACGCCATATTCAAGATCTTCAACTGCTCCTTTTTAAAGAAGTTTCCTTTCAGTAAGTCCAACTAACTAAAGTGACAAAGTCTGCATAATACCAAATATTTGTTCATGTCCATATCAAAAACTAAATGATCTCAGGCTTTATTAGAGATAAAGTCTGTGAGATAATAGGAAATTCAATTTAAAAAACTGAAAACTTGTTGCTGTATAATTACCTACTGGTTAGTAATATAATTTGTATACTTAATTAAAGTTTATATACTATTTTTAATATAATTCTTCCAAACTAATTTCCAAATCTGCTTTCATATCAAATATTCACATATAAGACATGTTAAGTACAAGCTATCTCTTTATAGCTTGATTACTCTTCAAGTTTCTGTTGATATTTTATAAGTCTTTACAATCAGGTACACATTTTCATATTTATGTATATTTATAGTTCCCTATCAACTCAGAAACAATTTATTCATTAACTCTTTCACACACAAATATAAGCTGCACATATTTTTCCAGCATCATTCGCCATTTGAACCAATTTACAGCTTAATGAATATATATCCACAACACGACGCATGGCTTAAGGGAATGATTCCAATACTTAATACTCAATATGGGTCTGGTTCGGTTTGTGAATCTATAGCTCTGTGTATATTTATTTGCTGTCCATTGAAATCGCTTTAGAGAAATGAGAGCTTAATGGGGCAGAGTTCGCGTCATTCAACAATTTTCTTGTTTCTTTTTTTTTTTTTGTTTTCCATCAACAACTGAGAAAATGAGCTGAAAAAAACTGAATTACTGACAACTGACAACTGGCGAGCTAAAAACTCAGATATTGCCGCAACTTGTGCGCCATGCATTTACAATTTTTGCCGCATTTATTTTTATATTTTGTTGTTGTTGTTGTTTGTTGTTTCTGTCGATAAGCGAAGTGCTCACCGAGGTCTCTTGTTGGATTCGACAAACGCTCATTGAATTCGCAACTCGGTGGGCTTTTGGTTTCTGCAGCTTCGCATCGGTTCGGCGTTTCTTTTGTGTCCGCTGATAAATGATTTCGATATTTATATAAAAAGCCAACAAAGCTGCGGGGCATCAAATTGCGTCAAAAGCCTGTCAGTCTCATTAATTTTCAGCATGGAAAATGCTGAGACGAGACGAGAAAAACATTTTAATTCGCATTCAAATGCTTTGTCCGCTGCTGATGCTGATGCTGCTGCTGCTTCAGCTGATATTCAATTGCTGGAAAATGCCGCTGTCAATGGTGAAAACTATCTTTCAATAAAGGACCACAAACCAAGCTGCAAGCCTCTGAGCCAGGAAGTGGTTGGGCTGCGTTGGATTGGGTCGGATCGAGTCTGTTCAGGTCAGGCCGGGTCAGTTCAGTTCAGTTCAGAACGATGAATCAGCATTCGGCATTGAATTTATTGTAAATATGCGGCATTCAGGCCACATTTATCAGCAGTTTTCTTTTTGTTGTTGTGTGAAAAGCCTATTAAGTTGATTAATTGAAGCTCAAACAGCTGTGTGTCTGTCTATTCCCATAGAAAACCATTTAGAATTAATATAATGGCTAAAAGTCAAATAAATTACTAAACAGTTGATAAAGGTAAATATTTCGTAAACAAAAAATATAAGATTTCAACAGAAATTTATATTTAAGCTTATTTAAATCCAAGTCTTAAATGGTACTTTTACGTTTAGCTTGTTGATAATTTATCACAAAAATTCAAATTTTAAGAAAATCAAATCCAATTTGACGCTTGTTAAAGCCCGTTGCTCCATCGTTTAGACTTAGCCCGTGTGTAGCGATTGAACCTTTCAACTTTGGGCCATTTGTCAACAGGCTTCGCACGGGCCATTGAGGCTGCCAGATAGTTATGCAAAAGCGCGTTGCCATGCACACACAAAAATGGACGCAAAAATAAGAGTCGCAATTGAGGCAAACTGATACTGAACCGAAACTAACCGAATTTCTGGCACTCTCCCACGACCGCAGTCAAAATTTATAGGCAGCAACTAAAACCAACGTCGCTTCACTTGAGCGTGAACAGTGCCTGCCATACATTCAACAACAGTGCACCAAAAAAAACAAAAAATATATCAAAAACAAAAACACTAAAATAAACAATGAGAAGTTGAGCTCCGATTTGCGTAGCATGCCGAATCCGATATCCAAATTCAACAGCAAATGCATGGCCTAAACTGCCAACAGTTTGCTAAAATACCCTGTAAAAAAACGATGAATAGGATTCGCGTAAAGTTAATTAAAAAGAAAGGCATACAAACTGTTTTCAAATCTGTAATTACTGTAAGGCATTACTCTACTACATTTTTCGAATCTAACAATTGGACTTCCTCTCGAACCCCTTAATCAAAATCTATTTACAGGACATCTCAAGGCCCTCAATTTCCACTCTTTCAATATTTGTCGCAGCACCCATGAAAAGCAAATTAAGCCGTCAACCAGAACTGAAGAATAGAAAAAAAAAATAAGAGAAATGTTCTGTTTGCGTATTTCGCAATAAAAAAAAAGCGAACATAGAAAATTGGAAACCGACTACTGTTGCACCTGCAACAATGCCACGTTCACATCTGCGCTATCAAGCAACAACGAAAAATGGAAAGAAAAAAATTTAACAAAATGTTTGTTAGAAATTTGTTCGAGCGCAATTTGCAGTGTGTGCCTGAAGGAGGGTGCCGGGCGGAATCAAAATTGTGACGCAAACGAAAAGTTTTGATAACCCTCCTCCTCCGCCCCTCGCCACCTTTGAAAACCCTTGGCCTACTGTCTAGCCATATTTAAGAGCTTAGATGAGCGCCACGGCAAAGTTGGTAACTTTGACAGGTCCCCAGTCCACCGAAAATTCGGTTCGGTAATTGCAAAATTTGTGCGACTGCCGCGTTGCAGATAATGGAAACTTTCGGTGCCGAGTTAATGCCACTTGAAATTGTCGACGCTTTAACAAACCAAACGGGGATCGGGGCTCTGGGCTGGTCTGAGTTATCGGATAGAACAGGTAACCAAAAGTTTTATTAAGAAACAACAACCGAAAAGTGCGACAGTCACCAGCGAATTATTTGCGTATTTATGGTAGCAGTTTTGACCCTTTGCTCTGACTTCCCAACTGGGAACCAAGCAAACGGTGCGTATGTGGGTCCCAAAGGGCTAAAACTTTGCCAATTGGCTTTTGGGCAAAAGCTGCAAAAGTTTTCCTCGGGCTTTGCAGTCATTCTAACAGCTTTGGCAGCAACCCAGAGCGCCGGAGAAGAGAGTCTTAGGAACTTATAGTACTGGACTTACGCTTGATAGATGAATATTATATTCGTTATATGCACAACGTACCTGGAAGCAAAAGAAAGCCAAAGTTGGATTAGAACTTTAATATAATTTTGTTGGCTAGAAAATACAATTTTGCAGTTTCAAAAAGTATTATTAAAGTAGCTAAAACATTTTAAGGTTATCAATTAATTTTTAAAATGTTAACATTATGTACGAAAAAAGCTTTTGGCTTATAAAATTAGTATTTGAAGTACTTTTAACTTCTGAAATTTGAATTATTTCTCTGTAAAAAGCAGTTGCAATAAATTTGAATGAATTTTTAGCAGCCTACATATTTGGTTTATTAAGTTCTGATCATATTTTTTGATCGTTAAACAACTTTTTTGTTTCCCCGCACTTGGCAATCAGCTGTTGATCAAATTGAGGTTAGCAACTTGCCACGTTGTTTTATCTGCTTGTAATTTCCATCTTCGACTGCTCGCTTTTACCGCACTTCCTGTCCCTTTTTCATTCTCTTATCCCTGCATCAGTATGCAGTTGGAAGCATTTCCACAGCTCATTACAGAACCCGCCCCACATTTTTTCATGGTCTTTACAGTCTCCATCAGCAGCTTTCACCCAGGCATTTGGCAACATACTCCTCCCAAACGCGAAGGCTCCAAATTGCAGCAATGCTTGAGCTCCCACTCGTACATATAATTTTGCTGTTAATGCATTTGGAAAGTAGCTGAATAAAATCGCTCAATTTAAGCTGAGATGCGAGAGTGGGGAGTGGGGGAAGGGAATTGGCCTCAGACCAAGAAACGGCAGCTGTTTTGTTGCCCCTTTACTGCCATTTTAACCTAATTTTATTAGCAACAGTACCATAAAGGTGGGGTAGGCTAATGCAGATAGAACCGAGGGGCGGAAGCAGTTGCCACTTTTACCTGCAGTTGTTAACTCAATTAAGCAACGACCCCAAAAACATGGCAAGAGATAAAAATCAAATGTAAAAATAAACCAGGCCCGACGCAAAAGCCAGTCCAGTCTATGTCCAATCTCACTCTCTCCCTGGACACTCTCTGGGCAAGGGGGGCTGGGGAGGGGGGAGGAAGTGAAAAGAGGGAATAACAACCATCCTCATCGCCTTCTCCACATGCATGTCAAGTGTCTTCGTCTCCGACTCCGTTTGCCGTCGTACATAAAAATCCAATTTTCGTAATTAAAAAAATAAAAGCCACGCAGCAGCAGCAGCAGCAGCATCAGCTGAAGAAGAAGTAGCAGCCTGGGGTCTGCTGGGGTTGTCTCTGGACACAGCATAAAAACGAGTCTCATCTCATTAGAGCACACACACACACACACACACACACACACAGAGGCAATTCGCTGTTGGACCCACTCGTCACAGTAGCAAAAACACTTGAGCGCACAAATAAAAACAAAAAACTGGATATTCACATATTTTGGAATCCGAACTGTGGAGAGCTTGCAACCAAACCAATAATAAAACAACACACAAATGATGTAAAAAAATAAACAAAGAGAATTGAACAGCGAGAATTTCGTTTCTGCGCTGCCATTCACACCTCCTCGCTCGCACTTGCCTGTCGCATGATCTAAAGCACTCTAAAATCGCATATCATCAAAACGAGAAGAAGAAGTGGACGCCAAACTGAAGCTCCAAACTGTGTCGTTAAAACGCTAAGCACGTTTTTAATTATGTCTACTGTGAGTGAGAGTGGCGCCCTTACAAAATACTCTTGAAGATGCAACTGGAATATCTAAGGCTCCACATCTCCGAGTTTACATTTATAATATTTAACTCCTAAATTGAAACTCACAAATTTTGCAAATACGTTACAAATTATTATCATGTTTTTCTAAGCATATCTCTCTTCGATTTGAAGTTATCAAAGCTTAAAGGAATTTTAAAATTTAAAGTATTTTTAATATAGAATCGAAACAAGGTTAACGCAAGCAATTGCATATAATTTAATTTAAAAATAATAAAAAAATTTTATTTTTATATTTTTTAATAAAATTAAACCAGGTCTGAGCACATAACATATTTATGATGCCTACCCTTTTTTTTGTTCAAAGGTTCCGCCCAAATTCTTAGCGTATTTTCAACCGTAGTAACATCTCCTAGTTAAACTATGCCTTAAAAATGTTATTTCAAGTCAGCCTGTGCTCTGTATAGTTTTTATGGTTTTTCAGCTTCACCTTTGCAGCGAGCAAAGAGAACCTTTGGAGTACATAAAATAAAATATTACAACATCTGCAGAGGCTTTTCATCGAGTTGGAGCGACAGCAAAAGGGATTTTTTTTGGCACTCAAGAATTTTTGATTGCATTTTGATGGCTTTTAATCAGCTTAAAAATTAGTAGCCAAAGGCGCACATAAAAAACTCTGCACTCGCATTTTCATCAGTTTTTACTCACTCTTACTATATGTGGATTTATTGTTTATCTTATGGCCAGATTATTATACTTAATGATGCAAAACATAAAAATCCTTTTTATGATATGCAAAGCATTTTGATTATTTGCTGTAAATAATAAAGCAGCGTCAACTGCGCGCAGGCAAATCGGAACATGAAATGGAATTGGAATAAAGACTGCGGACAGAACAGGATGCGGCGGCCGTAAAAAAAAACCGGAGACGTGTCATAAAAGACACTTAAGCATGGTCTTAATAAGCGAAGGGGCTGTGAGGAGAGCCGCCGCTGAGATGCCTTACTTCGGGCTGGGGCTGGGCTAAGAGCAAATATAATTTTCATTTCATTCTCATGTAAATTGACACGTTTCATTATGAAGATGCAGCTGCTCAGGCGCGGCTCAGTAGCCTGGGACGAGTTGATTATGGGCGGTTGTCATTGGCACCGCGGTGACAAGAACAACAACCAGCGCCCGCACTATCAGCGTCTGTCGAGGACGAGCCACTATGCGGAGGTGACAGCGGAAACCTTTTATATCATATCATGCTCGCGTCATGCCACACATTGTGGTCGAGCTTGCGGAACACGATACACATATATACATATATATATATATATATATCTTTGTGTGTGTGGTAAGTGAACCAAGTGTAATAGCAACAGTCGCGACAACAGTATCTCCTTTAGAAGCTGTCTGCAAATAGCAATAGTTATTATCATTGTTGTCACTGTCTTACACTGACACTAAGGTGAGCGCCTGTTATAAAGTGGCTTTGATTTCGTTACCCTTCTAAACGATATTATACCATATCACGAATGTGGCCATAATGATGTGCAAATGTGATATAAATACAAGCAGCGAAACAACCATTTGCGAACCTCTTTGTGTCTTTTTCTTAAATTATAGATTTAAATAAATTTGTGAAAAGTGTCTTTGCAGGAAACAAACGTATCTATTAGAACAAGAATTAACATTAAATTTCTTACTTTGATTTTGTAAATGAAAGTTTCATCAAAAGAGTTGCATGAAGCTGACGAAAATAAACGGTTTAAGTCCTTTCCCAAATTGTTCTATGTAGAATATTTTGACAGCTCTCTAATTTCGGCACTACGAATTACAACTGTCTATGGTCAGAAGCTGGATGCCTTAAACACTTTTGGCACTTTGAGCTACTAGAGTTGAACTTTAAACGCTTTTTGTTTTTATATATCCGCCAACTGGTGGCACAGCCCCCCATCATTTATAACTGTCAACAGCTTTGTGGCTGAAACTCGCCACAGAAACACAAGAAATATACACAAAAACTAATATTTAAGCCATCAGCAGTGACGAGGGGCAGCGACTGCGACGGCGACTGCAGCTGACGGCAGCAGCAGCCTCTGAGGCACTTATTTGGAGGCAGCTCTGCCGCCCCTGTGAGCCGTCTGCAACTGCAGCTAGACAAACAAATTATGGACACTGTCAATAGACGCGCATTTCTATGCCAACGAAATTGCCAAGAAGAAACGAAACGAAAAGAAGAAGGAGAGGCTGAAAGAAAAACAAGTCAAACAGGGAAAAAGGCACCCACAGTTGCACGGACGTTTGACTGATGCCAAGTTGCAAAAACAGTGGAAACGAATTTAGTTGCAGTTTTCTTTTCTCTTCTTGGATTTCTTTCTCGACTGTTTGCCAACTGTGAAAACTGTGAAAATTGCCGTCAGGCAATTGGCCAAAGCTGAATGTAAGAAGCAGCAGCAACAGGCGGTTCCCTTGGCTAATCATTGGAATTGGCATTGGAATTGGCTCAAGCTTGCAACATGTTGCAGCAACAAGTCAACAATTTTCACATTTGCATTTAACGCTCAACATTGGAGCGCGCTTGGCTTTTCAATTTGTGTAGAAAATTTTTATGCAGCAATTCTGCTCAACTATTTTGAGTTTTTTTTATTTTTTTATTGTTTAACTCTGCAAACGATTGTAAAGTTTAAACTTTTTTGCACTTTGCAATTCTTTTTGCTCCTTTTATATCTAGTTTTGTTTTGCCTAAGGACATTTTTTAAAAATGCAGCCAAAACTGGCCAGACAAGGGTACGTATGTATGTGTGTATATGTGTGTGTGTGTGTGTGTGTATTGATGCATAGTTTGGCAGCTAACTACGTTCTATTTGTTGGTTTTTTGTTTGCCTGCATCAAAAACAGTTTGCGTCCTGTGGCGCTTTTCGTGTGTTTGCCAAATTATTTTTGCATTTTATTTAAAAATATTTTTTGTTGTTTTTTTGGAAAATGTTTTATTGCTTTTGCATTTTTGGCAATACAATAAAAATGAATTTAGATAGCTTAAATGAGCTATGTGGCAATTGGGGAAATTGTGTAAATAATAAACGATTGCATATGGGCTCTATTAAAATGCAATTAAACCGAAAAATATTGAAAACAGAATGTTTGTTAAGGTGTTAAATAGGTGTGGTTAGAAAATTTAGCTAACAATATGAAACTAAACTATTCTATATCGGTTATAGTGTTTCGCTTCGCATCACAAAATGTTTTATTTTAAATTAATTTACTTTTGTGCTAATAATTTTTATTTTCAATTTAATTTTACTTATAAAAATTGCACAAATATAAACTTCATTTAACCAAATAGTTTTGGGAGTTTAGCTTAAATAGTACATTTAAATTTAGCTCAAAAAAATAAAATATAATAATACAAAATATAATAATACCTAGACTTGGTATTATAACACTCTCAATGTTAATGTTAATGTTAATGTTAATCATATCAAAATGTATCTATGTAAAAATAGGAACATTAACGCTTACTCAAGTTACATTCTGCTTAATGTTAAAATTATCTTAAACATATACAAAATGCAGTCAACTTCCTGTGCAATCATTTAAAAAACTTAACAGTTGCGACAACGGCACTTTAGTGAGCTTAAAAGATTGTTCGGCTGCAATTTATATTTTGCAGAAATGCATTGCATTTAACCCATATTAGTCATGGCAAATTGATTTGAGACAGACTCTTGAATGGCTGCCGCCCATTTGCGGCGCGCCGGCAACCATTTATCGTTCTTTTTATCGACTATTGCGCCTTTGCATAGCTAATTTCCTTTCAAGATAAAGTCATAGACACAAATGGCCATAAATTACGCACTGCGAGGCTCGCTGGCTAAAAAATCGCATTTACGTTTATCGCCATAGATAAATGCGAGCTGCATTGCCTCAAGATAGGCATCAACAAGAGCCGCAGGCTAAGGCTTTCACTCTATAAATAATATAATCTAAGCATATTTGTAATCAATGCAAGGCTATCGCGGCAATTTAATCGCCAACTTTAATTGTAAATTTTTGTGCGCAAAACGGGCACACAAAAAATAGCTTAAACAAAAAAAAAAATATAAAAAAAATACAAAAAAAAAAAATAAGACTACTCTTAATGGCTCAGCATTATAATAATGGCCTATAATGGTGTAATGGACGATATCCAAAGGCGTTGCCACGTCAACCAGTTGCCATTTAAGGTCGTTGCAACTGCAACATGGCCAGCAATTTTCACTTGATGCATTGACAGCTGACCAACATGCGATATAGGGTAGCAGCTCATTACACAGCAACTAGTTTAACGGCGGGTAACCCAATGCGACCACAAGATATGACGATACTTTGCAGTTTCGCACAAAAAAAAAAAGAAAAAAAAACGGATGTAAGCAAATTTTATATCTCACTCTTTTACTCTTATGCTATCTTTCTCTCTCTGTTCGTTTTTCTCTCTTTTAATGTCTCTGTCTTGACATCAAATGAACTTCTTTTTGCTGCGGCACTTGATTGTTTTCTCACCTGCAGAGTAAAAGGCAACACATGAAGTATGTGCAAACTGCGGCAAACACCGAAACTGAAATACACTTACGAACAGGCTGGTCAAGTTGTTTAAGTAGAAACATATATATTTTTGGTTTCAGTTTTCTATAATTTAATGAACCTAAAAACAGCTTCAAAGAGTTTATTCTGCGAAAGAATCTACAGAAGCAGTTACTACATAAAATAGGTTAATTAAAATTTATTAAACTACCGTGTTGAGTGGCAAATTAAACTTGATTATAAAAGTGTTATGCCCATAGCTGAGCTATAAAAATATTCGCCATGCGGGCATTTTAACACACCGCACTTTTATTCTTTTTAAGTCGGAGCCCCAGCTTGAAGCATGAGCTTTTGCAAGTGGCAAGAATCGCCGCAGAATTTTTAACTCTTGGCATGTCTGCTGCGTGTCCATCTCAGGTGCCCCTGCTCTGATTGTGTTTACCTGTTCGGCATGCGTGCGATAGATCATCTGCAGTCCAGATATATGTATATACATATATACTGGTACTGGTGCCCGGCCCTGTTTCCAGCCTTGGACAGTGCAGAAATTTTAATTAAATTAAACTTTACTTTGAGACACGTGTCGGACTCTGGCGTATACCTTTCGTATCTTGCATGTATGTTTGGTTTGGCATTCGCATCCGCATCCTCATCCACATCCACATCCACATCAGCGTCAGCATCAGCATCGACATTGGCCCTGCCTACAGAATTTTACGACAGTTTTTACTCTTTTTCCTGTGTTGTGCATCTTGTTATTCAATTAAATTTCCGCCTTGTCTGTGTTTTAATTGCATGAAAAATGGTTTTTAACAGTTTGTTTATGTGCAGCTTGAGGCTTTCTCTGAGGTTTTCCAACGCGCTAACGGCCTAAACTAGCAAAACAAAAAAAAAAATATCTAAAAAGTTGTAATTGTAATTGTAATGTAATTTGGAAATTTAAAATATATTTTTGTCTGATCGATTACAAATGTAAGTTAATAGAAATATGAAATAAGAAGAAATATAGAAATGCCTAAAAGAATCGTAAATATTTCTAATACCACCAACACGATTTTAGTTGGAAGCAATTCTGCAACTTACAATAGAGTATGTTTTGTATTATTCTTTCTCATATTTGGATAGAAACAACTCCTAGACCAAATATATATCTGGTGTAGATTTATTCTATTATTCTGGCATTTTAGCTTTAGTAAATTGAGTCGCACAATCGCTCATGTTTCTCCATCTCAATTTATTCATCAAGTTCTCTATTACAGAGCACAAATGTTTGACCTACAAAAACCTTTTCAACTTTTGACTTCACTTCACAGTTAACACACACACACACATACACACATAAAAAGTTATCGTGCCTGTTGGCCCTTTGGATGACATGTCGTTGGTGTTGTTGCTGATGTTGCTGTTGGTCTACATGCCATCCCACATCGGCTAACACAATTTGGTCACGATTTAAGCAACGCACACGCCAGAAATTCATCAACAACATGCAAGCGCCACCCCCCAGGCCAGGAAAATGTTGGCGTCGCATTTCTCCAATTTGCCTGATAAGAAGCGTTTAGCTAAAAACATGCGCCAAATTACAGCAAATTTCTCAATGTTATGTGTACAGTTCCCACACCCATTTCGGTCTATGGATTTTATGGCACTGCCACACATAAATCAAGTGAGCGAAACCCAAAAGGTCGGTTATTTCGTCAAAAATGGAATCGAACTTTGGGCACCGAAAATTTCATAGCCACGTCACGCAAATCTAGATAGCAACAACAATAAAGGAGCACAAATAAAAGCAGGCTAAAATTGGCACTTGTCGATAGGCTGGCGGCAGCATTGGGGATACATTCATTGACGTAGTGCCCGTGAGGGCCGGAAGACCCACAAAAGCCGCAGCTGCCTGCCAAAATAACAAGCAAACTCCTCTTGCTGCTAGTATCGACCATTTTAGTTGCCATTCGCAATTAGAGACTTTGTAGAAAATATAAAGCCACAAATCAGAAATCACGAATCATGTTATCGCTGTGATTTGTCATCTGAGACCCCCACAGGCAGCCCAGGCACGAGGTGCCCCCTAACATGAGCCCAAACAAGTACAGATTCTGTCCCTATCTGGCACGTTCATTGTAATTAACGCTGTAATCAAATTGGAGCCCCATGTCAAATGGCCCTCATGACAGATCAGCATCAGCAACAGCATCAGCATCAGCATCAGCATTGGCCTCAGCAACTGGCTCTGCCCACAGTTTGGCCTTCTGCTAGTCAAACAACTTTAAATACTTCAGTTTCAATTGGGCCAGACATGCACATCTCATCTCGGCTTCAAAACGTTGCCGTTGCCGATCCATCATCAACCTCGAGTTTTCATATCAGTTGGCGTTTTCCTTTAGTTGTCTTCAACAGTCGGTTTGTGTGAGGGGCAAAACTAGTTTTCCCATGGGCTTGGTAACAAATCAAATTGAGAGCCTGCGATCCCATAAAGATAAGCTGGCTTTTAAATAGAAAAAAAAAAGAACTGGCCCTTAAGTTTTGAGGTTAGTTTCGAAATATCTGCATTACCTACTTATCACATGCTTGACTTATTAAATAATATAGAGTGTTAATAGTTTTTTGACCTTGACAAAAACTAAACTAAAAACAAAACAGTTTAAAATAATACTCGCTTAATTTACAGTGTTTAATTTAATTATTTGAATCAGTCTTTTAGTTTTCCTCAATTCAATTGCAATATTATTTAAAGAATTTAAACAAAATTTTAATTAGAACAAACTCATTATATTATGCATATATTATAATATATAAAATAATCAAAAAACTTGTATTACGCATAACAATTATCTGTCAGGGCTATAACAAGAGCGATGTCGCATTTACTTGTACTGAATCATTTGGTTTAGTTACACATTCTGCCCACGCCTCTGATTGCGTCCAGTTTCTGTTTCTGTTTTTTTGTTCTCTGTCGCTGATTGCTCCACATATGTATGCACGCTCCATACGCTGTCATGATTTACAGTTATGACAATTTTAAGTTGGTTCATTAGAGCCAAGCACAGATATTCAGACTAAAATGCACTTACTTACAGCTACAAATAGAGTTTATGCTGCGACTACTTATTAAATGGCTACCTCCCTCTCTGCTGCACTCCCGCCCCCCACTCTGCCCCTTTGGCTCTTTCTCACTCTGGGTGTGTGCGTGTCTCAATGTCTATGTTATGATTGAAGATGATTACAAATGTCTTCTTATGGCAGTTGCCTGTTTGTTGTTGCCAGTTGTTGTTTCTTCAGTTGTTGTTGCTTGTCGTGTTGCATATTTCCCAACTCGGCCATTTGTAGTTCCAGCCGTCCACCCGTCCACCCGTCCACCCGTCCGTCCGTCCAATCGTGGCATTCATGATGGTTTGTGTCCACGCTTAATTAATAGTCTCTGTCAGCATTTTTGAGCAAAACATCCGACAGTTTGAGCTGCGTATAGTTAGAGCTAAATAAAAGCTGCCTAATGGTTCCTTAACTATTTATTTATTTATGGTTCGGTTGTAGCTGGCTTTAATGGCATAATGGCATGTTAGACCCTAGAATCTTCTCAATTTAATGACCTTTGTTGCGCGCCATATATTCGAATTTTATTTTATCAATTTGTATGTAAAGCATTTGCTACCGTTTCGCTAACTTAAGCGATCGCTTCAATTACGATTTATTGTCCCATGTCTCAAAATATATATTATATCAATTATATGTTGTTATTAGAGATATTCTTTACTAACTTTTACGAAATATCGTAAAAAAAATCTCCCAAATGTCATCCTTAACACAAACAGGCCCAATTTTAGCGGAATATTCAATTTGAATTGACTTGATTTATTCAATATTGAGGATCATGCCACTTTAAAGTTTAAATTGGCAGCTTTTAGTCTCAGTTATTCCTACTGCAGGTGTTTTTTTCTGTAAATTTATCATGCAGCTCAGACTTCTTCTTACTTTATTATTTATTGGGGATATTATTTTTTAAGCATTGTCATACTGTTATCTGTGTGCTGGACGGGAATGAAGCGTGATGCTATTTCATATGGGCTTTTTAGCAGCTGTGTGCTATTATCATTCGCTGGGTTGAAAAAGATTTGACCGCCTCGTTTCCTGCTGATGCTCATAAACCTTTAACAACTTCTTTATAAACCTGTATCACGGCCCCCACAAACACACGCGCACAGATTCTTATACATATATAGAGAATATTTCCCCCTGGGACTATCGCCAAGCCAAGCACTGAGCATAAAATTTATGATTTGCCTTTTGGCTGCCTTTCCTGACAGCGACTGCGACAGCGACTGCGACTGCGACAGCGACTCGGACTTGGAATGGGGCGACATCGATTCGCGTTATACATTCGACATGGGACAAACTGAAACGAGTTTCCAGTTGGCCATTTGTGGACTTTGGAGCTGGCTGGAACTGCAGCTCCTCGAACTGAACTCGATCTTTAGTACGAGTCGTGCCTTTTAATTAAGCTGCCTGGCCAAGAGCACGAGCTCCACTTTCAATGTCCAAATCGAACTCGAATATGGAATCTCTCGGGCCGAGGTGTTAACTGGCCCAACCGGGCGATTGCAATTTGTATTTGTCCAAAAACAGCTATGGCCGAGTGCCCAAAGGTGTACCAGACCAAAATTTCAATTCTGTCCCGAACTGCGATTATTTATGTGGAGCGGGTCACATGAAGTTGGCAAGTTTATTGGCCCAAGGCCCAACTTAATATGTCAGTCGGTGAGTTCCGACTGCGGCTGGATTTGAATTTGTGCCTGTTTTGGGAGCTCAGAGCGGCCATTTTGTTTGGGCCCTTTTCTTCCTTCCTTTTTTGCAAATGATCTCTCTGCATACTTATTTATGGGCCAAGTTCTTTTACTTTTGCTACCAATGTTTGCAATTGTCTGGCCAACAGACAATGGGCATTATAAATTCATCAGACTGTCGCTGTGACACACAAACACACAAAACTACACGAGAGTCGGTTGAGATGAGAGAGCCCCGGCTGCATAATGTATCTGGATCTGTGTAGCCTGAAACATCTAAGTATCTGCGAGATGCCTTTGGTCACAAAATGGCGCAGCGCTTAGCGAACAATGCAAACACAATAAGCAAGTGAATATAATTCAAAAACGGAGTGATTGACCAAAGAATACCCTTGAAACTATTATTTGTATCTAAATGCATAACTATTTGGGGTAATGATTGATTGAGTTAAATTCTTTACATCAGTTTCCTTTGAAGTTGCTTTAAGCTTTCAGCTTTTTGGCTTTTACTGTCTTCGTATAGGTATACCCCTTTAAAAATTCTCTATATACTGGGTATATAAAAAGGATGTCTGCTTTGTGGTTGACATTTGTTTTGTTTGTTGTTGCCATTTTTGTTGTTTTTGCCCCCGTTGTTGTTTGCGTCGGCTTGTTGCTTTTGTTTTTAATTGTGTCAAATTTTGTGGGCGCGGGGATTAGCCGAGGCGGTGGCGTCACATCTCCTCCATATCTCCTAAGTGGAGCACTGCGGCAGTAGGTGCAAAATCAAAAGCCACTTCACAAAATATTTGCACAGACCACACAAAAAGGGCTGCCCCATTGTTTTGTGATCTAAATAGCGGTTTGAACGACGGTGAAGGCGACGGCGACGGCGGAGGCGGTGGCGGTGGCGGAGGCGGAAGCTTGCGCAGTGAAGCGGGTGCAATTGGAACAATGATTAAACATGCATCGGTGTGCAGGAATATAAATGTATGAAAGTTTGTGTTCCGTTTTGTTTCTAGTTTAGTTTTAGCAGGCAAAAAAAAACTAAAAAATAGAAAAGAATACGGAATAAAGGCCTAGAGCCTGCATTGAAACGGTTACTTTTCAGGTTAGGAGAGCACCTACTTAACAAGTTTTATTTTACAACTCCACTAAAACAGAAGTTGCCCAATAAATAACGATTGAGTTAAGTGGAAATTTATTAAACGAAAAAAATTGCATTAAAAACGGAAAAGTAAAAGATTAAAAGCCAGACAGAAAATATGTTAAATTCATTCACAATAGTGAAATATCAAACTTTCCAACAAATGATAATTAAACTAAATATAATTAACTGAAATCAATTATTTTAACAGTCATATTCAGGTAACAGTTGTCATTTTCTTTTCAAATTTCAGTCGCGGTTTTTTTTACTGTAAAATCCGACAAAATAAAGGTGTCAACTGAATTGGGTGCTGGCCTTAAAGCTGGGTGCGGTCGGTCGGTCAGTTGTTGGCCAAACATTACAGCAAATGGCACTTTTATTTTTTTTATTTATTTATTTTTTTTTTGGTTCGGCTCGAATTGGATCGGATTGGCGCGTGGACTGTCATTAAATAGTTGTAATTAAATATATTCACAGTCGGCTGTCACTCTTAAAGTCGCAAAGCGAGCATTAGCATTTAGGAGAGCCGACGGACCATGAAAATACTGAATTATATATATGTATATATATATAAATTATATATGTACATGTATATATATATTTATGAACGCGAGCTTGTCATTTGGTTAGAACGGCCCACACAAAGTTTTGGGCGACCACTTGTGAAATGGAAATGCGAGACAGTCGCAAAGTTGTCAGTCAGTTGGCCAATCTATCAATAGCGTAGGCAGCGAAGCAACATAAATGTCAGTTATACCCTGTAAGAGCTTGGGGTAAGAGGTAGAAAAATGAAACTAAATTCTGGAAAAAATTTTACAATTTATCCTTACTTCTGGTTGCATTAAATTTACTTTAGAATTAAACAACGAAAAAAATTGAAGAGAAAGTATTACCAAACATTTTAAATTTTTTTGAATACTTTGTATTCTACATCCCACTATATTTTTACTTATTCACAAAGAATTTTATTCGAGAACAAACTCACTCTGTGTTTCTTGGAAAATCCTGTCTTAAGTTGGAGTATTTTTCTTTTGTTTTGTTTTTTTCCTTTTTTACAGGGTAGTTCAAAGTTAAACTTTAATTTGTTAAATGTAAACTTAAGAACAAGCACAATTTATCTACTTAAAGTTTTGAAGTAATGTTAAAAATTTTGTTTACAGTTTCACTTTCAAGTTGTTGTTGCCGCGGAACAAAGGAAAGTGGATGACAAAAAGGAAAAAAGGCAACGTGTTTTGTTAAACATTGTTGTCGTTGTTGATATTGCCACTTAGTTGTCGCAGTTGCTGTTGCTGTTGCTGTTGTTGTTGCTGTTGCTGTTGTTATCGTCCTGTCCACTCATTCAACACAAGCGAAGAGTGAATAGAAAAATAGGAAAAACAAAAGCGAAAATACAAAATAAAAGCAAATTGTTTGCCATGGAATCTTCTGGTAATTTTTATGGATTTACAGAGACTTAATGCAAGGACACAAAATACACACATGCGGACTCCCACAGTCACACACACACACACACACACACACCGACACATTGATTGAGAGAAAGTGTGCTTAAGTAGCTGGAAGATGCTATTTTTTTTCCTTTCTTCCTTGTTGTTGCTTGTAAATTAATTGAGTTGAAAATGTTGTTGCTGTTGTTTTTGTGCTTTTGCTTGTACGAAAAACAAATAAATAATCATCATCAAGCTTCGCATTTATTGGTTATAAATTGATCAATTCGAGCGGAAAATATTAAGTGGATTATAGTTTTAATGCCCGAACAGGGCTCGAACTTAACCGAGGCTATTTGTTAAAGGACATTGCGTAAAATAAATTGCACAGATTGCAAACGAAGGCCAACAGACAATTATATACATATATATATATATAAAATGGGCAGGCAAGCGAAATTCGTGGAGGATTTTCGCATGCTAACCTCGGGGCTGTTAGTTGGCTTTGTCTGCATTGGCCACTAAATGATTATAAGGCGACTCGAGTCCTGTTCAGAGATTAGTTGCTAAGCTTCAAATGCTGATAATGATAAATGCGGGCCCACTCAATGGAACAGGGGCTATGCTATTCGAGGAACTCCCTGTGTAGAATTTGCTAGGATTTTCAGAAAAAATAACAAACTTATTTATTAGTTAGTTTTCTCTTCTGTCTGTCCACCTGGCAAAATGTTTAAGGTTGTAGTTGTGGATTTGCCATTACTGTTATTATTTATCCGCATTACAAATAACATTTCAGTTGGGCTTTTATTATTATTTATATGTTATTTGTAAATTAATGTTGGATTACTATTATATTATTATAAAGTTTTCTATTTCCATAATTTATCAGCCAGATTTCAAAGAATTGTCAAGCACTTTCGTCTGGCGGCCAATTTGAGAGCCGTTATCCAAGTCATTAAACGCAAATATCCCTCCGTTTTACAAGCACACACACACACACACGCACACTTATTGCGAGGATAAATGTTTTCTTGCCATTGCCAAATCCTTTTAGATAAATTAACATTCACCATAGTCTGAGCTTAACAATTGCAAAATTATAAAATCAAATTACTCAAAGCCAACAACAGACCGTAACCCAAAGCCAGAGCTCCCGGCCGGCCGAGGCATTTCTATTAAATTAGTTTGGGTTCTTTTAAAATAATCATGATCCTTGTAGGACATTCAACATATGCAACGCCTTTTCTCTTTCACAACAAAGTTTATTATGCACGTCCTCGGCAATGCCACAAAAAGGATAATTTTGTAGGCGCCCAAAAAGGATTATACGGCGTGTAGGGATCGTTGCGGATTGGCGCTATTCGGCGCAGTTGAAATGTACCAGAAAACGGGACACAATCAATTACAGATTCGCTTGGGTGCTCGCTCGCCCGCCCGCTTTCTGGTCGCTTTCCATTCATCAATTAAAAGACCGCCGCCGACCAACAAAAATACTTAATCGCATTTAGTCAATTCCACAAAACTCAATGAATTATCCCGAGGGGCTAAGTACCCCCAGCCGCCCACTGATTCCCTGCTGCACGCCATGATTCTCGTCTCGTCTGGCTGCTTAAATGCGTCAAAAGCGTTTCAAATGAGGCTTTTAATGGGTTTACGATTTTCCATATACCAGCAACAACAGCAACAACAGCAGCCACAGATCCTAACGCTGCCCCGAATGTTTAGCCAGTTGTCCTTTCGCGCTCTTTGATTAATTTATTTTTGGCTGCCCCACTTCGGATTTGAGTTTTTTATTGGCATTTTCTGTTGGCACTGTTGAGAGGACGTAGGGGAGCTGCCTGTCCACACATATAGCCATCAATCGGGCATTGGCCCAAGCTAGCGCTGGGCTGTCAGTGCGTAAACTTAATTCCCGTTCATTTTTAAGGGCAGCCAGACTGACCCCCAAATTTCTCCCACTGCAAAGCGTTGACAAAATAACGGGCGGATTGTGCTTCGGTGGTTAATAAAACAGTTAAAAAAGTTGTAAATACGAGGAAAGGAAGAGGAAGCGCACGTCGAGCCATGGAATTGCGTTTTTTGAATTTGGCGACTCTTTGAAAATCTACTGGAATTGTTGTATTTGTGATTCTGGATTACGCGCCGCGTTCAATTGTTGATCCAATCGATTAAATGTTGCGAATGTGCGTGCATATTCATATAAGAAAAATGTGTTAAACACGAAGAGTTAAATTTAAAAAACATCAATTGATCAATCATCAATTAACTATGTTGACTTTTCTTTCAAAGTTTTTTTTTAAGATTTTGTAATTTAAAACCGAGCCAAATCCCTATTTAAATGTTTTCAACTATTTTCAGCAGAGCAGAAAATATAAAACCAATAAAATTTAAATTATTTGATCTGAGAGGCATAAATAAAAATAGTTTATAATCTGCCTTCTAATTAAAAATGTAAAACAAAAAGAAGAAATAAAATATTTTATTCCAAAAAATATGTTCCTTTAAAACGTAAAATAATTTAAATAAGTTTATACGAAAACCTTATTTAATTGATGCGAAAAACGAATGTTAACGACCAAATCTTAAGGCCACATATTTTTTACGCTAGCTACTATGACAACAGTATATATAAATAACTAATTAGTTATTGAATTTAACAGACTTTGAATTTTTTAGGCCTGAAATTTAAAATATGAATAGTTTAGATTTAAAATAAAAAAAGTATTGATATAAGATCTGTGTTCAGATAACACAAAAACTCCATTTATATTTGGGAGTCCGACTTCGTCTTGGCACAATTAGCCAAATTCAGTGTGCTCGCTTTTTATGTAGTTTTCAAAGACATTCATAAGACTTTTCTTGTCATTACAAAAACAACAAATTGGCAACACACGAGGCGCCAATCCTCCAGCATGGTCTCTAATTCCCTTCGTCCTTCTCTCCCTTTTTAGCCTCAAACTCGAAGTGTGCAAGCGAACAAGCTGCTAAATTTCGCACGCAGCTCTCTAAAAAGGTATTTAAGACACGAAGTTGCGGAAGACGTTGATGTTCCTCCTGAAGATGATGAGGAATTTACACACACACACACACACACACACACAAAATGATACCAAAACACAGGCAACCGAAAGAAAAAAAAAAGTAAAAAACAAAACGAGTACAGAAAAGAGACAAAGCAAACAGAGCGTATCTACCAGCTACAAAGATTGATATGTATCCGTAAGATACTCGTGGCAAGGCAAAAGTGTGAATTATCCTGCCTCAAAGTATTTAATGCGCTTTACACATGGCAACAAGGAAAGGGCCGAGCGTACGGAACAGCACAGCAAATGCACACACACACACACACACACACACACACACACACACTCTCGCATGAGCAAGCAGGCAATGAGAGCAATCGAAAGGTACATTATTTATAAAAATAGAAAACCAATGGATGGAGGCCAACAACAAAAATAACAACAGTACAGAAAATATAAGGAAGCACAGTTGTCTACGGATTGCTACAGAATAAATACCCTTTTCCGGCATATGGTAAATATTACGTACAGTGCACGAAGCGAAATTGTGTAACTTTTAACGATTTTGTGATATTTTTGATTTTATTTGTCTCATTCCGTTTATCTTCCTATAATTGTTTAAGAAAAATATTTAAATTTGCGGCCCGTATTAAAAAACACTTTCTAGATATATGGCAGGCATTTGGAAGATGCTGAAGCTACGCTATGATATCATAAAAATCGAATGTTTTCCATAAAGTGGTAATATTGTAAGAAGCGTTCCCCAGTAGTATAAATTAAAAAATAAATTATAATGAAATAAGTGTTTTTTTTTCAATTGTTATAAATATCAGTTTACGCAAGTTGTCTTAAATGAACTGATTTGGATTGGTAATTGATTTTGTGATTTTAACTATTTAACACAAAAAATTATTTAAGTTTATTTGAAATATTCCCTTTTTAGGTTAAATTTGAATTGAATTTTTTATATTCAATCAAAATGAATGTATGAAAATAAACTGCCAATAAAATCATGTTCAAATTTTTCATGCATGATAATAGAAAAATGTATTATCTTTTAGTTTTTTCCAATGTGGATCGTTAAGGAGGAATTTAGAATTCGGAATTCGGTTTGCCTGCAAGGCGTTACAAATCTGGGAACGGAATCACGAATCCCCTACAAACGTGAACAGATAAGCAACTACATCAATAAAAGAAAAGAAGAGTAATAACAACAATAACATTAAAGACATTTGATCATCACTCATAAAAACAAACAGCGAATATTTATCTACAAAGGTGGAGCGGGCGGGGGCTGTAGGGGTAAATGTAAACAGTTAAGAAAATAACTTGTGTAAAATCAAGACAATGATGAAGCTCTGATGATGATGAGGAGCCAACTGCGGGCTGGAAAATTAATTATACAACGTGAAAATGCGATGAAATAAATATTAAAAGGGTCATGGAAGGGGGGGCGAGCGGTGTTATTAAACGGTACCTCGTTTTCGGCTATTGGAATCATGAGGCATAAGCAGGCATTACGAATTGCATCGAACAGAAAACTGGTTTTCCAAACTAACCAAATGCACAAGTGAAGAAGAAGACGATGAAGAAAGCAAACAACAAACAAAACTGTAGCCGACGGAGTTGGGAGAGGGGTGAGACAGAGGAGAATTTGTTCTATTCGTTCGGTTTTACCTGCGGAGCTGAGGAGCTGGCAGGTAGACTCCGACAGGCACAAGGTGTTTCCGAGTGAGACACAGGGCGACTCCGATTCGGCATTCAATGCGAGTGACTTTGAAGACTCCCCGCTGCTCGGCTTGGTGGTTGAAATTAATTCCACTGCGCAACAGGACATGCATTCTTTGTTTTCTTTTTCGTTTTCTGTTTTTCGTTTTTTTTTTTTTTAGAGCAGCCTAAGAAACAGGGCAAATTGCGTATGGAGTTCAAATGAAGACATAAAACAGCAGCAGGAGCCGCTGTTGACCCAAATGAAACGATGTAAAATACTTGGAATATAATCAATAGAAGAAAAATCTGGCTTAACGTTACAGCCACAATTTAATCACCAACCCGTCGAATGTATTACAAACTGGAACGCTTCGATTCCGAGTTTGTAATTTGCAAGAATTTCCGATTTTTGTTGATTATATTTGTTTAGTAATTAATTCAAAGGTAGTTTGATTTCAAGGCGCTACGGCAACTAGTAACATGATATAATATAAGTTTATAAAAGTATATAATAAAATTAATCAAATTATATATTTATATAGTTTGTGCACATAAACTATAAATGCAATATGTGCAATTGAAATTCATGTTTTAAAACAATTTTTTTTTTAAAGTTGTAAAAACAACTTCCAGAACAAGACTCAAATATATTTTATATTTTTTAATTTATATAAAAGGAACATACAAAAAAACTTTTCAATACACAAATTAATATACTTATTTTTCGTTTGGTTCACATGTGCACTTTAATAATTTATTGCAAATTTATTATATATTCATTTATTGCAAAATAATTAATTAAATATTTTTCATCAATATCTGTTAAGAAATACAAAAACGATTGAAGACAACGCGTGCGGTAAAATTGAACAAATTTGATAAAAGCAAGTGATTTTTTACGCATACATAAATATATATAATATATTTATATATTTCATTCTTTTCACTTTTCTTGCTTTTCAATCGTAAAAACAGTTTTTGCTATTATTTTATGGCTTTCATATTTACTCGCAAGTCTTTTACTCTTCTTTTTGTCCATGTAATTTTTGTATTCTCCCCTTTCTTTATATACCTTTTCCCAAAAAAAAAAAAAAAATTACTGAAATTTTTCGTACCCCATTTTTTCTCAACTTTACCGCTGCATTTTGCATTCCTTATTTGCTATCACTCATTATTTTATTCGATAATCTCTAATTCTTACCTTTCCTCCGACTTTCAGCTCGTAGCCCATGCCCAGAGGCGTCTTCAGCTGCACGGGGCACACGAATCCGATGTTTCGATGGGGGCTGTCCACGCTGATCTGATGTTTGCGCGTCGTCAGTTTGGGGACGGTGCGTGCGGGCGGCGGTGTGGATGCGGAGGAGGAGGAGGTGGTGTTCTCGGCCACGCAGAGATCCTCGCCGCCGTGTACGGGAAACTTGGAGCACTCGAGATTCTCGGGCCAATTGAAGTTGTAGGTCTTCATGAGGGTTTCGCAGACTCGTGCGGACTCGCAGAGCGATCGGCAGGGTGGAATTGGACGCTCCAGAATGGTGCAGACGGGCACGTAGAGGGAGCAGAGGAACAGCTGCAGATCGGCACTGCAGCCGATCTTCACCAGCGGCGCGAACTGGTGCACCTCGAGGCCCGCCTCCTCCTGTTTGGTGTGGCCAATCAGATTGGGCATTATCGTCATGTTGTAGGGTATATTCTTGCAGATGGAGATCGTGATTGGCTCGCAGCGATTGTGATGCGGAAACCCGTCCAAGGCAGAGTTGCCGCCTAAATCGGAGCGATAATACGAGCTGGCGTCCAGCGGAGTTGAATCATAGCGCTGCGCGGCCCCAACCAACGCCGTCGGCAATAGTAGCAACGGCAACAAAAGGGCCAGCAGCATTTTCTTTTGATTTTCAAACATTTTCTTTATATTTTGGCGCGTTTTTTGCACGGGGTTTGTTTTCTTTAGTAAATTTTCAAGCCTTTTGTTGAATTTCTTAAACAACACACATTTTGACAAATATACAGCACAAACACAGACACAGAGAGGGCCACGTTAAAAAAAAATATTTTACCACTGTGTAGCATTTACATAGCACAAATATTGTTTTCTATTCAATTGCAATTTCAATCACTGCTTTAACACTTCTTTTGGACTTTTGTGGCGTCCGTTTTGCCGGCTAAGCAAAGCGCAAAAGTACCGTATGCAACAGAACTTTACGTAAAACGCGCGCAACGACGATAAGCCACAGCTTGCACTGAAAAAAAATATTCAACCGAGAGCACAACCGAGCGGCAGAGCAGACGCTGACGAACTAACAATTGCAAGGGACGCTGCTAGTGCCAGGCCAGTGTGGGCAGCGGTGGGAGAGAGCAGGTTTGTTACTAGTGCTGGTGGTGGTGGTGGGCGAGCGAGCGACGAGAGCGAGAGCAGCGTTGAGCCGAACATCAACAGGCCAGCAACAGCAGCCTTCGCGTCGTCACTTGTTTGCATTGCTTGCGCTCAGTTTGCTGAATATGTGCTCTCTCTCTCTCTTCAGCAATCTATGTTGCATGGAGCGACCTTGAATTTGACGCTGAATGCAGCTGAGAAGAGCGACAGAGCGACTTGAACAGGGCTGTTAAGCGCTTTGTTTTGGATGCTGTTACGACCGCTTATTCGGCGACGACAGCGTCGGCAGCAGCTTGAGCTCCTGTTGATTGAGTTAAATACCAAAAAAAGAATATCAACAAATGGTTAAGTGTAGCGTTTATCGTATTAATTATAAATTTAAATATAAGCCAGATAGTTTGTATTAAAGAGGGTGTTTGTAAAAGTCAATAAAGATTGGAGACATTTTCTTGTTATTTTTGTGAAACATTCGCTGTCATTTTAAGTAATTTATTTTCATTCTAACTTTTGAACATCGATCATAATAATTTTCAGGTAATATACTCATATTTAACTGCTATAAATATTTATGCATTAACTTTTATTACAAGAAAATAAAAAGAAAAGCTGAAGAAAAACCCACACAGAGCGCAGTGAACTCTAATAAATGTATTTCCTTAATTGTACAGTTCAGAGATGCTTCGAGTAGTTTGATGGGCTTTCCGTCGCATATTTGCACGACAATTTGCCGTACCTAATGTGACAATTTATTACTGTGTATGTGTCTCCCTCTCTCTCTCTAACTGCTCATCTCTGTTCATGCGGTTCATTCAGTTTTTGCCTCTTTCCTTGCCTTTCTTTTCCTACACTTGAACTTAATTGAGTCATTAACTTGCGTTTAATCTGCGCTTAGCATGGAATCAAGTGAGCTGCAAAAACAAAATAAGAAAAAAAGCACACAGCTCGAACAAACTTCGCATATCCTAAGCATTTCTCTAATGACCCCCGGTTCGGAACAGCAGCCAATAAACTTGTTATATTGACAATAATGATGACATTAGAGGAAACTTTGCCTTTGTCACCTGTAGCCCATTGCCCGATCGCCGCTCAGAATGCATTCGCTTAAAGTTTAACATATTTTTCATGCTCTTGCAGGCACACACACACACACACACACACTTATGCATTTGTAGCTGGCTACATGTGTATAGAGGCGTGTAAGCTTTTGTACCTACTCTCCCAGTGTTTTACAATTATACTCTGGCTCCTCTCTCTCTCTCTCTCTCTTTCTCTCTCTCGTGTGGGCTGTAAACAAGTGTTACCGGTTTAGCCGGCGTTGCTTCTGAGCCGCTGTGGCTTCGCTTGTTTCTTTGCCGTCTGCTTCGCCATCGTCGGCTTGTTTAATAAAAAGCGCCAAAGTTGAGCAGCATAAAAAGACTTTTCATTGTTGTTGCTCAGCGACGTCGACGGCGCAGCGGCGTTGTTGCTGATGCCGCTGCCTTTGCCTTTTGAGTTGTTTTGTTGTTGCTGTTGTTTTCCGTTGGCGCTCGTTTTGTGTTTACAAGTGAACGAACTTTGACGCTACCGCTCAGCTGCTTCTGTTCTCGCTCACTCCTTGCACTCACTTCTGCCCGCTCACCCACACACCCAGCACGGTTAGAAAGTGTTTGTTGTTCTGTTCCCCGCTTGTCTTTTAGAATATGTTTCGTATGTAATTTTACGTAATTAAAATTAAATTGCTTTAAAGCTGCGAGCATATGAAGCGCAATGAAAATAAAGATGAGAGCTGATAGCGAAAGTTGAATTGAATATCTCTCTTGTTAGAGCCCCAAATTAGTGAGTATAATGAGGACTAATAAGCAGCCGAGTAACTGATAGTTAATAGTCCCACTTACACTCCAAATGGCAACACGACAAACATGAGATATCTCTAATTGAGTGCCTTTGTGGGCGAAATAAGTCTAACAACTCGGGATCTAAATTACAGTTGACAAAAAGATTAGAGTTGACAACGGTCTCCGATCCATAACTCCCATATTCGAAACTCCCATAACTTTGTCAAAACTGAACCGATTTTCATGTTTAATGGCATTATGATCATGATTTTTCATTTAGATCGATTCTACATTTAAAAAAGATGAATTTTCAAAAATAAATTTTTTTTGATTTTTTTTGTGAAAAAAGCATGTACTCCCCCCTTATAAATTTTCGAAAAAAAATTTTTTTCAAAATTTAGAATTCCAAATTTATGTTTTTAATCGATTGTGGTGGTCTCAAATAGTAAAAAAACAACATAAAAGCTGATTCTGAGATGGTCAAATTTTTCGTCAAAATTCATGCCAAAATTGACAAAAATTTTGACAAGAAAAGCCTTCGAATCCATAGCTCCCATACTTTAAACTCCCATAACTTTGTCAAAACTGAACCGATTTTCATGTTTAATGGCATTATGATCATGATTTTTCATTTAGATCGATTCTACATTTAAAAAAGATGAATTTTCAAAAATAAATTTTTTTTGATTTTTTTTGTGAAAAAAGCATGTACTCCCCCCTTATAAATTTTCGAAAAAAAATTTTTTTTAAAATTTAGAATTCCAAATTTATGTTTTTAATCGATTGTGGTGGTCTCAAATAGTATAAAAAACAACATTAAAGCTGATTCTGAGATGGTCAAATTTTTCGTCAAAATTCATGCCAAAATTGACAAAAATTTTGACAAGAAAAGCCTTCGAATCCATAGCTCCCATACTTTAAACTGCCATAACTTTGTCAAAACTGAACCGATTTTCACGTTTGATGGCATTTTGATCATGATTTTTCATTTAGATCGATTCTACATTTAAAAAAGATGAATTTTCAAAAATAAATTTTTTTTGATTTTTTTTGTGAAAAAAGCATGTACTCCCCCCTTATAAATTTTCGAAAAAAAATTTTTTTCAAAATTTAGAATTCCAAATTTATGTTTTTAATCGATTGTGGTGGTCTCAAATAGTATAAAAAACAACATTAAAGCTGAATCTGAGGAGGTCAAATTTTTCGCCAAAATTCATGCCAAAATTGACAAAAATTTTGACAAGAAAAGCCTTCGAATCCATAGCTCCCATACTTTAAACTCCCATAACTTTGTCAAAACTGAACCGATTTTCATGTTTGATGGCATTTTGATCATGATTTTTCATTTAGATCGATTCTACATTTAAAATAAATGCATTTTTGAAAAAAAGTTTTTTTTTGATTTTTTTGGGGAAAGGCAAGGTAAATTCTCCACACATATTAGGTGTTTTTCTTATAGCTTTCTTCATTATTTATTTATGAATGCATTCAGAATCTGATCTTTGATTTATAAATTCCTTAGAATAATTTCCGAAATAGATTTTTATACAACATTTATAATCACATATATACTGAAATATTTTACATATCTTTAAGTTTCCGATAAAATGTTTTTCTATGTAACATTAAAAGAAAAAACGTTTGTAAATAAAATCTCGAATGTTGCTTTAGGAATAACAAAAAGTAGCCCATTTCTCATACATATAAATGCATGGCCTCAGCTCTTTAGCCGGGTTTGCAATATTTTCTTTATCGATGTGGCCCCCTCAATATTTGACTTGTTCTAACTCCATAAATAATCTGTCCTAAGCCCCATTTAAACAAGAAAAAAAAAATACGTCCTCATTTGTATTTTCGAAATGCGAAAATCAATCCACATAACTTTGGTCATGTTACGCTTGTAAAGGCAAAAAAAAAAGGGGAACAAAAAGAAAAAAACAACAAACAAGCTGCCAAACATGGCGTCCAAATTAGAAAGGGTTTAACAGGGGTTCCGTACGCACTCACGTGTGCGTGGTCTAAAGGACCTAATGCAAAAGGGACTCGGCCGTAATCCAAAAGGGTTTGCTTGGCTAACTGCAAGTATTTACATTTGTCTGACCCGCAAACAGACGGCTCGAAGTCAATTCGAAAGTAAATCCATTTCTTAGCCAGCCCCGTCGTCTGACTTTGCGTCTTAGGTCACATTAGTTGGCCAGTTGCACAACCCCATGAAAAAGTCACGTGGCCGGCGCAACTCCGCCCCCAACAGGAACTAATTTGTAATGTCAACTCCGAAAAGCCTTCGCCGCATTCATAACAAACTAATTAGATGTAAAAGCTCTGCATGTTCTCTTATTGCCCAGCCGCGAGCCTTTTGCTTAATGCTCTGAACTCAAGGGTTCGGGGGGGGTAGTTGGAGTGCATTTGGTGGAAGGCCCGCTGGCAGATTTCTTGATTAAAAGTTTACGTTTTGTCTGTGTGTGCTGGCGCCATTTTTACAGCTCATTTGTTGCTATTTGCGCAATCACAAACTTTCCGCAACCCTCACCGAATCCGCCCGCTGCCCGATACGCAATACACACGAAACTTGCCTAGGCTCTTGGGATCGACGAAAGCTACTCATAAATAATGCATTATTTACTTAAAACAGCCAACAGGCAAAAGCTCAATTAAATTTTTGAAAAATGACCAACAACTTTGACCCAGCCGCGAAAAGCGAGCAGGAAATTCGTTACGGGGCTACAACCTATGGTACGTAAATAGGACTTTGCTGTGGTTAGGGTACGGCCAGGGGCAGATGCAGGGGGAGGGGGAGGTATCCAGCTTGCATTGCATTGACTGGCGCCATCAATCAAAGTAGGCGCAGAAATGTCCATCAAACTAGGCTCGTTACAAGCGGCCAAGCGCGTTGAATGTCCTTTGAACAAGATGGAAAAACGAAACAGTGTGTTGGTCCAGTTTATATACCCTTCAGCAAAAAGCATTTGTTACGCCAAACAATAATTTATTAAATTAAAAATCTACCAAACAAGTTGAGGTTATGTTTTTGATGTTGTTAATAAAATTTAAATGTATTTTAACACATTTTTCGGACTTTTTAGTATTTAAGCTGATATTGAAATCAGTTTTAAAGAACATTTCAGATTTCTCTTAAGTTAGGTCTATTTTTTTTAAATATTTTTGATCTAAAAAACAATTTAAAGAAATTTTCATTGTACTCGTTTCAAAACAATTTTCAGAGTTTTCTTAAGCTGGGTATTTTTTAAAATATTTTTTAATTTAAATAATTTTTTCAAAAAAACATATAAGTCAGAAATTAAATTTAACTTTTCTTTTTTTTAATTTTTTGGACTATTTTTTATTTTTTATCTTTGTCCAAAAACTTTGATGCACTTCAGAAACAAGCTGAAAGAAAATAAATGAAATGCAACAAGTGTTGAGTTCCGTTTAAGCTGCTTCGAGTTGCACATTATTGTTTGTTTATATTATCATATTATGGAAATCTTTATACAAATCTGAGATATTCATGTGCAGTAAGTATTTCCAAAGGGTTACACAGTGCATACGAAAGTTATGATACCACCTGCTGGACCATAAATAATTGCATTTGAAATTTTGCATTCATAGGTGAAGTTGTGCGCCACTGTTTGATATAAAGGGGGTGGGGCGGGGCTACGGCTATGGGGGGGGGGGGGGATATAGCGGCAACATGCTGTCTAGGCCTTGCCTATCCTCGACAGTGTTCGCAACGCATTCGCAGTCGCATTTGCAATCGCGTCGAGTTGCGGAAATTTGCAATTCGCTGCTTGGGCAGGGAATGCACTCTCAATGGGTCGTTGGTTGTGGCACGGCATACGCTGCGTATGCGTGATAAATGTGCTTAACGTGGGCGTGGCCAACAACGCTCCATTCCCGCCAGTGGCCCAGCTTCGTTGGCATCAGCGGAAATGTGTGCGGTTCCACCCACGCGCCCCCCTAACGGACCCCGACCCTGGGGCGTTATTTATGCTATTTGGTTTACGACTTTTGGCGCGCACTATGAAGCTGTAGTGTATATAGTGTTGGCCCGGTCAAAAGGTGGGCTGCAGCGGGGGGATCGTCCATAGCAGGCAACACTGTTGTGCCTGCCGGCTAAAGATTTGATCAACTTTTGTGGGAGCTAAAGATTTTTGTTTGCCTCGTTGCGGCCCATTTTCAACTTTGAACCGCTTTGTGATTTACATGCCAGTCGACAGTGGAGCGGAGCGGAAGGCGGGAAGGGGGGGGGGGCGCTAGGCAATGGGGAAGTTGTCGACACGTTGGTTAATTGGGCGTTACACAGTTGAACTTGTTGGCTCCGTCTGTCGGCAACAGGGCTTAATTGAATGCGTTTTGCGTCCAGTTATCGCAGAAGAAGTGGGCGTAGCTCTAAATTATGGATGGAAAAGTTCTCGAAAGCACCTACATAAATTCCATCATATCAACTACGTTATTGAGCAATACTTCACGCATTTCTTTTTCTTTGCTTTCTCCTGGTTGCAAAACAATTTCCTGCGAGTAACCTTTTCTTTTTTTTTTTGTGTCCCCAAATCGGTCTCGAGTTTACATTCGGGCTATCTTTCTACATCGTTTCCTCACACAGTTTCCGACCTTTAGCTATCCAACTTTCGGCATTTTACCCAAATCTAGCCAATTATCAGGCCCGATGCCCGCTGAGCTAAGCCAACCCAATTAACAATGCCTTTAACCCTGCCCTCATTATTTCACTCTGCACTCAGCTTAACCCTCCTGAGCCGCTTCAATTATATTAAACTTGTTTCGTTTGTTTTTTCTCTTTTTTTTTGCGCATTTACTGTTACTTTTTATACCCTAAACACATTAAATGGAAGGGAGGGTATATTAAACAAAGCATAAACATGAAATATATGTCCTTGGTGTTTTCTGTACACTTAAAAAAAAATGATTATACAAATTTACTGAATTATATATACGTTATATACGGTTTTATATTTATTATATAGACTTAGGGTATTGCTCAGTTCATCATTTGAAACTTTACAAATTGTTAAAACTTTTTTATGTTTGTGTGCCGAAAATTCGCCAAGCAAAACCCAACTAATTTATAGCCCAGATTTCGTTTTTGATGAATGCATTTGGCTAAATAGGTGTCTAGGAGCAACTTTTGGTACCTGGCTGGACACGGGGCGACGGGTTACGGGTTAACGGGTTAAGGGTTGAGGGCAGCGGCAACCGCAGCGGGCAGATAAAAAATTTGTTAAGCGGATGCGGACGCGACGACCGCCCGATGCGCACACATAAACTTGCAACAAATTAAATATGGCGGCAACATATCGTCTGGAAAAATGGCAGACCAAAACAAACTACACCACAACAAAAAAAAAAAACAGAAAAAAACTCTAAACACAAACAACAACAACTTTTAGCAAGGGTCAAAACGTGCACAGACTGTAAAATTAACGCCACCTTTTCCGGGCTTGGCCTGATGGCCAAAACGTGTAGAAAAAGTCAAACAAAAGGCCGCACAGGCCGCTCAGGGCGCAAAAGTCTGTAAAGGGTTGCCCCGCCGCCGCCCACTTTATAAGTCGCTCATACGCCACGTGAACCAGTCCCGTGCAGCGGCAACATGAAAGACCGACTCGAGCCGAGCCGGGAAGCTGACCAAACAAAAATTAAACAGCCAACAACCCGCTTATAAAAATGTAAACAATGTAACGGGTAAATACTGCAGCTATAGACACGAATTAGATGCTCTTTAGATAAATATAAATATAAAATTATAAAAATAAATCGATAAATAAATAAATATAAATATATATATAAATAGAAATTGAAATATAGTATTTCTAATTGATTCGATAGTAAAAAGTAGTGATATCCCAAATGAACATCGATTTATTGTATCGTTTCAATAATCACTAAAAATAATATAATCGATATATCGATGTATCGATTTGTTTAACATCATTGACGTTCTTTTTAGTGGCTTCACCTTTAGCTTAAATATTCCCAAAGTGCCGATTTCTTTATAACAATCAATGCATATACATCGAAAAATCGTACATCAAGAATTATCGAGTTAAAATTTCGATTACAAGAAACTTAATTATCAAAATTAAGTAATATTTATAGAGTACAAAATGTGATATACCCTTCAAAATATATAGAGTGTAACATTCGTTTGGACATTCCATACCAGTGACAGACTGATAAAGGAAATGTTTAACACGCTGGAGTTTCGATAATCAAGTAAGTAATCTACATCTATTAACGGCGTTTTCCTTCTCTTACAACTCCCCCCTTTCGGACACCTTCTTCAGGCAGGGCATAAAAATAGGCGACGCGCTGCATTTTAAGATTGGAAAATTTTACTTGTCTGGCAACGGCGTCTGGCAACTTTGAGCGCTGGCAAAACCACCGACACACACACACACACACACATACACACACGCACACATTTCCGCTTCCGGAATGAGTTGGGGGATATGTAAGGTAAATACCTAAACAGCGCCAAGAACTAAGGGTGGATCGTGGCTACCTTTGACGTTGTGTCGTAAAAGCTATTGATTTTTGCTTAAAGTGGAGTCGCGTGCAGCTTTAACGGTCACACACAGGTGCTGTGTGAAGCGGCGGGCGGGGGGTGGTTGGCGTAATTCCATGGTGCATGCCTCAAAGGACATGTTAAAGCGCGCACAGGACGTGGCTATCTAGGAATGTTGCGCCGTAAATTGGCAGCCAGGCCGGCAATTTCCTCTGCTGTTGTTTTCGTTGCTGTTGTTGTTGTTGCTGCTGTTGTTGTTGCTGTTGCTGCGTAATTAAAAGCGCAACAGGAGGACAGAAGGAGGACTGAGTCTATATGATTTGAAGCAGAAAATTAAATAAATTTGCATGTCAAATGCACATTAAAAGCAGCGTTTTTTTTGTTGCGTCTCTTCTTCTTTTGTTGCCGTTGGCTGCTGATTGTGACAACAGGCAAAAGGATTTGGCAGGACAACGATGTGACGTTGAAAAAAACCAGAATGGAAAAAGTCTAAAAACACACAGCGGAAAAAAATATGTAAAATACTTAAAACCAGAGAAGAAGAAAGAGGTAGAAAGTGGGGAGAGAGAGACAGAGAGAGGAGGATATGGGCGAGTTCCAATCTCTGAGGTTTTGGGGACAAAACAACAACAAGAACAACAACAAGAGTGGAAATTGTGCACAAATTAAATTAAAATGTTAAGTCTGCATAAAGAAAGCAAAGGGGATTTGTCTAAAAGGGGCGGCCAGTCGCTGGGGGCGTAACTGCAATTTTGTTGCTAATGATTTTGGCTTGTTTTGAGAATTTACAGTTGCCAGTGGCCAAAAACAAATGCAGCTCAGAAACGTTGTCGTTGTTGTTGTTGTTGTTGTTGTTGGAAACAAATTCTAAAGAAATGTTTCAGCCTGTAGGGAATTGTATTGCCATTCGCATGAGTTTTAGGGGGTGGCTTTAGGGAGGGGAACTGAGGGGATTTGCCAAACAAATCCGTAGCAAACAATGCAATTTTCCTTCAACTAAATTAGTTGTTTTTACCAGAGCCTTGGCCGAGCCGAGGGGGCTGCAGCTGTTATAACTGTTAAAACTGCAGAAAATTGCTGGAAAATTTGTCCAAAAGTGACCATTAATTGGCCCAGACAAATGATGCTGGCAGAGAAAAAGGTTGAGCAAGTGCAATTTTTTGTAAATGGATGTTCTACCACATAAATGGACTCCAAATTTACACAAGAAACTCTACGAAACTTGATTAAAGGTAAACTCTGAAAATGAGAGCTGAAAATCTTGATTGTGTTTTCCCTGATTTTACCAAAAAGTTGTAAGTTGCTAGTAAATGTTTTTGTTATTTTATTCTGAAATATTATTTTAATAAATTTTATTTAATTATATCTGAAATTAATTTAATAAAGTATTTAACATTAATACATTAATTACTATGCATTTAAATCAATTTATGGGTGTCTTTTATAGTTCTACTTATGTTGAATTTGATCTATGGAATTAATTCAGTAAACCGTTAATTTGATGCCACTATTTATGGTCTATGCAAAAAAATGTGATAAGTTGTGCTAATCTTCAATCACTAGCTTTAAGCTCTACATACGGCAAGCGTTAATGCCATGTAATATTAACTGTTAATTTAAAATATTAATAGCCCATTGATGGCAAAATAAATAACACTTCACTACAGCAACAACAACAACAGCAACAGTAGAAAATCGTATTAAGTGAATATCTGAATAAACAAATTTTCCAATATAAACAAAAAAATGATAAAGAAGCTGCGGAAAATGGGGGAAATGTTAATGCCCAGGCTGTCAATCAAACGAATTCAATTGAATTTCGACTGCAGTTCAAAGAGAGTTGCGCAAAAAAAAAATATATATATATTTATATATATGCGCAAATATGGCAAATATTTTTACCAACAGCGCTTTGCCAACATTATAAATCAATAAAAGATAAAACGTTTAAGGGGAGTAAAAATGCGAAATTCTCACCCATAAAAAAAGAATATGTGTTTACTAAAAAAATTACTTTATGATATACAACAAATTTGATGTAAAGCGGCAGCAGCAGCAGCATCGGAAAATGAATCAAAGTTTGTTGTCATTGGATTTCAACAAATATTTATGAGCCAGAAAATTGGGTTTTCCATGCAGAACGCACGGATGCGTGGCAGAAGGAGCGGCCGGGAGCTGCGGGGCAACTATTTGACACTTGGCCAGTTGCTGTTGCTTGCGCTTTCAGCTTTTATTGCAGGACAATAAAAAGCCTATCAAGTGCCTGGCAAAACGCACATATTGAGCCATTGCCATAGCCAGCCAAGAAGCCGCGCCATGTGCTCCGTGTGCATTGGCAGACACGCCCATTGCACGTCCGGGCGCAGGCCAATTTAATGTGCCATCAATTTTTGCCGCCTCTTCGGCTGATTTTTATCAGGCAAAAGAGGCAAGCAAGTCGCAAAAAGGCTAAGACGAGAACAAGGCTCGATTCGCATTGCCCCCAAGGAGTCGCAGTCCTACTCTACGCATCATTCCCTTCTCCATCCCATTTACCCGTTTCCCGCTCCCCGTTCCCCGTTTCCCCGTTCGTTGTTTGTGTCACCTAAAATGCCATCAGCCAAATTGGAAAAATCTATACACATAAACAGGGGCACATCCACACTGATAGCTATAGATATAACTAGCAGTGACATCGCCGCCAGTGTTGGAAAATCCTCAACAACAAATAGGCTAAGGCCACTTCGCTTTCAGGCCACGAATGCGACGTGAGGACTGTCAAGGATAACCAGCGAGCTCAGGACGAATGACAGCTTGAATTGAGGCTGAAGCAATCATGAATTGTGTGTGTGTGTGTGTGCGTGTGTGTGTGAGTGTGAGTGGAGGTAGGAAATGCGGAAAAAATAACTGTAAATGACACTAAATGCCAACGATTTGGATACAAGAATGCTGATATAGGTAATATAGATTAGATCAAACTGATACGGGTAGAGTATGCTGACAAGGAGCGAGCACCTTCAGCTTATAAATGAAACAAAGCAGGCAATTTATTTACTCTTTTATCTGTCTTTATTTAATGTTCACTATCGACACCTTATCAATATCCCAAAAGCGTCGTTAAATAGTTTTCATTTGGCAAATTTTAGTTTGTGTCAATGGCCCAAAGAAAAAAATAAAATAAAAGCGACACATCAAGTTGAAAAATTTGACATATTTTAGGCACATAAAAACGTGCCCTTAACCCCTGAATTGAACCGCGTACCCCGAACCCGGTTGCTCGGCAAGTCAACCAATTTGCGATAAAAATAAAACATATTGCTCAATAGACAACAAACAACAAGGAAACGGAAATGTTCGTCTACCCATCTCTTTTTTATGTTTGAATATATGTATCTCTCTATCTCCCCCCTCTTTATTTGATACGCCTAGCATACCCCCTAACCAGACCACATGGCGTATGCGTGATGCGAGAAAACTTTCACAGTTGCAGTTGCCGTTGTCACGTGCCACATTTGCTACCTAAACATTTTTGGTTGCCAGCCGCAATCCGTCTTCTATACTCTAACTGCGGGTAAGAAGACTTACCAAACATACATTCAATGTATCTGTATTAGTATCTTTGTATCTGAAATGCATTGAATACGCATCTGTTTGTGTATTCAAGTTCATTACTGTGTCTATTGGTTTAAATGTAGCTCTAAGCATAATTGTATCTAATTATGCCTGTATCTGTATTTGTATATTTTATGAAATAATTATATTTGTAAATGTATCTGTACCTGTAAATGTAATTCAATGACTATCTGTTTCGGCTGCAGCAACTTGTAACTTTTGTATCTGCAATTAAAAATAAATTTAAACAAATTTTGTATTACTATTAATATTGAATTTATTGCAAACGCATTAGTAAAAGGATATTTGAAATAACTGTTAAAATATCACTTACTACAAAAGTATCTATTTCATTATGTTTATTTATTATTTACTTTAAACAGTCTACAAAATATAATTATTAAATGCAAATAATTATTTTGAATAACATCTTCGTAAGTATATATACGATTTTTTATAGTGAAACGCGCATAAATATTTATAGAATTATTTACCATCACTTAACCCATTGTTTCAAAAAAAAAAAAAAAAGGGCAAACATTGTTTGCATTCTTCAGCTCACGTTGTGTTCCTCGTCTTAAACAGTTTGGGCTAGCAAAACTTTTGGCATGTAGAAAATATTTTCTCTAGCGAATTGATGGCTAAAAGTTTGTCTGGGCCTCGAACGTTATGGGGGTGTGTGTGTGTGTGTATGTGTGTGTTTGGTAAGGCGTTGCATTAAAATTTATACTAAACTGGATGCAGTAAGTAAATACATACTAGCTGCAGTTGCACTGACAGTTGCTTCTGCTAAGGGATTACATTTCATTTATCGATTTATTTGAAATAGTTGCCAAGTTGTTGCCATAAAGTTTGAGAACGGCATTCAGGTGCTTTTCAGACAGGCAAGTTTTTAGTTGAATCCGTTGCGCATTTGCATGCAGTTTTCCATTTGTATCTATTTTCGCATTAGTATGCCAATTGATTCGCAAATCGGATAATTCAATGAGCTTACAGTTGTCCTCTGCTTGTTGTCGTTGTCGTTGTGGAAATTCTGTTGAAAATTGTACAAATTTTGTTTTGGGGAATTGATGCGCAGTGTGTCTAAGTGCACAAAGGATGTCTTTGTGGATGTAAATGCAGTTAGATGCAGACACAAATACAGTTACCGATACAGAACCAGCCATCGATGCTGCTTAAGCTGACAGCTCGGAAAATGTCCGCCTGCTTACGATTAAAGTTGCTCTCTTTTACTTTCGAAAAGCACAATTTATATATGGAATATTTTCCTGGGCCCGTAAATTATTTGGTCTTAGCCTTTTTAAACAATATGCCAAACTGGCTCAACAGTCCACATAAGGGTTTGTCCTCTTATAAATTATGTATTTAGTTGGAGTTATTGGGCCGCTTGAGCCTGATGCTAAGTTATTAGTTTAGCTAGCTTTTTATATAATCACTCAAAAGTATTAAATATGATAAATGGCAGACAAACACACTTACACACACACACACGGCCCAACAAGTGGACATGGCAACCGGATCTGTGTTTGGGCTGCCTCAACAGGCCGGGCTCATAAATCTTGTTTGCTAGCCGGGAGTTTTAAGAGACTATCGCATAAAGTACTAAATTTCAGCCTTTTTATTACTTGCATGCACTGCGATAAAATGCAATAACAAATATCGACTAAAAAATTATACAATTTTTCACAATTATGGAAATCTGAATTAACAAATTTTTAGTACGATTTATAATTAAAAAATATCTTAAAAGAACAGCCCATATTTGAAATCCGTAATACAAATATTGGTTAACGTTTAGACAAAGTTTCTATATTTATTACCATTAGAGAGCAGCTGCTATTTAAGCCAACGCCATGCTGAGCCCATTTAGCTCCAAAAAAACAAAAACCAATTCACAACCCTTTTTTTTTCATTATTTTAAGGAAAGCAATTTATGGCACAAGGCTCCGAACGGGCACCGAATCGAGGAGCAGCAGAGCCCAACGCGTGGCAGCCGCCATATGCTCCAAATTGACCACAGCATCATAAATTTGGGGATTTAACATGTGAGCTTGAGATTGGGAGGGGTTGAGGGGAGAAAGGAGACGCCATTGACCAACACTGGCGGCTACTCAAGTGCTTCAAGCATGCAAAAAGTTGTTGCATAGAGAGAAAAAGAGGAGAGAAAAGCCGAAAAACCTGAGGACTGGTTTCGCTTGGCGTGGAATCTGCGCATAAAACATGCATTAAAGTAATGAAAATTTATTGACTACTCAATGTGCTCATAAAAGTTACAGGATCATTAAGAATTCAAGAAGCGGCGCACATGTTGACAATTACACGCAGAAAAATTTCTTTTTAATCGGCAGTGAAGGCAATAAAAATAATCATTTTAATATGCTCAACGTTTTTCACACCATTCTGAACTGAACTGAACTGAACTGGAGCCACTGCGAGGAAGCCCGAAAAAAATTAAGTTTTTCGGGGCCAGCAATTTTTCATGCTCGCCGCCATGGAAAATCGTTTTCCAATCACGTAAACACAGCTGGAATTTTATTGCTGCGTGTATTAAAAAACAAAAAAAAAAAAAAACAAGAAGAAAATATTCAGCCAAAAAAATAAATGCAAAATGCAAGACCAGAAGCTGAGCAAAATCGCTGAACGCATTTTCGCAGAGCGGCGGCATTGCAATAATAAAAGTTTTTCCGCCAAACGCCGCCCACAGTTAAAAAAAATAGGAAAAAGTAAAAATAAATAGCAACGACAAGAAAATGAAAATGAAAATACACCCGAAAGGCAGCCACAACAGCAACCAAAATCTGTATGCCGTCCAATATGCCACAGAGCGCTTCACATTGCTACATGTGACCGGTTGCATGGAAGCCCCTATATTGTATATGCACCATATAAATCAACCCAGGCGTACACACACTTATTTGGCGCACTATGCTCGCTATGAAGTTGCGACTGCTTTTCAAGTATTTCAATACACTTTGCATCGCAAGATCTATTCAGAATACCATCAACCTGTGCTCGTGTTGAATGAATAGATTTATTAGAATTACAATAATAACAAACAATAGTTAATCTAATAAACCAACAGTAAAACTGTTATATTAAAGTATTAAATTTTAAAATAAATATATTTTAAACAAGCATTGCATCTGATAATAAACTCCCGAATTTTTGAATATATAATAGAATCTAATCGAAAATCGATTTTAACTTTAAAGGGTATCAAAGTTTCCTTTTGTGATAGTGCCGATAGTTCTTTCTATAAGCGTGGGAGCGGCTGCTGTTGCATTCTGCTCGCATCCTTCGCATTGTAGCGTGATGTTCTTATTTTTTGCCAGTTTGTTGTTGTTGTTTCGTTTTCTCTTTTTTGTGTATCGTGTTGTATTTATTTATCATATTCTTGGTGCTTTTGTTTCGGTCGCTAGCTGTGGGCAACGGGGCGTATGATGAATGCAGTGCGCATTAGAGAAGGCGCTGGGCTGCCGGCATTGGTCGGCTGGCGCGGGGGCAGCGGAATAGTTGCCAAGGAATTTATTTGTTTTGTACTTATGGTGTCATAAAATTGTTTTAAGGCCAACTTAAATAAAAAACGCTGAAAACAAAAGCAACAACAAGCGCGACACAGAAAGAGGAAGAGGAATACAAAAAGAAAAACAAAAATTACAACAGTAAGAAAAGTGTCAGAGTGGACAGCAAAAAAAGAAACAAGTGGCGGAAAAATGGCGAAAATCAAATGAAGATAAGAAGTGCACAAAAGCGGAAAAGCACTAAAATGCATTGCATGTCATTTTGTGCATTTTCGCCAAATTGAAAACGTTTTGCGTTATTTATTCAATGTAAGCATCTTCAGCACCGAACTGCAGATACATCTCAAAGTTATGATTACAACGAAGAGAACTGAAACGGAACATTATATAAATGATGGAAAGATTGGCATTTTCAAAGAGAGAGAGAGAGAGAGGAGAAATTACCCAGAATTTAATTTTCAACTAATGCAGAAGTAATAGATAAAAGAAGAATATAAAATATATTTATTAATTACTTACTTAGAAATACTTGTTACAAAATAAAAATAAAATGTATACTAAAACATATAAATATTTTCATTAATTTAAAATATTACAAAAATTGTACAAAATTATTAACTATTTATTTAAATGATTTTTTGCGTTTGATAAATTTGTATTTGCATTTAACAAAATTTTCACTATTTAGTGCAAATTTAAGTTTTTTATATACCCTATCCACTCCAGTGTTGCCAACTGAAGCAGAAATTCGTGTTGCAGCTACTTGCAATTCCCTTGACATAAATTTATAAGAAGCTTGCCATAAATTTTAGCTGGAAATGTGCTTCTGTCAAGTGCTTCGCTGTTTTCTTTTTTTGTTCTTTTTGGTATATTTTTTGTTATTTATTTCGTTTTTTGTCTCTGGGGCGTGGCGAGGCATTATATTTAAGCTGCATAATGAAATGTTTGCGAATATTTAGCATTTCAAATGCAAATGCCGTTCAGGTGCAGTAGCCGTGGACGCTGCCACGTCTGCCACGTCCTGCCACGTTGGCAGCGGACACCCCGAGGCGCCACAACTGCTGGCAAATTATCTAATTAAAGCAAAGAGAGCCCCAAACGTCAGTTGGGGCTTACACGCTTTAAGCGTTATATGCAAATAATCCAAAGTATGCAAGCAAAATAAAAAGCATATTAAATAAAAAAAAAAAAGAATATAAAAATGAATGAATGCAAGGACCAACTTTCAGTTATACAAAAATACCACTAAGCAGCTTTAAAGTGTCTGTCAATGTCATATTTTTGTGAAGCTTACAGCAATGTTTTTTTTTTTTGTCCTCGTAGTTGCGATAAGCTTAAAACAAATGCATAAAGGCAAACCAGAACAGAGCGCAGCAAAATTCTATCAAAAAGCCGAACGTGTTTTACACTTTGCAACACTCACGTTAGTAAACGAAAACCACAAATATTTATTTGCAACACTTGAAATATTACTATGAAAATAGTAAAAAAAAACCATGAATGAAATATATATAAAAAATTCAAATTTAAATTTAAATATTTGAATTCAGCAATAAATAAAATAAAATAATGAAATACAAATATCTCTATAATAAATATATTTAAATAAAATTATAATCTTCAACAAATTTCGTTTTAGCTTTATAAACTTGTTTGCATACCCTGCAAAACATGGCATTACTAAAAATGTGAAATTAAAAAGGGTTTTCGGGCATTTGATAAAACTTTTTTTCAGCGCATGCAACAACTGCTGCTTTAGGTGGTTTGCTGTCGCATCCTCTGCCGCCCGTTGCGCTCTTGTCTTGTCCGGCATGTCCATGTAGCTTCATAATTAAGTAATCCCCATTGCCGGCAATGCACTGCAACTTAAGCACAGATTGGCAAGACTGAGAGTGGGCCAACTGGTTTTTGCGGCCACTATAACGGGCCATCGAAATGGCCGGGCCTGAATGGGTGGCTACCCAAAATTTAAGGCGCACAATTTTCGCCCAAGTGTCAAGCGGCGCAAAGCCGGCCCGGCACCGAGCACTGACGGTAGCCGGCACCGCACTGCGGGCATCCCAACGCATCCCAGCAGCAGGAGCGGCCCCTCAAACTTGTCTTAGTTATGGCCATGTGCGAAGGCAATGAGCATATCTTATTACCACTGCAGAGATTACCAGCCGAACAAGCCGCCCGAGCGACAGGCGGAGAGATTGGGGAGACTGGAGGCCAAGATACTGGCTGCTACCAGCTCTAACGGCCTTTTGCTTTGACTTTGACACATGTTATGAAATTTGAATAGATCACCGCGGTTACTACGTGAGTCGTGCTAGAGAGAGCGAGATAGATAGATAGATAGAGGGGGGAGGGGTAGAGTTAAAGAAAGCATGTGCTAAACATGATGCAGCAAACCTGTAAAATCTTTGATTGTAATGTTTGTTTTTCCTATATTAAGTTGAGACTCGTGAGTCTCGTTTCGAGTTGTTTAGGAACATCTGGACGATGAGTTTACACGAATCGAGTGTCAGTTTAATGAAGCTGTTCTGTTAAGAATTTCGCCTAGAGAGTTATGACAATCATATAAATAAACTAAAGGAAAATTACAATTTTTTTAAAGAAACAATTAAAGATACACATAAATATATGCGACAACACAATTTGGTTTACTTGAGGAAAGAGATGCATTGAATATGATTTTCCTTCTCATTGAATATTTGACATTTCCTCATTCTGACAAACATCTGAAATGGATTACTGAAGTGTAGGAATGTGAAAGTCGAATTAAGATATCAGGAAAATCATATTTTTTTCCATAATCAGCTCTTAGTGTAATTCACGCTATTTGACTATATAATTTAGAGAGTACAAATTTCTCAGGCCATAACAAGGACCGGGCCGGGCAATTTGCTCATCAGTTAGTCGACCAACAACGGCTCTTTGGACAATAATCTTAAGGGGAATACTTGCTTTAACAATTTAAAATCAATTTGCTTAGTAATGTGTATGCACACACCCCAAGATGTCCCATGCAGGAGCACAACAAACAGTCATTATGGAAAACGTGTTGTACAAGGCGAACCTGAAGAAAATGCTAGATTGCAGGAAAGTGTGGCAAGTGCTTAAAGGCAACATGCTATTGACAGCCACTATTATGTGGCAATTATAAATGAATCAATCAAACTGACGGACTGAGAAGATAATGGCAGCTGGAATCAGTTGATAGCTGGTAACTTGAGAGAAGCTTGCTCAAGGTTCTTCAATCAGATTTGCCAGCCAGAGTCTTATCGCATCACGCAGCCCCCTAGTTCCGTTAATTAATTGATGATCCTGTGAGTTAGCCCGGCTAAAACTTTATCCGCACATCCAGTGGCAGCAGGGTCTTGTAGATGCTGCCCGGATAACAGGCCAGTCTCTGGCCGGTCTGGCGAACATTGGGCACACACACAGGTGGCCCCGCACAATCGCAGTGAAATCGGGAAGCCACGCGAAATGGCAACAACGGAAATCGCTCTGAAGACTTGATCATTATGCATGCCACCAAGAAGTCGAGTGGAAGACTCGTTGCTGTTGCTGTTGTTGTTCTTGTTGTTGTTGTTGTTACTGTTCTCTGTTCACTGATTGCGTAATCGCTGACTCGAGACTTTAAAATGTGTAGACAGAGACTCTCTTCTGGTGGCAGCAGCTGCTTCTACCGTTTTAATTGCCACGAATTAAAGTATCATTAAAATATGTAGAAAAGTCGCGCCAGCAGCGATATCAATTTCATGGGACAAACTTATGCATACATTTCATATTACACATTCTCTGACAGCCCAGTGAGCAGAAAGAAACGAAAGAGTGAGAGAGAGAGAGAGAGAGAGAGAGAGAGAGAGAAAAAAATGGCAAATTGATTAAAACCCATTAACATGTTCTTTATCACTCAGCACAAATAGGCCTGGCCGAGTGGACAAGGAGTTGAGTGGAGCGTGTGGCGAGAGTGTCATCAAGTGGCTCCGCCAGCAGGCTGGGAAATTGTGTAAGCTCTGGAATTGCTTGTGGGCCGGGTCCACTCGGATGACTCGGGAACAGGCTGTGCTCTGAAGGCGAGCCTTGCGGCTGCGATTTGGGAGGCTGTTCACTTCGGTGCTCAAATTTTATGAGCCTCCACTGATAGATGGTTTCAATCAGCCGATAGTTTCTCTACGGATGGCAGCGGAAATACTTTCTGAACTGGCGGTTACGTAGCTGTAAACTAGATAAGCTCTATACTTCTATTTAAGAGGAGGTGTCCTCAAAACTGAAATTATAATCAAAATCTTTTCAATGTTCTTTTGAGTATTTGCTTAATTACGTGTAAATAACACGATTTATAAACAACTCACTTTAAATACATGAAATTCTGTAAATCTTAACTGCATTCATGAAAATCGCATAGGAAGGCGATGTTCAATTGAACCACTTTGCGCAATTGTCAATGAAGAAAGAGTGGAGATAATTGCTTTATCAAACAGACAAATTAAATGGTAAATTGATAAGGAAAAAAAAGTTGAACTCATTTCTATTAAATATCTGTATATATCATATATTAAAAGCTAGTTTCCTAACAAATACAAAAAGTTTAGCAATGAACACAAAAATTAATAGAATCGTTAGTGCTATCAATGGTTATTTATTTAATGTGTCCAACTATTCGCATTTAAATACCACGCGTAGAGCTTAAATGTTTCATATCAGGACACAAACTTCATTTATAAACTGAACTTTTTTGCCAACCCTTACTGAATGCCACAAATACCGACGGAACTTTTTCGCTTTGGAAATTCATCAATTTTATTGTTTACCACAGAGGTTACTCCAATAAAAGAAGAGAGAAAAAAAAAACGGTTTCCATTTCCATTTGGAACCGCAACTAATTTCAACTTTATTATTTGATTTGGAGCGATGACCACTGGCCAAAAGTCAGAGGCGATAAATCACTCATACGCCAAGTATACACAAGCTGGAAATAAAATTCCAAATGCAGAAGAAGCAGCACCATTTGTGTGCATGTGTGTGTGTGTGTGTGTGTTTGTGTGGAGGAGTGTTGGAGAACGCCTCCAGCTGTCGCAGTACGTTTCATGGTTCGTCGCTCTGCCTTGGCTGAAGGACTTGCCTCTACTTTTTGCTACCCTTATTATTTTTTTTTTCTTTTTGGCCAATTTTGCGCTTATTTACGCAGTTGACATGAGCAACACGTGCGCTGACAAATCTGGCCAAGCAGCATTAACCCCTTGTTGGCCCTTCGAGCGAGAGACAATTTAACACCTGAGCGGGAGCACAACCTGAAATACAGCTCGTAATTTATTGACATATTTGGCCACTTTGATTTGACTGTCTTTGAATTTCATCGCCGGTATTCGCATGTATCCATTTCATGCCCAAGTGAACAGGCATCTGTTCTCTGGGTTCAATCACCCGCAGATATAATATGTGATGTGGAACTTTCCACGTTTTCCTCTGTTTTCTCCTCCATTATTGTTTTTTTTCTTTCCTGTTTTCCCTGTTGGGCTAAAAGAAAAACCTGGTACTTTTCGCGCCCTGTTAGCCAAACTGGCTGTCGCTGCCTTTGTTGGCCTTAACACACTTGACTGGGCTTAAACGCTCGGCAAACCTTGTTGCTTGTCGCCTGCATTACACTCACTTATGGCCAATTATAGTTAATGTCTCAATTAGCGGCAGTTATGAAAATTATTGACTGACCATGTTCAGCTCGCAGCTTAGGCTTTTCTTTTTTCCCTCTATCTCTAAGCCATTTTTAAAGTTTTTCAACTATTTTTGCTCGTTTGCGGCTAATGGCCCCAGTTGCGCCGAGCGGGGCGCATCTGATTAGACGACAGCCCCCGGTCAGCAGTAGTCGTTTTATTGGGTTGAATGACTGCACAAGATAAGATTTGCTTTCGATACGACAGGAAGCTGCCTCGATAGCTGCCTGGCTGGCTGTATTAGTAACTAAAGTTGTTGTTGTTGGGGGCAAGGCTTCTCTAGGTTTTCATTGCGCAAAACTTTAATCGCATTATCTCACATTTATCTCAGCTTAACTTGTTTTTTTTTTTAGAAAACTAAAATTCATTTCTCCATCAATTCTATTAAGAAGGACAGTAAAGTTTTTAACAGACATTTGACACAAGTTAATTAACCTGGCATTGCTATAAAAGTAAGTTAATAAGTAGAATCTAACTTTCTCTCTCTAACTGACAATCTAAACTAACTTTTGCAGTAAAATATGTAAAACAATTTTCGTTTCTTTTCCTTTCTTGCTCCGTCTCTTTACATTACAAAATAAAATAGTAATTAATTTTCTTATTCTTTTTATATTTCTGAAACAAAATGTATTTAAAATTCGTGTTTTCAATTTGTTAAATTTTGTATTTTTTATTCTATACTTTTTTATCTTATTTCATATTACTCAAAATTAGTAGACGAATAATAATTCAAACTGAATTTCTTAGTAGCGGTTGTGATACGACAGATTGTAGATTTTCGTCCCTTTGTTTTTCTCTCACCCTCTCCCCGCCCTGTTTTAAAGTCCATTTCAAAGTCGGCAACTGTGGCAGCTCATTAAGCGGAAAAAGACTTCAATGCCGCACATAAATTAGTCGACGGTAACAATTTCATTTTGCTATTGAAATTGACGGCCAGACCCCAATGGAGCTCCTCCACGGCAGGGCAGGGCAGGGACAGCACGGACCAGAAGGCAAACCATTCTGGCAGTGGCACCAACTGGGCCATAAATCAAAAGCAGTGCACGGTGTTTAATACACTTGACGCCAGATTTCCGCGACAATTTGCGCATGAATTAAACATAAAAGCAAGTCGGCAGAGTAACTCACCACCACCCCCCTAACCGCCCCCTAGCATCTCCAGCCAAAATCTAAAGCAGAGTGGGCCACACTGGCTGCTGGTTTCCGTTTCCTCGTCGCTCCTCCCGCTACTGCTGCTGCTGCTACTGCTGCTGCTGCTGCTGCCTGGTGAGTGGGCAAATAAAATCAAAGTAGGTAACACGCGCAAATAAAACACTTGACACATTAAAACGGCAACAAGAACTCACATGAGAAACAGCAGAGTGTGAGAATCGGCGTCGGGCGTAGGAGCCGAATAAGGGGTGGTGTACCGTACCAATGGCGACGCCATGAGCAATGTGGCTACAAATTTCCATTTTGTCGTTTGGGGGCCTGCCTGATGCAAATAAGTGACACTCAGCGAGCAGAGCAGCCGTGAGGTGTAAAGGGTGGGGGGCAGCGCAGCGCCAGGATATGAGCGCGCATATATTTACAGTGTGTGTGTGTGAGTGTGTGTGTGTGTGTGTTCAAGTGTGTGTGCGTACGCGTGTGTGAGTGTCGCTTTACACGCGCATACATACAGATTTAACGAGTCGCATTTATGATACCACAGACAAGTATAATAATTTCAATTAACGACACCCGCGGGTGTGTTTGCAGAGAAAGGTGGAAATGGAGAAAGGGACAAGTGGAGCAGGGACTGTTGCAGGAGGAACAGAGATGCCCGTGTGCATCCGGCCGAATGAATACCAAAGCAGCATGTTATTTTCTGCGATAATTGTGCGAAAAATTATGTACTAAATATATACAGGAATTAGTTATAAGAAAAGCCACAGTTTTAAATGTGCCTTAAAAATTCATAATAGAGGGTTTTTATTTATTATTGTTAATTAATTGAATTTTTTTTAAGCTATGTACGGGCTTGTAATTATTTTTTTAAATGTGAAACATAAAACACATTAAAACATTTTTTTTTTTTTTGTAAATGAAACTATTATGAATTTATTATGACTTTGTAATTTCCTTGTGAAAATAATATCATATTTCATAAAGCTGTAAGCAGTTACTCTTATCAGAAAGTGGAATTTTAGCAAATTAAAAATGAACGTAAATTTAATTAGACAATAAAAAATTGTAGCATACTTTTTGGAGTTAGCTAAAAAATAATGTTTTTTATAATTGCATTAATAAATACTAATGTTAGGTATTTACATGCAGTTAAGATCGTAATAATTATTATATACTTCTGTATAATAGGAATCAAGCTATTGAACTTACTTTAAATGCAAATAAAATCAATTTTATTAAAAAAAAAAATATCCGTTGATATTCATACGCTGAACAGTGATCACTGTGATATCACCGTGATCACTGTGGCACTCATCACTATTATATATGTGCAGCCCCATTCTAGGCAGGTGTACACATAAAAAGGAGCTGCTGCACCAAAATAAAAACAAAAAACGAAGAGTAACGCAATGTTGTTGGCATAATGAGAATGAGAATGTGAATAAAGAAGAGCCGGCGAAAGAGTCACGTTAAGGAAGTGTTAGTAGGTCGCAGCTGTGCGATTCAGTGTGTGTGTGTGTGTGTGTGTGTGTGTGTATGTTTGTTTGTGTGTGTGTGCGCGCGCCACGCGTTATTATGCCTCTAATTAACTAAACGCATATATTTTCTTAGCCACATCTTTGGCCAAGTTTTACAGCCTCGCCAACTCATCAACATAAAAGTTTTTAATGAGCCATTTTGGAGCCTTTGTCGCTGACTTTTCCTTACGGCTTCACATACATACATATGCAGATGTTCACATATGGAGACATGATGTACATACATATACATACATCATATCCGCATCCTACAACCGCTTTTTTTTTTTGACTGACGTTAGCTTCTCGGCGGCACATTTTGTATGGGGAGCGAATTTGTTATGACAAGCTCAGTTGACACGTTTTAATTAAATTTAATTAGTGCGTTCGCTGCGACAGCAAATTGGCCAACATGTCAGGTGGATTAGGTGGGCAGAAAATGACAGCTGAATGGCAAAGCCGAGAGAGTTATCCGACATTTGTCGACATAAAGATGAGGTGCTGTCTAATTGGAACATGTGTTCATTTCAATTTGGCCTCCAACTGACACAAAATCAAAAAGGTATGCAACCAAATTTTCAATGCAAAAATGGAACTGTGTGGAATGGGAAAAGTAGCGCAAGGTTAAGTCGTATTAACCGTAAAATAACTCTTTAGAATTTGATGTGAATTAAAGTTTTGAATGCGGCAAAGGAATATGACTTAAATTAAAGGTGTTGTTTTGGGTTGTATAAAATGAAATTAAAAATAAAAGTAAGTTAACAATTGGAGAAAATTGCAAAGCTATTAACCATCCAACTATATGATATTATATGATATATTATTATTGTTAATAGTAATAATAATAATATTGAAAATGCGTATCTCAACAATCGATTTGCTAAACGTAATGAAGAGACTTTGCAATCTTACAAGTCGAAATCAATAGTTTCCAGTATTATCATCTATTACTATTGACAAGTCGCAATTATTGTCATCATAAAGTTTTCGACGGGCATTATCAAGCTCGGCAGGTGAAGAGTGCAATCAATTCAAAAATTATATATGCAAATTGATGGAGCAGACGCAATCAGGACAGCTCATTGATTACCCACATGCCAAAGCATAAACAGTGGCAACCACTTGATAAAAAAAAAAAAAGAGAAACACTCATATAACGCAAGTGCCAGGGAACACTACAATTAAATGTTTCCTGCCCGGACTTAAGCCCAGCAGCGTTGCATAACGCAAAGAACAGCTGAAGCGGCGCCCGAGCAGGGACTGAGACTGGGACTGGAACTGAGACAGCGATAGAGACTGCGACTGGGTGCTCGAACGTGGACTGGGCCATGGCAGTGGCAGTGGCAACGGCAACTTGTCAGCTCGAATGACGTTTTAATAAGTCACATAATTCATGTGCCGGCGATGCCGATGTGGATATCAGCATTGGATGCTGCCTTTGCCGCCACTCTTCGGCTGTGTATGACAATGTTGCCGCGTGCCCCAAACGGCAGATTACATGCTGTAGAGGAGGTGATTGCAGCGGCATCGCATCCATTCGATGCTGCAGGGCAACATTTTTGGGTTCGTTTTGACACATGCATCCCCCCGGCTGTCTCCTGTCCGCAGCCCAGCCCTCTGCCCCGGCCGCATGTCTTGTCAGCTGCTCATTTGTCAATGTAATTGATTTTATGCCTGAGCTTTTGACTAAGGTTGTCGCTGTCGTTGTCGCTGTCGTGGCGGTGGATAGTTGCGATTGGTTGAATATCTGGCATAGTTGGCTACCTGGCTGGTCGCCTGGCCTTTTGCCTGATATATTATTCGATTACAGTTAGACGTAAATCAAGTGGAAGAGCATGATGTAGCCATCAGGCACAGGTATGAGTATCGTATCCCACAAAGTTATTGCCTTTAGTTCATATACATAGTACAGATACTAAATGTGTGTGTGTGTGTGTGTTGGTCGGTCGGTCGCCTGGGGAATGCGAATTATTGCTAAAGAAGGTCAAAAGAGTGGCAAACGAGCCAAAGAAGAAGGTGAACAGCAAGGTTAAGCGATAATTGCGTGAGAGATGCGGAAAAGATAAGATGATATATAATCGGTGTGTGTGTGCGTGTGCTCATAATAAAATATATACATGAAGAAGAAATATGGAATAAATTAGAAATGAGAATAGCTCGGCAAATAAAAATTACAGATGTAAAAGATAAAATAGGCATGATAAATTAGTTAGATAAACAACACTTGAAATAATACCCAAAGGATCACAATAATATGATGGGATCCAATGAAATATATAAAGATTTAATGGCAAGGAATATGACAGAAAAAGTTTACAAAATAAGATTAATTTCATTTAATATAATTTTTGAAGATCTTGCAATCTTTCTTAATTTATCTGCTAAAGTTCATTTATTTTATTCTAATTGAATTTTAACACGTTTCCTTCGGATAGACATTACCGAGAACCTCCCAATTTATTGCGCTCGCACCACAACTTAATTTTCAATCAAGTCAAGTGGAGAACGAAAAGTTCTGTTAAGCAAAAACCGGTAGCCTGTGGCCAACTGTTGTGCCAACAACAATGCCACTGAGTCGGTGCAGCTTCTGTACATAGAGTGGAGTCTGCTTCTTCTTTTTTTTATGGCCAGGCGCGTTTGTATCTTACAGATAGTTTTTTGCTTTGTTCGCCTATTGCTGTCTTTGGCGCTCATAAATTTTTATAGCTTGTAATTTGGGACGTCGCTGCACATGCGCGCCAGGCGGTCGACTTGTCTTCGTCTTCGTCTTCGTCTTTATCTTTGTCTTCGTCTGCGACTTCAGCTTGAAAATTGGCCATCCTGCCTCGGCTAGCTGGAGGAAGTCGCTTCTTCAGCTTGCCTTCGGGTTTGGCAATGGCCAATGCCAGATTTATACCTTCGGTGTAATTAATAGCGATGTTTTGGCCATTCTGATTTTCTTAGATGGCTTTATAGCGGCTGCACGTACACGTTCAATTGCCTATTTGTCTGTCTTTGTCTCTGTCGCAGTCGCAGTCGCAAGTGCAATTAGCCACAGCTGAGCCATTGTTTATTGGCTATGCAGCGCCTTTTGCTTTGGGTGATAATCATAATGTCTGCTAATTAAATTGCAAAAGAGGATATTAAATGATACTTAAACTGGCCACGTACAACGGGACATTTCACAGAATGCTATCAAAGAAGCAAATGTGAAGAAATTCAGATATCTGTAATAAGAGTCTTTATAAGGTTGCCTATTAATTATTTTTTAAGCTTATTAATTTTTTCGTAGCTCATAAATTTTATGGTAAGCATCAGGTGTTTCCATAAAATGCGTGCTTTAACAGCTTGAGAATTATTACGATGACGCCCATTAATGTTCCTTTATGTTTCATTATTTCATGCGTTTATTCAAGAACACAATGAATTCATATAGTTTTTTTTACATTGTGCATTATATAAAGCAGATACGAAAGTTTACAAAGACCTGCGTGCGGCAGACCCAAGGAGAATAATACTATAATTAAAAAAAAGGTCTTCCTTGTGGAGATCACCTGGGTGGGCTCGAAAAGGAAATTTATATTATTTGATAATTATGATAATTATTATATCATGCTGATAATTATATTTGATTATGTTTAATGTTACTATAATTTGTCCATTATTATTCGATTAGTATTCAAAACGAATCGCTACAAATATTGCACTCGTGCTGGAATAATAAAACTATTTAATTTTATTATAATTGTTGGATATTAAAGAGTAGCTTTTTAGGCTTTTGAATCCGTTTCACTTAGTCTCGTAATTGTCTAATCTCAAAATAATCAGCCTAGTCCTTAATGCTGCCAGCCGCTTCCATTCCGATGTGAACCCATTTTTTGAGCCGAGATAAGAATCTATCTTTCTTATGTACCTTGCTGTGCTAGGCTTCCATAGAAGTGCCTGCCTGCACTTGATAAAGTTACGTTCCTAACCTAATTAGAGCATTATAATGCAAAACGAAGCCTAAATATTCATCTTTATGGTCTGAGCAAACCTCGCTCCCTCGCTCGCGCTGCCCGACGGAAAGAGCAAACTCAATTACTTAGAGAGTACACATCTATTCCGGAAAACCCCTCAAGTGCCCTAAAGCCATTCCGCCAAGATTTGCAGCTACTCAAAATGCAAACATTGCCGACGCAGCGAGCAGCTGGCAGAGATGTTGCCTCAGTTGAATGTTGCTGTTGCTGCTGTTGCTGCTTGCTGCTGCCTGTTGGCTGCTGCTTTGCCTTTTGATGATTACAAATTAATCACACTTTAAACATGGCAATTACGCTACTCGCTCCGCGACAGGCCCAAGCACTGGCTTAAACTGTCGAGCTGTAGAACTGTGATACATTGTATGCAATTTTCCAGATACATGGAAAGAAGCTACATCAGCAACAGCAGCAGCAGCAGCAACAGCAGCAACAGCAGCAGCAGCAACCGCATCAGCTCTTGGCTTTTATATGGAAAAATTGCTTCCTTTCGCTGTTTAACTTTCGTTTTAATAAATAATCAAGAGAGCAGACTGAATATCGTTCTACACTTGGACTTGGACTTGGACTTGAATGTGGCCGGGCTCTTGATATTGGAGCTGAACGTCTTTGTCTTCTGGCTGCGGTTCGTCAAGTCCCTCATGTAATTTCCAGGCAATTTCTCATACCCATAATTGCATAATTTCAAAGTTGTTGGCAACTTAATTGCGCGCAACGCGACCAAACGCTGCCAGCTGCCAACAACAACAACAATAGCAACAACAACAACTACTTCCACGCTTACTGCGTATGGATGCCCGGTTGCCCAATCCGGCCCAGTCCAGCTTCGTGGCTGCGGCCTGTCTTCGGTGTAAATAAAACCTTTTTAAACGGTTGTCATGTGGCAGCCACTGCCACCAAGTGCCCACCGACTACCGGGCACCGACTCAAACTGGTATTGGCGGACTCTGCTAACTTGGCTAACTGCCTGATGCCATGATGAGTCGCCTCTCAAGATACTGACTTCAAAGCGCGCACATCATCAAACATATGTTGTAGCCGTTTCACTTCAGTCCCTTTCCCATCTCCCTCTCTCTATCTCTCTCTTTGTCTCTGTCTCCCTTTCTCAGTCTGGGCACGCCAACGCCTGACAGCTGACTACGAAATCTCCATTGGACCACGACTTGTGCCCTCGCCCCGCGGCCATTTACCATCAAAGTTAATATGCTTTATATTAAATTTACTGTCTGGCCTTGCTTTTGTTGCTGTTGCTGTTGCTTTTCTTATTGTTGTTGTTGTTGTTGTTGTTATTGTCATTGCCTGGCAGCAATGTCCATACAATCTGCATCTGCCACAATTTCCGCGCTCTGGCTCAAAATGACCGCCCGTTTACCACATTTGTCCCGCCGTTGGATTGTTTGGGATGCGTTTGCTGCGTTTCTCATCAAATTACTCAATTAATTTCAGTTAAATTAAAAACACAGCGCAGACAAGAAAGCAAAATTGTTGCCACAGTTGCCGCCAGATTGTAAACTGTAATTCGAGCGACAGGAAACATTTGCCAGGACTGCAAGAGACGCCTGACAGAGAGACAAACAGACAGACAGACGGACGGACAGGCGGACTGCGGAAGGTGGTTAGCCGACCTGGCAAATAGTCGTTAATTTGGCATTTGTATTTAAATGTTGGACAATAGCAATTTAGCCTTAATTGAGATTAAGCAAGTGTGAAACAAGGATGGAGAAAAAAAAAGAAAACACAAAACGCAAAAAAAAACAGAAAATAAGAAACTGAACTGAAAATGCTGTTTTGCTGTTGGAATAAATTCCGAATAAAATTTAATAAAAACGGTTCAGCTATAAAATAGTTAGTGGAGCTAAATGCCTGGAAAAACCTTTTGCTGTTCATGCAAATTGAGCTTTGCGCTAAAAAATTAAGTTGAAAACTTTGCGAGCAGAAATTCGACGGAAAAAACTTGTTCATATTTTTTGTCGAACTTCTACTTACCTGTTTTTTTTTTTTTTCGGCGAATTTCAGCTTACAACAAATTTTTCCGATGCAAATTTAGTGAACATTTTTAACTGAATTCTGATTTTAAAAAAAGTATTTATATCAAAAAGTTCGCTAATGCGTAGTTATAAGAAAGTTTATTTTATATTTCTTTAAGAATTCATCAAATATAAAATCAAAAAATGATTCGATCCGATTTCGTTTTTACTTGATAAACAAACTAAGGAAAAGTATTAATTAAAAGAAAGTGACAAAAAATACAGAAGAACGTAACAGAAATGAAAATCTCTACAAACACATTTTCTAAAAAAATTTTGATTTGTAGTGAAATTTAATTTTATTTTAGTGTTATGCAAAATCGGCTTAGGTGGGCCCAAACAGGGTTTTGACCAAGCTCAGCCCGTTTGGCAATCTGAGAACGAAAATTTGCTGTGGAATTTGTAAGTTTCAGAGCCGAATACCTTGGCCAGGAGGTATTGCCAAGCTGATTAATGAGCGCGTTGCTTGCAAATGAGCCAAGCAAATCAAAACAAGCGCAATGCGGCAGCCGTTGTTTCCCCGAGGGGCGGTTCTAGTCGTTTAGGCCAAAACCAGAACCCGTTCGGTCTGGCAGTCCGAGCCAAATGCATTTGGCACGCAATTATGGCCCAAAGTGTTAATTGCATTTCCGCCGCTGCCAGAGCCAGCTATCAAACTGCGGCACGGCCCACAGCTCACGCATTTGGCATTAAGCGCGAGCAGTTGCAGTCCAGTTAGCTCCAGCAGCAGCAGCAGCAGAAGCAGAAGCAGCTGAAGTAAAAGCAGCCAACCAAGGCTAACACATTCGGAGATAAGCAACGTGCAGAGCTAACGGTGCTTTTTTGGTGCTGCTGCAACTCTACTCTGCTGCTCGCACTCCCCGGGAGACGTTGTTAAAGATGGCGCATGCGTGGCAGACACGCAGCGGGCAGCAGCAGATGCAGCAGCAGCAGCAACAGCAGATGAAGCGAAACTAAGTCAAATATTTGTAGAACAGTGCAACAGACAGGCAACTCCCCAGGCTAACTGCAAATTCGAAATTTATGGGCCCCAAAAGACGCGTGGACGTCGCAAAAAAATATATAAAGCCTGGCAGCCACATATAAGAATTGGTAATACCCTAACTTAGGTGAACTAAAGTCGTAATAGTTTTTTTCAATGATACCAACTCTGTCTCGTAGCTGCAATACCCTCTCGGCAGTTATGCAAATTTGATAATCTGGGAAAAAAAAACTTAGCAGCCAATTATAAGTATTGGGAATACTCTATCTTGGGTGATTAAAGTTGCTGAATTTGAATGGCTTTAAATAAGGTTTTTTTTGTCAATGTTGCCAACTCTTTCTCGTAGCTGGAATACCCTCTCGGCAGTTATGCAAATTTGATACTCTGAGACGCAAACGAAAAGAAATGACTTCTTTTTTGCCAGCCGCATATTCATAAAGTGCTTTTTAATGGGAGCAAGAGGTCCCAGGCCCAGTCTCAGGCCCAGTCTCAATGGCCGCATGCAAATCCTCGTTGCAGTGTCTATCGCAATGGAAATGAATGCTGACAGGCGGCCAACCAGGAGGCGTCTGTCATTTATCGAAGTCTTTGCATGTCTTTGCATGCGGCTACATTTGATAAGTGTGCAAGAATGAAAATAAAGTAAAAAAGCAAAAAGAAAAAGAAGAAATGCTGCCACAATCGAGTGGAGCAGCTGGCTGGGTCCATTGCTCATGCCTCCTCACAACTCCCATTTGGCATTGGCATTGGCATTCACTTGGCTTGGGCTGGCTTTGCCGCTGTGCGTTCTGGGCTTTGGCCAAATCCGCTAATAAGCCATTTTGACAAATTGGATGATTGCCGTCTGCCCGTGTTGCCGAGTAATGTGTGGAAAGTGTGACCCATATAACGATTGCCGATTGTCGATTGCCGGCTGCCGGTTGCCAATTGATCTGATGAGTAATGAGCAGCGTTTAGGTTCTCGATTGCCGCCTAAGACCCTAAACGTGATTTGTTTAGTCTTACATGTAAATATTACATGAAAAGTATCTTTGAGATATAATGCATAATCTCTCAAAAGCCTTGTTCAACTTGTTTTTTAAGAGGGGCAAAACTTAACACAATTCCTTGCTTAGCTTACAAGGAAAAATGATTTAAATTTGTATAAAATTAGTCAAATAAATTTAAAGGCATTTAAATAATTGCAATTTTGTTATATTCATATCATATATGTGCATAGAAACATATATAGAATATATCGTATAATATTCGACGCATCTTCTTTGCAATTTGAATTTTTGATTGAATTTAAGTTAAATAAAATGTAAGCAAATGTGGTAAGAAAACTTTGAGATACAAAATTGTTAAAAACAAATAAAATCTATATTTTGTTAAAGTTTAAATAAAATAAAACGCTGCACATTGAATAAAAAGATTGCCTGGATTTGTTAACAACTAGAATTGTAAAAGAGATATAAAAAATAAAAAATCAAATTTAAAAACAAATAATATAATAATATATGTTGTTTTAGTTTAGTGGAATATCAGTCAATTCTGTAATATACTTTTAAGCATTTAACATTGTTTATTTTCTAAAGACAAAATAAAAATTTTAAAAAATAAAATATAGATATCAAGCTATTTCAATTATAAAAAAAAATGTATATTTTATTTTATTTATAAATTTATATATATATTTAATTAATTACAAAATGAGTTATAAATTCGTATTACAGATTTTCCATCTTTTCTTTCAAGCTCTTGCTCTCTCCCTCTAATAGATCCTTACAACATATCACGATCGTAGCACTTGGTGGTATTTTTGCACTCGTCGTCGTGCACTTGACGGAATACTAAGAATCATGTTTAAATATTAAGTTATAATTATAATAATTTGAATTTGAAGAGACTTTCTTGGCCACTTACCATTCTTGGTATTGAAGCAATTCCATTCGGCCAGTTCGCACTGTCCGGAGAACTCGACGATGCACTTGCCATTGGTGGCACAAACGGGCAGCGACTTTTGCGGACACTGAAAGTTGCACTTGCCCAGCGCCTGCAGTTCGCGCTGCCGCTCGAGCAGCTGGGGCACTTCCTCGTCGGCGGTCAGCAGACGAGCTGTTTGGTGGCCCGGCTTTGTGGTGGCCTGGTTGCTGCTGCTGCTGGTTTGTTGTTTCTCGTTTTGCTTCTGCTGCTGGTTCTCGCGCTCTTTGATCGCCTGATTGATGGCTTGGGGTATGTGCGTCTGCGCCTGCTGCATCACATAGCCGACGTGCTGCTGTATCTTGTTGACCTTGTCGCCAATGTCCAGCGGCGCTTGGCCGGGCAATGAGACCACAATGTGCGGCACCGGCTTCATCACCACTTTGTTGTGGTCCGCAGCAGGAGCTGCATGCTGCCAAGTGGCCGTGGACTGATGATTTATTACCTGCGGCACCTTCGGCTGCTCAACATGTGGTGGCAGCAAATCCAAATGGGGCACCGCTACTCCATGCCCCGCGGCACGACCATTTCCCGTGCCCTGTGGCACGTGGCCGGTTAGCGTTGTGGCCACACCATGTGGCTTCTGCTCCAGCACCTGATTGATGTGATTCGTTATCAGCGTTTGAACGTGCGCGGGCAGCTCGATGGGATGCGGCAGCTGTTGCTCCGGCTTGTCCAACTCCACGGCGTGCGTCAGCGCAAACAAAGCTTCAGTGAGAGATCGAGATTATATATATATATATATATATATAGATTGATATATATGTATATATACTTCTCCACCAGGTACTCACCAAATATCAGCAAAGTTTTCATGTTTAGTCTCTTAAAATCCACAAAAATCACCAAATATCCAAAGTATCCAAATTCGTTCCACTCACGTTCCACACTCAACTGACTTTTACCGGACGACGCTCGGCAGCGTTCTGTGACGCTTTCGTTCGGAGCTCCCGGTTTTTATACACGATTCCCAAAAACTGATCAGAATTTCAGTTGTGTTTGAGACAAACCAAAGATTTGTCATAAGCATTTCAATTTTTGTTTAATGCACTTTTTATGATAATTCAATTATGATGCTTTGCAAATTCTGTACTCTCGACAGGAACTGGTTTCGTTCGACTTAAACGGTCGACTGAGCAAAAAAAAACTCTGCTTTGCATTAATCGCTTCCTTATAGAATATTATGAGTGATAATTTAACTTTCTTATTTTTAATCCCTTATTGTGTTTAAAATTTCTGATAATAAACTTGGGTACATTTAAGAACCATTTTAGATGAACTTTCAACTTTCAAACGTAAAATTGTACCAAAATTTAAAATAAATAAGCATACATTTAGGTGCTCAAATTTAATTTCTTGCTTAAAATAACTTTTTAGACACAGCCGAAAGGTATTCTTTTAAAAACGCAGCCACACAATTTGAATGTACTTTAACAAGTATTAATTTTAATTTTATTTTAATAACCATTCAAATTAAATTAAAATAACACAAATAAACTCTGCTGTGTCGATATTATTTTTTGTATACAAAAGACACAAAACATGTATGCAAATTTCCCACGGGACTTTGCACGCTTTCACACTGAAAACAAAAGGTTTTTTATTTTTGGCAGGCAGAATTTACGCACACTCTGACAGGCCCAAAAGCAGATAATAATGATAATGAATTTTGCATATTTTTGCCAGGTGTTAAAATTAAGGATTATGAGATGCAGCAACAGCAAAAAAAAAAAGCAGAATATTTGTCAATGCCAAAGCGACAAAATTTTGTTATAAAAGCATTTGAGTCCGCAGACAGAATCAACAGTTGAACAGTTGCTGCACACGCAGTAAGGTAACAACAACAACAACAACAACAGCCAAGTCCAAACACTCTCCTTCAACATGCAGTTTTCGTTGCTCTGCCTACGTAAGTTTGACAAGCACTGCATACGTTAATCAAACTGTAATTGCAACTATCTTTCTCTAGTTTGCTTTGTGGCTGCCGCTGCGAGCGCCACTGTGCTGCCGGTGAAGCGCAACCACCTACCGGCGGTTAACCAGCATGGCGAAACGGTCTGGCTGGATGAGACGATCAATCCGGTGCCCGCCAAATGCGACTTCGCCTGCACAGATCACGATATTGAGGTGTGCGCCCACAATGGACAGTGCCTGCAACTGTTCACCAGTCGCTGTACCATGGCCGCCTACAACTGTCGCAATCCCCAGAAGCGCTTTAACATTGTCGAGAACTATCGCTGTACGCAGGGATATCAGCCACTGTGCAGCCAGGCGGAACGCAAGGAATTGGGCCTGACGCTCTAAAAGGAAAGTGTGGGATTCTTTGGAAGTTGGCTGAACACTTAATATATAAACTATGCATTACATGCATCAAAAATAATACAAATAATATTTTACATTAAAAGAAAATAACGTAATGTGCGCGTGAATTACAAATTACAAATGTTATTTTTAATTGAATGGCTTTTAAATCAACACTCATTCATTTATTGAGAGAATGAAAGCAAGCCTACGACACATGTCCCATTGAGTAATCAACTATTCTTTTTATTCAATGCAAACGTTCGTTACGACACGACAACTATACATACATACATACATACATACATACATACGTAAACTTAAAACACAAGATTTACACAACAAATAAAATATGTATGTAAATAAATAGATATAAATAAGTTCACTTACCCAAATTAAGTGTAGGTGGAGCGCCTACTTTTAATTTTTTTAATAAAAGGCACTTCCTTCGCACACTCTAGTCCGTGTGTTTGCACTATTAGTATTTACACATTCTTAAATTTAAACACGCCAAATAATTTTGTGGTATACTATAAAACCGACATTATTAATTATTAATTAAACGATTTTAATAAGAGCGCAAATATTAACACTGCACACACGAAAAAGCAAGTGTAGTCGTTTGCTTAAAAAGCGCGCAAATGCGTTCGAGTATATGTACGCACATGCCGATGTACATATAAATATACATGTATGCATGCATATGAATAACCGCTCTCTGGTTCATAGTTCACCTCTTTGCTCTTTATCACTCCATGTGCAATAGCAAATGCAGCAAGTGCAAATAGGAAAGCTCAAGGCGTAACTCTCAAACACTTTGGTATGCGAAAAGAAACGGAAGAAATGAAATGGCAGGCAGCAGAAGCTGTGAGTGACAAAAGCCGCACTCCATGTTCCGCTCACAAATACTCTCACAGGCAACAATACCGCAACTGTACGAAAAAGAGAAAAGACAATGGCAAAAGCGGCGAGACACAAATGTAACGCCAATGTTACGCTCTAATACACTCTCCTAGGCTGCCTTTGCTTACGTTACTTACTTCCTTCGTTTTTCGTTTTACCGTAAACAAAAGGCACTCAATGTTCCGCTCATAAACACTTTATATTTTTATAGAAAAGGAAGTAGAGGCAAACACTCTATTCTCCTCTTATAGAAAAAGCAGGCAATAACAATAACAACAAGTAGTGAGAGCCGCGATCAATATTCACCTCACTTATAAGAAAAGGGCCAAACTCACCATTACTTTGTTTGTTTTTGTTGGTGTTAAATGGTGTTCTCTAAATTTGACACATCGAATTTTTATTTTGTTTTTATATTATATTGATAAAAAAAATGTATACATATAGAGGACTTAATCCTTTTGCCACATTTACATCTTGAGATCGTGCTCTGTGCACCGACGACCGCACAAGTTCATGCGACAAATATCCTCGTCCACGGCGCGGAAGCCCAAATCACGGTGTTTACAGTTAAAGGTGTCCATGATGCATTGATTGGGAAACTCATGGATGCAGATGCCGTTGTGGGCACAGATGGGCTCCAGCTCAAACTTGGTGCACAGCTTGTCGCAGTTCTCAGCAGGAGTTGGTGGCATTGTGGTGGCTGATCCTGAGCTGCTGGCCAACAGCAGCTGATGACAGCTCTTAGCCGAGACGCGTTTAGTCACCATGGTTGGGCTACTCGTGGTGCTGGGTGGTGCAACGATAACAGGTTGAACTTCCGAGGAGGCGGTTTGCAAGCCTGGGTTGGGCATGCCGGGATTAGGGATGCCAGGGTTGGGCATGCCGGGATTAGGGATACCAGGATTGGGCAGGCCAGGATTTGGAATACCAGGATTGGGCAGGCCAGGATTGGGGATGCCAGAATTGGGCTTGCCTTGATTGGGCAATCCAGGATTCTCCGTTTCCACAATAGATCTCACTTTTCGCACCTTGACCACTCCAGTTGGAATACCAGGATTGGGCAGGCCAGGATTTGGAATACCAGGATTGGGCAGGCCAGGATTGGGGATGCCAGGATTGGGCAAACCGCGATTTGGCATACCAGGATTGGGAATGCCGGGATTAGGAATACCAGGATTGGGTAGGCCAGGATTAGGGATGCCAGGATTGGGCAAACCACGATTTGGAATACCAGGATTGGGCATGCCAGGATTAGGGATGCCTGGATTGGGCATGCCAGGATTCTCGACTCCAGGGTTGGGAATGCCACGGTTTGGAATGCCAGGATTCGGCATGCCGGGATTGGGGATGCCAGGATTGGGCATGCCAGGATTTGGGATACCAGGATTTGGCTTGCCATGATTGGGTACTCCAGGATTCTCCGTTTCCACAATAGATCTCACTTTTCGCACCTTGCTCACTGGCACAAGCACCTGCTGGGTAACTGCCTTTCCAGGGTTGGGCACGCCAGGATTCACGACTCCGGGGTTGGGTTTACCGCGATTTGGAATACCAGGATTGGGCTTACCACGATTGGGCACTCCAGGATTCTGTGTTTTCACAACAGATCTCACATTACGCACCTTGACCACTGGCACAAGCACATCCTCGGTAACAACCTTTCCTGGCTTCACCTCCACCACACGTGCCACCTCCACCTGATCTTTGTCCGGAACTATAACGGGCTTCCCATTGGATAGCAACGGCACTTGGACAGTCACCCGACCGATCTCTGTAGTTGGCTTCACCTGCGCTGCGCTAAATACGGAACACAGCAGCACTACAAGCAGATACGAGATCAGTTGAGTTGGGAAACAGTATATTCAAAGAAGCGCTCTCACCTGTGGCCAATACTAAAAGGAGCTTGCCCATCTTCTGAATGCGACTTCTTAATCTTCTGTGTCCTAAACTGGGCCTTGGCATTGGCTTTTATACGATTCAAGATAACGCCGGACATAAGCAACCGGTTGCAAACTCAATTGAACAGCTGTTGTGATCACTTAACGCAATTTTTCGAACCGGTTCTGACAAAGCTTTCCTTAATAAATCCAGCAATTATGATTATTGTTTTTGGGTGGGTTTCGTGCACTTCATTAGGTATGCATTTATTTTGGAGGAAAGGTAAGTCGATTCTTTGTTTTTATAAAATTCTTTTTATTATTTTAGTAATATTTCATACACTTCCTTAGTGTAAATTACATTTAAAATTCTATGTTATTGGGCATAGACATACATATAGTTAAAAAAAATTAAGTTAATGGACTTTTTTTTAGTGTTACCTATAAGCTTAAAACTCCCCATATTTTTATTATTATTATTCATTTTTTTGCCTTTTGCGACACAAAAAATATTTCTTAACACTTTTAAAAATCGTTTAAGGCGTCAAATATTTTGATTAGGAAATCATTAAATTGTAGTTTTGATATAGATAGTTATGGGTATATATATACGGATATAAAAGAGTTGACCACTTTGAGTTCGGTTTTAAGTTTTCGTTGAGTTTAAGTTTACACTATTAGGGTCCGTACTGTGATCTGACAGCATTGCGATCCCTAAACCTTTGCACATTCCGTCCATCTTTTAAGTTTACATTTGTGTGTAAGTAGTACGTAGTTCAGTTATTTACGATTAGTTTTACTGTTGCATATTTATTTTGCTCATTATTATTATTATCATTGTTCTTTTCATTCTATCATAGCGCAAGGCTAACTAAAACTCCAACTACATATCCTGGGGATTGTCCATACCATAAACGCAAATTTTTGATAGGTTCTTCATTGATCTGGATATATATATATATATATATATATGGACAGCAAGGGGCGCTTTATATTAGAAAAGAGAAGAGATAAATTGTTGAATTGGAAGAAGGACAGAAGAGAAGAAATTAATAAGGAAATTGATAGAAAAGCATATATTTAATAAACGCCCAATCGCTGCCCATTTCTAAACTATATTTAAGAGATTTTAAATTATAAATAAAAAAAAAAAATTGTAACAGTACTTAACACTCGGGACTCATTCTCAATCTACGCTTCATATACAGTTTAATTATCATTTCCGGTATATCAATAAATATTTGTTTGTTTTAAAAGGTGTATAATCTTAAGAACTAATCACTTTTATAGTTAATATCTTTAGGGCTCCAAAGCACTACTAAAACTATAAACAATCTGCTGTGTTATCATATTTTTCATTCTTGTGTGTGTATGTTTTTTTTTTTGACAAAGTATATTTTCTATTCTACAAACATGAAATATTTTTACATAACAAATAGTTAAAAAGTTAGACAAAAAAAATAATGTATATGATTAACAATTTTTAACTAATTTCACATAAATTTTTAGTTCTGTTCACTTGTGTTGTTCGGTTTAAAAACTACAATAAATTGTTATAAAATAAATTATGACTTAAACTGTATACATACATATGTGGGATTGCTTAAAATTTATTTGAAAGTAGTTCATTAGTTAGTTTTAACTTTTTTTTTCGTTTTTTGAGTTTATGTTAGGTGGTCCAGATACTATATAAAGTGTCTGGGTATTTTGTTTATAGTGGTTTTTTTTTATCATCTTGTTTTTTTTATTTGCGTTCCATTGGCTTGACTTCGAGCAGCTGAGGATAGTTCTCCACGATGTTCAGTAGGATCGTATCAATATAATGCTTTAGGCGCACATTTTCATCTTCCTTTTCCTGGAAAGCCTGCTGCAGCTGTAAATGTACATAAAACCGATTAGTTTGATACTCTTATTCATAGTGAGGAACATTTAACACAAAGACAGGCATATGTGATACCTTAACTTTTGAATACTTATATATATAGATGAGAGTTATGAAGTTTGAAGTTTGATGATCTTGAAAATGTTAAGAACCGAATGAAACCAACAACAAATATAAAATTTTGTATAAAATATTATTGTGCCGAAAAAAATGTTAAAGAACGTGAACCACAACCATACAACAGTGGCTGTCAAACTGCAGCACATGCACAGCGGCTCCGAAACCGTGTTTCTTGTAATTTTTGCCTTGTTTGTTTTTGATTTTTGTTTTTTGATTTTTTTTTGGGTTGGTGGATAAGCATTACCTGACTTAGGGAGGCTAATGTGGCTGAATCCACAGAATCCTGTAATACAATAAATACAATATAAATATATATATATGATGTAAAAAAACGAAGATATGCGAAATGCAGCGGGACTCTCAAACTGTGCGAATAAAAACAAGCGTGACTGTGCGTGGGCGGCGGTGTTTGACTAATGTTTGCGGGCGTGGACGCAGCATAGGTGAAGCATAGATCATAGAACGGGTACACAGTAAGAGATTTCATATAGAGCATACACACCTGAGCTTGCGACATCTCCTCCAGCTCCTGGGCCAGATTGTTGAGGGTGCCATTCAATAGATGACGACCCTGTTCCACGCTGTTCGTGAGCATGGTGGCCTGATTCGTCAACATGGTTGCCTGCAGCTCCTCGTTCTGCTCCTCAAGAGCTAAAGAAAATAAATTGCAAAGATTAGTAGACTGTCTGAAAGTAGTCAACCATCATCAATCACATACAGCGATTCTTTTGTCGCATCTCCTCAAGCTCCTGATGCAGTTCCTCTAGTCTTATGCTCTCCGGCGATGTGGTGGGCATGGCGCGTGCCCCGTTCTCCTCGCGGGCGCGCTGCAGCTCCCGACTCAGCTCGAGCATCAGCTCCTCGGTGGATTTCTTTTCCTGCTCGTGACGTCGCAGCGCCTGCATTTGCTCATCGTACTCCTGCTGTAGAGCGGCAATCTGATCGCGTGCCAGCTCCAGCTGCTCCTCGGTGCGATGCAAATCGTTGGCCTGTTTATCGCACAAGACACGCAATCGTTGCGCCTCATCGCGCAGGGCGTTCGCCTCGATCTCTGTGGCTTTAATTTTCATTTGGCAGTTCTCGTTCTGAAGCGAGGCTTCGCGTTCGACGCGTGCCAAAATTTCCCGATGACGCTTCTGTTCCTCGGCCAGACGCTCCTCGGCGCGCAATTCCGACTGATCAAAAAAAACAAAAAAAAAATTCAATTAGCATCGATTCCAGTCATTGCCAAACTGTTTTGGGCCACTCACCTCTCTGTACTGCTCTTCGAGCATGTGGTAACGCGCCTGGAGCACCGCATATTCAGTCTTTGTGCGCGTCGTCCGATCCTCGGCTATATTCTGCGTATCCGAGAGATCGTCCACCTTGCGCTGCAGCAGCTCCAACTGTAACAGAGAATGAGAGTTCTTAAATTGTAATTGAATATGCATTTTATTGTTTATCATTATTATTTTTAGAGTATCGAATCGATAATAGGATTTTCCATAATTGCGCTACTAACACAATCGCTTTTCATGTGCCGCAAATCGTGGAGCAGCTCATTCACCAATTGCACATCAGCCATGTGATTTTTCAAATACATTTGCATATATCTGATATACACATTATCTGGGTCTCTATATATGCCTATATGCTGCTGTTGCACTCTGCTCATCAAAAATTCAACAAATTTTTGTTGGCTTCACGCGTTCGACGGCGTCTTTGCTCATTTGCTTGCCTCAACCGACTGCAAACGTAGCCGGAGTCTGTTTTATTTGTTTTTTTCTCTTTTTTGTTGCTTTTTTTTTTTGTTCAACGGCGGCAAAGAAGACGGCAAACGACGCACGCTGCAGGCTGGCAACACTTAATAACACTGTGCAACAAATTCTAAAAAAAAATTAATTGATCGCAGAGAGAGTAAAAATACATTTTATTATTCAAAAATTACAAAATTGTTTTTATTGAAAATATTATTATTTTTTTCTTTTTTAGTTATTTTTAGTTAAGCTCTGTGTAATATTCAGAAGTGGTTCTTCCTTTTTTTTTGGAGTGATATCGAAATAGAAATCAAAGAATAACTATAAATTTGCAGCACAGTGTTATTGGGCATGCCTAGCCCATATAAATTTCATAAATATTAAGTATACGCCCAAGTGTTTTCCATGTGTGGAATAGGCCCCCAACAAATGTTGGCGTTGCATTCATTAACTATTTTTGGTAGACATGTGAAACCAAACAGTTGACTGCAGCGATTTCAGTTTGCTCCAACTGCTGTTCAGTGTAATTATATATATGTCTATATATATATATATATATGTTTGTATACAATGCAAGAAATCAGTCGTCATTTGTGTGCTCAGCTGCTGTTTTGTGCCGATAAGAAATGTTTAAGGCGGATGCGATTCTTTGTTGCAAGTTAAATACTGGGTAACTGATAGTCAGCAGATGCTGCAAATTGCAGTGTTGCAAAACAAATCAAATGCGATCAAAGCAGACTTCGACAGTGTTGCAAAGCGATCTAGCAAACTTGTTTTTTTAAATAAACTTACAAAATAATTTCTGTAGCTTCGCAATAATAATTTAATAATAATAGAAAATTACATTAAATAGAAACAGAATTCTCAGTTTTTTCCCCTCTTTTTCTCATTCATTAGCTCACATTCTTTTTAAGTCAAGTGAAAAGTTCAATTGAATGAAATGCGCAGCACTTGTCATACAAATTGTGGGTGGTTTGGGCTGCCCAGTTGCTGTAAAACTGTAGACAAAGGCTTCAATTAAGCTTAATTAACTGCAATTTGCGACGGGTGGGTTGGAGAGCAATGTAAATAATGTCATATATAAAATCGGCAACAGCAACAAAGCACAAAACAATTTTGACGTCAAAGCAAATACAGAGATCTATATGGCGACTATATAATATATACTATTCAATATTTAGCAGTATGAGAGACGTGGACAAACAACGCGACGCGCGACGCGGCAGCAACTGAAAAGAATTAGGAATGGGGTCCGCCGAAAAATAACATGTAAACTATCTAACTGTGGCGAGAGAGAGGTTGACGAAGAGTAAGAGAGAGAGCGAGAGGGAATGAGACAAGTTGAGTCAAAGTCTACGAAGGGGGCCTCTATAACTTACATATATATGTGTACAATGAACCATGCCAAAAATTATAGTACATGCATATATAAAATGCCAGAAAACTAGAATCTTATTCAAATTCTACAGAAAAGAAATATAAAAACAAAAAAAAAAAAACAACAACAACAACCGTTGGCCAAAATAAACAAAAAGTACATGCCATAAAAAAAATTATACTATACATAAAAAGAAAATAATAAAAATCCAAGCAAACACATTGAGTAACAAGTGCCGTTGCCAAACAGGAAAGTAATGTGTGCGTAAGGGAGAGGGAGAGAAAAGAGAGGTTCAGTGAAAGGGCGAACTAGGGGGGGAAGTGCCAAGAGCAATTTCTTAATGCTTCACTTTTCTTGTCACTTTTGTTGGGGCCCATCAAAAATGTCAAACAGGGTTAGTTCCAGGGTCATTGCGGTCTGTCTATAAAAATCGGAAACACTCTGTGAAAATATTGTTATACTTATTTTGAGACTGGCTGTAAGGAAAACAACAACAAAAAACAACTGTGAACTGGAAAGTTTTGACAATGTGGCAGGTGACATAATGGGGGGAAATAGGTACTTAATAATGAAAAATGGGTGTGTAAAAGTTAAAGACAACTGGCAAAGACTAGGGAAATGCATTAGTCAAGTTGAACACATTTCTCGATACAAGATACAAAATTGAGAAATATCTTCTAATGCAATCAATCAATATCGATCCAAATAATAGTTTTTAATGATGTTGTTTCAAAGTAACTTCACTTGACTAAAATTATTCACACTTTAGCAGCTCATAAATTTCAATAGCAATTGCAAAACTTTAGCGTTGACCTCAAAAGATTCCAAACAGCAACGGAATCAACGGATAACAAACAAAACAAACAAAACCCTTGCAACACTTTCCGCTGGGCAATAAAATGATCCCATTTTTGTTACATTTATCAAACGAGAGTCAGTTCGACGATTGGATACATATATATGTGTATGTATGGTAAACAAATGGACAGAAGAACAAGTGGAAGCTGGTTAGACACATCCGTTGGCTGTGTCTTATCGGGGCCTAGCAGTGACCTCCAGGGCTGCTATTGTGGAGCGATTCGAAAGAATGCCAGACTTTTGCTTGTGATTAACAATAACATGCTCGCATTCACAGTTGTGTGCCCAATTAGCAGACCCCAATGGGCGCCAATAATTGTGAGAGCGCGTAGTACTCGTGCATAAAACTGGAAAATTGCATCATGCAATTAGTTGCATGTCGAATTCTTAGCTCGGCTGTGTTGTGTGCCCCATGGTGCCGCAGAGTGGGAAAATCGCCTGTTCCACACACAGCTAACCCATATCGCATCGACATCCCATTCCCCAATTTCCCCCCGACCAACTGTTGCAATCGCATTAGTTCTCGCTGCGATACAAACTAATCTGTTTTCGAAACTTAAGACCCCAAAAGGCGCTTCTGTTCTCATTTCTCATTTCTCGGTTACTTTCGTTGACACATTTTACCACACTAATCATCCGTTTGGTTAAGTTTCAGTTCATTCATTCAGTGTTTTTTTTTTCTGGTTCATTCATCAACGTTTGTTATTTTCTAAGGCATTTTCTAATTTGTGTTTATATATTTCTCTTTAATTTTTTTTTTTTTTGGCAGCTGATCTCATTTTACGCATTTTTCGTACGCTAGGAAATATAATTTATATGTTTTCTGTTTACGTTCGACAGATGTTTGCAATTCACACAAAAATAGATTTTTTTTTGTTAAGGTAAATATGTCAAGGAAATACGTAAACAGTATGAAACACATTAACGATAAATGGAAAATGCTTTGGGAAATAAAAAAGTTTTACAATCACTTTCAACTAACATTAAAAATCATGCAAGCTTATTAAAAATATTCGCTATCAATTCGAGTTTGGAGTCTTTTTAATTAACTATATTTAAAATAATTCCAATTATTTTCTCAATTAATTTTACACTTAATTTAATCAATTTCCATTCTATTCGCACTTTAAGCACAACAATCAATTTTAAGTTATGCAACACTACTACAACTGCTGTTTCCAACACTCACATCGTTGGTTTCCAGCATTTTAGTTGAAGTCACAGCAACAATTTCAATAAATTTCATATAAATCGAAATCTTTCTCTAAATATTTATTTTCACACATTTATTTTAGTGTAGTACGCCAGTGTTTCACTCCAGAGGTCGACTAAACCACCCGACTTGTCAGCGGCGCTTATTTATACTAAAATTGACATTATTGACATGCTATACTAGACAGTGAGTGCATAGAGTATATACAGAGGGCTAAAACAGGGGGCTACTCGGTTCGGGTACCACGCAACCCTGAACAATTCATTTTGAATTTAGTACATCGAGAATGTGCACACAGGTACAGGTACACAGGTACACAGGTGCAATTACCTGAAATGGTGGGGGCGTTTAATGCAATTGCATCGTCAATATCATGTAATATTAAAGAACCTGTTTTGGGGTCATATTGTTGGGGGTTTGCTTACTTGCTCGTTGAAATTATCGCATATCTCCGCACTGAGGGCGCCGTTCATTTTGCCGTTAGTCCCGTTTGTCGCTGTTCCTCCGCCTCCTCCGTTGCCGTTTTCCTCGAAATCGCAAAGCAATTTGTTTTTGAAGTTCTTAAGGTTTTCCAATTTGAAACCGTTTGTGTTCGTATTGTTTGTTTTATTGTTGAATTTACTTGTCAACGTTTCCAAATTGTATATTTTATTGTGATTGTTATTGTTGTTGTTATTGTTGTTGTTCGATTCGAGACTGTTGTTGTTGTTCGTTTCGAGCTTATTCTCGATAAACACCAGCGAATTTGGCTCCGAATCGGATGGCACAATATCCTCAAAATCGGCCGGATTGAGACTCAGAAATGTCTCCTGATCGATCAGTATGGGCTGCTTGCCAAATCCGGGATACTGTCCAGCCACGCCCACGCCCAAGCTGTAGGCGTTGCACAGGGGATTTTGCGTGGAGCTGGTGTTGAAATTCAAATTCAAATCCTCCAGACTATCCGCTGACGAAAGTTTTTGACTAGCGTTCCGATCACTACCGAATTTCACGCAATTGTTGTTGCTATTGTTCAGTGAGTTATTTTTGTGATTAATGGTTGCTGCTGCCGCTGTTGTTGCTGCTGCTGTTGCTGTTGCTGCATTCGATGTGGGTCCGACAAATTCGAACTGACCCGCCCACATATCATAGGCTAAGTCAATGCTATCGGGCTGGCTGGCAGGTTGACTACTCATGATTTTTGTGTTTTTTTTTTTGGTTTTTATATTGTTTTTATGAGTTTTTCTAGTCGATTTGCTTTTTTTGCAGTTGGAGGCGTGGCACTGGGCGTTGATTGTTCACACGTTTTGTTGTTGTTGTGGTTGTTGCAAGTGGAAGACACTTGGATGTTTTCTTTATTTTTGTTTTGTTAGTTTTGTAAGGCACATTTTTGGGACATTTCAGTTTAAGTTTTTATTGTTCACATTTTGAAAATAGTTGTAAATGTTTCTATGCCTACTAAAAACAAAAATTTAACAATGGCGAGACACTAATATATCAGTATCAGTATTTAACAATTTTAACAGTTTCTTTTTATTATATTATTATATATTTGATTTGTTATTTTGTATTAATGTTTATTTTATTATATATTTTTATCGCTCTTAAATTTTCGTATGGTTGAATAAAAGTTTGTTTTTAAGCAGTTTTTTAAACAATAGCGCAACAAAAATTGAGTTTAAGCTAATTCTCATAGCAATTAGTCTTCGCTGACAAACTCCTGACTCGAAATTCAAAAAAAAAATCCACGCATTCTAAAACATTTTGTAGAAATGTGCACGCATATTTCCCTAATGAGTTCCTTCAACCCGAAAGAGCAATCAGCAGCAAGTGCGAACAACAATTGCCAGAGGTATTTTTAATTTTTCTTACAGAACTGTAATTTAAACGATATTAGGGAAGCAGAGACGAAAGATTTTCAAGATGAAAATCAAGCTCGAGGCTAAGCAAATTGAAAGGTAAAACTGTTCCGGATTCCATGCAGCAGTAGCCTCAGGGGGCCCACACAACAACAACAACAAGAACAACAACAATAACAACAGCAGCCGTAGCGCACAATATGAAAAGCAAAATAATCAAACAAAGGAAAATGGCGAATGGCATTCAAGAATTTTTCTTCAACAATGTTTTTTTTTTCATCTTTCTTTTCCATCCAGTATTTTATGCAGGAAATGCGCGCGCGCGCAGACAAACAAAAGTCATAAGCTAAAAAGTTCTCCCCTCCCCAATTCCCCTTCTAGTTCTCTTCTGCTGTTCTGGTCACGCCTCTTTCTACACGACTGAGTCTGGTCGGCGCTCTGTTTTTGAGAGTATTCTTCTCTGTTTAATTTCCGACTTGAATTGATGAACTTCGTGCAGATAAAGCAACGCAGAAGACTCTGCTGCAGAGTCTTCGCAGCGAGTCTTTTTCGCTGTTTAGTGGAGCATGCAATGCTGCAATTCTTGCCCGAGCATTGCATAATATTTCTATACCCTCTGGGGCGTCTTCTCAGTTTTTTTAGCTTAATTTTTCTCAGCTTTTTGCAGCTGTTTGTTTTTTCCTATTCAACAAGCCAATATGTTTCTGTTGCTGATGATGATGATGATGGCGATGATTCAATTCAAGAAATGGGAAAATGTGTCATGCACATGAGTCTTAAATTTTCTTAAATGGTTTATAATAAATTTGCATGAATCACAAAGAGCTGAAAATGAAGAGCGCACCGCAGCCTTTCGTCTAGAGAATTCGCACAATTGTGCATGTCAAATGTTCTTAAGTGGCTGCCATAATAAATTTTAATTTATTCTCTGCGCAAAATCGAGCACATTTTCGGAATGTGGCATATAACGAAATTCAACTAAGTAAGAAATTTAAGAAATTCCCCAATGCAATGCAGAAATAAATTTACAACAATTTTTATTACATTCCCGAAAACAACAAACTATGCAATTTAGCGTGCTGATTCCCAAACATTTCGAAAATAAGTATTATATAATTATTCAACACTATTTTGTTTACATAAATCTTAATTTTTATGATCTTCAGTCTGTCAAGTTTTGGCTTCCAGAAAACTCTTCATGTATTTAACACGATGTCAAGTGCTTTGCCCCCAGTTGACAAACGCAAAAACAAAAAACAACAACAACAACAACAACTTGACCACAAATTTCATTGATTTATGTACTTGTTGCCAATAGACCATTACAGCAGTAGCAAAGACAACAACAACAACAACTTTCACCAGTCCTGACCAGTCACAATAGCAATACAACAATTTAAAGTCTGTCGCACATTTCTTAGCCAAGTTTTTTTCACTGGTTTGTTTTTAAACATTTCTCCAGAAAAACGCAATAACTTCAGACCAAAAAAAACACATTAAAAAAACGAAGTTTGGCCTTTGTTTTTCATCAGCTGCTGCATTCACTTGCCCGCTTTTATGGCTGATCGTTTATAAACATGGCATAATCAATGCATCGGTGGCGTATGCGTGATATTCAACTTGCAACGCCCCAATCAGAGACGAGCTGCAGACAGTTTTATGATGCTCTCATGCATATTGATTTGTGGTTGCCCATTTGACGTGTTGCAGGTGCAGTTGTTGTTGTTGTTGCTGTTGCTTTTTATTGCTGTTGCTGTTGCAGTTGCAGTTGCAGGCGCTCACGATTTGAGACAATGAAAATTAAGCTAATGACGCATCCACAGAACGTGCAACGCCGCGTCGTGAAAACGAAAATTGTATTCACCAAAATCATAACAATAATTATGTGACTTTGAGTTTTATTGCTTTTTAAGGTTGCTGCCCACACACACATATCACAAAAGAAATTGCATTTGGGCAATATTTGCTGCTTTTAGTTGAGAGTATTTTATTAAATTTAGTTAGTATTTTCTTTATAAGTTTATTTTATCTGCTTTTATTATAATACCTAAAGAAAAACACGTACATTTAATGTGAAAAATAACTTAGCTTTGATAACGTTGCAAAACAAATAGTTTTAGATTATCTTTAATTATCAATCAAGTGAAAACTGCAAATATCTAAGTCTAATCTAAAGCAATACCAAATATTTAAATATCTGTCATGCCTCAACCGAAAACAATTACTCAATTATAGAAGATTACTTAGTTTACTGCAAAGTGAATTAAGTAATTATTTGTTGACGAGAATGTTTTAGAATTGTTTGCCCCGTTTGCTGATATTTCAAAAGAGACCATGGCCAGACACAAAATAGATTGTTGGCATTCACAATTCGAAGGCACTGTCATAATCCGCAGCTGTTCTACTTTCGCGTGATCAACTCTTCCAGGAAAGCAATTTAACAGCATTAAGCCCTAACAAGTTCATCTATTTACACACTCCCAGAGTGCAGCCGCTTGCAATTTGGTTCAGCATTTTTGCACCAGTTTCTAGCCTCATTGTTAAACTGCAGAGCGCATTTTTGCCATGTCCATTACGTTACAAAAGCCTTTGAGACGCCCACACGCTGCGCCCTTTCAGAACCTGGCCAACACACACATAAAAAAAGAAGCTTTGCTAACCTCGTTTCTCAATATGGGGGCTGTCAGGGAGACAGACAACAGCTGTTTGCTGTCACACTGATCTCTCACCTTGCCTTTTGCATAATTTCTCAATGCAATTGCAGCGGAGGAGGAACAACAAGAAGTGGTAAAAACAACTCCTAAACTGTGTAGTAATCATTGAAGAAGAAGAAGCAGCAGCAGCAACTGCTAAAATTTACCTCATGTTCCTCTTTCATCTTCATTATATAAGCATCAAGCCAACTGTAGAGCCAGCAGAGCGTAAAATGATTTTTTGTTGCCAGTCTTAAAAGACAATTAGAATCTCGACTGCAACTTCTAAGCAAATTGTTGTTGGTTTCTCTCTTATTTTTTTTTTTCTTTTTGAGTGTAATGAAAGCAGTTTGCTTTATGTTTTTTGCATGTCCAGGGCCTGTCTCTGTTTATCTCTGGCTTTGTTCTATCGTGCCTTGGCACATCCCCAACCAGTTTCTAATTACACCAAATTCAATGCTCTGCTGCTCGCCAACCATGGAAATAACATTATATTTAGTCTATTTAGCTTGAAAATAAATTAAAACACGACGCAGCACACTCAACAAATGCAAAGTCAAACATTTGGCCAGCTTATCAGTAGTCGACTTTATAGGTGAAGCAACCCCGGCAGGGCTAAGGTCAATTTCGGAGGGTGTCAAGGGAGCAACGCAGCGGAAAATGATTGATAATGGTTTCGAATTTTTGGGGTGTACTGCGCCTTTTCGACACATTCTATGGGCTGATCATGGAATTGGTGGTTGGAAAATCTGTGAAAATTAGGTAGATGATGGATTACGTTTGGGTAAATATAGTGAAAATAAATAAAACAACTTTTAAAATCAAATAACTCTTTTCATAAGCGTGTTCTTAAAGTAGTAAAACTAGCTCAAATGAACAAAATTCCTAAGATTCAAAATATGTGAAATGAACCTCTTTTGGGAACAACGAGAAATTAAAAACGAAACGTTAAAAATAAACTCAAAATATATGAACAAATTAAGGGAGGAATTTTTTCTAGATTTATCAAAGACCACTCTTCCTATATAAATAACCGATTATTTTAATTAAGATTTTATTTGAGCATACAATTCCAGCTCTTAATTAACTACGCGCCTAAACTTTCTTTAGCTTGAAATTATTTCAACAATTTGTTCATCATTTTTGAGTCAATAGCAGAAAACGGTAGCAGCAGCAAGTAAGAAAAAAATTATATGATTAGGTTTTTTTAAAAATGATTTCCACAGCAGATTTACATACAATTGCCGTCATACCAAATGGCCACTCGGAAAGCGGAGAGTGAGGCTGTGGTTGAGAGTATGCGTGTGGGTGTGGGTGTTGTGGGGAGCTGTGACTAAATAAATAAGCAGCGCGCAGCTCATTAAATGCAAATTTTCTTTACATCGTATAAAGCATATTTTCTGTGTCGAACAAAAGAGATTGAAATATTTTTAAATCAATTTTGATTTTCCTTTGCTTTTCATTTTTATGGAATTTTAATTTGCATGTCAAGTGGGCGCGGTAAAAAACCAGAGAAGCAAACGCCAAATTGAAATAAAAAATGTTTGCGATTTTAATATCAATCATAAAGATTAAAAGATTTTCCATTGAGGACATGACTTGGATCAATTTGACATTGTTAATTATGTGGAAACTTTGCCCGTCTTCTTCACAAATATTTTTAAATTAAATTCAACGCAGACCAACAATTGCTCGACTAACAATTAAAAATCACAAATTTCAAAATATTTATTTAAAAGTTGTACGTTTTATCATTGTATTACGAATACACGACAGCATAAATAAACAAACCCGAAAAAAACATCGACTACAACACGCGAAACGCGAAAGTCAAACTGAATGCAAAATTCACGGGCATTTCATAAAGCAAACTATAGCATAAACAAACTGAGAGAACCCCACAGATAAGAGACAGAGAGAGAGAGAGCGAGAGGCCGAGAGAATGAGAGAGGGTAAGAGCTGAGCAGAGAGTCTCTCAACCCCCGGCGATTCGGGCAGATCTTAAAAATAGTCAAACAAATAATGAACAAAACAACAAAGAAATCAACCTCGATCTGCGCTCGCTCATGGATCGCTCCTCTGGGGCACTGAAAACTGGGAACTGGCCTTTCAATCAACGATTTGCCATATGTGCGCCATCAAATGGGTGCCTTTGGCATTACAAACACGCTCTTCACACATGGTACAATATTTAGCGAGGGTGGCAATACAAATAGTTTCTTGAAAATTTAAAGTATACGGGAAAGTTATTAAAGGTAATAGGTCGATTAATTGCGATAAAAATTTTATATTTGAAGTTGTGAAAATAAGAGACACATCTTCTTCTATAAAATAAAAAAACAAAATCCATAAAAAATTGAGATATTTACGAATTTCAAAAGAGAAATACCGCTTTAAAAAATTAGCAATTTAATATAAACTGAAAATAATTTCTATTTCATGTTACGATTATGCACTGTAAGTTAGCAAATATTTGTAATACGCATAAATTCGATGAATCTATAAAAAGTTCTTTTGAAAAATTGTGGCTACTTCTGAGACTGCCCTCTCTCTTTACGAGCTCTCACAACAATGTCAACGCATAATTATGAGGAATTTCAGGCCCAACCCCCAACAAAAGCGCAAGTGAATAAGCGCGGACACAAACCATGTGAGTCGCCGGCAAACGGTAGCGGGACACGCATGCGGGATTCAACGATGGACACGCGTCGTCATCGGAAGATGGGCGGTGTCTTCGCCGCCGCGTTCCCTCTTTGCTGCTGCAGCTGTGTTGATGTCATCCACAGAATAGTATAAAGATTTCCCTCATGTTCGGCTTGAGTTGTAAGTGAGGAGTGAGTAGACCTTTGCTTATTGGCTTTGTGTTTGTTGCTTCTGGTTCCGGTTCTGTGTCTGGCGTACATGTGCCGTTACAATGCTGACTGCTAATTGACTGCCTAATGAAAATTTCTAACAAAATTAACGGTAGGAAAATGCCAGAAACAAACGAAAATAGAAAAAAAAAACAATTTTTAATGAACTTGAAATTGTGCGTGATTTATGTTAAGGTTCTGCATTTATATGTTTTTTATAGGAGGCTCACACTTGAAAAAGGGGGAAATTTGGAAAAAAAACGGGGGCTTGTTATTGCCTCCAAGTTCCGTTTATTGCTATTTTATAGTTGTGTAAGTTGATATTTAAAGAAAATACCGTTTCAAACTGTAATTTTAAATATTTTTGTTCATGAAATGATGTTTGTTGTGTACTTTCTTTTGCCTAAATACAGTATTTAATATTTTTGTTTATTATCGTTTGCTGTGCATAACGGTTGTTATTTAAAATACATCTGTTCATCTATTTCGTTTTAACTGCTTTGACAGCCCTTTTATTCAACCACAAATTTCAATTTGAGATCAATCAAGCAATATTCCGGCGTTGCTTTCGATTAGTCGACCGAGTGGACATCAACCGATAGATCGAGCAAGACGTAAGAGGGTTTTTGTTTTTTTGTTTTTTAAAAACAGACGCCGTAATTAGCGTCGTTTTGCGGCTGCCTCAATTTCCACATTGAATAATCGTTTAATGAGCCGCACACACATACACACACATACATCTACAAATACACTATTAAGGCACCTGACTAACGTAACTGATAAACGCTCGTTATGAGTCCGCAATCGATAAAGGCTGCCAGCTTTTATTTAAGTTGAGGCAAATTTAATTTACACTTGGCACATTTTCCTTTTGCACGTAAATTTATTGCAAATTATTTAGCACCCACCACGAAGAGGACAAACAGCTAAGTTGAGCGCGGTTGCAGCTGCAATTGTTGGCGTCTTTTGCATTTTCCAACAGAAACAAAACAACGAAAAAAAAAACAACACAAAATGTTAAACACGCAAGTGAGCGCTCAAGAGAGAGCAAGAGAGCGGAACTCCCCAGCCAACGCGAGGCGGCCGTTTTTCCGTTGTTATCGCTTCGTTCGTTGTGCACGCGGCAAGAGTTAAATGCAATCTGAGCGCACGATATACGTTGAGCGGGCGAAGCATAGACATTGGCGTCGACGCCACCGACAGCAGCGACGTTGGCGCTCGCAGCCAATCTAACTTGTTGGGTGCCGCCGCCGACGTCGCTGTCGCAGCCGCTTTGTTGCTGTACAGCCGAAAATGCGACTAATTCGACTTAGTAAAAGAAATTCGTAGTGAGAAAGCAGCGTTGAAAACTGTAGCAGCTGCAGCTTACAACAAAAGGATTGAGAATAATGCACAGGAAAAGGGAAGAGAGGCAAAAAATAAATGCAGTTGGGCCTGTTACATAAGTGCTTATTATGTTAAGCGAACTGAGCGCAAAAGCAACACTTGAACCAATGATTTAGCTGACGGCTGAAAAAGAAGTTCGTTTTAAGAACAAGTAAAGCTAAATAACTGCGCAAGTGAACTCAAAGAGCTGGCTTTTATTTAAACTTAATAGAGTTAAAATTTTATTCTGTCATGCAACAAATAAATTTATTCATTTGTTGCTGTTCACTTTTTTTATGAATTTACACTACACTACTTAAGGAACCGGTTAGGGACACCCTTGCGTGCGTCAATTTCTCGGTTGCCTAGCAGCAGCTACTAAGTAAGTATTCGTTTTAATCAAAGAATAGTTCGATCGTCGTCACAGCAACAAACCGAAAACCAAACAAACTAAATTTGTATACAAACACGGCCACCACAATAAAATCTACGCAAATGAAATGAATGCATGCAATTGCAACTGCAGCTGCTTCTTATTGGCTATTTATACTCGAGGCGAGAGGGGGGTCTTCGGGAGGTGTCTGTTTTCTATTTATTAAACACAGTCAACAAATGTCCGCCAAATGTTTGATTAATTAATGCAAACAACCAAAAACTCGCTGGCAATAAAAGTAATGAAACAAGGGGTATTAAGTTTCATAAAGTCTTATTGGTATAACGGCTTAAGAGAGGGGCAATATATATATATATATATATATATATATATATATATATATATAGTATTTATGTGTGTGTGTCAGATAAGCCAAATGATAAAAGTTGTTAAAAAGAGTTTTATAGCTGGTTGTATTGTATTTATAGGCATTGTTTAATTGCCTAAAATTAAACGCCATGTTAAACTACGATCGTATTTGTATCCTTTAACGAAATCAATCAACTTAAAATTAATAATAAAAATTGTACAAATTTTTATCGTTAATGGATTGTTTAAAGCCACATTCACTACCGAAAGCCTAAAAGAGAAAGACAAGTTAAGCGGCAGCACTTAAAATTCCTTCACCCGGGATTACTTCCTTTAAATGTAAATGTTAAGAGTTCAGCGTGATTTCATTCGCACGTACGTAGGCCGTAATTGCTGACTCTCCCTGCTAGCAACTGTCTCATTATTTATAATAAATAATTGTACAAAAACAACAACCAAAGTTGGTTTGGATTTTTGGTGCGGCAAGTGCGCGAACTAGTTGACTATTAATGTAACGCCCGTTTGCCTTGTACAACCTTGCAAAAAAAATAAAATAAAAAAAAAGATAAAAAAAAAGAAGAAAATGTGAAAAAAAGAGGCTTAAAAGCAACTACAAGCACAAGTCACAGTCCAAATATGACGTAATAAGCCAACAAACGGACGGACAAACCTAACAGCAGGCGTAGGATTTTTCAGTTGTTGTTGCTGCTGCTGCTGTTGTCTTTGCCAACGAGTCGAGTGCCACGCCCTCGCTTGAGAGACGCCTAGTGTGGGAAATCAACAGCAACTACTTGTAAAACAACAACAACAAAAACAACAACAATGTAACGTTAACATTTTATGGCCAATTCTTTTTGCGATATTTTGGCCCTGATAGGCAAACAGAGTTCTTTGGGCCCGCCGTGGGCTTCGCAGGTGTTGGACTCACTTTCTGACACTTACCTCAGCAGTAAACTTAGATAATAATAATAAACTCGCCTGATATATGTACTCTTAAGTATGTCTGTGTGTAGTTTAGTGTTGTTGCTTACCTGAAAGTAAAAAGACAATAAAGTTAAATTAGTATTTAATAAGTCATGTCGAAAATATTTACTTAACAGTTGGTAGACAAATAAATAAATTAAGACAAATGGATAAGTGCACAGTAAAATAGATAAATTAATGATAAATCAAATATAAAATATAATAAATATAAAATATAATAAATATAATACATAAATAATATATAATTACATAAATAAATATTATAGTTGTGTTAAATAGTAAAAGCTATGAAACTTGAATACTTTAGAAGTAAATAATAAATAAATAATAATATTTAAAAGTAAATGTATATTCTATATACATATATATTATATTAATATAAACTTTAACCAGAACGAAATTAGTATTAGAAAATTCAAAAAATTAAATTTACAAAACTTAAGTATTCATCTCAAGAACTTTTATAATTTAACAATTGAAAGAATTCTCTTAACGTTAGCAGTTTGTTTATTCCTATTTTATTCAAAAATTATTCAAGACTTAAGACTTCCCAACAGATTTTCTGCTTTTATCCGATTTCCTGCGGACCTACAACAATTTGTTTCCATTTATCTAAAACGTTTCTTAAACGTCGCTAAAGTTTTTCAATCATATTTTGTTTTTTTTTTTACTTTTTGGATCGCATTTAAGGCGCATTTGCATTAATTATAATAATTGCAACATTTTATGCTTCAATTCGTTGCGTTCCGCGTCGCGTGGGTTTCTCGGTTTCTCAGCCTTTCTGGGTCAACGTTAAATTTGGGTTAAAAATCGATTTTCGTTTATGATTTTTACTGTTTCATTTTCTGACAGTCTCGGTCTCACATTTGTCTTGTGCGAGTTATGCCTTATGCTTTTAATGTTGTGCCGGCTATTGAATTGTGGGTTGAATGTGGGCGGGTGCTAGGGAATTGTTTAATCGATATGATGAACGCCAAGCAATTTGTTGTTGTCCCATTCAAGAAATAACACTTTCAGTAAATGAAACGATCCAACGTTGATTTATACATAAGGCATGCAACTAAGCTGAAGACAGGTGAAAAGATTGAAGGTACAAAAAGACATCAATTGCTACTTGATATTAAAAATTTTCCAAAACATTACCAAAATTCTTTGTCTATTAAATTTGGCTAAATGCAGCCCTTTTAACTCCCAATAAAAGCACCACAAAATTGTTCAAAAGTCATAAAACACGAAAAACAAAAAACAAAAAAAAAACCAAAGCTGTAAAATGAAAACTTTTCACACATTTTACCTTGGCCCAGTGCCCAGCAGGCGCACCTAATCAAAGTTGGTCAAAGGTTTCCATGGGAATGGAACGGACAGCCGGTTTTGGCCTCTTTCTACCTTTGCCTTTTTGCTTGGCTAATTGTCAATGCTCTGTTTGGCCTGTCGCAGTAAAAGTGAAAAGCGAGGCAAGGCAAGGCAAGCGAAGGAGAAGAAAAGAACCCCACGCTGGGCGTGTCAGCCATTTAATTAGCTAAGGTCAGTTGGGTTTTGTGTGTTTGGGGGGCTCTTAATCAAATGCGGAAGAAGCTAAACAAGTGATTTTTATAGCGCGCCCAGTTGCATAAGCTGCCCCTCTCCCCGCTCGCTTCCAACTGAAGTGTGTCTCAAGTATCTGCAAGATCTGCTCCCACAACTCTTCCCAGTCGCCAGATGACAATCTATGTCGCACTCATCTCTGTCTCTGTGTGTGTGTGTGTGTGTGTGAGGGGGGACGCACTTATGCAATTATAACTGTAGGCATTCGAGTATGTAAAAAACAAGAAGAAGAAACTGAACTGAACAAACAATGGCAATTGCAATTTGTTCAATTGTCAGAGATCTCTCGGCATTTAAGTGGAGTATCTCTCTTGCAACAAATGACGACATTTCTGTGCTTCAAGTTGCCACAGCCAACAAATTTGTGAGTACTACAATTCGCTTCTTCTTCTTCTTCTGCTGTAGAGCTATTAAACATTTCAGATTTCCCAATTCTTTCAACTCAAAATCAATGTGGCAAGCACATCTACTCGATTAGATAAACAAATTGAAATTAATAGATGCAAATTGTTGATTTTTATTAAGCAATATATCAATCCGATAATACTTTCTTGATCTGATAAATTGCAACACCAAAGTCCAATTTTTTTTTCATCTACTGTCTTTGGTTCGTGTCTCTGCTATGCAATTTGCATGCAAATACTTGAATCATTTCCATATCTCTAGAGTCTAGACCCAGTTTCTTTTTGAGTACAAAAACTTTTCTCCCATTGCTCCCATTTCTCGGCAATTAAAAAAATATGCAACTTTATTTTCTCTCATTTCTCGCTGCTGTCAATTGTTGTTTCGCATTTCCTTATCAATTAATACCTTTTGGCCCGCTTATTCTTTTCGCTCATTTTGTATGCAACGCCAAGTTTCACACAACAATCAACGACGCCCTTCAATGGCGTCCATTTCGCATTGCAAATGATCCACCGCCCGCCTGCCCGCCTTCCCTTCCTTCCTGCTGCTGCTGCTTCTGTTCAGTTTCAGCTCCTGTTTCAGCGCTTGATGCGGCGGCATTTCCGTTTCCCGTTTGGCCTGTTGCATAAAAGAACAATCAAAGGTCTTCAAACGATTCGTACGTGATATTTTTGCGCAAAATTTTTGCCATTTTCACTCTTTTTGTTTTTTCCTGCGTCGAGGTCTCGTTCGGAATTTTCTTCAGTTTTTGTTGTTGCTGTTGTTGTTTTGTTTTGATTTTATAATTGTGCGCACCTTTCATTTTCCATTCACCGCGTCGCTTTTATCGTTTGCTGCTGTTGTTGTTGTTGTTGTTTTTACTCCTTTTATTTGCTTTTGGAAAATTTACAAATAATTACGCGAAGTCAGCCGCCGGCGACAGGTAAAAACAATTTATAATTTACACCTGTCGCTTGACCAACTCATCAATTTGCATAACAACAGAATTTCTTTGTTGCACTCAACAACAATTGAACGTTCCCTGCCGGATATCTTCGGTCTGAGGTGAATATTTGAAATTTTTAATTTACATTCGAGCCAAATAAGTTGGCATATAAACTTGAGTTGATTGTACATTGTACTTATTTAATTGTACTTATTTAAAAATACATAAATATGGTGGAAAAACATAAGAATTTCAGATGCACAGGGGTATATTTAATGTGTACTTATATTTAAAAACAAATTGAAGCAATATTTTGTTGTTAACTAAGAAGTCAATCATGAACCACAAAACATTTTTTCAATTAATAAATTAGTTAATTAACATTGCTAGAAGAAAATTACATTAACAGAACAACTTTTACTTATGAAACTGCTTTTAAAGCCTCAACACTTGCAGTCCTATGTTAGGCAACTGTTATTGACTGCTATTAACATTAACATGTTGTGTTAAGAGCACTGACAATTCTTTTATTGTTGTGCATGTGTAACAGTTGGTTTGATATGTAAACCAGCACTGAATGTGGATAACAGAATTATGTTATGTTATCAAAAGAAATTTTATTAAAGGCAACACTTGTATTTTATAAGTAAATAATAAGGATTTACATTTAAATACTTATATATGCACTCAAAAAACTGACAAAATTTGTAGTTTAATGTTTAAACAAAACTTTTGCAGAGATTTCTCTTCGCTTGCTCACAGAATCCAAAGCAAATTAGCTTTGTTCATAAATTGAGGATTGAGAAGCTGCGATCAACTTAAGCTGCGAGTACGTAATTGAAGAAGATGAATATATCAATGAATAGGGAAAATTGATCGTTTAAGTGATCAAGCAATTAATTTACAACGGACTCACAAGCGGATGAGGAAAACGTTAACATTAATGCAGTTAGGAGAAAAGGCATTATGAACTGTCGACCTCATTGGCACTTGGCTGCGAGCCCGCGTCTGTCCAGCGGTCCAACTAATTGGCAAATGGTCTCAACGAAATTTCACAAAACGGCCAATTGGCGATTCGAGTCAATTTCAATGACCTTGAGGCGCCGTTGCACTCACTCCGCATCTGTGAAGCTAGCCGAGGCCAAATCAGTTGCTGCACTTTATATAAAAACAACAATCGGCAGCATGGCAAGAGGGGGTGCCTGGGGGGAGGGGGCATTCGGTAGGAGCGCAACCCACACCAAATAAAGTTTCACCTGCCTGGCATCCAAAACCACGAACTGTGTGCGGCTAAAACAATCAACGGCTCAAAAGACCCAGAGACAAAGTCGAGGGAAAACACGTTTGCGATTTTTGTAGCGGGCGAATTCAAGTGAAAAGTCGCAATTGCACTCGCTTTTCCAGCCATGTTGGCTGCATAAGAAAAACCAAAAAAACAAAAAACAAAAACAAGACGTGACGCGACGTTGACTGAATTGGAATTTGGCGTTAATGAATGGCCAAATTGGCTGCCAAATGGCACAGAGCTCGTCCCCAAATCTGTCAACGGTTTTGTCATCGCTGGTCAAGTGCAAATTTTGCGTCTCATCGATGGTTTCGTTATCGAAAGCGATCAACACTCGATTTCAAAGAGACATTGAAAGCCATCATTAATTGCTGCCCCCGCCCCTGCCCCTGTCCCTGTCCCTCCTCCTACGATTATGCCAAATCATGCGGGAGTCGAAGATTTGTGACGTTGCAATTGGCTTTGGAACGGATTTGAAATTTGTTGTAACGGTTGCCGCAAGAAAATTGCAAAAGAATTCAGTGGGGAATTCATACGAAGGCATCTTCGGTAACAAAAGTTTACATTAAAACTTAACCCAAAAAACTAGATATACAAAATTATAGTTCAAAAGTTCGATTTGAAACTTGGCATGTGCATAAGTTTTAAAATATGCCTAGAAGCTTTCAAAAGCTTCGATCAGAGAAAATGCAAGAATTTTTATGTTCAAAAATGTTAAAATATTAGCATTTTATAAGAGCAATAAAAGTCTTACAAAATCTGTTTGTAAACAATTTCAGATTTGATCACAGAAATTCAAAAACATTTTTATTAATCTCAATACCTTTTTCTAGCTTCTCATTCGTACGTCAAGCTTTGTTTAGAAATTGCCAAAGCTTCAGTAAAATATTTCTAGACTTACCCTATAATCGTAGTCATGACGATTCTCCAAGCTTATATCGCTGTACATATCTTCAGTTGTATCACAGTTGGAGCTACGACCGGAGGAGTTGAAACTCGATGATCTGTAGAGTTGGCTGCAAATAAACGGGAACAAATACGACATGAGTCCAATTCAAAAATTACTCGCAATCTTGAAAAAATATATTGTGAAATTGTAATAAAATTAACTATGTGAACAATTTGAATTGCAGCTATTGCTAATTTTTTCAGCGGTTTGTGTCTGCACTAAGCCGGTATTTTTGTCACGGCTAGAGCTTTAAGCAGCAAGCTTAGTGCAGACACAAACCGACATACAATTCGTGCCGATCACAAAAAAACAGTGCATACCTAACTGTGTTTAGCCAAGACACAGACAAATAAATTTCGCGCTCTGGTTGCCAAACTGTGACCGTAAAACTGTGACTGCCAAACCAATTCAAAAATTCAAATAAAATGCAGTCTCAAAATGTACAAGAATGTAAATTGTACTTGAAATTGACTTTAATTTAACTTCTTCTTTTTTTTAATTTTAAAGCAATATATTGTGTACAGTTTAGACTGAAAACTTACCTGGCTAAGGCATTGGAACTTATCTGCCTGCGGCCGGAACTGCAAGAAAAATTTAGAAAAAAAATAATGAAATGAAAATTGTTAACAAAAGTTAAAAAGTAATAAATACAGTTTAAGCCAACAAGCTCTGCAATATTTAATCTAATGATTTCTTTATTAACAAATGCATTTAATGCCCTTCAAATTGAAGCCCCACCAACAAAATTTCTATTAATTGATTGTGCTTTGAAGAAAACGTGAAGAAAAAATTTATTTGGCATTGAATTAAATATCAAGAAACTAACGTGGGCACCAAAAAAACAAACACGTGACAAAGAAAAGGGAATGAAAATAACAACAAAAACAAAACAAAAGGAAGACAATGGATACCCACGCAAGATTGACGCCTACAAACACACAAAGTCAAAGAGAAACAGGTAAAATGAAAGACAAAAACAAAAAAAAATAAAAACAATAGAAAGAAAATGCAGCCAAGAAACTGTAACAACAACAACAACAACAGCAACAAATAGGAAAGCAAACAAACGCCAAAGACAAAATAATTGCGACGAAAATAACTAAAATTAAGTTGGAAAAGTGAACAACAAAAAAAAGTCATGGAAAATGTGTAAAGTGCATTTAGAGAAAATGTGTCAAATGTGGAAATATTTGCATTTGCAGGTGTGCGTGTGGAAAACTTGTCAGGTATGAAAATTGGGTGCAGCACATTGTTTTAAAACAAAAATAGAAAATATAAATGTATAAAAAAAAATAAAAATTAGTAATATGTATTAAAAAAAAGAAAATGTCAAATATAAACAAATATAAATGAAAGAAATGACAGAGTCTAAATAAATAAATAAAACAGCAAAATTGTCTTCTAATAAGAAATTTGGTGGAAAACAGTTCAGAAAATATCAATTTTGTGATTTTAAAAAAGATTGCTTAATATGAAAAATATATTTACACATATAATAAAAAAAAGGCAATAAAACATCAACAAAGATAGATTAAAGACAAGTTCTGATAAATAAAATCCGCTTTCTTTAGACATTCAACAGAATTTAAAGCTGTTCTAACAAATACAAGCTAAGAATTTACTCTTTTTACCTGTAAGAAAATAAAAAAAAGACGAAAATAAATTGGAGATTTATTTAAATTACGAATACGTGGAATTGCTGTGAACAATATTTGCATACGCGCTGCGATAAGATTGCAGATAAGCGAGCCGCAAGCGGCCTTAGCACGTTTGGCATTAGCTTTGTAGCCCAATTGAATTACCAAGAAATTTCAGGCAAAAAATGTTTGCCAAAAAAATAAAACTAAATAAACAGCAACAACACATACACAGAATATGCAAAAGCAACAGAAAATTCAAAATATATCTATTTTTAATGGGGCTCGGTCTCAGCCTCGGCCGTTTGGAGTGCACTGCCGCACCGCACCCCCCTTTCCCCACCACTTCGCATCCCTTTCCTAAAAACTGAACTCATTAACCCACTTTGTAGTTGCGCTAGAAATAAAAACTGTCTCATCTGGTTTATGAGTTTTAGCAAAGCTATAAAATTATAGACTAGCAAAAAACAAAAAAGGCGGGCAAAAACACGCAAAAGCCAACTAAAAAGACCAATGCAAATTGGCAAAGTTTTTCCAAGCCCGACAAATAAAAACATTGATTCAGTTATATAAGTATGCAAAAGTTGCGTGCCCATAAAAAATAAAGATACTAAACACAAAAAAATGGATATAAAATTGTTGGCAAAATTTGGTATGTGCGAAATTGGCAACGCGAAAATTGTCCAAAGTGTTCGGGTAGATCAACAAATTCAATACACTACGAAATTGCGCAATTTGTGCAACAATTTTTTATATTAACAGAAGAAAAACTAAGCAGAAAAATGTAAATTTAAATATGCAAAATATTAGCTAGGCTGTAAAAATGAGAAATATATAAAGATAATTCATGTGCAATATTTATTATAATTCTATTACATTGTTTAAATTAAATTTTATATAAAAGAAATAAATAATAAATTTATTTAATTTTCTTGTTGATTTATTTCTATGTTTGCTAATATGCTTTGCAATTCAATTATACAAATAAAAACAAGTTGTGTGCTTGACTATAATATACCTTAAGTCTTTTTGAAAATCGAAATTAAACTTATGAAAATTGCATAGAAAGGCGATATTTTTAAAAGCAAATGCAAGTGCAACATTGAAGATAATCGAGTTAGTGAAAAAATTGCATATGTATTTTATAAGTTCATCATACCCACACTTTAATTATGTGCGGGGTATACAAAGAAAAATTGAGCACTGCGGCTGACTTTGAGTTTTTTTTTTGCTGTGGTTGGCATTTGATTTTATTGATGCAAATTGAAATTGGCATTAAATTGCAACAGCAACTGAAGCCAAATGTAGCAGCAGGTGTAAATCAAATCGTCTGTGTTATTAGAATGTTGCCTGTGGCCAAAATCAGGTTGCACAAGTCAATATGCCACAGAAGCGGCAGCTGCAGCAAATTGAGTATTTAAATGTCGACTATGACACAAATATACCCAAAACTGGCAGCAGACCACGCAAACACATTAAACAAATTTACGTTTTGGGCAACTTTTCAAAAGCGTCGCTCGCATTAAATTCATAAAATAAACGGCGTAAAAAACAGCGAATCAGAGAACTGACAGTTAATTATACAAAAAAACAAAAAAAAAAACAACCAAGGTAATAGCATGTAATCAACAACAAAATAAAAGCAAAAAAGTAAAAACTGTTTAAATAAAATATGATTAAGGTCGCATTTGTTGATATTTTATTATTATTATTGTTATTAAATTTTAAACATATTTTTTCATGCCAAATCAATTGAAATGCGCGCTTTTATTTGGGCAGCTGTGCGCCCAAATAGGTAACCTTGGTACCACAATATTTGGGTTCTGTTTGATTAAAAGTTAAAAAAAATAAATAAAAAAAATAAAACAATTTGCGACACACACTCAAATTGTTTGTAATTGAAACGACAGCCGGAAATTGTGGCTGCGGTTTTTCATGCTTCGCAATTAATAAGTAAATTTTGCCTTTTTGAAGTTCTTTTTAACTCTGTTTTCCTCCTTTCCAGCGTCTTTCGCTTTTGATTGACAACGTTTGCAAAAATTTAGGTAGCAGTTGTGCTGCACAAAAACAGAACTTTAGATACCCTAACAAAGTATATTTATAATCATATATATATGTATATATAAATAATAATTAATTAGTAATAAATATTTGATTTTCAACTTTTGACTTAGAAACTCAAAATGTTTGTAATTTTACATATTTTTACAAATATCTATCTTAAAATATCTACAAAAAAAAAACATGAAATAAATGATTATGATTATTTTTTCTTTAAGAATACTCCCTGCTACATTATTTATCCGAGGGAACTCGTAAATAGTAGAAAATAACAAGTTATTAAATTGTCATACACACAGAGAGGCAGAAGAGTCTCAGGCCGCACACCTGTTGAACGATTGAGCGAATTTCTGCCGCACACTTTGTTCCCCGCTTTGCACATAAAAACTGTTTTTTCTGTTGGGCGCACGCTCAATGCGGTCTCCTGTCCTGCCCTTCGCCTCCCCCCTTTGTCACTGGCTCTCATTGCGTTCCGCTTGGCTGACAGTTGAGAATTTTGCTTGGCCTGGCCAAAAGGGTATCAAATATGAAAGGCAGAGGTCGCACTGGCGGCCCTGTTCCATGTGAATAGTATAGAAATTTATACATATTTCTAAACAAGTTTTTCAATTTTATGTTTTGTTTGTTTGCTAAATGACATAACTAGAAAGTTTGTTTAAAAATTAAAATATCCCCTTTGTGGGCGAGTTCAATGCTCCGCTTTTGGAAAGATCTTTATGCAACTACAGGTAAAATATGGTAAAAGAATTCATTCATAAATAAAATAAATCTGGAACATTAATTAAAGATTAAAGTATTGTATTCTTTTTTATGAAAGTTATTTTAAAATCAAAAAAAAATCTTTACTCTCTAGCAAATCAAGCAATCATCACTATATAGAGTATAGCCTATTCTCATAGTTTTATTAAAATTCCTTCCTTTCCACGCCTTAAAAAAAAAAATAGCTTTTAATTAAAAGTGACTTTCCTAGTTGAAATTTTTAAATGCAAAGAAATGACAATAGTCAACGTAATAAAATACGCTTTTCACCAGCGCAGCAAAGTTTCCAAAATAAACGGTACCCAAAGCATTACAAATGCCAGAAGAGACCATCAAAATAACAATTTTCCCAGGCATTAATGGACTGCTTCTCAAGACTTGAAAGGCGTGTTTGGACACTGCCCATCCTTTGGCAATCGGAATGGATTGCTGCAATCAAATCAAGCACAGCTCGACTCGAAATACCGCTTAAAAAAGTAACTGTAAGAAGTACTTGGGGCATTCGAGCGTTTCCATTAAAGCGACTTAGCAGCTATTTTGAACTAAAAACTTCCGAAAACGCAAAAAAAAACATTTGCCATTTATTTATTTGCATGCTGAGGTGCGCAAAAGTTGATCAAAGTAAATGTGGGTCAATGCATAGACCAAAGCGACCAGGTAGAGCCAAAGCCTTGGGCACGGCTTAATTAGACAGTTAGTCAGGTGGTTTGTGTTTGCATAATTTGCAGTTTGATTGATTGACTTGGGGATGGGCGAATGCGTTAAGGCAAAAAAACGAAAAATATGAAATATAAATAAGCCGAGACAAGCCTTGTCACAAAAGAAAAACAAACCAACAAAAAAAAGAAGAAATATTTTCTGTAATAAAAAAATAATAATAAAAAGGCAGCTCTGTTAAAGTTCCAATGGCTGTTTTGAATTTTAAGTAGGCAACCGCAGCAAAGTTCAAAAAACTCGCGACTTTTTCAGCTGATTATTTAATTTTGTGCACCCCTCTTCTCGCCAAGCTCAGGGTAAACTTAATAGCTGAAGAAGTGTTCGTAATTTAGTTGGATCGTTAAAACTTTCGTCTTGACTGCTTGACTTTTACTTTATTTGCACTGGTCAACAGGTAATAACAAGTGCGGCAAACAGGTTTTAATATATGTATACACACACAGAGAGGGAGGGAGAGAGAGAGAGGAGGGGAGCGCAGCGGTAGGGCAAGGTAGTTTTTTTTTTTGTGAAACGCGACCCTTTGTCAGCTGACTTGGACAAGGCTATAATTAACAGTTGACTGTCAAAATGTGCACATGACGCAGTTAACATTGCTCGAAAGATACTTTGACAAAAATTGAAAGGTTCCCATTTGATGCAATTGGAAATATACTCGACGAGTGCTTGTGAGAAAAATCAAGTTAGCTAGATAAATGAGATAATATAATTTACAATTTGAAAGAATAGTAAAACAAATAACACAACAGAAAAATGTATGCGCATTTGGTAGATTGATTGGTTGGTTAGAAAGACTATCTATTGGATAACAAATAAATGGACAGATATAGATAGTGTGATATATTTAGATTAATATATATATATTGCTATATTTTCAACAAGCCATCTAATATCCAATAATATATTTATCTTAAATTTTTTACACTTAATCTTTAAAAAATTTTTTTATATATTTACAAGTAAATGCGAGTGTATTCAGTTATTTTTTTGCATTTACATTTGCATAAAGATACAAATTATTTAGATAACACAATTAATGTTTTCAAATCAAATTAGACATTTTTCAATATTTTTTTTTTGCAAGTAATTTTCCGTTATGTTTCGCCGCTCTTATGAACATTATTAATAGCCAAGCTTTGTAACAGTTTTATGCACGACTCAAAGATTTTTTGTCACGCTACATTTAATTCAATCGGTAGGAAAATCAATTGAAAGCGTTTTATGACAGGGAGAAGTCAACAAAAAAAAAAAATGAATGAACGGGTGGGTCAAGACATGTTACGTTTGTGCGATTTCTAAAGAAATATGTATATATGCTCCAAGTACCAGTTTCAAACATAACATTAAATATATATATATATATATATATATATATTTTGCAGCTGAGTCACAGTTAACCGATTGTTGGCATAGGCGAAAGTGTTTATTGTGATGTGGGTGTTTTGTTTATGTGGGCGTGTTTCATTGTGGTTTCTTTCGAAAAGAATTAAACACATTTAATAATGCTTTACATGTAGGTGCAACAGCAACAGCAACAACAGCAACAACAACAGCAATAACAACAACAACAACAAACAAACAGCAACCCAAAAAAAATCGTTAAGTATACGCACATTTTTCTCAAATGACTGCGGTCATAGGGAAAATATTCAAAATATTCATCATCCATATGAAGAGATTATTGTTTCGCAGATTTGTTGTATTGGTTGTGTTTGTAGTTTTATGGCGCTTATCTTTCAGTCAACTCATTTGCTTATTGTTTGGCCATTGGCCATTGATAAAGATAAGATAAATCCGTTAAAAGTTTATTGGCTTTAAGAGCTTTTCTTTTGTTTGTTTTGTTTCATTGTTTTCGTTGCGTTGGAACATTTACACTGCACAACAAAATACTTGTTAGAGTAGGTAACATTTATGCCAAATACTGTTTTAATTAAGACACTAAAAAAATATTACCTATTGAATTTAGGCATTTTTATGATTTTGTAATGTTTTTAGGCTTGGCTTAAACACTTGCCAACACTTCTCTTAGCAGCCTTTCTTTGGTAACAAAACTTCACTTTTCAAACACAAAGCCTAATTCAATTTTAGACACACTTTCGCAATCGACAAACGCCGACTCTGGCCACACTTCACTTTTCATCGCAAATCATTTTGATTCGAACAACAACAAAATTAACAACAACAACAATTGCAATTGCAGCGTCTTGTTTGGGCCTGTGTTTTATGGTTAATGTTTTACAGACACGCACTTTTCATTTGGAGCTTTTCTTAGGCTCTGATAACGTGGTTAAGTAGCGTCTCAGAAAGCGAAAATGAAATCGAAATAAAAATTAAAAATCCAAATGCGCTTTGACTACGTCTTCTCCTCCTCCTTCTTCTTCTTATTTTATTTCTTTGCCCGCCTGCCTGCTGACCAACTACGAGCAATGAAATTGTGCAGCAACTGTTAACCGACTTTTATGGCTGCTTAAATGTAATTAAGGCTATAAAACGATTTGATTTTGATTGATGCATCGCGCAAAGGGTGTGTGCAATGCACATAAGACAAAGACAAGCTAAATGTATATATATATAAAAATGTATGGTCGTGTCGTTGTCTCAATTTGGCTAGCAAAAACATCAACACTTGGCTTCAATGTGATTACTCCAAAACTCTTCAGGCTTTCATATTACAATACAATATTATACCATAAGAATTCTGCCAAAAGATTCTTTTGATTTTGATTTCTGATAAAAGGGCGTGGGCATTGCATTTGGTCACGTGTATGTGCCACTGCATTCGTGTGTGTGTGTGTGTGTGCGAGTTAGGTAGACAGACATGTCAGAGGTGGAAACACACGAGACTCTTGGTATTGGTAAAGAGTGTGTGTGTGTGCGTTAAGGTGTCCGCCTCTATAGGCATGTGCAACAGAAATCAAAAACAAAATACAAAAAAATAAACTCTGAGCTGGCCTGTTCGTCAGTTGTTGACGCTTGTTGCAGTCATTAAGGCGTGACGCCGTAAATTACCAAAGTGTAAACTACAACAGAAATAAGTACAACAACTACTTAAAAACAATAACTCATAGTAAATAGTAAAACTTTGTAGCAGCAATAACAACAGCTAAGCGCGCTGCAGAAGCGAAATTTATGACCAAAAAACAACAAAAAAATCCTAAAATATATTTTTATATTTGCAGCCCCGTTTTTCGCACTCATCACAAATGTTTCGCATACGCCGCGTTGTCTACTGTCTGCTGCAAGACTTTCACATACTTTTTTCGATGCTGTTGCGGAATTTTGTGTAGATTTTTATAATATCGCACCGGAACCGAGTGTGACGACGGATACAATTCGGATGTTAAACAACACAGACACACTCAGAGAATCCGTCAACAGCGAATTAGGGAAATTCGAGTATCGAATAAATATGCGAACCGCATGCGTTTGCAGCTAGTTTCGAACTAAAATCAACGCAAAATGCCGCCGAGTCAATCTGAAGGCGGCTAACAAACAGGTTCGACGCAACCAAAAACAACAATACCAAAAGAGCGGCAGAGAGATGCGGAGAGAGAGATAAAAGCAGCAACAACAAGCTGACAAAACATAACAAACAAAACGTTGACCAAGTGTACAATGAGCAAGAGCGAGAGAAAAAGAGAAGCGCCAGAAACTATTTGGTTTAGAGCAAAACTGAGCGGGGGAGAGTGCAAAGCAGCGTTGCCAGACTGTGAAAAAGGTCGGTAAAGTAAGTGCAAGCAGGTAGCTGATGCGGAGTTCAATAAGAATGAAACTGGAAATGAATATCTTTGTTTAAAAATGTATCCATTTTATAATAAAACTATATTTTTACCATTAACTCATATGTTTGTTAGCTAAAAATACAGGCAAACTTAAATATTTATTAAGAAATATTATAAGTCTTACCAACTTTAGCCCAAAATTAAAAATAATAAATAAATTTAGAATAATCTAGTTAATGTAATTCTTTAATGGCAATGTAAAGATAATTTTTGAGCAATCTGGCAGCCCTCAGAACAACATAAACATTCTACAAGGTTTGCATTCTAATAAGTCTGCACTGCACTCGCAACATGTTCGCATTCTAATAAGTCTGCACTGCACTCGCAACATGTTCGCAGCCAACATGTTTGCATGGCAAAACAAATACTGCAACCAACGAAAATGCTTATCTCTGTGACTGCCTAAGTTTAATACCTTTTATACGTTCAATAATTCGAAGTAACTCGCTGGCTGCCAAATTGCCGCTGAAACTTTGCCAACTGTGAAGTGAGTTGCCAAAAACTGTGAAACGTGGGCCAATTACTTCAGCTGAAGCTGCCAATTAGCATTGCAGGGGACTTTAAGCCCTAATTAAGCAGCCACCTCCAAAGCCAAATGAATGCAATTTAAAAGGGGCTGAGACTATAATTTATGCCGTTTGATTTGTGTGAGTTAAAAAAAGCAAATGAATAATAAATTATATATCTATGAAATAAGATTGGATATGGAACTCACGGCTGATATAGCTTATTGTTGTTATCTAATTTGTAAATATTTGTAAATCATATGAATTTTAAATCAATTTCTAAAAATTTTGGTAGTGAACAGTAATCATATTTTTATTAATTTACATTTTGACGAAATTTTCGAAATTTCTTCTAAAAAGCTGGTTAAGCAACGACTTGAGGAGAATAGGCAAGAAATATTATAGACCGAAGTTAACGATGACGATCTGGACCAAAATAAGACACTTTCGAAAGAATCATATTATGATCAATTTGCTAACAAGTATATTCAAATTTAAAGTGTGGCTTAAATTTTATCATATTCATCTATTAAATATTTAATATAGTATAACCCCAAATCAATGATTGTCATTATCTTCCCCTTAAGACAGCTGTTCTTTAAGGTAAATTCAACGTACATTAAGCTTTTTTATTTTTTTTTCTTATTTTGAATGCACTCTTGACTTTGATAAATGCATAAGCAATGTTAATTTTTTTCTCAGACAAGATAAAAACAAAGACATTTGCATGACAAATTAAAGCCGGGTAAGAGTTGGTGGGAATAAGTGGATGCAATGGCTGGAAAGTTACGAACAATTTACGAGGCATTCGCATGAAGGTTAAGCCTTAACTGATTGCACGGAGTGCATCTAATTAGATGAAGATTTCTCACAGCTAATTGCAGTTGAGTTTAGCCATGGTTTTGACCAACTATGGAGTGCATTTCCTGTCCAGCTTTTAGGTCGACTGTAGCTTGACAAAATTGCGGCCTAAATTCTGGTAAAACAGATGAAAACTAAAAGTTAACAGAATTGCCGCAAGCAAAACTCGTTTCTGTGCCCTCTCTTTCTCTCGAACTGTTTCGCTGCTGCTCTCTTGTGCGCATTCCAATGCCATGACAACCCCAACAATAATGCAAAAAGTCAGCAAAACCTGTAAGCCAACTGAAGCCGAACCGAACCGCACCGCACCGAACAGAAGAAGAGGCCGCAGAAGACCAACTTCACTCTTGGCTGCGATGACTACCTTCAACCTTTTCACTGGAAACAAGGCAAACGACACGGGACCCAAAGCAGATGAACAACTCAACGTATATGAGGGCCAGCAGCAATGACAAAGGCACCAGCCAAGTTTACAAGTTGTCTAAAACTGCTGACAGTTAACAGAGACAGGAAGCGGCCAAGTGATAAACCAAGCTGGCAACAAGGAAGTCTGACTGTCTATCCAGAACTAAAAGAAAATCATACAAACTATACGACTCTGGTCTGTAATCTCTAGCAATTAATCGGCCTAGTTTATTTGTTGCCATCAACTAGGCTATTTAATGCCAGAAAAATATGGCATTCTATACGCTAAGCTCTCGACAGCACAAACAGAAACATCAACAACATTCGTGAAATTTATGAAATTACTCGTGGACGTACTTGAAAAATATACACAATTAGGCCAGAAAAGCCAAAAAAGATAAGCTCAGCAAGAATTTGCCATAATTTAGATACCATGATAATATGAATGGAAAAAGCTAATGCAAAGCAATGTTAAAGATGAACAATGAAATACAATTTCTAAGATTTAATTATATAATAATAATGTCAAGTATAATTAATGCAAATTAAAAACCATAACCAAACAGCAAACAATTTTAATGTAGAATTAGAACTTATGAGAGTCTACATGAAAATCAAAGCGACCCAAATGAAGAGTAAACTCATAAATATGAGATATAAATAAATGTTGCTTACTGTCTCATGGAGCCCCAACGACGCTGGGATAAACTATCGGGATTGCTGCAAAGAATATATTTTATGATATTTATTAAGAGTTGCAATAGAAGGGAAGATATTAAAGGACATACAATATATAAAATACCACAAATTTTTGGTATTTTTTGTTTGATGTTAAGGAATAAGGAATTGTAAGCTACCCAAGATTGAGTCAAGAAATTAATTTATACTTTGAAATAAAACAAAAGGATATTTTTAAAAACATAATAAAAGGTTCAAATTTCTAATAAGACGGGTTCCTTGTAAATAACTATTTCAACACAAATATTGCGTAAGTATTATCAGCATTATTAATTTTTAATTTAAATATCACTAAAAACAGTTCCTATTCCATATATTTATAAATATTTTTTTGCCGATCCCATATTTATTACAAAGAAATTGGCAGACGGACAGCGGATATACTAATATATTAAACTTTACAATTATACTAATCAAATATACAAATAAATACTGCACCTTATAAAAAGTATTTTCTATATCTATGCTCAAATTATAACAATAGTTAACGATATTTTTTTTGGCTTTGATTAATCGTTTCTGTGCAAACAACACAGCCCGCTTACTGTATAATTTAAGAGAGCGTAGATGCTCTTCATGCAGGTGAATCTTCAGTTCACCACAGCTCAATTCTACCTCTCTCTCTCGCTCTTTCTCACTGCTTACAATTGCATTTACACTCTCAACATGGTGTGTTGAACATAAGCGGAAACAATGAGCGCTCTCTGATCGCCCACTGACTACAAGCCGCGACTGCGATTTCGACTGGATCGGCACGCATGAATCACGGCCCAAACGACAGACATAGAAAAACTGGTTTTCCAGCACAAACACACACACACACACACTGTGTATATGCACATATTGTATACATACAGACGGGGATCTGTGTGTATATACAAAAGAAAAGGTTAATATTCAAATAGTTTTACAAAAAAAAGGAATTGAATAAAATGAAAAAAAAAGGTAGACTGACAGATCAGTGGCTGATCGTGTTGAACAGATGCACGGCAGTTGCTTGGACTTGGCAAACTGGTCATTTTATGGGCATTACGTCAAAAGGCGCGACGATTATGTGTGCAAAATGACAGAGACAACATAAATTTCTATTGCATTCGAGCTTTCCATATCTAATTGCCGATCGTTTGGCCTTATATGGTAACTGTGACTCTGACTACGACTCGACTACATTCCCACTTGTTGTTGTTACCTTGTAGGTGTGCGTCTCAGACTGCGTCTGGCCCAATTGTCGCGGGGCATTATGTTCAGCTCCTCGTCACTGCAACAACAACAACAACAATAGACAATAGATTAATAAAACCGTCCGTAGGAGTATATAAATAACAGTTCACTTACTCCTTGGGCGAGGATGAGACAACGTGTGGCGCCAGATCGAGTTCAATGCCAGCGCTGTCGTTCAAATTGTTATTGCCGTCATTCGAGTGTCCACTGTGATCGTGCGAGGAGCTAATACCATTGCCAATACTCATGCTGTGATTGTTATTGCCGTTGCCACTGCTGCCATTGCTGTTGTTGTTGCTGTTGCCATTGCCGGAGCTGCCCGTCGCCCGCAATTGCGAACTGTACTCGTTCTCGCCGTAGCCCTCAAAGGATTCACCATCGGACAGCGAGGAGCACTGCGATTTGGCCACGCCCGCTGTTCAATTACAAGAAAAGCGGTTTTAGCGGAAATCTGTGATATGTTTATAATCCGCATTTCGACTTACCTGTGCTCGAGGGCGGACTGCTGGGCGTTGGGCTGCTGTCGCCGGATATGGTTTCGGCATAGAGAAAATTATTAGTGCTGGCTTTGATGGCCGCGTTGTTGTTGGGCAATTGAATGCGTGGCATGGGCGCCATTCTGGTAAAGTGTTAAACCTACAAAGAAATGCAAAAACGAAAAACGAAGTTACTCGAATTGTCTTAACACAAAATTGCAAAAAGGTCAATAGGGCAACTAATCGAGGTTCGACATGCAACCGATGAAGCCGCACAACTGCATCGCATTGCATTCGAAACTCTGCTAAACAAGAGGGTACGGTTAGAGTGAAAGGTTTTCTTTCTGCTTATGTACATTCGCTTCTTGTTCATATAGGTTTTGGTTATAGTTTAGAATGGCTGAATATTTGGGTTAGGTTATCTACTTTACTTTTCTGAGAAACTGCAGTTCACACTCACGGTTTGGTATTACATTATCAATATATTTATAGTTATTCATAAAAATGTTTTAAGTTTTATAAAATCTTTTATTTTTTAGTTTGTTTTATTTAGTTCGACCATTTTTCTGACATTAAAATCGTTTGGATACATAGCTCTCATATCTCAAACTCCCATAACTTTGTCAAAATTGAACCGATTTTCATGCTTGTTGACATTTTAATCATTATTTTTCATTTAGATCGATTCTAGATTCAAAATATTTTAATTTTTGAAAAAAAGTTTTTTTTTGACTTTTTTTTGGAAAAAAGCATGTACTCCCCCTTACTCATTTTGGAAAAAAAAATTTTTCAAAATTTAGAATTGCGAATTTATGTTTTTAATCGATTGTGGTGGTCAAAAATAGTATAAAAAACAACATTAGAGTTGATTCTGAGGGGGTCAAATTTTTGGTCAAAAATCATGTCAGAATTGACAAAAAATTTGACAACTAAAGCCTTTGGATCCAAAGCTCCCATATTTCAAAAACTGAACCGATTTTCATGTTTGATGGCATTTTGATCATGATTTTTCATTTAAATCGATTCTACATTTAAAATATATGAATTTTTTAAAAAGTATTTTTTGAGTTTTTTGGGAAAAAAGCATGTACTCCCCCCTTATATATTTTTGAAAAAAATTTTTTTCAAAATTTAGAATTCCGAATTTATGTTTTTTATCGATTGTGGTGGTCACAAATAGTATAAAAAACAACATTAAAGCTGATTCTGAGATGGTCAAATTTTTCGCCAAAATTCATGGCAAAATTGACAAAAATTTTGACAAGAAAAGCCTTCAAATCCATAACTCCCATATTTGAAACTTCCATAACTATGGCAAAATTGAACCGATTTTCATGCTGAATGGCATTTTGATCATGATTTAGATAGATTCTACATTTAAAATATACGCATTTTTGAAAAAAAGTTTTTATTGATTTTTTTGATAAAAATATATCCTCGCTAACTTATTTTCAAAAATTAGAATTCAAAAATCATGTCAATGTTTATGTTTTTAACATCTAAACCTCTGTGATCTTTAGCTATGTGAAACTCCCGTAACAAATATTTATATATTTGCAAATATTTAGTTGCATATAGATATGAAAAAGGTATTATGCAATTCGCATCCGCAATATCAACTGTCGCTCTCAAATTTATCCAATTTCCAATCGCAAAGAAACTGCAACAGGTGCAACAGCACAACATTGCATTGGCGTCACTAGTAGACCATAAAAAATGAAAATAAAACAAAAAACATAGCGGAAGTGGTCAGCCAAAAGCGTAACAAGTAGCAACCCAAATGGGTCGCGATTTGTTGTGGCCACTTCCAGCTGGATTTATTCACTTGGTGCAATAAATACCCCCCCTTGCACGTGTTTTGGCCCGGCAATTAGCCATAGAGGCAGACAGTTTGTCAATGGACAGGCGACATTTCTCGAGACCCATTTGTAGGGTCCGCTAAGCGTGCGTAATTACTTTATAATTGTTGCTGGTTCCTTCTTTGCCCTGTCATTTCGAGAGAGAGAGAGAAAGAGAACTTTACTACCTAGGTTTTTGGGTTACACGCTTTCGTTTCGAAGAAAGCAAAAAAACAAAAACCAAACGAACAAAAAATGTACTTGCAAGCAATAATCTATAAAAATATTGGGCACAATTTGTGTTTTTTTGTAAATGTGGTTGATTGATTGAAATGTCAGGGTTATTAGTCGACGCTGAAACTTAGAAGTAGGTCAGTTTATTTTCGGGTTGATGAGATAATGCTTATTAGAGCACAGGTAACAGGTATGGTAATTGTAACACAAGTATGTGATTGAAGTACCTATGAAAAAGTTGATGCTAATAAATAAAAAAATGTATAATGATATAATATTAAGAATTATAACCTTTTAGGGTATTTCTTATGTAAGACGTTTGTAATTTTTTTAATTTTCTTTTGACAATTTTCTTCTTTTATTTTTTTTTGTTAATCTAACTTTCCATTATAAAAGAAAAAAACTTTCTTACAACCTCAACCTCAACCTTAAGCTTCATCGCATGACTCTTTTCACTTTAAACAAACAAAACAACAATTGCATTACAATTATATTCAGCATAATGAGGCAACATAAAGACCTGTGATTAAATATTGATTATCTGGCATTATTGCAGCAAACGTTTTCAACTGGAAAAACGCGCAATAATGAAAAATGATTATTACATGGTAGAAGAGTTCAAAATGAAAGCAAAACCGAAAAGAAAACTAAAGCCAAATACGCTAAAAGTCAAAGCCAGCTAATGTTTATTTTCATGATTCGACCAATGACCAAACTAAATGGTAAGAAAATAAAAGGTAAAGCCAAAGTCGAAGGAGGAGTAGCAACCTGGTGGGCGCAATGAACTCTGGGAGTATCGACTCGACTCGAAGCCGTTGACGTGACGACAACTGCAATGAAAAATCGATGCTGGCAAGTTAGTAAGGTTGGCCAAAAGCACTTATGCAATTGCCTTTCCAATGCATAATCCACAGAAATGGGGGCGTGTGAGCTTGTCAGTCATAAAGCTGATTGCTATGTCACCATAACAGTTTGCATGTCTCTAATATACACTTTATATAGTACAGTGGTTACTCACGAAATGTAACCATTGTAAATGTGTCATATTCAATCTATGAAAAATATGTTTAAGCATAAATAATTTATCATCTTTTGTGTGGAAGCTTTTTCGTAGGAACTCTTCAAATTTGATTAGTTATTAAAAATATTTAAATATTTCAGAAAATAAATAAATACTTTTAAATTATGAATATTTTGGCATTTTTAAAAATTATTTTAACTATTGAACAAAATCATTAAAGTTAATGTACTTTTTGCATATGGAAACATAGTTTTATACCCGAATTTTTATAGATATATGTATGTATGTACATATATTATATTTAAAAATAGAATGAATGGTTTCTGAGAAAATCATTCAACAAAATTTTGTTTAAATTTATTCATATTGTTTAAAATCGTCTCACTCAATTCTAAGTAAGTTGGCTAATAATGATGCCAATCCAATTTACTGCCGTCTGGCCTGGTCGCAAAACCAAATTTACTGCTATTGCAGCGTGTTTAATAATAACAGCAACAACAACAAGCGCAACAGGCACACCGTTTCGCATACAGTTATAAAGCTGATCAGAGGATGCTGCGAGAGGCAGAGGGCGGTGTTGGATTTAGCATCTGTCATGCATCGCGGCGATTCTCAGAGTCAGTTGTTGTTATTGTTATTGTTTGCGCTTCTCCGATTCGCTGATTTGTAATGCACTTTTCATGCAAGTTGTCGTCTCTATAATTGTAAATGTATTTCCCATGAACATTTTTTCTTTGTCTAAAACTCCAACAACAACAACATGATCAGCACCTGATATGCACAATACAAATAAAGAACTGTGTGAAAATTTTTTATTTTAGTTTCTTCCCTCTTCGAAAACAAAGAGAACACAAAGAGGCAACAGTGCTTGTGAGAACATGGCGATTAGCGTCGTGTGTGCAAAGCTTACAGTATAATTAAATAACTGTTGGTAACTGACTTTAAAACAGGCCTAAAGCTACTTCAGTTGAAATACATTTCTCAAGTGTGGATATATTTATAGATTTCAGGGCGTTGGAAATCAATTATGAAAACTGATTAAAAGAGATTCAATTATGAAAACTAAAAGTTTTGTTGGTTGAAATAAAAGTTGCAAACAAAAATAAATTTTATTTTTATTTTTTATAAAAAATTTTAAATCGTTGTTTGAAATATCAATTAAAGTTTAAAGAAATTGATGCAAATGAAAATGTTTTTTTTTTATTTTATGAACAGATTAATTTAATTAAAATTTTGTACTTTTTTATTTTTGTTTTTTTTAATATGACAAATTAAAGGAAATCCTTTAAAATTCACGTTCACTTTTATTGAAATTTCGAGTATGCATGAAAACTATTGCTTAGCTTGATGATGTATTGAAATGTATGCAGCTCGTAAGCGTAGCATTAGCCATATGTTATAGATCAAGAACAGATGCCGTAGAGCAGAGAACTCAATATACGTTTTAATTATAGCACTGACTGCTCGTTTGTTGGGGGCGTTTGCTCTTTATTAGATGTTATCTGAGACTTTGGCCAGCCAAATGGGCGGCTGCTGACCACAGACGCAGTGGAGCAACAGCAGCTGCTGCCCCCGGTGACTTTGACATGAGTCACAAACTTGAACTTGCCGAACAAAGTGAACAATAATAAATGGAAAGAAATAAATACAATATGAATTTGTGTGTGTTCAGTGGATGATGTCAAATTTACAATGGGCAAACGGATTCAATTTACTAATCAACTGAACTGCTGAGCGATCACTTCTGCTTCTTCTTCTTCTTATTTCGTGCATGACAGTGCGAACAGCTGTGTTTTGAGTGAGGAATGAGGCAGCAGCAGGAAGGGATTTGTGAAATACATGTGTTATTGTTGTTGTTGTTGTGTCACGGGAATAGATGTGATTGCATAATAAACGTACATAAATTGTGTAATAAGCGAGTGGATGTGGGCACAATCTCTAGAAATATTTGAAAATATACGAAAATAGCCAAAAAGTTTCGAGAGAGAGAAAAGGGAAGAGACAAGGATAACTTAAGACAGTTTTTAAGGTGTTACATTTTTCATTTTGTATTTTATTAACGTATTTTTAATAAACTAAATCGTAGAATAGTCAAATTTCAAGCAAAATGTTATTAAACTGAACAACAAGAACTCGAATTCGAATCAAAAGTTAATCAAGTAGCCCAGTGCTATTATACTAAACTTAAATTATTGGCTTATACAACTGACAATAATAATTATAAAATTAAATTATGCCAGATATTTTAAAAGATTTATTTTATGCCAAAATCAAATTCACTTCAACTTATTGAGCAGCCCTCTTATGCTAGTTTTTAAGCCAACGGAGTAGGCAAAACAATGTCTTCAATTATATGTCAGCTGGTCTGGTCTGGCATTTTAATGAGTCGCCGTCGTATGATCGAGCACATGGCATGACATAGGTGCCCCACTCCATTGTCATAATTCGAGTAATGTGCCGGCATTATGAAACCACACGAACGACAACAACAACAACTAGCCAAGTTTGGGCATGTAACTCAAGTGGCACAGAAGTGGCAGCAACAACATGTGGCAGCTACTCCTCTCATGGCCTAGCCACACGCGTTTCGAATTGGCTCGGCTTGCCTTGGCTAAGGTCTGGATAGATTGTACCACATGCTCATAAGTGTTTAGACCATATAATAATATTGTGCATATTTCAAGTGAAACAAAAATACATAAACTCTGCACCAGTGAGAATTCCATGGAAATACCCAATTAAAACGGCGTCTGGCGTTCAGCATTAAGGGATTCTGAAAGAACCTTTTCACAAGTCTGGAAATTTTTAGCTACCTGCTAGCGCACAAATTGAACTCGAGATAAATTCTAAAAAGCATTGCAAACAGCTGTCTAGATTTGAGCAAGCGATATGGTCTAGTTTTCTAATAAGTTTCTTCTTTCTTTTTTTATCTATCAAGCAGGTGTTTTAGAAATAATGAGATAAGCGACACAAACAAGATAACAGTTGAATAAAATCTTTTGAATATCTGTTGAGGGGCCTTAGTAATATTTCCCGGCTGACGTTCGATTCTCGGCAAATTTATGCAACATTTGCGCAATTGCAAATACTAATCAACTAAGCTGAGCATCGCCTCTCTCTTTCTTTTTGTATTTATTTTACACTGTCTATCTCGCTCCCACTTTGTTTAACTTTCAAAACGTGTTTTACGCGCAAATACATAAATTTTATTTTACTGCAAAGCAATTTCGACTTACTACGTGCTTATACCGTAAATATTTTTATATATTTTTGCAAATTCGAACAAAAAAATTAAAAATATTCAAGTCTGACAACTGACTAATAAATGTTTTAGTTCTTTTTTGCTTATGAATGATAAATGATGAATAAATTTAATTCAATGGAATCCCAATAAAGTCTGAGCCTAATTAATGAATCGACTATAAAATATTTTATAAATTTAGCATAGTTTAAATATATATGTTTAACAATTGTTTACATAAAACATTTTATTGTTTTCAGAAATAAACACAGTTTTGATCTAATTTTATTGACGCTCAAATAAACGCCCCATAAAGCTGATCTCAGAAATACGCCCCCACACATAAAAACTAAGTCAACAAAACGCCTCCAAAACAAAACAAAAATCAATCAAAGACCAAAACGATTAAAACAATATTGATTAATTATACAAAAAAAACAAATTCAAATTAAAAAAGAGGGAAAAATGCATTGCGACACTCGCAGTGTAGAATTAAATGAGCTGAAAAATGGGTCACTGGGCATAGGAAAACGTGTGGAAAATGCATAAAAAGCGAATGACAACAAACAAATAGCACCAACAATTGTGAAAGTTGTGGGAGAAGAGTCATAAAAACAAAGAAAATCAAATGCTTCAAAAAAAACTTGAAAGTCACTTGCAAGTGAAGTTGAATTTGGGTTTGGGACTGATAACAAATTGTTTGATAAATTGGGTCAGAATCAAAATGATTCAAGATACATGTTTAGTTGACAAATGAAGCAATAGAAATAAATAAATAAATATGTGAAAGAGCAATCGGGTATTTTTAATTAAGAATCTCCATCTGGCGTGGAAAATGCGCCGCCTTCTGCCACTATCAAAAATACACAAAGCAAATCCCATCGGCGCTGCTTTGACATATGTATTTTATTTTTATGCATCTCTCGAACTGTCTGCACCTCTTAGGCAAGAGGCAAGAGTCGCGAGGCGACTCTATTTCGGATTGCATGCAACCTCGTGGATGCCACGCTGGCAGTTCCCGCTAATTTGTAGTCGTCTCTACGTAGACGCGCAGCAGGTTTTAAATTCTTGGGGCGTACACCACAAAGCGGAAGCCAAAGAGAAGCCAAATAAATAAATATAAAAAAAAAACCAAACCTGGCCGAGTACTTTCCTGAATGAATAATGAGGCAGGCATTGTAGTTGGGTCTGGCGAAATTCCTCGCCACAGCAAACTTAATTCAAGAGCTCAAATAAATGCAAAACAATATATAAATGTGTAAAAAAAATTGATTCTTATACTAATACATAAGTTTTGGAATGCAAAAAAAAGGCTAAAGCCAAAAACCAGTCGAAAGCCAGTTTAATTATAAACAAATTTAGGAGCAATAACTTGTTTTTATTCACAAGTGCTACCAAATAATAAATCATAAAAGGAGAAGAGAGCAAAATTAAAGACTAAGTGTGTTTATATATTTTAGGATAGAATTAAAACTTTAATGTTTTAAAGAAAATGTTTATTGAATCTAAATTTATAACTTGGTAACTTTTAAAAAAAATATTTGGCCCAAAAAACAACTAATGGAAATAATGACAAAACATGTGCAAAAACAATAAAAAAAACTTGAATGAATTCAATATGGATATTTTCAAGGAGCTTTACTTCAATCTTTCGTTATATATAAAGTAAATTTGTCCAATATTCGTACAGTTCTTTTGATTCTTAGTAAAATACTAAAAAATGTTGATGATAAATGAGAACATAAATGTCAGATTTGACACTTAAAGCACTGTTTTCTTGAAGGATTAACTTTTGCTTTTTTTCAACATGTTCATAAATAATAAAATATGCCAAGCGCTTAGGCGAAAGGAAATGCGGAAGTCCGTGCGACTGCGTATCGGCCACGTACAAGTATCTGTGAGATACATTTAAAAACTACAAGCCGCAACACATGACAGAACAAAAGAAAATACAAAACTGTTTAAACAACAACAAAGTGGTGGACACCTGTTTAAAGTCGTTGCAGTTCTTATAGTTTTGTTTTTAGTTCTTTGGGCTCATTTTGTGTGTGTTTGCATTGCAGTCACCGCAATTATTTACTTAGGTCGCCGTCTGCGGGGCCCTTCAAAGAATTGTCGCCGTGCCCGAAATACCCGAGTTGGCATTAGACACAACCACAATTCCATGACTAATTAAACACACATTTATTACCAATTCCACGTACGGTTTTTTATTGATGGGGCATTGAACCAAGCGGCAGGTGATCCCTGCCACCCCATTTGACCCAGTTTGCAGGCAACCGCATTTCCATTTCCAAGTGCATTTCCAGCCAATTATAACTCAATTGAAGATGTCATCGTGTCTGTTGTTGCTGTCTTCAAACATCTCTTCGCTCAGTCTTCTTGCTTGTTTATTGACGTCTCTTCAAACTCAAAAAGCTTCCACAGTTTTTTGTTGCTACTGCTGCTGCTGCTGACACGCTTTTTCTCTTCGGGGCATTACAATAAACTTTTTTTCTTCGTTTTGGCAACAACAATAACAAAACAACTGGCACGAGTTCTCGCCTTGCCTTGTTTATAAACAAAAATTAAATGTTAAAAGCAGAATGAAAAAACAAAAAAAAGAAAAAAATCTTCTCGACCCGTTTGCCTTGAATCGCATTGAATTGAAGTTCAAATGCGGCAAAATGTTTAATTATAATTTTTGTCTGCGGTTTTTCGACTTTTTCTTTTTTTTTAATAAATGCGTTTGTTAAAATTTCGCGATTGTTAAATAAATGAAATATATATTTGTGGCACTAATTACAGGTAAGTTGTAAAAATTAACAATTTATTCACTAATTATTCTTGTGTGTTTTTTGTTGGTTTAAATAAAAAGTTGTGATTCAAAAAATAAATTAAACGAGAACATTTTTAAAAATTTTTTTGTAAAGAATATGAAATTGAATTATACTTCTGTTGCCAATAATAAAGTATATATTGATTTTAATTATTTAAATTTAAAGAATAATTGTGTAGCACATTTGTATTTTCTGCAGGGTATGTAAGCCTCGGTAACCAGTTTTATCTCGTTTTTTTTTTTTGCAACATATTACTTCAAAATGCACCCAACTGACTGCAAAGAAAACTCAAACTCCGCAGAACAACAGCCCATAAGCCAAAAGAAAAAAAAACAAGTTAAAAAAAACAGCAACAACTACAAACATGGCCAAGCCGCATAACTGTGCCAAGGCCCGGCAACAACAACGAGCAAATTTTTGGGCACTGAATTATGCAAAGTGCAGACCAAAGCAGAACCGTTAGACGAGTTAAAGGTGTGAAAGAGATGCAAATAGAGAAGTTTAAGGCAAAGAAAGATAGAGAGAGAGGGAGAGAGAGAGAGAGCAGGGGGAGGGGTGGGGTAGCTGTAATTTTAGAGCGCCAAGCAAATGTTAATAGGGGCCAAATGGACTTGAGGAAAAATGAAAAACTATCAAATTACAATGCATAATGCAAAAGACGAGGAAACCGAGAAGGAAACAAACTACACAAAAAAAAAATGTGATGCAATTGAAAAGCAGAAACACAAGAAGAAGAAGAAGAAGCAGAGCAAGCTAGTCGCAGCTGCTGCTGCTGCATCTCCGAGTGGGTTTCGCATTACCAACACGTAGTTTCAAGTGTCGCCGCAGCGTGTCCTAAGCCCGCTCGCTTCCTGTTGCATGTCGCTGGGCAGGTGGCCACAACTACAACAACAACAACAAGAACAAAGGATACTCTCCAACAAACGGAAGTACTTGTATCTGCTCTTAGAGCTGCTATCTTGTTATCTCGTTCTTGCTGCCCTTCCTCTAACAACAAATTAATTGCAAGCAACAACGTGTCGAGGCTATACCACTAGTAGATACCCTGTAATCGAATTCGTGTTGATGAAACATGTGATGCAGGATAAGTGCTATAAAATTAGTCTCGAATACTGTCATAATACCGCTCTAGTCGGGAGTTCTCAACAAAAATATACCCTGTTTTCAAGCATCAATATCATCATGAATTTTTTTATTTTTTTTTAGCTTAAGGGGAAGGTATACAAAAAGTCAAATATCGTTGATGCACCGCCTTCTCTCACATAAATTATAAGGCATATACAATGCATGCAAGTATTATACCCTTTTTAACTTTTAAATGGTAACAGGGTATTATAAAACTTCCTCAACTGCAAACACACAAAAAAACCAAACTGAAGAAAACAATTAGCCAAACAAAAAAAAAAAAAAACACGATGATGTCGACGTCAGCGATGGCGCCAACTGGCACAACATGGCTAAGCCAACAAACAGCAGCGCCGCCAATAAAATAGCAAACATAAAAATGATACAAAAAATAAGCAAATGCGAATTTCGCATTTGTGCAAATGTTACAGCTAGCTGAGAGACAACTGAAACTAAAACTAAAACAATGATAAGTCATTTAGTTAATTGCGCGCACAACAAAACCAAAAACAAGTCACAGCGTTGCAACCGACTGCGCAATACTCTGTTTAAAGTGTAACAAAAGCTAAAAAAAAACAAACAACAAGCGGAAAAGCAACGAAATAATTATGTTGTCAGTGATTTTTTAACTGTGATTGTCAGACAGATACTAAGCTTTAGATTTATGCTAAAATAATAATCATAAATCACAAATTATAGGGTGTAACAAAAATAATATCAATTTACGGTATTTACTATTTTTTCATTGAGTATATTAGAAACGGCAGCAAAATCTAAATCAAATAACAATGCAGCCCCAACCCCGCTTACAGTTTGAGAATCAATAACAGAAAATATTGCGTGTAAAAATATATAAAAACAGCCAAAGAATAAACGCGACGATATGCAATATAATGAAAGTAGTTAGAGCATTAACAATAAATTAAATTAAGTATACAGTTGCCAGTTCGAATTAAATGAAATAATGTGATTTATATTTTTTTTTTTAAATATTCAACCACAAGAAGTCGGATGTTGCTTTTTGATTCAGCAGCGTTTGCCAATGCATCCCAGCTGGACGGGACTTGCATGACAGACTTGCTTGTCAAACACTTAAATCTCTGACTAATGAGATCTACCGCTAATGAGCGTAAATAGAACAGCCGACAACTGTTGTTCGAAAATTATGTAAAAACAGTTAAGGCACAGGCCAAAACGCGCACCTGCTTTAAAAACGCTGATGAGAAATATTTAACTACATGTACAGCATATTTATTTGCGTGTGTGTGCGTAAGCAACCGTTAAACGCAGCATAATATGAAATGTATTTTTTTGAAAAACCATGCACCACACGCACACATACACAAACTAGAGAAGAAGCAACAGTTAGATATTTAGTTGTTGTTGCGCACCTCTTTATGATCTCCTCTTTCGGCCGCCGCGTCCGACGAACTTTGAAGAACAGGTAGTTGGGTAATTGGTTGAATTTATCTTTTTATTATTAAATATATTTGGTTTTTGTTTCTTGTTTATAACTTCTGCGTTTTAAATTTGTATTGTTTTTGATTAGCGTTTTAGTATGTAATTGTTTGTTGCACTTTCACTTGGCGCGCGGGTGATGTTGATATTTTAAACTTTGCGGCTTTTTATATGAACGCACATACACATTTGGGTTTTGTATTTCTACGCGTGCGTAACGTTGGCAACGCATTTGCATACTATTAGGTCGTGATTTTTTTGTTTTACAAACGTACACACGCACACGTATACGTGAACAGGCGAAGCAACGACTCGGAACGACGTATTACCCGCGCACACATCCGAACCGCACGATATTTACAACGATAATACTAAAGAGCCCGGTCGGTGTGACCACATTTGAAAAGGCGCAAAAAACCAAAAATATGCAGAAAAAAATACCAAAACTCATAACTAACAGTGGAACACCAGAACCATTTTGAGTACTGGTATGAAATACAAAACTGATAATGGCGCTCATTTCCAATAACAACCAACAAGGTTTACATATTTATTATCGGCAGGTCACTAGCGATTTAACATTATACATAGACGACTTACCAAAAACAAATGCAAACATTTATTGCACCGATCTAATTACATTTTTCTACCTTGCTTTCTAACTGCAAAGCGATCGAATTATCATCATCATCTTGGTCCTCCGAACCCTGTTCCACGTCCTCTTCGTCAGCAGCGCTGGAATCTTTGGCTGGTTTATTTGTAATGCTGCTGCTGTTGGTGGTGGTGCTGCTGCTAGTTGTACTGCTGGTGGTGGCGGTGCTGGTGGTGGGGGTGCTGCCGGTGCTTCCTTTAGCCGCTGGTAGTACGATGCTGCTCTTGTTGTTGCGGCTATTAAGGCTGTTGACTGCCATATTGACGACACTGGGACTGCTGCTATTAAAGGAACTGGCAGCCGCTTTATAGTAAGCACTGTTAGCCAGACTGCCAACCATCTCCTGCTTTTTCAATGCAGCATTCACCTGGCTCGTAACGGAAGCCAATGCGCTGGCATTCGAGTTCCCGTATTTGAGATTAGAGCCGAAGTCCATCGTGCTCAAGCCGTGCTTTGGTGCAAAGCCCAATACTGGATTGTGGTTATTGCGCTGATCGATTCTGCCAGACGTCATGTCCACATCATGGAAACCAATTTTGGGCACGTTGAATGTGTCCAATTTGAAAACATGCCGTGTAGGCGACCGGTTATAGCTCTTTTCCACACGCATTGTCTGCACGGGAACAATCGGACGCCGCATCGTTCGAATCGGCGCTGCATCGTAATTGCCGGGCAGCTCTCCGGTGGTTGGATTGCCAGCACCTGAGGCGACGCCGCCATGACCAGGCTCACAGCGCTGCTCAAAGTGCGGCATGCTATGAGCATTGGCATCCGGATGCAGAACACCTTTAGCGAGACGCTGGCTGGCAGTTAGCTTGGAATGCTCCTGCAGTGGTGGCGCCACGAAAACACTTGCCGGCAGCGCGATATTGGTGCCCAGGCCCAGACGCTGCTTCACCTCCTCCATTGTCTGCTGTGCAACCTTGCGCGCCTTTTCCGATCCCATTTCCAGCATGTAGACCAGCTCGTTGCGATTGTTCAAATGCTGATTGATTTGATCGCGTATGGGCCGCAAATGTTCAATGACTGCCTCCGCAACGCGCTCCTTGTACTGAGCTGTGTCCAGCCGCTTGGCCTCCTCCACCACTGTTTCTATGGTTTGGCCAGTGACCTGGGCATGAATATTGACCAGATTACTGACTCCCGGCCGCATGTTGGGCGAATACGAGATGTCCGATGTAAAATCTGTGATGGCCTTCTTAATTTTTTCCCTAATCTGCTCTGCTGAATCGCTTAGATTAATGGTGGCCTTGCTGTTAATATCGGACTTGGACATCTTCTTTGTTGGCTCGCGGAGAGACAATATTCGCGAACCATCGTTTTCCTCAATCATTGGATTACAGACCGGAAACATTTCGCCATAGCGCGAATTGAAGCAGCGCGTCAAATGTTGCGCCAGTTGTATGTGCTGCAGTTGATCGATGCCAACGGGCACATGGGTAGCTCTGTGGGCAATGGGAATGAGCAACAACTGAGACATTGCGGAGTGGTGACTTACTTGTAGAGCATTATGTCGGCCGCCTGCAGCACCGGATACACGTACAAGCCGAGCGGAACATCGCGCACGGTGCGCGATTTCTCCTTAAATTGAGGCAACTGCGCCAGGCGAGGCATTGTAGTCAGCGAATTCAGTATCCAATTGAATTCGCAGTGCTCCAGCACGGCGGACTGCACGAATAGCGTACTCTGGGCGGGATCAACGCCGCATGCGAGCAGAGTGGCGGCCATTGTGAAAATGTTCTCCCGCAACGTCGGCGGATTGTGCGGCATGGTGATCGAGTGCATATCCACAATGCAGAGGGAAATATTGTCACGCGACTTCTGCAGATTTGTCCATTTGCGGACCGCGCCCAAATAGTTGCCCAAATGAACTGAGCCCGTCGGCTGAATGCCACTAAAGATTTTCCTTGGCCATCGCTGGGCTTGCTGCAATGCCAACAATCAGTTCTGTCAAACATTTCCGTTACATCACTAAAAAAAAACACTCACCACAGTGCTCTGGCTTTGGTCTTGTTCGCTGCTCGACGACTTTTTCGGCGAAGAACTACGTGGGCTGAATTTGCCTGTGGGTGCTGTGGGCGTTCGTTCCCTGAGTGAACTCCCAGACAATTGCGTCTGATTCGCATTTAGCAGTCGTTTGGCCAGCGACATTTGTCGTGCGAGATGAAAGACACGTCTAGGACGGTGCACATTCAATTTACCAGCGCGAAACATAGCAAGGAATAATAATTTTGTAACTTTTAGCAAATTGATTTATTTTTTAATAGAAAACTGAAAAACTAACTATTGACTGGTAAAACGAAACGAGAACCCAAATCTGTTTCTAATTTTGACAATAATGAAACATATGTTATGTGTGACCGACTATGATTTCGTTAAACGAAAACTATGAGCGTGCGATACGTAACAAGTATCGATACCTATCGATATTAAACAAAGAGCGCAGTTTTTTAAACGCGACTTTTATTTTAATGTTCTTAAACAGATCTTTGTAGCGTCTTGAAATTTATATAGCGATAAGAGATGTTTCGTTCATGTTTTACATTCATATAATTTAAAAGAAACGGATACTTTAGTATATCGATAATTTCGGTAAAAGATTAATTGGGTTTCCCTTTAAAAGTTGATGGGCTTTCCAAAAGCAGCAGCCACATTGGCTTCACGTAAAGCCTCGGCACAGGTCTGTGGAGAAGACAACAAAAAGAATTACAATCCCAGCCTTATATATGTGGGTTTTATAGCTTACCGGATGCGCATGGCAGACACGGGCAATGTCCTCCGATGAGGCGCCATACTCCATGGCCAAGACAGCCTCGTTGATAAGCTCGCCGGCGGATGGGCCAATAATGTGCGTGCCCAGCACGCGGTCCGTTGCCTTATCGGCGAGCACCTTGACGAAGCCATCGGTTTCGTTATTCGTCTTGGCACGCGAGTTGGCCAGGAAGGGGAACTTGCCAATTTTGTAGGCGACGCCCTCTTGCTTAAGTGCCTCCTCTGATTTGCCAACCCACGCGACCTCGGGATGTGTGTACACCACGCTGGGCACGCAATTGTAGTCAATGTGAACATGTCCACCCTGAATACCCTCGATGGTAATCAAGCCCTCATCCTCGGCCTTGTGCGCCAACATCGGACCGTGAATGCAATCGCCGATGGCATAAATGTTCGGGACCACCGTCTGGAAGGTGGCATTAACAGGAATGCGGCCGCGATCGTCCTTCACAATGCCAACGGCCTCCAAGCCAAGACCCTCTGTGTAGGGGCGACGTCCCACACTCACCAACAGGGTGTCGCACTGGATCTCCTCCTTGGCACCAGACTTGGCATCTTCCACAGAGACGGTGACGCTGTTGCCGCTGCGCGTGGCGCCCATCACTTTGGTGCCCAGCTTGAACTTGAGGCCCTGCTTGGTGAGCACCTTCTGGAAGGTCTTGGAAACCTCGTTATCAATGCCCACGCCTCCGATGGTGTCCATGAACTCAATGGCAGTAACCTCGGCACCCAGACGTGACCACACGGAGCCCAGCTCCAGGCCGATAACGCCAGCACCAATCACGACCATATGCTTCGGCACTTGGGCCAGCTTTAAGGCACCCGTGCTGCTCACAATCACCTCCTCATCGATCTGAAAGATGCAAACAAGAGTTAAATTGCCGAGCAACTGCTGACCTCCACACGCTTACCGTGATGCCCGGGAATGGCGTAACCTCCGAGCCGGTGGCAATCAGTATGTTCTTGGTCTTGACGGTATCCGTGGTGCCGTCACTCTTTGCCACCTTCACCTCGTTGGGGCTAACGATGCTGCCGAAACCCGTCAGCTGTGTCACCTTATTCTTTTTGAAGAGCATGGCAATGCCACCGGTAAGCGCCTTAACCGCATTGGTCTTCTGTCCCATCAGCTTCTCCAGATCTAGTGAGACGCTGCCGCAGTTAATGCCACGATTGGCTAAATCGCCAGAGTGGGCCATGTGATAATAGTGTGAGTTGTTCAGCAATGCTTTCGAGGGAATGCAACCAACATTTAGACAAGTGCCGCCCAGGGTGGCCTCCTTCTCGACACTGACGGTCTTCATTCCCATCTGGGCGGCCTTGATGGCGGCCACATAGCCGCCGGGCCCGGAGCCAATCACCACAATGTCCGCCTCATGTGTGCTGGAATAGCACCGAGAGTTAAGGGCTCCCAGTATGGCAGCATTGGTGCGCAGTGGCGACTAAAACATGGAAAAAAGAGAGAAAGTAGGGATTTAATGACAGCTGCAGCTGGTCACACTAAGTCATTTTATGATACTGTTTGTTGTGTTTACGCTAATCACTGGCACTTAACACACGAATTTCGATTATCATTCAGCTTTTTAACAAATGCCTCAGCTGATAATTGGCCCACCATATGACCTTCACATTTGGTTTTTGATGTCACAATGTTTGACAATTGTATATTATGCCAAATTTATGACCTATTTAGGTTAGAATTGCATAACCCCCCGCCAGAGCTTGTGATATTAAAATCGGTTTTGTCTTTGTACCTTGGCCAGTGTAGTAACAGATCTGCGTAATGTCGACTGCATTTTGATAAAATATTAAAAATATTAATCTACGAAAAACACTTCCCCGACGTTATTCTCTATGTTTTTCCGAAAATTACAGACGCTAGAACACGGCAAGCTGCAGATGATGACTAGAGTTGTATCAAATCGTTCTGAACAAGTTCGATTGATTTGCTCATTATAAGTGAACAAATGAACCAGATAATAATTCATCGTTCGTCTTATTCTCATTAGTCCCATTATCAGTACGTTTACAATACATAACAAATATTAATTTAAAAATTAATAATAGATTCTGTTTATAAATTCATTATTTCAAAAAATGTTTAATTGCCGACATTTTGTTTAAAAAGGCGAGAATAGATAAATATAAATATGTAGTGTCTGTATTGAATGTATGTTAGCGTTAGCACTAAGAAATAAGCGATAGGTATGAAGGTTGAACAACGATCAAACGAAAATGGAACAACTGAAAATGTTCTGTCAACTGAACAATGTAGTAACGTTCGAATAATAGGTGGCCAATTGGTATCGATAGCAGCTGGTCAGTTTTCAAAAAGATATTTAAACCTAAAAAGTATTTTTTACGTGTCGCGATTGGTATTTAGCCCTAACTGGTGTAGGGTTTATTTAGTTAATCGTAAGCTGGTCACACTTGTACGGGAACACAACAAGATGGCGAGAGTCTCGTCTACAAATTAAACAGAAAGAAAAACGAAATAAAACGTGTAAAACATTTGTTTTAATCTACGTTTAAGTGTCAAGCGGACGCAATAACAAGCTGAGCATATATTGCCCGCTCTTTGTGCATGCGGGGCAGCGTCTGCAAACGAGTTGCGCTACGCTGTCTGGCCTTGTTGTTGCTGTTTTGTTGTTGTGTGTGTGCCTGACCGAGCGCCAGCCCCCACCGCCACCCCGCCTTTTGCCTTAAAATGATGAACAACTACGGCAACATAATGATGGACTCGCCGCGATCCTCGCCCCATGGCGGCCGCTCTCCGGTGGTGGCGCGTCAAGACTCGTCTGGGACGCTGAAGACGACCATATCGCTGGGCAAAACGCCGACTATAATACACACTGGTCCGTTTTACTCGATGAAGGAGCCACCCGCGAAAGCGGAGCTGACGGGCGACAAGGATCTCATGACCGAATATGGACTTCATCACACGCTGACCAAATTTAAGGAAAAAAAATTTAAAGAGTCCCTGGCATCCTTTCTGCCCAACATACCCGGCATCAATGACCTCATCACGCATCCCGTCGAGAACAGCACGCTGCGTAGCGTCATCGAGAAACCGCCAATCGGCGGCAAAGAGCTACTCCCACTGACCGCAGTGCAGTTGGCCGGTTTTCGTTTGCATCCCGGACCGGTAAGTATATCGACTGGCATTTATTATTGTGCATCCTCTCATGCCCATTGTTCCGCAGCTGCCGGAACAGTATCGCACCACATATGCAACACCTGCGCGTAAACACAAAAACAAACACAAAAAGCACAAACACAAAGACGGAATTACCACGGGGGGTCCAGAATCAACGCTGCTGGGTGAGTAAAAGGTGGGACACAATATCCTGTCTCTGTTTTAATCATTCTTCTTTTGCAGATTCCGCTGGCCTGGAGACGTACGAGAAGAAGCACAAAAAACAAAAGCGTCACGAAGACGACAAGGAGCGCAAGAAACGCAAAAAGGAGAAAAAACGCAAAAAGAAGAATCAAAGTCCCGAACCAGGCGCCGCATTGGGTATCGGGCTGCCCAGTGGTGGTGGTGGTGGTGGCGGCGTCGGTGGCGCTGCTGCTGCTGCTGCTGGCGGCGGCGGACCAATCATGGGTGCCACTGCTGGTATGTCCAATCCAATGCAAAGTGGCGGTGTGGGCGTTGGCATGAACCCGGCCATGGGTCTTAACAGTTTTGCAACATCACTGCAAATGCAACAACAACAGATGCCCATGCAACATCAACAACAACAAATGCCAAGTGGGGCGCTATTAGGCTCCGTGCTGGGCACCAGCGGCGGCGGTGGCGCTGGAAGCGGCACTGGAGGCGGCACAGGCAGCTTGCTAATGTCACAGTTTTAAGCGAAATAGACTTGGCTCATTACCTCTCTCACAAACCATGCACACACACACACTCAGATCCATAGCCCACACACACAGCAAAAACAAAACCATGGTGTCCACAAATGCACACTCTAAATGCAATTTCTCGATAAAGTTTCGTGTTTAGTTCTTAATTTATAATAACTGTAAAATAGCTTAAATTTTAATTAGCAAACTTTTCATTCGTTTTACATTGCTAGTTTAATGAGATTTATTTAATGCAAATTATGGTACAAATTGCTAAATTTTCGCTATAGATTCCAGTTAATAATACCCTTCATACCAAAACAAAAATTGTGCACATCCATATACTATATTTTATCAGCATGCAGTCGATCGTCCAAATTTTTTTTTGCAAACAATTTGGTATAGCTACAGTATTTTTTTTTTTTATTTGCAATGTTTTGTTCTTCCAGCAAGTTTGTAAAAAAAAATTTTTAAGAAAGAAAGCTGAGATTTAACAAAACTAAAGCCTGTACTATAAGTAATTAATTGTATATGTAAGCGCCAAATACAATAATAAACGGCATTAAAATGTAAAAAATTAGTTGATTGTTTTCCGTCCGACCAACACTTGACATATATCTACTAACAGCTTCTGTTTAAATATACTAAATAATACCAATAAGTGCAGTAGTTTTCTAAACAGCTGTGTCGCTATCTAACAGCTGTTTAGTTACTGCGCTACCAGACTGTCTAAAACTCATTGACCAGCAGATATACATAAATAATTTATCAGTGAATGATATTTTGTAATTAATAGATAGACCTGTAGTAGTAATTTGCCATTTGACGATTCCGGTCTATACGCACTGCCCACACGCGGAAGAAACGAGCATTATGTATAAACAAACGTGCACCAACTTGAGCAAGCTTACATCTGTACAGATCAGTGCTTGGCTAAACAGTTTTGATTCCGTTATATCCGATTGCGATGGTAAGTGCACTAAGTTTGAAATTAAAGGACGCGGTGTCAATACAAATTGCGTAATGTTGCACACACGTGAAAGCTGAAAGGAGCCCAAAATGTAGACAGTCTACGTCACTCATTTTTTCTGATTGGTGTAAAGTGACATACATATGAATTTGTCGGCTGTGTGTGTGTGTGTATGGCCGCGCAAATTTCAATGTCAAATTACAATGTCAATGGGGTGCGGCCAGTTCGACATGCCGAAGCACTGCGATTGAAAAATTATTAATGTTTCAGAGGAATTAAAAAATACTAAAATATGCCGATTAAAAAACCTTTTTAGTACTCAAAAATAAATTGAATTTTCCATTTTTTATATATTGTTATATACTTTCATTTAATTCAATTATGCAGGCGTCCTGTGGGTATATGGACAAGCAATTGCCGGTTCCGTGGACACCATGAATAACCTGGCTAAATTGGGCAAGAGCATTTATTTTTGCACAAATAATTCGACAAAAACCCGCAAAGAACTTCTAGCCAAAGGTGTCGAGCTGGGCTTCAACATTACGGAACAGGGCATTATATCGACGGCCCATGCGGCGGCCGCCTATCTGAAGCAGCGCAACTTCAACAAACGCGTCTATGTTATTGGTTCTGAGGGTATTACGCAAGAACTGGACGCTGTTGGCATAGCGCACAATAATGTTGGACCAGATGCTATGCAGGGCACACTTGGCGAGTTTATGTCCAAACATTTAAAGCTGGAGACGAACATTGGCGCTGTTGTTGTCGGATTTGATGAGCATTTTAGTTTTCCTAAAATGACAAAAGCTGCATCGTACCTGAGCGATCCGAATTGCCTGTTTATTGCAACCAATACGGATGAAAGATTTCCTATGCCTTCCTTTGTTGTGCCCGGGAGCGGTAGCTTTGTAAATGCGATTAAAACGTGTTCGGAGCGTGAGCCAATTATCATTGGCAAGCCAAATCCGGCCATTTGTGAGGCACTGATCAAGCAGAAGAAAATCAATCCCGCGCGCACTTTAATGATCGGAGATCGGGCCAATACCGATATTCTCCTGGGCTACAATTGCGGATTTCAGACGTTGCTCGTCGGGACGGGCATTCATCAGTTGAGTGATGTGGAGGAGTGGAAGAAGAGCAAAAACCCTGAGGATAAGAAGTTAATACCAGACGTGTACCTGCCAAAATTGGGTGATCTACTGCCTGCCATTGTTGATAGCATGACACAATTTCGTTAATTATTGTTATTGATCTTGTTTTTCTTAACGAATTAATTACTTTTCAAGTTACGTATTCCGCTCAGGGACGCTACTAAAAATAACAATAAAAGGAAATTTATTTTAAAAACAGTGCATAAGTAAATAGTACAATTTAAAATAAAGCTAAAATTATATTGTAAAAGTGATTGTGTTATTCAAGTGATTGTGTTATCGAAATGCCTAACCATTCAATTCGTTTGTAGCGCAACGCAGCCACTGGTGTGAGCGAAATAGCAAGTAATGAAAAATCACGCTGAGTTGTCTGGTTCGACGCTTAGTTGAGGCACAGACACGCGCGAAAGTAGCCAACAGTAACAATCAGTCCGCGATAACAGAATGTTTCATACGAGCGCCATCAACTTGCTTGATCTTCAGGCCGAGCAAGTGAACAGCTGGCTGCAAGGCTTCGATACAATTATCAGTGACTGCGACGGTGAGTTGAGAACATGTGTACGTGTGGGTGAGAGAGGGAGAACAAGATTATAAAATGCAATAGAGCTGTCACCGTGCAAAGCCAAAGTTATCGATATCAATTTGTGGTTTTTGTGAGAAGTTCATGATAAAAGCACGATTGAGAGAGCGGCAGGTGTTTCAAAGGCCCATAAAGTAATAAAGATCAATAGAGTCATAGAGAACAACAATTGAGATGTAGAGTAATAAAGAAAATTTTTTTTGCTTTTAAGCACTTTTTGATTTTGTTACAAATTCGCGGCATTAATCGGCACATTGTGTTGGTCACAAATTTAATAGCATTAAAATATATCGCTTTTCAATTTCAAAGCAACGAAAATAAAGTTCAAAAGTGAAAAACGTACGTCACACTCTCAGAAGTCTTACTTATTTGTCTCAGTGCCGATCTGTCAACAGTGTATTAATGTACATACATCAGAGAGAGAGAGAGAGAGAGATAGAAAGAGACTGAGATAGTACAGGGCTGCCACCAGGTCTTTTAAGGCGCGTTTTATTGTTTTTTTTTGTTTTTATATCGTCGCTAAAAAATAACGGCAGAGCGCATTTTAAACTTGCTTATTAAATGATAATTCCTATAATCTATCAGCTACGCTATGGCATGATGACAAGGCCATTGAGGGCGCTGCAGAAGTGCTGAATGCTCTGCAAACGCGAGCCGGCAAACGCGTTTATCTAATTACAAACAATGGCCTAAAGACGCGACACGAGATTTGGCAGCGCGCACAGCGTTTGGGCTTCCAGCTGCCCAATGAGACGCATATAATCTCGCCCACGCAAACAATTGTGGATTATCTGCAGCAGCAGCCGACATTCGACAGTAAAAAGCGGGTTTATGTGATCGGCAATGCGGCAATTGCCAGAGAACTGAACGACGCGGGCATTGAGTGCTTTGGCGCTGGCGAGCCCGATCCGATGCAGCCGGGCGACATATGGCAAAAGTTTGTGCAGCGCGAACTGGGCCAGCCCTCAGCGGCGGACAATGTGGGCGCGGTCGTTGTGGGCTGGGATGAGCATTTCAGTTACTGCAAAATGGCGCGCGCCTGTCACATACTCTGCAGCAATCCGGACTGCGTCTTTCTCGTGACGAACAAGGATGCGGTGCACAAGTATCCGTCATATCACATTCCCGGCACCGGCGCCTTTGTTGCCGGCATTGAGGCATGTGCGGAGCGCGAAGCACTGGAAATGGGCAAACCAAATCCTTTGGTGTTGCAGCCGCTGCTCAATGCAAGTGCTTTGCGGTCGGAACGCACTCTAATGATTGGCGATTGGTAAGCAGGTGTAGCGGCTAATCGCCTTTGATGTCAATCAGTGTCATTTCTTTCGTTTTGTAGCTGCAAAATCGATGTGACTTTTGCCAGAAATTGCAATCTGCAATCGCTTTTGGTGGGCACGGGTAGCTATCAGCTGGAAACGTTGCGTGAGAATCCCCAGCTGCCCATGCCAGATGTTTATCTACCCAAATTGGCCAATCTAATGCCATATATTTAAGCTTGACGCAATATCAATAAACTAATCAGACGAACAATCTATCGAACAAAACTGAACATTTCCCATTTCATTATCATAATATCCATATCTTATCTCAGGTATTTGTTATCTTATAGCGGTGATTATCTGCGTGTGTTGAGTAGCAATCGAAACGCTCTTTACATCTGTATATACATGATATCATTTATTACATTTAATTAAAAGTACACATACATATACATATACATATACATTTATATATTCAATGTGTTAGCAAGCTATCTTATTGCTTATTAAAAAAAAATGTGTACTGATAATTGTACCTATTATTATATTAGAATAGTGTGCATTAAGCAATCTCATTTCCATTTACTAGTAACCGTTTCTTGTAGTTTATTTTAGTTAATTGTTTATCATAATTGCCAGCATAATTATCTGAAGCGACGGTAAATTCTTAATATCTCTTTCATTTTTTTCTTCACAAAAACTTTTCAGGCAAACTAAAGAAATCGATGCTATAATTATATATTCATATATATATTTAACATTAACTTATTAGAAATAGCATTGATATTGTTTGAACTTAGCATTGAAAAGCTCAGAGAAGAGGCAACTTATTGGCTAACTATACAAATTATATTGACGTAGTAGATATACATATACATATACCGTTCCGGCATATGTATATATATGTACAATTTGCAGTCCTGTGATATGTAAGTTTAGCATTTAATGTTTAGCAATTTAGCGCGTAAAGAAATCTCAAAAAGCGTTCATAGCCGTTAGCAAATCAGGTTAAGAGCAAATAACAGAAGCCGAAATACACCTCGATCCAACAGATTAATTTTATTTGAATTTTTTCCAACACACATTCTCCCATCCTTGCCGCTGCTCTCCCTTGTGGAACGCTTGATTTCTTTAAGGACTGTGTCTAAATTGCTAAAAGGTAACATCAGGTGCTCGTTGGCGTGTTGGCCAGAATGCGCGAGCTCCTGGACAGGTAGCCGTACCAGTAGAACACATTGATCAGAAAGAACAGCAATGGGAACACAATCCTTGAGGCGCGATCTATCTTCGATACCGAATTGTATTGCGGCGTGCGCTTGCCCTTGCGTCGCGCCTCCAGCTCCTCGCGCCTATAAAAGGACATTCGCCGGCGTCCCCCAGCGGGCAATGCGCTTTGCGCGGCTTTTGCCGCTGCTGCAGCAGCTGCCGCTGCCGCCGCCGATGTGCAGGGCGCCTCATCGGCGCGCAGTTGTGTCTGCTCGTCGTCCTCCTCATCCTCATCGGAGCAGGTGGCTTTGCGTGGCTGACGCCGCCGACGCCGCCAGCTGAACCAGTCCAGGCAGCGCCAGAAACTAAAGCTCGACAATCCATGGCGGCGATTGCGCGTGGTGCGTCTGGAGTGGAGCATGCCCAGGCGACTGCTGCCGGACGCCGGCATGTTAATGGCGCACATGGACAGCGGTATAACCTCGTAGATCTTGGACTCGCTGCTGCTGCGAAAGTCCGACTGGCCACTAGCGTCTGCATCCGTTTCGGATTCGGCCGAGTCCGAGTCCAGCTCCTCAATGATAAAATAACACTCGCCCGAGCCGTATTTGGTAAAGTAGTGCACCACGGCGAACTGCAGAATGGTGGCAAAGATGAAGCCAAACGAGAGGAACACAAAAAAGTCCAAGGCGGTGGGATAGGACACCTTGGGCAGGTCTGTGCGCGCCTCCAGGCCCAGGAAAGTCATGGTCAGCACTGTGGTGATGCCCAGCGAAACGCGATCCGCGGTCGCTTCGCGATTCAACCAAAACGACACCCAGCTGAGCACCACCAGCAGGCAGCAGGGACCATAGACCTGAATCAGAAAGTTGCCCATGTGTCGCTGCAGATGAAAATTAACCATCAGCATGGAGTATTCCGCTACAGAAAGGAGGGGGTGGTTTAAGGTATATATAGATTAACAGCTGCGTGCCACAATGCTAAACTGACAACTTACATGGATGATGCGTTTCCAAGCTGATGCTGCCCGCCAGATTGGTGACAAGGCCACCGCCACCAGCTATGCCGCGACCTGAGCCAAAGGCGCCTTTGTCTAGTTTTAAGCCAGTGCCACGGACATGTTGATTTTTGGCACCCGGACCCGCGAAAGTTGTCATTGCTCTGTTGTTGTTGTTGTTGTTATTGCTGTTGCCTGGCTGCTGTGATGACAGTGTGTCCTTGTTGTTGTAGCCCTGCGGCATGGGTGCGGCTGCCTTGTAAACAATGTCCGTTATATTGCCAGCCGGACAATCGACCAAATCGAATTGTGACAATTTCATATCCTCCGCAATGGCAACGGCAGGACGCTCTTTGTTCCACCGATAAATGACATCCGACGTGGTGTAGCCAACTGTCCAATAGCAGCAACAACAGAATTTTTGGGTGAGATTTGTTATTCTAAATATTGGCAATTAAAAAAAATCACCCAAACAGTGATTTTTGTGCCTGATAACTGTGACCTGATTTATATAAAACTGTGATTTTGTAGAGCTTGATTGAACAGATCAGAATCGGATATTTATTATACTTCTGTTAAATAAGTAAATTTTTCTTAATATAAAGATTGTGGCAAATAAATAAATAATAAAAAAATGCAACAAAATTAAAAAAAAAAGTACTCTTAGGTAGCTCACATATATTAATATAAAATAACTTGAATATAATTATGTAATTTTTAATGCTTAAGAACCAAATATCAAGAAAAAATACAAAAACTAATATGTGATATGAAGTATACGTCACGTATACGTAATTTAATGCCCATTGATAATATTGAAAAATGGTATAAAAAATTTTAATATTAAAAAATGCGTTCATGAACATTTTAAAAAACTCGCAATCAATAATAAAAAAGGGCAAACAAAATTGAAAAGAGACTACTCTTAAGTAACTCAATTTAATATAAATAAAATAAAACTATGTAATTTTAATGCTTAAGAACCAATTATCAAGAAAAATGCAATAATAAGTTGGTCATATAAAGTATACGTCACGTATACGTAATTTAATGTCCCTCTTCTACTTGCTAATAAATTTAACAATTGGTTCGTCTATTTTTTTGTACATGCTCATTTAAAATTTCGTATAATTTTAACTTTTCTGTGTTCTCTTTAAGATTTACCAAAAAAATGTTGTTGCCACATTGTCTTTTACTCGTTGGCCATAAAATCAACAACTAACACCTTTTTACTGTGATTGGGTCAATCACATTTCATCGCTATTCATTCACTCAATTTCCCTGCTCGATTTTCTATACTCCCCTGCAAATGGTGTGCTATCAACACACGTGCAGATATTTTATTTTTGCTGTTGTTTGTTGTTGTTGTTGTTGTTGTTGCTTCGCTGCACAAATTGCCAAATATTGCGACACGTGTGGATGCGGATTGGTTTACCTTATTCCAATTTTTTTTTTTTTTTTTGGCGGGTTCTATGCGACATTTGCTGACTGGGCCAATATTTTCAGAGACTCGACGTCGCAAAAATGGGAAATTGTCAACATTAAGTGGCAGGCAATAACAGCGAGGAGCGGTGCGGGGTAATTGAATTCTTGACTGCATGCAACATTATTCACAACAAATCGGAAGCAATAATACAAACTGTAGCAAGAGGTACGCTCAGGTGTTGTCTGTTAATTTACGTTAGCGATAACGCACAACAGCAGTTAACTGGGCCCATAAACTGTACCCAAATACATATACAAATATATTTAAAAATATGCTAGAATTAAGTGCTAGCAGAAAATGTTTTGTTAGCTTTTTGCATGTGTAACAAAAAAACTGGGTGATGAAAATACATCAACGTCAGGAGTTTCG